>CM060441.1:209323481-210550981 GCA_030545235.1 Helianthus tuberosus | reverse complement strand
TTGAATGTTTAAAATATTGATATAAATGGGTTAGAGTGTTACACCTTTATAACAACGTGTACTATTCACTTTGCAACTTTGCCCACAAATAGCTCATGGGTTTTTTTATTATTATTATTTTATTTTATTTTATTTTGCAAAGTTTTGAGCCATCACTAGTTAGTTGTTGGAAATTCGCCAATCATATGTATTGGTAAAGTTTTGAGCCATCACTACTACACGTACCCAGTTTTTCCAAAGACCTTCACAAACGGATCATCCCTTCAGTGATTATTTTTGGTGGTAAAAGTCTTTTTTATTGTAGTGACGGGTGACTGTCGGCCATAATCATCGCCACCTAAACCACCGTCATCGATAACCATCACATATGAATGAACATGTCATGAAAACCTAGTTTATCAAACCCTACGATTTGTCTCTCGAATGAGCTTGCCCTCTCAAAGCAATGCTCCCGAACCCTCACTTGTTATACCACCACGAACCATTCCTGATTAAACCGTAGAACACCCTCTTAGATTCACCCTTGTTTTTTTTTTCCTTCTTTTCTGGGTCTTTTTAGCACTCTTAGGAGGTGTTTGTTTTTTCTTCAAACATCTTCAAGGGAGCTCATGTCTGCAGGCGCGCAAACGTTACCCTTGTAGACTGTTTTTTTTTTTTTTTACACAGATCTAAACTCAGCTTTTTTCATCTTAAAAAATAAGCTATCGACCCCCTTCTTAAAACAACTTCATAAAAACACTAATATACTCCTCCCTCATATACGCTTAAAACATCAGCCCCTCCCACATAGCCCCTCCCACACGCCACCGCCCCTCCTCCGACCAGTTTTCTAGCGACCTCCCTCTTCTTCTCGCCGTCCGACGACCTCCCTCTTCTCCTCCGACCAGGTACCTCTCCTCTGACCAGTTTTCCAGCAACCTCCCTCTTCTCCTCGCCGTCCGACAACCTCCCTCCTCCCCCGACCAGTTTTCCGATGGCCTCCCTTTTCTCCTCGTCGTCCGACAACCTCCCTCTTCTCATCCGACCTCCCTCTTCTCCTTGCAGACAGTATCAAAAACAAAAAGTCTTATATTTTCAGCTTGCAGAGCTTGAGACCACATCTTCAGTTGCAGACATGAAAACAGATGAAATCAGCTTGCAGACAGTTTATGTCTGCAAAAAAAGGAACATGTTATTATTTTAGAGTAACATTTGCCATTCAAAAAAAACATGCTACATGTCCTATGTGTACCATACAACATTTGATTAGAAGCATATTGCTTTGAATCACTAGAGTTTCCTGTTATTTTGAATTGTTCAAGTGAGATTCTATTCATTTAAATTAATTAGGTATTAACTCTTTACTTATTATCCAAGAGAGAATTAATCTCTTTATGTGTTTTCTATGAAACTTTGATACTGGCGGTTCATCTTCAAACTCGACACACTAACACCAGATTGATTATATATCATAAATAGAAATTGGTGCCTGAAGTTGTTGGATTATATTTGATAAAAATTGCTTAATTACCTTTGATTGCTTGCACAAATTTCTGTTCTTGTTTGATAATCTTTATAGGGGTAATTAAAATTGTTATCTACTTTTTCAAGACCGTTATTTATCACACAAAAAAGTATATCTTAACATTTTATCTAAAACACCATTTATAAGTAATTATCACTGTAAAATATATCTTAATTAATACAGATCACTGTTAACAAAGTATTATACGAAGTGACAGCTTAATTTATCTGTGAATAACGTTTATAAAATTAAGGCACAAAATAGTAACCACGTTGCGATTTTAATACCATTTTCTGAAGTTTACATGGAAAGTAGTATTCTTTTGTCATGTATTATTTTGTCCTTTTTAACTTCGAATATGAAAGTTATATAAAGTACAGGATAAGTATATTGTATATTTTATGGTCCAGCTTGCAACCAATTTTTAGTTATGATTACTTATTGTATTTTTTGTCTATAGAGTAAAGTGTTATTTTTGCAGATTTTGGTTACTATTGTCAGTTTCATCTAAAATTTCTTTTATGTATCTAGACCCTATAGGTTTACTAATCTTGTCATTTTCATTCAACTAGTTAACTCAATCCATTTTTTACGCTAAATCAGCGGTATTTTCGTCTTTTTACCTAATTCTTTCGTTCATGGCCACAAGCTTCGACGACCACCCAATCGTCTTCTTCGGCAACCATTTTCTTCAACAAAACACCATCAACCACCACACTCGTTTCCTCCGGCCACCGTTGGCCACATTAGTCGCCGGAAAGGTCAACAACCCCTTCTCCATCTACAGCAATCAAACCAGCAACTCACACCACCGACGATTTGTTAACTAGAACCGTCGGGAATTCTTCAGAACTCCAAATCAACCATCAACCCTACCACATTCGGCTCAAGACAGGATCTTCGAGCAGCGGTGCACACTCCCAAACTAATACCATCGTCGCATGTAGTTTCGAAAATCCCAAGGAAAATGAAACCCTAAATCTTCGAAACCTACTTTATTAGTGGAAAAACCATCACACAATTACCAATAGAAGCCCTAATCAACCATCGGGATCTCGAAAACAAACCCTAAGGCATGACTGGGCCGCCAGAGGTCATATTTTTTTGTCGTTGTCACCGATGCAAGGTTTTATTACCACTGTCATCATTTCCTTTAACCATTGTCGTCGGAAACTTAAATGGTCAATGATATCTCACCTCAAAAGCTTTTCAACGACTGAAATGATTGGCAGCGATATATAGTGTTAATCTCCATATTGTTATTATTATAGATTTTATTTATCTTTTAAATAAAGATCTTAAAAACAAGGGTATTTTGTCTTTTAACAAAAATGTTAACGAAAATTTTGGATGGGGTTAACAAACTAGATGGAAATGACAAGATTTGTAAAACTCTATGGTCTAGATGCAAAAAAACTAACAAGCTTTTTGAATGAAACGGGCAAAAGTGATCGAACCTCAGATTTTATATATATGTATGTATGTGTGTGTGTATGTGTGTGTGTGGGTGTGTGGGTGTGTGTGTGGGTGGGTGGGTGTGTGTGTGTGTGTGTGTGTGTGTGTGTGTGTGTGTGTGTGTGTGTGTGTGTGTGTGTGTGTGTGTGTGTGTGTGTGTGTGTGTGTGTGTATGTATGTATGTATGTATGCATGCATGCGTGTGTGTTTTCGTATGTATGTATGTATGTTTACCGATGGATTTCCGGCAACCATTTTCGCCAAAAAGTATTGTGTTTTTCACCCCAACTATCTCTTATCTCTTTCATTTCTCTTTTCACCCAAACACTTTTCCAATTTCTCTTTCGCTGCTACCACCAGCACTACCTGATTGCCGCTACCACCAACACCTCTACACCGCCGCTACCACCACTACCACTACCACCAACACCCTTACATCGTCACTACCACCAATCCCCATACACCACCAACACACCTACATCGTTGCTAACATCACTACCACATGTGATAGGTATAATGCCCTACTAATTTTTTGGAGTTGTATGTATTCGTATGTCCATGTGTATTTGTATGTGTATGTGTATATAAATTGTAATGTGATGTATTTGTATTTGTATGTGATGTACTTGTATGTATGTGTATGATATATGTATGTATATGATGATTGTGCGTTTTGGTTTTAACATGGTAGGTTTAGCTATTGTGGACTAACGGTCAAACTTCACGCATGACTTTTAAGTTCTTTGTAATGTTTAAAACACAATACTTACGATATTTTTCTAAACTTCACATTGTTGGTAAGTTCTCTAAATTACTTATACATATCTTATTGAAGTTTTTATATCTAATGCATGTAATTATATTTTGTTTGATTGTATATTCATTGTGTATTGATTCTAATCTAACATTATTAGTGTATGGTTACAAATAACATACACTGTTGTCGTGCATTGTGCATTATCAGACATATGTCCCCAATTCTTGTTGTTATATATTCACTTATCAAACCATGATGCCGTAATAGTAAATAAGTGCATAACCACTTCACTAGTCACCGTGCATACGCACATAAGTGTGTGTACGTGAGTGTGTGATGAGTACGCCAGAAAGTGTTGATGCTTAAGTGTTATTGTTGTGGTTAGAGAAAAATCAACAACCACTGACAACATACGTGTGTAATTAAGATCAGGATATCTTCCGTTAAATTAAGATTAGATCGGCAAGTTGAGGAAACTCAACACATTGTTTTTCTGTCATAGACAAAGACAAAGATATATTATCATTGTAAGACGTAGATTCGGATCTTATTTCATTGAATTGTTACAAGTATTTATTTGATAATCTAATTACCCAACTAAAACACTTTTCGGTGACTTTTTCTAAACTTTAGTATTGGGGTTTGGGGGGTGGGGGTGGGTTGGGAAGATACGTAGTCTTGTCATTGTATCTTTGTGACCCATATAAAGAAGCTAAAGAGTAGAAACCAAGAGGTTATAATAAAGTTTCATGATTTGCATAATTATTTGTTATTTCTTGAATTAATTGTATGTTTATTGGGGAAAACTAAAAGAATCTAAATCATGTATTTTTTAGGAAAAATGATACTTACCGATGAGATGTCCGTCGGTAAACAAAACCTGGCCGGAAGATTGGTCGTCCGTAAGAGTCATTCATTGGCCGGAGAATATAAATTTGGCCACAGAAGGTGCATTAGTCGAAGATGTTAGGTGAATGATAAAATAAAAACAAAACGAGTGACTAAGTATAATAAATAAAAATGGATATGGATAGTATAAATATTTTTCATAAAAAAAATTGAATGGAGGCGTATTTATATTAAAGTGAAAAAAAGGCCTTCTATCAAGTAGTTAAAAGCCTACAGGATGACAACATCAGAGCATTCACAACAGGTTTTGTATAGATTAGTGAGGGATACATAATTTTGTTGTAGTTTCTTTGTGACCCATATAAAAAAGCTAAAAACTGAAAACCAAGAGGTTTTAATAAAGTTTCACGATTTGCGTAATTATTTGTTATTTGTTGAATTATTTGTATGTTTATTGGGGAAAACTAAAAGAATCTAAATTATATATTTTTTGTAACACCCCAAATTTCATGAGATTTTAATTTAAGCTAATTATGAATAAGTAAGGATAGTCTTGCTCATAATAATATAAATATTATTCTTGAAGGGCCAAACATATAAAGTGACAAAACCTAAAACCATTAAAAGAAAACAAAATTTGAAACAAACACATAAGTGTGGGTGTGGTGGTGTGATCGAATAGAAGCAGGGGAAAGGGTGAAACCCTAGTTTCACCAAACTTCATCAAATTCGATGGAAATCTCAAGGATAAACGAATGCATGTGATCAATTCCTCATTCATCTAAGGGTTTCCCAACATGGGGTAAGTCGAATTATGTGATTTGATGCTAGATGATGATAAGGGTTTTGATTAAACCAATAAATAGTATGAAATTGAACTTGTTTATGAGTTAGAATCATCAAATAGAAGATGCTTTATGCATGATACTGATTAGATTGAAAGTTTGAGTAGAAACCCATTTGATTTAGTTGTATGGTGAACTTGTAGTGAACTAATCAAGAGATTTGGATGGGTGAATGTTTATGTGCAAAATACCAATAGATTATTATGTTGTAGAATGAATAAGTGAGGTGAATTTAGTTGATTAAATGATTTATGAAGATTACTAGTAAAATTGTGCATTGAATACTTTTACATAATGCTTACAATATTATATGCACACCAAGTGTTCGATAAAATGCTTAGGTGAAAATGATAAGTGAAATTTGTATGCTAGCAATGGATAATTATATGTAGAATGTGATAATGATGTAATAGATAATAGGTTTGCAAAAGGAATGTGTTTTAGATGGATTACAAGTGGGAAATTAGTATGATAAGATGATACGGTAAGATACTTGCATTAGAAAGTTGTACTACACGCTTTGAGGGTGTGATGCACACCGTATGTGGGATTAGGTGTTTGATCATAACTAGTAAATAATCATGTACTAAATATTAAGCATGTGAACTCACTAGCGAGTAAAGAAGGTGGAGTTATGTAAATGGGTTAATTTAGAATGTGTTGGTCAATTGGTAGGATCATGAAGAATTTGCATATGTAGGATTTACTATGTGATTATATGTGGATATAGCTAGGTGACCGTTCGGTATGTGCGTCACCACATGAGTATGAAATGCACACGATGTTATTACTATGGTCTACCTTATTAAGAATAACAATTTGAAGGTACACATGTAAGTTAGATCGTTGACTTTTGAAAGTCAACAGTGTATGAATGTAATGGATGGGCTTTTGAACACAAATGTTAGAGTAGAGAATTGGTGTGTCATGTACTAGATGATTTGTGTGCTATGTATGATGGTAATCGAGTTGCGTGAGATTTGAATAAGGTAACTATTGATATGTGTCTCATGTATGCGAAAATGTGACTAATGGAAGTCAAATAATGTGTAAATAAAAGGAAATGAATGTTTGTATGTATGATCATATATGCTAACTTTGATTCGAACGTGATGACATGTAAGGAAAGGAATCATATCAATTGACTCAAGCATGGAGGACTAACGCGGCGAGATGAGGAAGGAAGTAAGCTTTAATACGCACGCTTAAGGTAAGTGAATTCTGACTCACTTATTAGTATGTATATGGAGTTATTTAATGCTTATAAATGTGAGAATGTCATGTATGATTAATTAATAAATGAAAATACTAAGGTAGGAATGATTGTCGGGGCTGAAAGTAGCTAGTTACGTCGGAAATAAAATGGTGGAATCGAACGGGTCGAATAATGGCATGAAGGATCTTTAAGCCTTTTTCTTATAATTCAACTTTTGATGTGAGTTAGGATGGTGAACGAATCCGTAATTAAATTACGGACGTGCAGAAACAAGAATTACACAAAACGGACGCTTAGCTCAAAAGGTATGTAAGTTTCAAGTTGAGTTTTGGTTGAAAACATAGCTGGGCACTTTATGCAGCAGCAAAGGGAAGTATTATGTCGAAATAGGGATGTCGCGCTACGCGACAGCAATTTAGTTTCACCGTCGTGCAACGCGACAGATGTCGCGCCCCTCGAGAGCCAGTTAGCTGGCAAATCTTGTTTTTATAGTTCGTTTCAGAAAGAATGTTCACTCAACAGTTGGAACGTTCACTCGTCAGCAAGAATGTTCACTCAACAGTTGGAACGTTCACTCGTCAGCAAGAATGTTCACTTAACAGTTGGAACGTTCACTCGTCAGCAAGAATGTTCACTCAACAGTTGGAACGTTCACTCATCCGCAAGAATGTTCACTCAACAGTTGAAATGTTCACTCATGAGCAAGAACGTTCACTCAAAGTATGTGTGGGAAAGAAATAAGTTTGGAGATATGTATGTATATAGATCTACCTACATGTTAGTGACAGAATCCATAGGTAAGCATGAATAGAAATGAACATGCATGTAAGTTTGTACGTATGAGACTTATTTATATGGATGTTTGTGACTAGGATATGTTAGTAAAATTATATGGGAATGCAAGTGGTATGTAAGAGCTTGTACGTATGTATGTATGTGTGCGTGTATGAATGTGTGCGTATATATGTAGGTGTATATGTTTGTGTACATGTATGATTTAGGAATGTATGCATGTATGGATCTAATATGTTATGAATACACGTAGGAATTAGTATACATATATGAATGCGAGATGTTATAAATGTGTGAAGGAATGGTTTCATTATGTTTGGGCATTGATGTTTGCTAATGGTGTGCCTTGAAGTTGAAATGTAATGCTGGTAAAAGAACATCGGGTTCATGAGGTATCGAAGTCGAACTCGGAATGAGTAAATACGAGAGGATAGTTGAATGAATCAAAGTTTATATTGTTGAATGATATTAAATTACCTGGGAATAATGTTGTATGATGTTGTTAACGACTAATGGTTAAGTTGTATGTGATGTCCACAGGTACTACACAGATTTCTTCTACTAGAAACGAAGAGAAGCGACATAGATCGAGTCGAGAGCAAGGATTGTATGGAAAAGAACGGTCACTTAGCTTTAATTATGTAACGCCTTAAAGTGTTAATTGAAAGTGAATGTTTTATATTTCTTTTAGTTAACGTTTGTCATTCCGTATTTGAGCCTTCATGTAAGAAGTGTGTCTAATAGAGAAAGAAATTTTTAAGGCTCTTTTTCCGCTGCGTCGTTTTTAAGTTATTACGTGTGAGGGCGTTTCATTTTTTAGGAAAAATGATACTTGCCGACATATTACCGATGGGATGTCCGTCGGTAAACACAACCTGGCCGGAAGATTGGTCGTCTGTAAGAGTCATTCATTGGCCGGAGAAGGTGCATCGATCTGGTAAAATAAAATCAAAAATATTTTATCTTTAAACGAGTGACAAAGTATAAAAATAAAAATGAATATGGATAGTAGGAATAGTTTTCATAGAAAAATTGAATGGTGTTGCATTTATATTAATTAAAGTGAAAAAAAGAAGTCTTATAACAAGTAGCTAAAAGCCTATTGGATTACAAGATAAGAGCATTCATAGCAGTATATATTTGTGAGTGAGTTCTTCATATTTTAGGAAGTGATTGTGAGTGAAGGAGAGATGAAATGTTAGTGTTGATTTGTATATTTGGGAAGACACTAATCTTCCGCATTTATTTTTTAAAAATGGTTGTGAATAAAGGAGAGAAAAAAATGTAGTAATAAATGTATAAAAAATGTTATTTAATAAAAAATAAAAAAGAAAATAAAATAATTTTTAATGTAATTATGTGAATAGTGATTAAAAAACTGATTTGAATGCCCTAACTAAACAAATATTAAAATTACATCGATCTAGTCATTTCATCCTGTTTTTATCAAAAGATAAAATAAGACATTCTGGTTTCCTCAATTATATTATACATCGAAGTTGATGTTATGTTAAAAATAAATATAAGCTATCTCGTTATGAGCTTTCCAAAGTAACCAACTGCAGGACAAGATGATTGTTTGGATTATCTTTTTTTTTTTTTTCTAATATAGCTTAGAATGGATTTCGTATAAACTATGGTATTTGTATTTGTATTTATCACATACCATACCATGTGGTAGATTTATGGAGTGACAAATTCAGAAAATTTTTTCACCGGGTTACTTTTGTTAGATTCTCACTAATTTTTTTTCAAATCATACAAAGTTTTCACTAATTTTTTCTATTTTTTCCGTAACAAAAGAAACCCCAAAACATTTATGTAATTATCATAAAATAAATAAAGTATTTAATAATGTAATAATTCAAAAGTTTATGAGCTTTCCAAAGTAGTCAACAACAGGACAAGATAATTGTTTGAATTATCCTTTTATTTAATATAGCTTAGAATGGTTTTCGTATAAACTAATGGTATTTGTATTTATCACATACCACGTGGTAGATTTATGTTTAACATAGCTTACAATGGTTTTTGTATAAACTAATACCACGTCGTTTTTCTGTTAAGAGTTAATTACATAGTTAGTCCCTGTGGTTTGCACAAAGTAACATACTTAGGTACTAATAGTTTAGAATCACATTCTAGGGTATTAACTTTTCATTTTGTAACGTTTGAAGGTATTAACGTTATTTGTAGGCTTAAAATCACATTCTATTAGTACCTAAATATGTTATTTTGTGCAAACCACAGGGACTAACTATGTTAATACCCTAGAAGTTAATACCTCCAAACGTTACAAAATGAAAAGTTAATACCCTAGAAGGTGATTTTAAACTATTAGAGTACCCGTAGTGGGGCGTGATTTTTAAAAAAAAAATTGAAAAAAAACGCCCCAAAACGCCCCTCCCGCCACTACGCCCGGCGTTAGCCGGCGTTATTTTCTAATAAAATGCATGTTGGCGTGATTTTTAAAACGCCGAAGTAATCTTAATGTGGCCAATGGGAGTCTGACAACCCCACCCACTTTTGCATGTGATTAGTTTGACCAGCCAATCCATTTGTTTCCTTTTTTTTTTTTTTTAATGATTGAATGTGGGTTATTGGCATAATGCCCCACTACGCCACTTTTGCTATAATGCCCCATTGCTGACTAGGACGCCACGTGTCGGATAATGCCCCATGGTGGGGGCATTATAACCCACTACCACTACACATGGTCTTAGTACCTAACTATGTTATTTTGTGCAAACCACAGGGACTAACTATGTAATTAACTCTTCTGTTAATAAAGTTTACCTTTCAAAAAAAAATGATTTGCGTATAAACGAACGGCATTTGTATTTATCACATACCACGTGGAAGATTTTAATGAATAAAATGAACAATAAAGTGTTTAATAATGTAATAATTCAATTCAAAAGTATATAATTCGCCAACTAACAATGCATGTGAAGGATTCCAGAATTTCATTGGAATCAAACGCCAATAACTAAAGATTTGCTCAATCGAGACGTTAATAATCTAATTAATTAATCATCATTTTCTAGAAACTTGAAGAAAACAAATAAAAAGTAACTAAGTCATGTGCGCGAGAACTTACACATAGATTAAGGTTTTGTGGATAATTTACTAAACTTTTTTTCTTTAGCAACAGAATTTTATTCGAACCCAAACCAGCTAGAAACTTGAAATAACAGACTATAAAAGGAACAACACCACCAAAAACCATAAGTACAAGCATTGCCGGTCATCCCGTGTCGGTCGCTCGAGACCCAAATTTTCAAAGGGACCAAAAGGTTTTTATAAGTTTTTTTATATATATTAAATTATATATTTCGTATATGCATTCTTTTATCATGCAAAAGAATGTTGGTGGTGGATTGTTAAAACCATCTCATGATAATGAAGTGGTCTCAACTTCAAATCTTTGCTCCACCACCGTGTATTCATTTTTTAATTCATTTACCCTTGACCTCAAGTTTGGGCCCAATTTTTTTTGTTGCACAATACCTAAATTTTTTTAAGAATATTTGGGGACGGCTCTGTATCGAATGTCTTTAAAAAGGGGGACTTGACTCTTTTAAAGACCATATCGTTTTGGGCTTTCAACAAGAACTAGAGCGTAGAGTAGACAACTGCAAACTAAAATTCAATGCCGGCTTTAGAACCCGGAATAGACCAGCCCAGGAGAAGTCTGACTAGTTTTGGGGAATATTTACTAACCAGTTTTGAACCGTTGATCACAAGATTGAAGTATTGTTAAAATCGTAATGTAATTAGTTAATTAAAAAAGTTGGTTGAAAGGGTAAAAGGTGGTGCTTTCAATATGTAAATATTAAGCATTCTAAACCCTATTTTTATCCTTGAATCTTGATTATGCTTGGAAGTATGTTACTCTATAACGTTTGTTTACAGGTTGAAGGTGATGATTTGACACAGTTTTGGGATGGTTTAGCACCAAGGGCGTAGGTTAGTAGGTGCACACGTCCCCTCCAATGTTTCGATTAGAAGTGTATAATTTCTGATTTTTCGTACGAAAATTTTAAAATTATATAGGATCACCCCTCCAGTTATTTTGCTTAAATATTTATACAATATATAAATCAAAGTAAAGTTTGTTACCACTTTAAATTTTAAAGGTCGTCGGGCTGAGCTGTAATTCTTCCTCCAGGTTTCATTTATCTCGTGCCATTATATATATATATATATATATATATTGGTCTTTTGTTTGTTAAACAATATTTAGTTTTTCTATATGTAAGAACGGGTCCTTTGAATGAATGATTTTTTTTTAGTTTTATTTGGAACTATTATTATTTGATCCGACCCGAATCGAATAGACGGCCCGGCCCGAAACATAACTATAGGAAAAAAAATTGGGTTCCATGACTTTACACTCCCTCGAAACTTTTGGTCAAGCTCCGCCACTATTTAGCACCAAGGAGCGAACCGGGCACAAGTATAGCGAGTCAAGGAAGCAAAACGGTTGAAGAATGCAACAAGGGGATTAAAAGTGGTTTTGGTTTGTTTGGGCGTACAAAACTGACGTTTACAATTTGTTTGGCGTATTCTGATTCCTGATTGGTGTATCTTACTCTCTCCGGCGTATTTTACGCCCAAATGGCGGTTTCAAGTGGTTTTGGTTTGTTTGGGACGGATTTCAAAGCATTTCTACGGTGGTTTTCGACCATTTTTCACCATGGACGGCTAAAAGACCAAAGATGAAAGAGGCTTTTCTCCAATTGCTTACCAAAATCACATGTCTTCATCAAGTGTGACTATGTTTGTCTAAAATGTTCGTGATCGTTCGTGATCACAACCATGGCTAGGGTTTCTATGCCATTTAGTTCAATCTGAGTTTTTAATGTATGTTGAAGATGATTACATTGTATTTGTTAAAGGCCACTGGCGAAATTGATGTTTCGTGTGAATTATTCAAGTATTTGTTTGTTCAGGTATATTGACCAGAATCACTTCATGTATCTTAAGTTTATCAATGTCTATTAGTTAGATGTTCAGATAGATATATGATAGAAGGTGTTGGGATTCAAGCACAGTTGCAGCGGAAGTATGAGATTTGCTTGAATCAGTATTCATGTTTGAACAGGAAATAGTATGCAGAAACAGTAAGAATCAAAGGGTATTCGAATAGAATTAGTGTGAGAAGACAATTCTAAGAAATAGAATATGTCTTGATACCGGAATAAGTTGCCGGATATCATACATATATACATAGATATTCGACGGTTTTCTTTGGCGGGAATAACTGCCATTGCAGTTTAAATTATACCCGCTTATCACCACCATATAAGTTATCATACACACCGAAAACATATAAGTTATAATACTTAGACATACATAATAGCATAATTAAGTTTAATTATCAGTCTAACACAACCCCCTTAAACTTGATTATGCTTTGCAGCATACATCAAGACACTTCTATTTGCTTCATCAACTGCCTTCCTTGCTTGATTGAAGTCGAACCTGCGTCTTTTCTTTTGCATCTTCATCACACCTTCCCAATAATTTCCAGCGAATAGGTCATAATGTTGATAAGCTTCTTCATCTCGTACATCACCATCACTCCTCCTCCTTTCATGGTTGATTTCTGATGGACCTTCATCTCTCCCGATCACCTGTTTATCGATCACCTTTTCCTGCACTCCCTTGAATTTATAGTAGTAAACCAACACATCTAGGTACATAGCATAAATAATTCTCATGAACTCGCCGTCATGATACTCGTACCCCATGTCTTTCACAACCACCGGCCATAGATTGTCATTTGTGACATTCCGGTAGCCACCATCACGCTCTACCACCACATATAAACCCAGTAAATCTACCTTCCTGTTATCTAATGCGAATGGTGGGATAGGTCTTGAAGAAATTCCCAGTTTGACATTTAAAAACCATGTCACCATCTCTTCAAACTTTCCCTCCAATTCATGTTTGTATTTGAATACAAACTATTTGTCGTCTATCATGTCTAACAGGGACTTGCAGTCGGTGAAATCATGAAACTCCATGGCCCGGATAATCATTTGGCTCCAATCCGGTTCATCAGTGGATACATTCAGAGTTTCAAAGTAAGAATTTAAATAATTCTCTTTGTGTTCTTCATTCACCGCACTTAATTCTATCACTTTTTGTTTTTCTTTTAAACCAAGTTCTTCTTCCTTGGTTAAACCATTAACATCATTCACACCGAATTAACCACTGGGGCAGAGAACATTGGAAAAATCTTACATGTATCACCGGACTTTTTTTACCGTATATCCTTGCAGCGTTAACTGATCAAGGCTTAATACGTTTCGGTCCAATTCCGGTGAATAGAACACACTATGCATACGTAACATATCGTTACCGGATCTTATTTCCACTGCCCCAATTCCCCGGATAAAAAGAAAGTTATTATCTCCCGATTTTGTTTCAACACCAATCATATGTTTAATACATTTAAAAACGTTTAAGTTTCCGGCAAAGTGATGATTAAATGTCGGATTTACATACCAGATATCTCCCCATTGGCCACCCTCTGTTCCGGTGACAATCATTTCATTTCGGCAGACCACTTCATCATCTTGTCTTTGAATTCCGGCATTGATTGCTTGGTTAATTAGTTGAGTGTCTTCATCATTCTCTTTCACTTTGCACGAGTATATTTGATGGCCTGGTTGATGGCAATAGTAACAAAGCCTTACACGGGGAATTCTTCTTTCTTTTTCATTATTTTCATCAACACAGTGTTGACAGGGCATCATTGTCGATGTAGGTTTGATTTCTGCATTCTTTCCCAACGTGGCACTGATACCACTATGTTGGGATTCAAGCACAGTTGCAGCAGAAGTATGAGATTTGCTTGAATCAGTATTCATGTTTGAACAGGAAATAGTATGAAGAAACAGTAAGAATCAAAGGGTATTCGAATAGAATTAGTGTGAGAGGACAATTCTAAGAAATAGAATATGTCTTGATACCGGAATAAGTTGCCGGATATCATACATATATACAAAGATATTTGGCGGTTTTCTTTGGCGGGAATAACTGCCATTGCAGTTTAAATCATACCCGCTTATCACCACCATATAAGTTATCATACACACCGAAAACATATAAGTTATAATACTTAGACATACATAATAGCATAATTAAGTTTAATTATCAGTCTAAGTGTCTAACAGAAGGTTATGTCAATATGTTGGTATTTGAATGAGATCACCTTGTGTATCTAATTATCTCGATGTTTATTCATTATAAGCTTAGCCATACAACGGTAGGTACTTCATTACACATGTTATGCTTGTTTAGTCGACGTTATGTCTATATAACTTTTCATTTTGGTTTAGAAACCCATATAACTAACTTGCTATATATCAAATTTGAACTTAGATGTGATCAAGGGCGCAACATAGTGGGGGCGGGAGGGGTGGCCTAGCCATCGAACTTTTCACTCGATAGTGGAGAGTATGTAGTTTTCGTATAGAAATTTTTTGGTATATACATTTTTGACCGCCCAGTCGGAAATCTCAAGCTTCGTCACTGGATGTGATCGCTTGTTTCTTGTCTTTTGTTTTAGTGTGCCTTTATGATATACAGCAATCAATCCAATTTATCAAAAAAAAAAATGTGTGTGTTTTGCTTTTCACAATCAATCAAAACATGTAATACTAACCCCATACTCCTCGTGGATATTATACTCTCCTTATCCTAGCTATCTTGGTTAAACAGGTTTTTTAATGACTTGACGACAGTCATCAGTAAACACGAAGTATCGTTCGTTGTTAACATTCTGGGTTTTATATATTTATACTTTTTTTGAACGGCGTACAGTTAGGGTATCGCTAACCGGGTTAGTAGTTAGTATGTTAGACTGTCGACAGTCAGACTGGTTAGGGTATCCTAGCTATCTTGGTTAAACGGGGTTTTTTAATGACTTGACGACAGTCAGACTGTTTGTTTCGCGAGCTGATGTTTGAATAGTTCAGACATTTGTCTCTGAATGGTTAAGCATTGTACTGAGTCTAAATGGTTAAGACCTCTAATCTGGATTAGTCCACGTTTGCCTCTGAATGGTTAAGCATTACACTGTCTCTTAATGGTTCAGTCATCTTACTGGTTTGACACTTAATGGTTCATACCTCTTATTGATACAGTACTTAACCATTCAAAGGTTGTCAAACAACTCCTTAGTCCTTTTAGGTGAAATGACAAATATGCCCTCACATGCAAGTCACATGATCAGATTTAACAAAAAAAAATTGACTTGGTTAAGACTAAATGACAAGACATGCAACAATATCCCCTATAAAATGGCAAAACCTATCAAAATTCGTTGAAAATGACACCGCCTGAAAAAAAGGTATCAAGATAAAGGACAAAACTATAATTTTTTCCTTTAATGCATAAGGTACAACTCTAAAATAAGGGTAAATTAGTCTTTCAAACACTAATTATAATTTAATCATCCCATCTTATTTACATTTAAATCCTTCATCTTGAACCAAATTATGTCTAATTAATTAGTAGTTACACGTTATTCTGCTTAAAAAAAAAACTAACTACCCCACGATTTTTAAACGGGCATAACTTTTTCGTACGTTATTTTTTCTAATTATACTATAAAACGAGCATTTCATTCTTTTTTAATTTGAGTATAATATTGCTATAGTTTTTTAATTAAAAATTTGATATGTTACGTGATTAACAATGTCAAAGGGTGAGCAAGAACTGATTAGTTAACCGAAAATAACCAAAAACTGAATTAACTAAAACTGATTAACTGAAAACCGAATTAACCAAAAACTGGTTATCGTTTTTTTTCTACCCTCATTTAACCAAAATTAACTGAACCATTCATATTTTCATATATTTCTAGCTTTTATATCTCCAACTCATGTGTTTCGGCTTCGGATAAGTATAATAACTGAACTGACTGTACCATACACACCCAGCAATGTTTGTGTTTTTCGTCGCATCGCACGGGCATCATTCTAGTTTTTTATATCATATAGTTATTGTTATTTAGGTTTATAATTTTTTTTGGATGATTTCATCTCTACTCCTTAATTTAATTATGTCTCTAAAGTTCTAATGAAACAAACAATTCAAATATAAAGTTTGGTAAATATTTTTTTTATCATTATCATTTTGAGAAAAAAAAAACACTTAAAAAACACATATTTTAGTAAATATTTTTCAAATACTCATTTTGATAAATATTCTTTTCACCACCTTTTTAGGAAAAAAAAAACTCCTCCTGAAATACACATGTAGCATCTAGGGTTGTCCAAACTGCTCGACAATCGAAAATCGCTCGAAGAATGCTCATTCCTAATCAGTTTGTAAATGAGCCGCTCGGCTCGGCTCGGTTCGATTTGAAAACGAGCCAAACATGAGCAAAGGTCCGCTCGCTCGTCGATCGCTCGGTTTCGCTCGAATAATTTTTATTAAATAATTTATATATATAGGGGAAGGTTCAAATGAAAACCACTATTTATTGTGAAAACTCGAAAACTAATTAAAAAGGCCAAAAAAACATACCAATTTTTTTTTTTGCATAATAATTTTCGCCACTTTTAGTATATAAAAAAAATTTAAAAACAATATTATTTTTTGTAGTGCACATGTGTAATACTACACATGTGTAGTATTACACATGTGTAATACAAAAAAAATTTGTTTTTTTTTTTGAAAAAAAGTTTTTTTTATACACAAAAACCTGTGATTTTTTATAAAAAATTTGAAAAAAAAAATTGGTGCGTTTTTTAGGCTTTTTTAGTTAGTTTTCGAGTTTTCACAATAAAAGTGGTTTTCATTTGAACCATCCCCTATATATATATATATATATATATATATATATATATATATATATATTTATAAAGATAAGTAGCCCAAGAAAAATTAAAAGCCCAAGAAACATACTAGGCCAACTCAATACCAAAACCTAACCCTAATTCCTAAAAGTTCAAATCAGCACCTAATCTCTTGCTACATACCTCCTGCCACATACCTCGCTGCTGCTCAAGTTCAACATATACGGATACGGTACAATCTCCTACCTTGTCGGCTACTTCAAATCAGCAGAGGTACAATCTCCTACCTCCTGCCACATATCTCGCTGCTGCTCATGTTCGGTTTTTATGATCCATTTTTAGGATCCATTTTTGTGCTTCTTGATATTGCTAAGAACATTTTTAGGATCTTGATTTTAGTTATGTATTGTTTTTGTTAGTAAGGTGTTGGACATGTTTTAATTAAGTTATGATTTGTTTTTGTTGAATACAGCCTTGTAATAGTCTTGATTTCAGTTTTTTTGTGTTACTACACATGTTTTAATTTTGGTGCTTAGAACAACCGAGCGAAAGAGAGCGAAACGATCCGCTCGATTCAAATTCAATCTGAGCACGAGCATCACTTTTTTGCTCGGTTTTGCAAATTTGATCGGATCGGATCGATTGTAATTCAATCCGAGCACGAGCAGACCCTCGCTCAGATCGGATCGGCTCATTAACACCCCTAGTAGCATCCTAGAATCTTCCACCAATCAAAAAAAAATAATAATAATAATACAACAACAATATATTCTTCAATACTTAATACAAATTTCGGTTTTCTCTTGCCTACTTAATCATTCAAAAGCCGGATGTGTACTTTTATACGGACCGGAGTGAAATCAACTTTAATAATTTTTATTCAAAAGCCGATACTCTGGTTTCTTTAAGCCAGACTTTATTCTAAATTTCTAACCAAAAAAAGACATGAGTTTATATTTATATTTGCATATTATAAAAGTCACGTTTGTCATAAAGAAATGAATTAAAAACCGGTTCATTATTTTAATTAATTTATTTCCAGGCTAATCCAACTTGCTATTCTCTATGATTCAACTCTTTGACAAATATATTTGTTGTCCATATGATCGAGTGGTTAAGTCTTCTAGTTGTCCATATGGTTATATGCTTAATGATTGTTAAGTGATGTACATTTATGTTTAAAAAAATATTAATTACACGAAAATAATATCAACAATAGATGACGAGTGTCACATATCAATATCTATAATACGAGAAGTAATTTGTCAGGTGTAAAAACATCCTCTCGTGATTCTCATTTGATTGTTGTTATGCTCTCTATATCTTATAAATGCTATAGAGAAATCAAGTTTGAAGGATGATATGTGTGCTCATCTCTATAATCTCTCATTTTCTCTTCTCTTAGTTTTGTCAATTGTCTTCACTCCCGATCAATATAGCGGATAAACAAGTCAAGCCGTTGGCTAAAATCTCAAATCGAGTCGATCTTAAAACGAGATTTATTTGATAAAATGAAAATCAATTTAAATGTTTTAATACAAGCATGAAATACATTACTTGGTGATTTGAGGAAATGAGTTTTGGCTGATGATTTTTAGGTTAATTGGAGTCATGGAGACTTAAGGAACAAAGACGAGAGCAGTCGTGATGGTCACATGGAATAAAGCAGCTAATTGTTAGGTTAAAAGGATGATTACTCTTTTTTCACCTCTTTATTATCTAAATTGAAAATAATTTATCCTCAAAGTTGAGTTTTTATGATAATTAATCCTTGACTTTCACATGTTATTGCATTAAGATGTTGTATGTATAAGTGATTGAGTTAACTTTGGTTTTGCTCCCTGTGGTTTGGTCGTTTTAAGAGTTTTGCCCCAATCATTTAAAGAGTGTCATTTTCCTCCTTGATGTTTTTATTGGTTCTCTAATATACTCCCCGCCCTTAACGCCATTTATTTTTGTTGTTAACGACCAAACTACAGGGAGCAAAACAGAAGTTAACTCTAAGTGATTTATATAATATACTATTAAATAATAAAAAAAAACTTAATTATAACTGAGCATCGGGTAACTTTTTTTTGAACGGCAAATTTGATCAGTAACGGACCACTGGAGTATCATTGTGGCACCAGCGAAACCATCAAATCATATTCATCTCCACTAGGCATAATGTCTATACCCAATTCAAGAGGAAACTCAATAAATATGGGAAAAAACCCTCCTTGTGTAATCGTTCCCAGTATTTATTGGTCCCAAAGCCTTATCTCACCCCAACATGAAGTAGGCTATAACGCCATGAACATTGGGTAACTAATGCTAGAAACTTATGAGAATTAATATAATATAAAAAAGTATATAAATAAGTTATGTCTCGCGTATAAAAAAGCGAGACACTTTTACGCTTTGTGTTGGTATTAAACCTATTGCGTTTCTCGATCTTTAAAACCAAAAATTCATTTCACCAAGAATTAACACGAAGAAACATGGACCTAAGTCTGCTTCTTGTGTTGTCAGCCCATCAGCGCATGACCCAAGTTGTCCCGCTTCTTCTTCTTCTGTGCTCAACTTTTAACCCAACAAGGCAGTACTGTTCTTTTTATTTTATTTGTTTGTAACATTAAAATGTATCAACTATATATCCTAGTGTTTATTGTCAACTTTACTACTAAAACGGTTGTGTAAGAAACTAGAGCGGGGTGTCTTAAGTTATTTATAAACTTAATGATCACTTTTACAATGTTTGTTTGTTTAGAAATATATTTCTTGTAAAGAAGTTATGTAAACAGGTTTAAAGTTAAAGAAAAATCAAATACAAGAAAGTAGAAACACAAAGATTTACATAACTAGCTCACCTTCTGTCCACTTCTTAGTATTCAATAATTTGTTTCATTACAAGTTGTTGAGAAAAAGTAACATTTCAGTTTACCTGCAACCACTGATGAGTTCTAAATAAATAAAACAAACCACTGTTAAATACTAAGGAGGCAAACAGCTGATGGAAACCTTGTAAGCATTGCTTGTGATTAAACACTGATGGTGGCTAACAGTTGATGGTAACAACTGATGATAAACAACTGCTGTTGTAGTAAGCAGTGAGTAGAGAGTCAGTGGTTGATGTGCTGTTGTTAAGGGAAAAGTAGTGTTTGGGCTTCAAGGACTGATACTTACTTTCTTGTAAGTTTAGGGGGTGTTTGTGCAAATTCTTACAACGGTTGGTTGTAACTGATTTGTGAGCTCTTAGTATAAATAGGGGGTTTGTATTAGTTTGTAGATAGTTGATTAGTATTCAATTCTTGTAATTTCTTTCTGTACTTTCACAATTCAATAAGAATCGTTAATCGTTGGTTCAAGTTTTCTCCGGGTTCAATTTCTGGTTGTTCTTTAACAAGTGGTATCAGAGCTATTGGTGGCTCGATTCAAAGAAATTGATTTTCAATTCCGCAATCAGAGATCAAAGATGGTGTCGACGAAGTTTAAATTGGAGAAATTCGATGGGAAGAATGATTTCAGTCTGTGGCGTGTGAAGATGAGGGCTCTTCTGGTTCATAATGGTGTGGTAGATGCGCTAAAAGGGGAAGATAAACTTCCTGAGGGCTTAAATGATAAAGAGAAGAAGGATATGCTCGAGAAGGATCATAGTGCGATTATATTGAGTCTTGGTGATCGAGTTCTTCGTGAAGTATAAAAGGAGACATCTGCTGCAGGGATTTGGGCAAAGTTGGAGTCATTGTACATGACAAAGTCTTTGGCAAATCGGCTGTACTTGAAGAAGAGGTTGTATACTTTTCACATGACATCAGGAAAGAGTCTTGAAGATCATACAGATGAATTCAACAAGTTGATTTTTGATCTTGAAAACAGAGGTGGTGTTGGATGATGAAGATCAGGCCATAATATTTCTCATTTCTCTACCATCATCATATGAACACTTTGTGGATACATTGATGTATGGTAGAGATTCTCTGTCCATGGAAGATGTCTTGTCTGCCTTGAATTCAAAAGAATTGAAGAAGAGGTCAGATTCTAAAGAAGAAGGTGGAGATGGTTTGTTTGTGAGAGGAAGGTCAGATCAAAGGAATTATAACGGTGGTAACAGGAATTCCAAGTCAAAGTCCAAGTCAAGATTCAAGAGAAGATGTTTTGTTTGTAATTCAGAGAAACACTTCAAGAAAGACTGTCCATGTAACACCCCAAATTTTCGTACGTCATAAAAATATAATATGTAGTGACGTTCTAATAATTAAAATGGGAATGTATAGAATTATATCATATTAAAGGATTAGTAAAAGAAAGATGACAAGTTAGAATATGGATTAATAAAGTGAAAAAGATCTAATAAATGAGGGACTAGATGTGTATATATGAAATGAAATTAGATTAAAAAAAAGAAGACCAAAATTGGTCCTGGTGTGTGCGAACGTGAGAAGGCCAGGGGAAAGCTTTTCCTCTCAAAACCCTAACATCTTAATTTCTATCAAATTGAAAGTGAAATCAGTGAAGAATCGAATGCATGAGCTAAGAATTATGATTGTCTAAGTATTCTTGATCTCAAGTAAGTGAAATTTCCTGATTTGATGATGTTTGGTTATGTGGGTTTAGTGTAATTCGTGAATGTAATACAAAATCTAGTATGATTTATGGTTGCTATGAATGTTTAGACATTAATAGATGCTAAATTTCGAATATGAGCATGATTAGGGCAAAACCCACTTGCATGTCAAGTAAGGGTTAGAAATTGTGAAGTTCTACATGTTAATTTGATTGTTGATTGATGAAATTGTTATGAATAATTGATTAAGAACTAGGTGTTCATGTTTAGGATGATAAATTTCCAAGTTAGGGATGTTTATGTTAATCAATGAGTGAACTATGGAAATTGTGTTTAAGATGCTTGTACATTGTGCTAAACTAGTGATACGCACGCAATGTGTTCGATGAAATGCCTAAGTGGGTTTAGTTATGTTTTTTTTTACATGAATACTTGATAAGTCGATGTAACTTCTTTATGATAATGACATATGTGATTAGTAGACACCAAATCGTATAGTAAGGAATGTGAAAATAATGTCATGAAAGCTAAAGTATGAAGTTATGACATATAGGCATGAAGAAAGAAGAAGGCGCAAGTCACTCGAAGCCACAAGCATCTCAAGATCGCTGTAAGTTCTTATGAACTTTATTTACTCTACTAGTAGATTTAGGAATGATATTATTTGATACAACGAATTCGTGCAAATTTCCGTTATGGATCAAGATTGATTAGATGCAAGAGTTTATATTGAAAAAGGTTTTAAAAGTGATGTTGTAGTGAATACGAAACGACCCGTCTAAATGGGTTGAAATGATAAGTGGAATGATTCTTAGAATGTTTATGTATTGACTTGTTCATAACGGGTCAAATGATGTAAGTGTGTTGAAATGAATGGTATGTAGTGACTCATTTTAAATGAGTCGGAAAGTAGTATGTTGGATGTTTTCGAATGGAAGTTAACATGTTGTAAAGAAACATGTCATGTAAATGGGTCGAATAAAGATAGGTAACTAAAGAGTTCGAGTTGTTATGTATTATGGCTAACAAATGTTTTGTTGTTATGAATGATAGGTAAATCCCAAGTTTAGACGTGGCGCGCTCGGACCGAACACACACACGCAACGTTGACCTTATGCGCTTCCGGTCCAAGTTGTTTATTTTGAATGGGTTAATTTACCATTTTGTGTGGTAAATGTTAATTAGTAAGTGTCTAGTATGTTAGTAAGAAGTTTGGATTCTAAACCTTTTGTGTAGTTTGTACAAAATGTTTACGGCGAACCTTTCATGGTCTTAACTTTTGTTATGTTGAAAAGTGTCGTAGTATTCTATTAAAAATGATTTTGTTAAAAGCAGGGAGAAAAGTCCTTAGTACAAACGGGTCATGTCAAAATTTTGTAAAATTGTAAGAATTTTATGTTATTAGTCGAATGAGAAAAATTTGGGCGTTGCAAGTTGGTATCAGAGCCTAGGTTGGAGGGATTTAAGCATCAAGTGCTTGAACTCAAACTAAAAGCTCGTGAGAAGTGTGTGTTCGATCCGCGGCGCAAAGCAAGTAAGTGTTTTAAAAGTTGAAATTTTTGCATTACGAATAATTAGTTACGGAATGTTATGGAATGGTTACGGGATGTTGTGGAAAGATGTGGGATGAATCGCATCAGTTTGGGGGTTAATACGGATCAAAAATGGGGTAAAAACATGAAAAATCAATCATGGTATGCTGGGCGTCACCGTAAGTTACGGTGGTACCGTAGCTTACGGTAGCACCTGGGAGAAAGTGGGCACCGTAAGGCAGTAGCCCAGTAGCTTAAAGAAAAAAGGGGCCACCGTAAGCTACAGTAGCCACCGTAGCTTACGGTGGAGGCCATTTCCGGCCAAATTCGAATATGTTGTTCTGTTTGATGTTTTTATCACACGAGAAGTATTAAAAACGTTACATTAAGACTTTAAAGAATAAGAAAAGTGATACCAAGGTATATGGGATAAAGAATACTATGATGTTGGTTGTCGGAAACGTTGAGTTTCCAAAGAAAGTTTAAGTATGATTTAGTCGCGAGTAATTTCTTTTACGTATTGGAAAGAATGAGAGCTACGTATTACTAACATGGTTATATGATAGAAAGGATGAATGAATGTCTAAAATAAAGAATGATACGATACGATCGTCAATGACGATAAGACATGAAGTATGAATGATGAATGGAATGTGTCATGGTAAAATGATGTTAAAACATGATGGTGGGAAGTATGAAATGAAATCTAATGAATGTAATAAATGTTTTATGTAGATGGCTGATGTGATAAATGTAAATGATGACGATGAAGCACGCCGAAATGAAATGAGAACAATGATTGTGGAAGAAGTAGAGAAAGCGATTGAAGCTAGTATTCCTCGACTATCTCAAGAGGTGGAAGGTCAAGTATTGGGGGTAATCGATACTCTAGTAACGTCCAAGGTGGAAGAACTAAAAGAGATGATTAATGAACTACAAACAAAGAAAAGTACTCGAAGGTGCACGTACAAGGAATTCATGGCATGTAACCCCTTGCCGTACAAAGGGGAAATTGAACCGATAGCTTGTCAAAGATGGATTTCAAGCACCGAGGCAGTGTTTGTAAGAAGTAGATGTGAAGCGGAGGATCAAGTGATGTTTGCTACGGGTACAACTCCAAGCAAAGGATTGGTGGGACGCACATTCGAAGGAATTGGGGGATGACAAAGTACAAACGTTAACATGGCAAGAATTCAAAGAGCCATTTCTGGAATATCATAGCCCACGATCCGCACTTGATAAGATTCAAGAAGACTTCTTACGTCTTCGACAAAAGGATGAAACGATTGACGAAATAACGAATAAGTTCCTCGAGAAAGTGAAATTTTGTGGGGAGATAGCGGGGACTGAAAGGTTGAAAATCATACGTTATCATGCTATGTTAAAGGCTGAATATCGGGAGTTTGTAAATCCCTCCAAGTATGCAACGTTGAATGAATTAATCGACTGGGCAAGAGATAGGGAGATCGAGTTAAGAAGGCAAGTTGAACGGGGAGAGAAAAGGGTGGCGGAGAAGCCCACCAACACAAACCCATCGAAAAAGGTAAAATATCAAGATCAAAACAGGAAAGGGAAGACAAGTAGTGGGATTCCGACTTGCAAGACATGTGGGAAGCATCATTCGGGTGAATGTTTGTTGGGAAAGAAAGGATGCTATAAATGTGGGCAAGAGGGACATCCGTATTATAGGTGCCCCGAAAAATCTAAAGCGTGTTACAATTGTAACCAAACGGGGCACATTAAAGCGGAATGTCTGAAACTCCAACAAGGGGCAAAGAAAGATGGAAAGAAGGATGAGTCTTCCAAGGCTCGTGGGAGGATGTTCCAGTTAACCTCGGATGAAGCTAAGACTAGCCCGGATGTGGTCTCAGGTATATTCTTGGTTAATTCTATGCCTATGAATGTATTATTTGATTCCGGGGCTAGTAGATCGTTTATTTCTAATGAATTGTTAGTTCATCCATCGTTTAAGCTTGAAAAGATGTTAGTACCCTTAGAAGTGGAAGTTGCTGATAGTAAAAGCTATTTGTTACATGATATTTGTAGAAACTGTAAGATCTTAATCGAAGATGAGGAATTTAGTATAGATCTTGTCCCGATGTACATGGGGGAATTTAAAGTAGTTGTAGGAATGGATTGGCTTGCCCAAAACCACGCTGAAATTCAATGTGAAAAGAAAGTCATTCATGTAGTAACCTCGGGGGGGGGGGGGGGGGGGGGACGGGTAAGTGTTCAAGGAGATAGGGTCATCAAGTCGAAATTGTGTTCTATCTTACGTGATTGACACCAATCGAGGTGTTCCAAAGCTCGAAGATGTGAATGTAGTGAACGAATATCCGGATGTATTTCCGGAAGATTTACCGGGGCTTCCACCAAAACGAGAAGTGGAATTCAAGATAGAGCTTAACCCGGATGCAAAACCGGTAGCTAAAGCTCCTTATCGGTTGGCCCCAACCGAAATGAAAGAACTGATGACACAACTTCAAGAGTTGCTCGATAAGGGTTTTATTAAACCAAGTGTTTCACCGTGGGGAGCGCCCGTATTATTCGTGAAGAAGAAAAATGGTTCGATGCGAATGTGCATCGACTATCGGGAGTTGAACAAGTTAACGGTGAAGAGTCGTTACCCGTTGCCCAGAATTGATGACC
The DNA here is from genome assembly GCA_030545235.1 of Helianthus tuberosus. Taxonomy (NCBI): domain Eukaryota; kingdom Viridiplantae; phylum Streptophyta; class Magnoliopsida; order Asterales; family Asteraceae; genus Helianthus; species Helianthus tuberosus. The sequence goes on along the minus strand of CM060441.1, from coordinate 210,525,018 downwards.
TATTTGACCAGCTTCAAAGGGCAAGTTGGTTTTCGAAAATCGATATGCGGTCGGGTTACCACCAACTGCGTGTACGAGAAGAAGATGTGCCGAAGACTGCGTTTCGAACGCGGTACGGACATTACGAGTTTTTAGTAATGTCCTTTGGGCTAACGAACGCACCAGCTGCGTTTATGGATTTAATGAATCGGGTGTGCTGACCTATGCTTGATAAGTATGTAATCGTTTTTATTGACGATATACTAATATACTCCCGAAGTGAAGCAGAGCATGCTTCCCACCTACGTGATGTATTGGAAACGCTTCGCAAGGAAAAGTTATATGCAAAATTCTCAAAGTGTGCCTTTTGGCTTAGAGAGGTACAGTTTTTGGGTCATATAATCGATGCGGATGGTGTCCATGTGGAGCCGTCCAAAGTAGATGCGGTAATGAATTGGGTACCCCCGAAGAACCCGAGTGAAATAAAAAGTTTTCTAGGCTTGGCTGGGTACTACAGGAGATTTATCCAAGATTTCTCCAAGATAGCCTCACCTATGACGAAGTTAACAAAGAAGAGTGAAAAGTTTAAATGGGGCGAAGAACAAAAAAAAGCGTTTCAGACCTTAAAGGAAAAGCTCTCAAATTCTCCAGTGTTGACATTACCGGATGGGACGGATGATTTAGTAGTGTATACTGATGCCTCCCGCCAAGGATTAGGTTGCGTATTAATGCAAAGGGGTAAAGTCGTTGCATATGCTTCAAGACAACTCAAGCAGCATGAAAACAATTACCCAACGCATGATCTAGAATTGGCAGCAGTCGTATTTGCCTTGAAGATATGGAGGCACTACCTATATGGGGTGAAATGTACTATTTACTCGGATCATAAAAGCCTCAAATATTTTTTCGAACAGAAAGATCTTAATATGAGGCAACGAAGGTGGTTGGAACTCATTAAGGATTACGATTGTGACATTCATTATCATCCTGGGAAGGCTAATGTTGTGGCGGACGCTCTAAGTCGAAAGGAATACCCGACTCCGATTCGGGTAAAATCTATGAAGATGGTAGTCACTCCTAAACTGCTTGATGAAATTCGAGAAGCTCAAACAAAATCTTTAAATGCTGGCGACTCAAATAAAGAAAGGACGAAAGGGTTTATTCATGAATTGAAAGAAAATGCAAATGGTATGAAAACGAGGTATAACCGAATCTGGATACCCGGGAATGTAACGTGAAAGAATTACTACTGAATGAGGCTCACAAGTCTCGGTACTCCGTTCATCCGGGAGCTACAAAGATGTATCGAGACTTGAAGATGAATTATTGGTGGCCAGGAATGAAAAGAGACATTGTCAAGTATGTTGCTAAGTGTTTGACATGTTCTCAAGTAAAGGCCGAACACCAAAGGCCGTATAGAAAGTTGCAACCGCTGGAGATACCGGTGTGGAAGTGGGAACATGTAACAATGGACCTGGTGACTAAACTTCCTAAGACAAGAAAGGGGCACGATGCTATTTGGGTAGTCGTTGACCGACTAACCAAAAGTGCACATTTCTTACCCATTCGGGAAACTTATAATTCGGAAAGGATGGCGGAAGTTTATACGAATGAGATTATATCTCGACATGGGGTTCCGGTGTCTATAGTGTCCGACCGGGATACTCGGTTCACATCTCGTTATTGGAGAAAATTTCACGAAGAATTGGGGACTCAGTTACATATAAGCATCGCCTACCATCCACAAACCGATGGTCAGTCGGAACGAACTATCCAAACGTTGGTTGATATGCTAAGGGTGTGTGTTATGGATTTCGGAGGAAGCTGGGATGATCATCTACCTTTGGTAGAGTTTTCATATAATAATAGTTATCATAATAGCATAAAAATGGCCCCTTATGAAATGCTCTATGGAAGGAAATGTAGGACTCCGGTTTGTTGGGGGGAAGTGGGTCAGCGCGAACTCGCGCCAAAGGATGTAGTAGCCGAAACGAATGAAAAGATTGGCATGGTTAGATCAAGAATAAAGGCAGCACAAGACAGACAAAAGTCTTATGCGGATCGGCGAAGGCGAGTAATTGAGTTTCAAGTGGGAGATTTCGTGTTGCTAAAAGTCTCTCCATGGAAAGGGATAATTCGTTTTCGTAAACGCGGGAAGTTAGGTCCTCGATACATTGGACCATTCAAAATACTTGCTCGGGTGTGGTCGGTAGCGTACCAACTAGAATTACCACACGCGTTGGATGGAATTCATAACACTTTTCATGTGTCGCAACTGCGAAAGTGCCTCGCGGTTGAGGCGGCATATGTGCCATTGGATGATATTGAGGTGGATGAAAAGTTGAATTATGTTGAAAGGCCCGTCGCAATAAAAGATTTTAAGGTGAAGCAACTCCGCAACAAATCCGTTCGACAAGTGTTGGTTCAATGGCAACATCGGAAGGGACCGGATCTCACATGGGAAGCGGAGGATGATATGCGAAAGCACTACCCAGAGTTGTTCGGTATGTATTCTGGTTTCGGGGACGAAACCATTTTTTAAGGGGGGTAGACTTGTAACACCCCAAATTTTCGTACGTCATAAAAATATAATATGTAGTGACGTTCTAATAATTAAAATGGGAATGTATAGAATTATATCATATTAAAGGATTAGTAAAAGAAAGATGACAAGTTAGAATATGGATTAATAAAGTGAAAAAGATCTAATAAATGAGGGACTAGATGTGTATATATGAAATGAAATTAGATTAAAAAAAAAGAAGACCAAAATTGGTCCTGGTGTGTGCGAACGTGAGAAGGCCAGGGGAAAGCTTTTCCTCTCAAAACCCTAACATCTTAATTTCTATCAAATTGAAAGTGAAATCAGTGAAGAATCGAATGCATGAGCTAAGAATTATGATTGTCTAAGTATTCTTGATCTCAAGTAAGTGAAATTTCCTGATTTGATGATGTTTGGTTATGTGGGTTTAGTGTAATTCGTGAATGTAATACAAAATCTAGTATGATTTATGGTTGCTATGAATGTTTAGACATTAATAGATGCTAAATTTCGAATATGAGCATGATTAGGGCAAAACCCACTTGCATGTCAAGTAAGGGTTAGAAATTGTGAAGTTCTACATGTTAATTTGATTGTTGATTGATGAAATTGTTATGAATAATTGATTAAGAACTAGGTGTTCATGTTTAGGATGATAAATTTCCAAGTTAGGGATGTTTATGTTAATCAATGAGTGAACTATGGAAATTGTGTTTAAGATGCTTGTACATTGTGCTAAACTAGTGATACGCACGCAATGTGTTCGATGAAATGCCTAAGTGGGTTTAGTTATGTTTTTTTTTACATGAATACTTGATAAGTCGATGTAACTTCTTTATGATAATGACATATGTGATTAGTAGACACCAAATCGTATAGTAAGGAATGTGAAAATAATGTCATGAAAGCTAAAGTATGAAGTTATGACATATAGGCACGAAGAAAGAAGAAGGCGCAAGTCACTCGAAGCCACAAGCATCTCAAGATCGCTGTAAGTTCTTATGAACTTTATTTACTCTACTAGTAGATTTAGGAATGATATTATTTGATACAACGAATTCGTGCAAATTTCCGTTATGGATCAAGATTGATTAGATGCAAGAGTTTATATTGAAAAAGGTTTTAAAAGTGATGTTGTAGTGAATACGAAACGACCCATCTAAATGGGTTGAAATGATAAGTGGAATGATTCTTAGAATGTTTATGTATTGACTTGTTCATAAGGGGTCAAATGATGTAAGTGTGTTGAAATGAATGGTATGTAGTGACTCATTTTAAATGAGTCGGAAAGTAGTATGTTGGATGTTTTCGAATGGAAGTAAACATGTTGTAAAGAAACATGTCATGTAAATGGGTCAAATAAAGATAGGTAACTAAAGAGTTCGAGTTGTTATGTATTATGGCTAACAAATGTTTTGTTGTTATGAATGATAGGTAAATCCCAAGTTTAGACGTGGCGCGCTCGGACCGAACACACACACTCAACGTTGACCTTATGCGCTTCCGGTCCAAGTTGTTTATTTTGAATGGGTTAATTTACCATTTTGTGTAGTAAATGTTAATCAGTAAGTGTCTAGTATGTTAGTAAGAAGTTTGGATTCTAAACCTTTTGTGTAGTTTGTACAAAATGTTCACGGCGAAGCTTTCATGGTCTTAACTTTTGTTATGTTGAAAAGTGTCGTAGTATTCTATTAAAAATGATTTTGTTAAAAGCAGGGAGAAAAGTCCTTAGTACAAATGGGTCATGTCAAAATTTTGTAAAATTGTAAGAATTTTATGTTATTAGTCGAATGAGAAAAATTTGGGCGTTGCAGTCCAGAATACAAGAAAAGAAAAGGTGAAGGAAGTTATTCAAGGGGGCAAGGTACTAATTACTCAAAGGGGCAAAGTAGTCATGTAGATTCTGATGATCAGTGAGAAGGAGGTTATGACAGTGCTGATGTTCTTATGGTCACAAGTGAATGTAACCAAGAGAAATGGGTAATGGATTCAGGGTGTTCATTCCACATGACACCTCTAAAAGAAGCTTTCAAAGAAGGCAAATTGGAAAATAATAATCCCATCTTTCTGAAATTGGCTGATAATAATCCCAAGTCAGTTATTAGCCAATAATAATCTGACCTTGTCCATTTTTTTTGTAAAATAGTCTGCCGTTAAAATAGCTTAACGAAGTTAAGGTATTTCCCGAATTACAAACCGATGTTTTAGGGCTTTTGATCAGAACAAGGATACGAGTCGATTGATGTAAAACTTACCTCAAAATACTACCCCAACCCACGAAAACGGTGCTTCAATTCGGGTGTTTAACTTCCAATTAACAAAATTCAAGCCATTTCGAACACAATTTCGAGGTAAACTTTACATCAATCGACTCGTATACTCGTTCTGATCAAAATCCCTAAAACATCGGTTTGTAATTCGGAAAAAAAAACTTAACTCTGTTAAGCTTATTTTAACGGCGGTCTATTTTACAAAAAAAAATGGACGAGGTCGGATTATTATTGGCTAATAACTAACTTGGGATTATTATCGGTCAATTTCAGAAAGATGGGATTATTAATTTCCAATTTGTCTTCAAAGAATTAAAGATGGTGGACATGGGTTCTGTGAAACTTGGTGATGACAGGCCTTGCCAGATTCTTGGAATTGGCACAGTCACAATGAAGACAGAGTCTGGTATTATTTTTTATCTCAAAGATGTGAGGTACATTCCTGATCTCAATAGAAGTTTGTTGTCTCTGGGTACTTTAGAAAAAATAGGATATCATGTTAGTCTTAGAGATGGTAAGGCAAGAGTAATAAAAGGATCTATCGTGATGCTAAGTGGTACAAGAATCAAGAACAACATTTACATGTTAGACTGTAAAGTTGTTGATGGAGTTGCTGCTGTAGCAAGTGAAGAAGGAAACAATGAAGCCCTGAAGTGGCATAAGAGACTTGGTCATATAAGTCAACAAGGCTTGATTGAATTGTCCAAACAACAAGTTCTTGGTAATTTAAAGAACTGTGATATAAGGTTTTGTGAAAGCTGTGTTTTGGGCAAACAGAAAAGAGTGAAGTTCAGTAAGGGAAAACATATTTCTAAGGGAGTCTTAGATTATGTTCACTCTGATCTGTGGGGACCTGCAAAAACAGAAACCTTGGGGGGTGGTAGATACTTCTTATCAATTATAGATGATTACTCTAGAAGAGTGTGGGTTTATGTTCTTAAGCATAAAAGTGATACTTTCAAGAAGTTTAAAGAGTGGAAAGTATTGGTGGAAAATCAAACTGAATGAAAGTTGAAGAAACTCAGAACAGATAATGGGTTGGAGTTTTGTAATCATGAGTTTGATCAATTTTGTAAAGCAAATGGAATAGCCAGACACTTAACCATTCCTGGTACTCCTCAATAGAATGGGTTGGCTGAAAGAATGAATAGAACCTTGTTGGAGAGAGTAAGATGCATGTTAGCAACTTCAGGGATGCCTAAAAAGTTTTGGGGTGAAGCTGTATCCACTGCAGCTTATCTGATCAATAGATGTCCATCAACTGCAATTAAGATGAAGACACCTATGGAGATGTGGTCTGGGGTTAAACCTGAGTATGAAGATTTGAAAGTATTTAGATCTTTGGTGTATTCTCATGTAAGTGATGATAAATTAGATCTAAGGTCTCAAATGTGTGTAATGCTAGGGTATACTGAAGGGGTGAAGGGATACAGGCTTTGGAGGTTGCAAAATCCAAAGGTAAAAGTGAGTAGAAATGTTCAATGCAGAGAGAATGTCCTATACAAAGATGTCATGGAGTCAATGAACAAAAGTGTATCCAAGAAAGATGATCTTCAGTTTGAGGTGGAACCAGTGTTAAACAGACCAAAGGTGAATGATGAAAGGTCTGGTACAACTCAGGGTGAATCAAGTTAAAGTAGTCCTGATTCGAGTCAAGATGAACAAAGTCAAAGTGCACCAAACTTGGAAGATTACATTTTGGTGAGAGACAGATCAAAGAGTAAAGTTGTGAAACCACTGAAGTATAAAGATCATGAAGATATCTCAGCAGTTGCTTTTGTAACAGCTGAAAATGAAAGCATCTATGAACCACTAACTTTTGAAGAAGCTGTAAATTCAGAAGATAGTCAAAAGTGGTGTCAAGCAATGGATGAGGAGATGGATTCTCTGTACAAGAATGGTACATGGGTGGTGAACAAGCCTAAAGATCAGAAGTTGGTGTCTTGCAAATGGATCCACAAGATTAAAGAAGGTGTTAAACCAGGAGATGGTCCAAGGTATAAAGCAAGATTGGTGGCCAAAGGATTCACACAGAAGGCAGGTGTTGACTACAATGAGATCTTTTCTCCTGTAGTCAAACATGTCTCAGTTAGAATCATCTTATCCTTGGTTGCTTCATTAGATCTGGAATTGGAACAAATGGATGTGAAAACTGCATTTTTGCATGGTAATTTGGAGGAGCAGATCTACATGGCACAACCTAAGGGGTATGAGGTCAAAGGCCAAGAAGAAAAGGCATGTCTGTTAAAGAGGTCCTTGTATGGACTTAAGCAGTCTCCCAGGAAGTGGTACAAAAGATTTGATGAATACATAGTGAGCAGTGGTTTCAGCAGGAGTCCTTATGACAGTTGTGTGTATCATAGGGAGTATGACAGGGGTAAATTTGTCTATTTACTCTTGTATGTGGATGATATGCAGATAGCTTGTGAAAGTAAGAGTCAAATAGAAGAAACCAAGAAGCTGCTGATGAAAGAGTTTGAAATGAAGGATTTGGGAGAAGCCAGGAAGATTCTTGGTATGGAAATCCACAGGAACATGGCAGAAAAAGTGTTAACACTGTCTCAATCTTCGTATATTGGGAAAGTGTTGAAGAATTATGGAATGGGAGAGTTTAAGTCTGTTACAACTCCTCTTGCAGCTCACTTTAATTTGTCAAAGAAGGATTGTCCTCAAACAGATGAGGATAAAGTGTATATGAGCAAAGTTCCATATGCAAACACTGTTGGAAGTCTGATGTATATCATGGTCTGTACAAGACCTGATATTGCATATGTTGTTAGTGTTGTAAGCAGATTTATGGCAAATCCTGGTAAAAATCATTGGGCAGCAGTGAAATGGATTCTCAGGTATTTGGCAGGCACAAAGAAACTTGGTTTAAAGTTTGAAGACCAAGCTGAGAAGAAGGGGAATATGATCAATGGTTATGTTGATATCGATTATGCAAAAGATAAAGACAATGGCAGATCAATAACTGGTTATGTGTTCTCAGTAATGGGGAATGTGGTAAGTTGGAAGTCTTAGTTGCAGCATGTGGTTGCACTATCCACAACTGAGGCAGAATTCATAGCTTTAACAGAAGGGGTAAAAGAGTCCTTATGGTTAAAGGGAATGGTTACTGATCTGGGAATCAGACTTGATGGTGTGCAGGTTAGTTGTGATAATGAAGGAGCTGTTCAGTTGTCAAAGAACAGTGTTTTTCATGAAAAAACCAAACACATCAATGTGAAGATGTTTTGGATTAGAGATGTGGTAACTTCTAAAGAAGTGATGGTCAAGTGGGTTGGAACAAATGTTAACCCAGCTGATGTGATGACCAAGGCTTTGCCAGGTGCAAAGTTTACATTTTGTTTTAACTCATTAAGTTTAGGTTAAACTGAATTGTTACTTAGGTGGAGATTGTTGAGAAAAAGTAATATTTCAGTTTACCTACAACCAATGATGAGTTTTGAATAAATAAAACAAACCACTATTAAATACTGAGGAGGCAAACAGCTGATAGAAACCTTGTAAGCACTGCTTGTGATTAAACACTGATGGTGGCTAACAGCTGATGGTAACAACTGATGATAAACAACTGCTGTTGTAGTAAGCAGTGAGTAGAGAGTCAGTGGTTGACGTGCTGTTGTTAAGGGAAGAGCAGTGTTTGGGCTTCAAGGACTGATACTTACTTTCTTATAAGTTCAGGGGGTGTTTGTGCAAATTCTTACAACGGTTGGTTGTAACTGATTTGTGAGCTCTTAGTATAAATAGAGGGTTTGTATTAGTTTGTAGATAGTTGATTAGTATTCAATTCTTGTAATTTTTTCTGTACTTTCACAATTCAATAAGAATCGTTAATCGTTGGTTCAAGTTTTCTCTGAGTTCAATTTCTGGTTGTTCTTTAACACAAGTTTCTTAAAATAAAGGTAGTGGTCACAAAGGGTGTGAATTTCTGTTATGACACGAACCTAACTTAAAGTTAGAGTTTAAAACATTATTTAATACTTTTCTTGTAAAATATTATCGATTAACCATCTCTTAACACCCCTAACTTTCTTGCCTCCAGAAAACCTCCCTTTAGCCTTATACACTTGATAAATTAACTGAAAACGAGTCCCACTCAACTAGTTACGTTTATTTACTTGTTAAAACCAGTGTTGCAAAAATCGCGATTACTCGGCGATTAATCGCCGACTAGTCGCTAGTCGGCCTCCTACTAAGTAATTTTTCACTAATCAGTCAAAAAATCGCTAGTCGGTCAAAGCCGGTCCAAGCCGCCCTAGTCGGCCCTAGTCGGCCCAAGTCGGCCCTAGTCGGCCCAAGTCGACCCATTTGAAATCCTTACAAAATAGGCCCAAGATTACAACTTTAGCTCATTTTCCTTATCCCTTCCCTGATATGATGAAGAATTTGAGTCGGAGAAAAAGGATGAAGTAGACGAGGAGATTGAATACGGGTCGGATGGTGTTGAAATCATTGAACACTACAGCGATTACGATTACATTTGAGCTATTTGTTAATGTTTGAATTTTAAGTACTGAGACTTGTTATGTTATGACTTATATGTAAGTTTAGTTTGTATTTTGAACTATTTTTACCTTTTTAAGTATTATATTGACATGGATATGTGAGTATATATATACATATTTATAAAAATAATAAAATTTACATATAAAGTTCTGATCCGATTAATCCCGAGTAATCCCGAGTAGTCGCTAGTCCCCACCTCACCGGCCGACTAGCGACTAGCGAGTTCTCCAACCTTGGTTAAAACTTACAAGTTAGCAATCAGCAAAGTTATTTTAGTTTGACACAAAAATAAAAACATTTATTCCCAAACAAATGTTACATATAACGCTAAAATCTTACATAGTGTTATATTCATTCAATCAGGAATAATATTATCAAACATGCTAGTTTAAAACACTTCTATTTTCATATTTACCGATTTTAACGAATACAGCTTGTAATATATTTATCATACTCTTCTTGTTCTTCATGATAAACGCGAAACACTTCAAGCTATCATATCATAAACCCTAAACCCGTAGCACTCGCATGTATGTTTGATAAAACTAACTTTTTATATATATTCATGAATACATAACACTATGCAAGTTTTTAAGAAAATTTCGAAGCTAATTTCGACATGTATCATATCAAAAATTAATGATACGACCATACCTATATTTAAACTTTTGTAACCCGATATATGGTTGGCGTGTCATAAATATGTCGTCCATGTGGAGGTTCGAGTGTTCGATACTGACATGATGATCGAAAAGTTATTTTACACCTCAACAGTAACCATCATCTATTTCAGCCACTCCTGCGATGGACCAACCCACAACATTAATGCTCAAGACATAACCCTTGGAGCCACCTGGTCCAATTGCATACCGTGACTTCAAAGTAGGGTTGTAATCAAGCCGAGCCAGGTCAAGCGCAACGGACTCATCAGGCTCCCCTTGAATCAATGTTTGAGCCTGATGAAAATGCTAACTCGATACGTTTATCGAGTTGAAAAATCGAACTCGAGTTCGGCTCGTAAAATGTTTGAGCCAACTCAAGCCAAATTGAGCCGGCTCGTTAATTTTTTATTTTTTCACAAATATCGAAAAGATAGAAAAAATAAAATAAAAATTACACATGACTACATGTTGTATTTTTATTTTTCTAATATTTTTAAGATCGAAATGGATATCAAAAATATTATCCGTATAATTTCTATTTATTTTCTCATATTTTTATATGTTATTGATTAATTAAACTTAACATGTTAACACTTCAACACCTCCCACATATTTGTATTTTAATACACTTAAAATTAAATTAAATCAAATCTATATGAAAAAAATTGAGCCGGCTCGCGAGCTAACGAGCCGAGCCGAGCCAGGCCACTAATAGAGTTTAACCGAGCCAACTCGTTTACAACCGAGCTTTTTTCAATCGCGCTACAAGCAAGACACCAGCTTTTGGAACACCCCTACATCAAAGCCCATCATCTGGCAACCCGTATGTCAGAACCGTTCTAGAGGCCCTTCAACGTACCCATCTTCCTTCATGGTTCACAAGCTAGAGTATAATTGGAAATGGTGGTACTTAAACTGAGTTTCGGTTCTGATAGGGTACGAACTATATATCAAAGAAAGATGCTAACTTTTAGGAGAGAAAAAGGAATTCAAATCTTCTTGTTATTATTATTGATACCGAACATGCATATATAATGCATAAACTTACAATAAGACCCCTTCTACTACCATAAAAAAGACTTACACACCCATAACTAGAAAATAATAAGCAAGAATAATTAAAAGAAATAATATCGTAACAATACTCCCTCCTTAACCCACTTTTTGCCCTCAAAAAGTGATTCAAGGAACCTTGTTTCCATCATCTTCAACCAGCTCATTTGGTGCCGGATCATCATCATCTATCACCTTGAGTATGTAAAGTTGTTTGTTCTTACACTTGTGGCCCGGAACAAACCTTTCGGTACACCAAAAACATTCCCCCTTTGCCCTTTTTAATTCAAGTTCATCGCTCGTCAAACGTCTCGAGCTAAGCGTTCCTGGTTTACTTGGCGACACGTTTGGTGTTGGTAGCAATGGAAGTTTTGAAGCGTTAACCGGAGGTGTTATTTTGACATCTTCGGGTTGCAGCCCATCCTCCACAGCGTTGAAACGCTTCATCAAGAATGTGTTGTTGATAGTTTGAATTCTTGCTAACCCATACGCCTCACGTAGTGTTTGAGGCTTGAACATCTTTACCGGCCCTTTTATTTCCGGCTTCAAACCCTTCAAATATAGGCTAACAGCATAAGGTTCGCTAACGGTAACCTTGTTAAGCAAGCGATCGAAACCTGAATTATATTCTTGTAGACCCTTGGCGTCATCAGTAAGTTGAACGAGAGATGCAATCTCTTCCATAGGGTCTTCAAACATTGCATCAGAAAAACGGGCAGAGATCGAACGAACATAGTCCGCCCATGGGACCTCAGCAACCGTGGCATTACAGGTCTTCAAGTAGGCACGGTGCCATTGGAGGGCATCGCCTTCCAAGTGAACCGCAGCACAACGTAATTTCGAGTCATCGGGAGTGTCATCCATCGAAAAAAAATGTTCGCAGCGATAGACCCACCCCTCAACATCGTCCCCCGAAAATTTAGGGAAGTCGATCTTACCGATACGGAATGGTTTGGATGTTCGTGAGTCACCATCTGGGCCGGAGAAGGACCCGAAGGAACTACCCGACGACTGCACGGCTTTATCACGCACCGCCTTCAAAATCTCTTCCTGCTGCTTCGAAGATTGTTCCTGTTGCTTCATCAGGGCCGCTAACGCAGCTTGGATGTCGCTGATTGCCTTACCATGGGACTTGAGGGTGTTGTCGATTTCATTATTGCGGGTGTTAGTCATGGCGGCGGCAAGGAATTCCGATGAGGAATCGACTGGAGCTCTGATACCCTTGATAGGGTACGAACTATATATCAAAGAAAGAAGCTAACTTTTAGGAGAGAAAAAGGAATTCAAATCTTCTTGTTATTATTATTGATACCGAACATGCATATATAATGCATAAACTTACAATAAGACCCCTTCTACTACCATAAAAAAGACTTACACACCCATAACTAGAAAATAATAAGCAAGAATAATTAAAAGAAATAATATCGTAACAGGTTCTAGTAGGGTGTAAACGAGCTGAGTTATCTATAGGCTACTCGAGATAGGCTCACTAAAAGCTCTAACTAAGCCACGCTCAAAAAAGCTTGAGCCTGAATTGAAGCCCATTTGGATAACAAGCTCGGGAGAAGTGTCATATACCCGAGAGCCTAAACGAGCATTTTTATTAATATAAATATTAATATATGTATAAATATGATATACATGAATGAATAATACATACCATGTCATATTCATAATTGTAACCAAGTATGTATATGTGTGTATATTTAGCCTGAGGTTCAAGTTAAATGAGTCAAGCCAGAGCTTAGGCAAGTTCGGTCCAACTCGATACGTTTATACCCATAATTCTTGAGGAAATTCAAGGTTCAATCAAGGCCATGACATGAGCACCTCCCCTACGTTCTAAGCGAAAATGTGTCGGCGCTACACGAGTGCCATCGTATGGATCGGTTTTTGCTTTAGTCAAGAAGCAAGAAAGGGAAGGGAGAGAGGTGATTGGCTTCTCTCTGTTTAAAGTTCAAATCTCTACTTCTAAAGTTTATAACACTCCAAAACTATCTGTTTCACTTAAATGACAAACTTGTTGAACATATATATAACTTTCCATCTATTTGGTAATTGGTAATGAACAATAAATCAACAACACTTTATCAATTATATTATGTTTTCTTAACAGCCATTGCCACACAAAGAAAAATCAATATTACTTGGAAATATTTCATAATTATTTATCAGGAATAACAGATCAGTTACCATTAGATTGAGGGCCAAACTTTTGCGCTTTTTCGTCGATCCAAGCGTTCATGTCCGCCAACACAAGCGCAACGGACTCATCAGGCTCCCCTTGAATCAATGAGTGGTACATACCTTCATACAGCTTCAACGTCTTATCTTCCGCCGGAGTTGCAGCTTTCTCGTATAACATTTCTGAACCAGAATGACACGCCAGCCCATCCGCCGTCCCGTGTGCAACGAAAAATGGGGCAGTGACCTTCTGGAAGTTGTTCTGTAAGTAATTTGTTACCCTCACAACCTCCCTCATCGTCCCCACCCTCGGTTTTCCAGTGTATCGTTTTGGGTTCACTGCGATTATCTTCAGTTTTTCAAAATCCTTAATTGCCTTTGCCACCATCCGATTTTCTGGCATTGCCGCCCATGTATCCGCCAATCCGAACAGGAGCCCGTACATTGTCAAATGTAGCTTCAATTGCAGAACAAACATAACCGTAATTAAATCACAGAATCAAGTTGCTTAAACAATTGATGAAATGTAGTTGGCTGGGAAACAGGGCTTTAAAAGAACCAAACAATCAGTGTACTGCTCATGAACTGTTCGGCAGGAAGTTCGCTTATTTAATAAATGAACCAACATGAACACAAGTTTTTGTTCATTTAGTTAAACAAACGAAAATGAACACATGTGCTGTTTCATTCACTTGTGTCCATGAACGTTTGTTCATTTAGTTAAACAAACGAACATGAACACATTTGTTGTTTCGTTAAGATATTTTATGTTTGTTCGTTTATATTTGTTAATTTATGTTTCTTTAAGTTTGTTCCTTCAAATTTTCTTTTAAAGCTTTGAGAACCATTATAATTTGGTCTAGTTTTATAAACATAAATTAGAATCAAGTCTTGTTTTATTCACAAATTTTGGGCCTAACACATTCTTGTTCAAATTTATTTTTAACTAGTGTTGGGGTTGTTTGTTTACCTCTAAATGAAACTCTTAATGGTTCAGACCTCTTTCTGGTTCAGCACTTAATAGTTCAGACTGTTTGTTTCGCGAGTAGATGTCTGAATGGTTCAGACATTTGCCTCAGAATGGTTAAGCATTATAGTAAGTATGAATGGTTAAGACCTCTAATCTGAATTGGTCAGACATTTTCCTTTAAACGGTTAAGTATTATACTGCCTCTTAATGGTTCAGACCTCTTATTGGTTCAGTACTTAATGGTTCAAACCTCTTACTGGTTCAGCACTTAACCATTCAGATGCTGCCAAACATAGGCTATTACTAGCTCACTTAAGTTCAAACATCTTTATTCAGTTATGTTCGTTCTTTGACCTTCGTGAACGTGCGTTTATACTATTAACGAACAAACATAAACGAATACAAACACATTCATTTTCTTAACGAACAAACTCAAACAAGAAAAGCTTGTTCGTTTAATTGTTCATGTCCGACCGTTTGTTCGGTAAGAGTTTGAACTTGATATTGAAACAGAGATCCAGATTAAAATCGAAATCGAACTGAATTTAAAAACCGAACAAACCGAAGTTACCTTAGACGGAACCATAGCTTCGGGTATAACAAAGAGCGGCGACGAGAATATCAAACCAGACCAGACATCTTTGTCGGACTGCAAATACATAAGCATAGTAATAGCACCACCCATAGACTCACCAAACAAAAACGCCGGCAGCTTTGTAAACTCATCACTCTTCCGAACACTTACAAAATACGACAAAGAAGTAGCAGCAGCTTTATCCATATCACCAATATACCCATGAAGGCCATCAGAGCGACCATGGCCCAGAAGATCAGCAGCAAAGACAGCGTAGCCCCACTGGGCGTAGGCGATGCAGATTTTTTGGAAGCACCAGCTGGAGTCGGAGCCGTAGCCGTGGGTCATGAAGACGGTGGCTTTGATGGGTTGGGTGGGGGATGATGGGCGCCATGATTGGGTGAAGATTTGGCCGTTGGGGGTCTGGAAGTAGGATGTGGAGTGGTGGATGTTTTGGGAGGCGTAGAATTCGTCTTCTGGGGTTTCGCCCCAGAAGAAGGGTGGAGGTGGAGGGAGAGGTGGGAGGTTCGGTGGTGGCATGGTTGGTGGCGGTGGGTGGAGTGGGGAGGGGGTAGGTGGGTATGTAATGTATAGAGGAGGATGAGTAAGTAATTGGTTGACGTTGAATTAAAGTTAGTGGATCGACATTGACTAAGGGCCTGTTTGGTTGGCTCTGAATGAAACCATTCAGAAGTCCACCTCTGAATCGGTCAGAGGCATATGTGTTTGGTTGATTAAAAGACCCACCTCTTAATGGTTCCATTCAGTCTGAACCATTCAGTTAATAACACACGCTGAAAGAAAATGTTGACACACATACCCTTTGCCCTAAAAACAATCTGTGCTCTCCTCTCCTTCATCATAGATTTCAATATCCCTCACATCACCCCAGCAAGAAAAAGGAGGAGACGAAAGAAGACGGGGAGGAGTTTTACCGGTGAAATTCATCGTCGGAGCCTCAAACCACCACCGTCGCCTCCACTGTCGCCGCCGTGAGCGGCGGTGCCGCTGTCGTGCTTCCCTTTCCTTCTCACTCCGTCACTCTGTCTCACTTTCTCTCATGTTCTTCGAGATGGGGGTGTGTGATGTTCAGCAACAACGTCAATAGCAGAGCCGTTTTCCGGCGGAGTTCAGCGGCGGCGACGTTCAGCAGCGGCGGAGTTCCGCTGTTTGTCTTGAGTCCGGTTGTTCGGATCTAGGGTTCTTGATTTGGGGATCTGGTCATCGGATTGTTCTTGGTGGTTGCAGGTAGGGAGAGAAAGGGGAAGAGGAGATGATGATGATGATGGCGGTGGCGGTGTTGCAGGTAGGGAGAGAAAGGGGAAGAGGGGGGTGGGGTGATGAGTGAAAACTGATGAATGATGATGATGATATTGGGTTTATAGAAAAAAATTTAAAACGGGTTTATTTTGTGGGGAGGGGTAAAAATGTCATTTTACACTGTCATCCAGATATGGAACCAAACAGCACTTTACTGGTTCAGCACTTACCCATTCAGACCCTCTTACCCATTCAGACCTCTTATTCATTCAGCACTTATTGGTTCAGATGTTGCCAAACAGCCCCTAAGACATGTTTGATTTTGGGAAAAAGTTGATGGATATTAAAAGAGTAAACTGTCGAAATAGTCCCTGAGCTTTCATCATTTTTATCATTTTAACTCAAAATTTAAATCTTTTGAATCTATGTTGAGTAAAATGCACGGATAGTCCATGTGGTTTTGCAAAATAACACCTATAGTCCCTAACTTTTGGAAATTACACCGGTGCTCCCTGTGGTTTGACAGTTTGTTACTCGTATAGTCCCTGGAGTGGATGACGGTTAGTTTTCTCCGTTAAGTGGATGTGAAATGACAAATCTACCCTCCATCTTCTCCCCTTAATAAAAACAAAACAACACCACCCACCCCCACCTTTCTCTCTGTTTGTTGAAATCTGCAGTTGTTGTTTCTTCATATACGAGATGGTGTTAGACTGATTACATATTGATTTCAATTGTTTTCGGTAAAATCAAATATGTTCTTTATAAATCAATCAATGGTGTTCCGCAGATCTGCTGTTCCGCGGTTTCGGTTTATCTCTTTTGTTCGAAACAAAGAAAAAATAGATTCACAGCTGGATCAGTTCGATTTCGGATTTGCAGTTGTTCATAGCGGCTGATGTGGCTGAGAAAATAAACGAAGATGAAGTTTGCAGTTGTTGAAGAATAGCCTTGTTGTTTCGTGATTGTTGATTCATCGATATTGTGTTGAGAATGTTTTACGAATAGAATCTGAGTTTTGATAATTGCTGCTGAGATTAGCAATTGGATGGTCAGCCGATATTGTTAGTGGTGCTACTGAGTTTTGAGAGTGAAAGAGGTTGACAAAATAGAAAGTTGCAGGTTTTTAGACATGTGAAAAACGAAGATGGGAGGTGGGTGGTGGAGAAGTGAAGGGTAAATTTGTCATTTCACATCTACTTAACAGAGAAAAATAACTGTCATCCACTCCAGGGACTATCCGAGTAACAACCTGTCAAACCACAGGGAGCACCGGTGTAATTTTCAAAAGTTGGGGACTATAGGTGTTATTTTGCAAAACCACATGGACTATCCGTGCATTTTACTCATCTATGTTTTTATAGTTTCAATTTTGTTAGCATTTTCATGTAAAAGCAAAATCTGGATAGATTTTTCAGTTAACATCCAATTTTTTTGTCTTTTTCCACCCTTTTAATGAAGGGCAAAATGGTCAGTTTTTTTTGTATAATAAAACGTTAAAATATCATTTTGTCCTTCATTAAAAGGGAGGAAAAAGAAAAAAATTGATATTAACTGAAAAATCTGACAAAATTTTAATTTTGGATGAAAATGACAACAAAATTGAAACCATAAAGATTTAGATTCAAAAGATTTGAGTTTTGAACTAAAGTGGTAAAAGTGACAAAACCTCTGGGACCATTTTGGCAGTTTACTCATATTACAATTTACAAAGAGTAAATTATGATTTTAATCCATGTGGTTATATCACTTTACCCTTTTAGTTCAAAAAGATTATTTTAATATCTGAGCCTCCAACGTCTTTTTTTCTAACTTTTTTGGTCCCTAACACTAACCTCATCTATTTACTTGGTTAAAAACTTGTCATGTGCCCCTCACATGAGGAGCATTTATGGCAATTCATCTATTCGCTTATAAAAATTAAAACAATAATAAAGAGATAATTAAATTGTGAACCCAACCCATATTAAAAAAAACAACTTAGTTAAAAGAAATAAACACAATTATTATCTAATTCACCATTTTCGTTTGCCAAATACATCCAAGTTCTCTCTCTCGCACACAAGAACCATCAAGAACCTCATCACAACTTTCATCTTCATCAGATTCAACACACCCATTAGCACTCAACAATTCAAGAGCTCGTTAGCATTGATCAAGAACCGCTTCAAGGGCGTTCCTCTTCACACGCACCTGATCTATCTCCGAACTCACCCATTCAACACAGATCATGGGTTTCACCTCAACAAAAGTGATTGCATAGATCAATAACAACGAAATGATTAATATGAGTAAATATTGAGGAGAAGAATAAGTAACAAAACCTGAAATTTGTTATAGGTGACCCTAATTTTTTACCTCTGTTTATGAAGCCCTTAGGTTATTTAATCTACATTGAAGTATATGTTAACTACCGTTAATTATTTTCTCTTCGTTATTTTGTAATTGATCGATCGATTTTGCAATTTGGGAATTGTTTGTTTCCTGTCCAACGATTTTATAACAACCATCCAAAATATATCCGACACCCTAAAAATATTTAAAATACCCCTATACATTCAAAAATACACCTTGTATACTAAAACAGGCCCCGGATACCTTTATTTTTATTAAATTTAATTAAAAATCAGATTTTTAGGGCTGTGACGGGCCACGAAGACCTGGCCCTGGTCTTACGCGGGCCGCGAACGAGTGCACATGAGGCGCAACCCGGTGCTGCCACGTGTCACTATCCGTGTCAAGGCTAGTTGGTCGATTAAGCAAAGCTAGGCCCTACAACCCTATGTCGCGGGCCGCGAAGGATCACCCTTCGGCTTACGCGAGCCGCGAGAGAGTGCCTGATCAGCACTATAAATAGGATCGATCAGTTTCAATTGCAAATCGTTCAATCTTTCTTTCTCTCTCGAAATTTTGCATAGCAATAGTAATTTTCGGGCATTATACCCCCTAAATAACGAAGTTCTGCCTCGTTGTAAGTATTATAACCCCCGGTTACGTATTATATACGCTGCCCGATTGATCCAGGGTTCCGTAACGGCTGTCGTGGTTCTGCCCGACGTAGTCGTTGGAATATCGTCTCGGGGAGGGTATTACTAATGTAAATATTGGGATATTATACTAACGCGTGTGCATTTGTGTAATTAATAGATAATCACCAGAAAATCCTTAAGGAAAACCCTAAGACATCAATGTGAGTAATCTCCTTTTTGCAACTGTTTTAACAAAACCTTAATTATTTTAAATTATAAATAGCAGTGATTGAGTCTTTGTAATTCTTCAATTACTGTCGGTATGTTGGGGTTTTGTATACAAAATGTGGAACACGTTACCATTGGACAACGAGATAGCCAATGTGTAATATGACCCACCAGTCAGGATTGACAGTACTAAATGAGTAATTGTGTAGATATAAACATCGTAATCGCTCTCAATACTGTGAAATGATAAAACTTGTTTTGATTAAACTGGGATTCACTCACCAGTATTTTCCACTGACAAAATGTTTTTAAACGCGTTTCAGGTAACAAAATGTGAAAGCCAAATAGAAGCCAGCTGAACAGCACTTAAGGCGTGGAAAAAGTGGCTATAAAAGTTACCTAAATAAAGAGATGTTTTTATTAAATAAAATAGGGTTTACCCCTATGAAAATGTGTGTACTGAAAACTTGAGAATTTCCCACGTGTTTAATATTATAAAAGTGTGGTATTTTACTCTGATAAAATATTTCCTAACTACGGTTCTGATGTAATTTCCGCTGCCAAATTGATAAACACCGATACCACCAAAATTGACCACGGTCGCCCGTTCCCGGGTCGTTAGGAGACGGGGGCCGTGACAGATTTCATCAGGTTCAAACAATTTCAAATTCTTTTTTCTATTCCAATCAATTTCAATTTCTTCTTTTTCTTTTGATCGGATCATCGATTCAATCCTACCTTGCTTCTTCTGTTTAATTTTTGAAAAGTTGCTCTTGCTCGTACCTTTTTTCATGCCCTTTCTTTATGTCGTGTTTTGCCGTTAAAATCGTCCTTGTGGGGTTTGCGCCCACAAGGTGTTCGATGAAATACTCAGAGTAAATTTTCAATGAACTCGGGTTCAAAAAGCCTTTGAACCGTCGGGTGTCAGTTCTAGTTCCGTTTTTTTCTTCTTGTTTTGGGGTGGAGACATTGCCTAAGTGTCTTGGCTAAAGTTGTTCTCATTTCGTTTATAGGCCATGTTGAATGGTTTTTGGCCTTGCCCCTTCAAGGGGTTCCATTGTTGCCCCGATGGGGTTGCTGGGTCTAAGGGGATCCCAAGGCTTATGACTCATATTAAACGTCACCATTTTGGTTCGAATGATAGAAAAGATAATTTGAGGCGTGCCATTGCTAAAGACCCTAGTCTTTTTACCTCTGTTTGTGAAGCCCTTAGGTTATCTGAACAATGGTTGTGTTGGGAGTGCATGTGCCTTCATTCTTTCTGTCGGGGGTGTCACCATGAAGATCGGGTTGTTCGGTTTGTGCCAACGGAAGGGGGTGAAATGGGTTTTATTGTGGGAGTCCCTAGACCTTGTGTCGCATCGGAGGTTTCCCCATCTAGAGAGATATGTGTCGATGTTGCTTTACTTGACCGAGTTTTCTCTCTTCCTATTAAAACTGTTAAGAGCATCCCCTTTAGTTGTCGCATGGCGTTTGCCCAAGCCTTAACCACAGCTTTGGATAATGTGGTGGCTACGCCTGATTCGATTGATGCATGGATTCGACTTCTACTATTACCTCGGTGTATCTTGCGTGTTTTTACGCCAGTTAGCCACCAGGATAAGAGGTCGGGCAACAAGAAAAATGGTTAATTTCTCAGTATACAGCGGGCGTTGTCCCAATGGGGTGACCGTGAGGGGTTTAGCATTCTCATTCAGTCTTTGTTTTCTCAACCTGTGGAGGAGGGTTTTAAGAAAATGTATGAAAAAAAAGCGAGGATGTGAGTTCTAATGTCAAGCAGTGTTTACGTAAGGTTGCCGATGGTCATTTTACCATTGCGGTTAGGGTCCTTTGTTCTTATGGGGTCGCAGCACTTGATAAGAAAACTATGAAGGCTCTCGTGGATAAACACCCATGTATGCCCCCTCCGACCATGCCCGCTTTCCTTCCGTCAGATCCTCACCTTGTAGCGGAGACCGATAGTGTGCTTGGGTGTATCAAATCCTTCCCTAAAGGGACGTCATGTGGGAGAGATGGTTTGAGGGCTCAACACCTTTTGGACGCCCTTTGTGGGGAAGGGTCAGTGATTGCGGTTAGTCTACTCAGGGCGATTTTAGTTGTGGTTAACTTATTTTTGCGAGGGGGATGTCTGAGGAGTTTGGCGGAGTTTGTTGCATCCGCTCCCCTTACGCCCCTTCTCAAGCCTGATAATGGGATTAGGCCTATTGCAGTGGGTTCGATCTGGAGGAGAGTGGTCTCTAAGGTAGCGATGAAGGGGGTGGGGAAGGATAAGGCCAAATATCTTGGCGACTTTCAGTTTGGGGTTGGGGTTCTAAATGGGGCTGAGGCGGTTCTTCATAGTGCGAACAGGCTCTTAAATACGCACCACCGAGACGGGTCGTTGGCTATGCTTACCGTCGATTTCTCGAATGCCTTTAACCTTGTGGATAGAACCACTCTTTTAAATGAGGTAAGGAAAATGTGTCCATCTATCTCTGTTTGGGTTGATTTTTTTATACGGGCAACCAGCTAGGCTTTATGTGGGGAATGATTATATTTGGTCTTCCACGGGGGTTCAACAAGGGGATCCTTTAGGGCCTCTCCTTTTTGCCCTTGTTTTACAACCTCTTGTTCTCCGAATCAGGGATCGTTGCAAGCTTCTTTTTCACGCCTGGTACCTGGATGATGGGACCCTTATTGGAGATGCTACTCAGGTTGCCAAGGCTTTAGACATCATTAGAGAGGAAGGCCCCTCCTTGGGCCTCCTTCTCAACATTAAAAAAACTGAAGTTTTTTGGCCTACATGCGATGGGGTGAAGACTCAAGAGGGTTTATTTCCGCGAGAGATTGGTAGGCCGGTACATGGTGTGAAACTTTTGGGTGGTGCTGTCAGTAGAGATGGGGAGTTTATTAGTGCTTGGCCCTCAAAAGAGCCAAATGTGTGGTTGAGCTGATGGGATGCCTCAAACGCCTCCGGGACCCTTAGAGCGAACTCCTCCTGCTTCGTTCGTGTATGGGGGTTGCTAAACTGCTGTTTGGGCTCAGGACGTGTCAACCTTCTTATGTCGGGGAAGCCGTCTCTGTTTTTGACAAAGGGCTTTAGAATGCGATTGAGGACATTGTTGTTTATAGGGGTGCCTTTTTCGGGGACCTACAATGGAGGTTAGCTTCCCTCCCTACCCGTTTTGGTGGGCTTGGGATTTGCTCCGCTGAGGATGCATCTTCCTATGCTTTTGTGGCTTCAAGGGCCCAATCTTGGGTTCTTCAAGACCACATCCTTCGTGAATGTGGTGGTGGGCTGTTAGACTTTGATTACAAGGGTGCTTTGGACAATCTGCATAGTTCTCTTCCCGATCTTGATCTTGGCGGTTTCGACATTAAAGACACCGCCCCCATTAAAGCCCAGAAAATTCTGGCGAATGCCTTATATGGCGAAATCATCAAGACAGTTGAAGAGATGTTTGTCTTGTCCCCTCGGCAGCAAGCAGTGTTTTAGTGTTTGCGAGCCCCCCATGCTCAGGATTTCCTGTCTGTTGTTCCTATCGAAGGTTTAGGGCAATGTATGTCGGCTGTGGAATACCGGGCTATCCTCAAGTACCGGCTGATGGTACCCCTTTTCCCGGTTGATGACCCGTGTCCCGTATGTCGGAAGTGTTGTTTGGATTATTTTGGGGAGCATGCAGTTCATTGCAAAGAATTACCGGGCTTTAAATATCGACATGATTTAGTTCGAGATGTGTTTTATGATGTCCTTAAGCGGGCAGGGATCTCGGCAAAAAAGGAAGCTCCGGTGAACATCTTGACCAATCCTCTAGAGAGATCTACCCTACGGCCCGCTAACATTCTTGTTTTTTGATGAGAAGGAGGGAAACACACGTGTGTCGATTTGACAGGTGTGTCCCCCCTCGTTGGGCTAACGGACCACGGGTTTGTGGCGGGACAGGCGATAATCAAGGCAGAGGCGGGCAAAGTAGCTAAGAACGAAAAAGCTTGCATCGAGAATCAACATGTGTTCGTCTCGTTCGCTTTCGATACCTTTGGCGCTCTCGCCCCTGATGCGGTGCGGTTCCTCAAGCGGGTTCAACAGGTGGTAAGCAGTAACACTGCGCATGTTAAGGGGCAGAATTTTGTGTTTTGCAGGGCATGGCCTGCTATTCAAAAGGGGTTAGCGGTGCAACTTGTTGCTCGTCTACTTGTCATTAGTCTGTAATCGTTCATGTAAAAGAAAACCTAGATCAATAACGCATCGGGGTGTGTACAAGTTGTGAAATTGGTATCTAAAATAGGGTTTTTTTTGAGAAAAAGATTGGAGATTGAGGAGTTATCGTAGTCTGGAATTGGATGGGTTTCGTGTAAAGATTGGTGATTTGGTAAGAAGCAGTGACTTTTCTATTGTTTTTTTCGGTTATCTATTTTTCAAAAATTTTGCTCTGTTTTAGCTCTTTCTTTTTGTTAACTACTACTACTGAATAAATAAATAAAGAGTAAACTGCCAGTTTGGTCCCTGAGGTTTGGACAGTTTTGCCACTTTAGTCCAAATCTCAAACCTTTTGCATCTGGGGCCCTGTGGTTTCAGTTTTGTTGCCATTTTGGTTCAAAAGTGAAATTAACTCAAATTCCTTAAATTAAATCGTGATGTTTTGTCCTTTTCCCCAGGGGTAATTTGGTCATTACAAGTATTATTTTAACAAATTATTAATTAAAATTATTAAATTAATTAATCCTTTCCCTAATAAAAGAAGCACGAAACCATCATCTTCTCCAATTCCATCAATATCACTTCACCTCCGCCACCTCCTCCCCCTTCTTACATCCGCCACCAACGCCACCTCCTCACCGTACAAATCTCCACTCACCACCTTCATCCCCACCCTTTAAACCCTAGCTCCACCACATTCTGCCACCAATGGATCCCTGCTGGCAATCCCGCACTATCATCGACCCCAAAGTCCGTCACGTCGGCTTCTTCGCACCACCGGACCGCTCTCAATTTGTTCCCCTACCACAATCCTCCACTTCACCTCCATTATCGAACCTTTCTCCCTCCAGCAACTCGCTCTCTCCGGTCATGATTCCACCTCCCCGTACTCTACAACCGGCGAATCGGCTGTTGTCGCCGTTAAATCGGTTCTCCGGCGACTCTGTGAATGTAGTTCCGGATGGCAATTACAATCCCTCACCGTCTGTTGGAGATTTTTTTGAGGAGAAGAGTGTGCGGTCGCCGGACAGGCGACAGAGCAGTGGTTCCAGGAAGTTTACGTCGTCTTTGCTGCCGGTGGATTTGAGATGCCGTCGGAGGTTAAACCGAAGAGCTTGACTACTGTTTCGGTTGTTAGTAAGTTGCAGGGTAATGTGACTGGTATGATATTGTAATGTAGGAAGTTGTTGTTCACTGTTTATGTGCTGATTTTGTAATTGTGTTTTGTTAGATGTTGATGTTACGGAATTGTTGCGTTAGTTAGTATCAGAGTAATTGTTCGGATAATTTGGTCCCTGAATTGCCTATTTGATTTGCAGAACGATGAATAATGAATGAAGATTTGGGGTTTGTTGATAGAAGAAGCACAAACCCAACAATCATCTTATGTGCTTCTTTTAAAGGGATTAATTTAATTATTTTAATTAATACTTGTAGTGACCAAATTACCCATGAGGAAAAGGACAAAACATCATGATTTAATTTGAGGAATTTGAGTTGATTTCATTTTTGTACTAAAATGACAACAAAACTGAAACCACAGGGACCCAGATGCAAACGGTTTGAGATTTGGACTAAAGTGTCAAAACTGCCCAAACCTCAAGGACCAAAATAGCAGTTTACTCATAAATAAATAAATAAATAAATAAATAAAAAGTAGCAATATCAACATACTTTATACCAGAACAAGAATAATATAGAGATATCGCCTCATAAAATACAGCTAATACCATCAAGATTCAAGTTTTAGAGTTTGTGAGCTCTCATCACAAAAGGTAGCCCCTGGGCCCGTCCAACAAAGTTATGTTGTAATGTATGTAGTTACTTTTTTTGAACGCCAATGCTTGCTTATATATCAAAACTCAAAAGAGAAACAAGGAAGCTCCGCCCGGCACAACAAGGGGCTACAGCAAGGGGCGGCTGAACGCTGATGCTTAGAGGTGTACAAAAAAAACCGTTTTAATAGGTTTTAACTCGAACCGAACCAGCGGTTTGTATACCGGTTAGTAACCTTGAACTTTGAAACTGGGTTAGAGACCGAAACTGGTTTTAGAAAACCAGCCCAAATAGGTTTTTAAGTGAATTGATTAGTACCAATTTGGGTTCCCACCATGTAAAACAGGTTTTTTTTCCCACCGAAAAAGCCAGTTCAATTAAAAACCGGACTAATTAAAAAAACGATTTATACACCTCTACTGATGACGGACCAAATAATTGGCCGTCTCCGAGAATGATAAAAAAATTGGGCCCGGGGCGAAACAAAAAAAAATGGTATAATATAAACTCATCAATATATATCAAGAAACCACAATATGACATGCTAATCATGGGGGTTGAACTCATGACCTCAAGATTATAACCCAAAACATTAACCAATTAATCATATAATCATCTTGTTAACAAGATCGAAGAGTCAATTAATTAAGTGAATTGATAGTTCAAAACAATTTAGGAAATAAAAAATGTATGGGATTAACTGAAAATTGTTTAGGAAATAAAAATGTTAAGGAAGGGTTTAGAACTCATGACCTTGGTTTTCAAATTTGAGTATCTTAACCATTGAACTAGCTTAATTTTTTGTTAATGAAATCATATTTAAGATAACAGTGCTCATTTAAAAATCTTGACCCTAAATTTTTGTTGGCCCTATAAATCTTTTGGGCCTTGGCGTCTGCCCGGACTGCCCAGCCCACGGGAAATAAATAACATAAAAAATACAACAAATATACACTAGCTATCAGCACCAACACTAAATTCAGCCCCCGCCTCCATTCTTGAACTAGGGATGAGATCGGTACGATACCGGTACCGTACCGGTACCGATACCGTAAATACCGTTACCGAAATTGAAGAAATATGGATACCGATTACCGTACCGTATTTATAGATTCGGTACCGGTACGGTACCGGTATCGGTACCGGTATTTCGGTACTTTACCACATTGGTACCGCTTTGGTGTAATCCATTGTTTTACCTAAAAAAATATAATGTGCAACCCATACATCTATTATTAACTAAACTAGAGTAATATACAGAGGAATGTAAATGAAAGGTAAACATATTAAATATCCATGGTTTCGACTTTTAACCAATTCCGAGACACCATCAAGTTCGACAAAAGGGGTTTCTTCAACAATAGTGTCGTCTCCTTACACAACCAACCACAAAGATATTAAAAATTTAAAAATAAGAAAAGAGATATTGATAATTTATAACCAAACCATTAAAAAATTAACTTACTTCAATGGATTCCATGCTTTTTACCGATGGTTATTAAATTCGGTATTAATACCGGTATTTACCGAAAAATACCGGTACCGATACCGTTTTTTACCGATACCGAATTTCGAAAAATCTATTACCGATACCGGTACCGTTTATGATCGGTACGGTATGGTACCGGTACGGTACCGGTATGGTACCGGTACGGTACCGGTATTTCGGTAAAAAATCTCATCCCTATTGAACCGATTAGATAACCACAGACACACCGTTTCCCTTTTCTCTTCCAAACTTTTGTAAGTGGTTACTATCTAGTAGTAGTGTTATTAATTATTTTCAAATAACTTTTTTGAAATATTCAATTGTAAATCCAACAACTATCAGTTTTTTAGATGGTCATGCATGCTATAGTACACATGTATAAGTCACCAATGACCATTGAAAATTTAGTAAAATTGAATTTTAATAATCCAAACAACAACACATTAGGGGAAGGGGTGGTCATCACTTGCAAAAATTCCATCACTCACAACATCCAATCAAGTTACGCCATGTCATTAACCATTATTCCATCACTCACAACCTTTTTTGGTGGCAATGGTCATCACTCACAACACCCAACAATAAACTCTCACACCCCCAATCCATTTATCACTCAATACCCCATAACGCGTGAATTTTATCACGGGTTAAAGAACATCACGCGTTATCATTTTGGTGGCGGTGGTCAAATGTATTCTCCATGCATTGAACTTTGCTTTATCAAGGAACAAATCCTTACCACCCCTCCCCTTAGTCAATAATGATCATACTGATAACGTCACCAATGACCCACGTAACTTTCATTTCCGTTACCAAGAGCAATCCCAAATTAATGGAAAAGCAACTTTGTCTGCTACTAATTAACAATTGACCGGCTTTTACTTCAATCAGTATTGTAAATTGTTTTGAAAAGACATAAATAAAAGTTAAAAGCAAAGTTACTTTTTTGTTAAACTGAGATTTGCCTTGCCAACAAAACTGAAATTTAAAGGCGTCGTTGGTCATATTGTCAATACAAATTATTAACGACCAATAAAAATCCAATCTACCAAAAGTTAATATAGAAACGTACTCCTAATGTCATGAGTAGATATTATAGACAAAAGATTTGTGTATAAAGTTATCATATTGTATCAAATCATATATTTCATACTCGTGACAAGTTTTCCGTTTTTTGTTTAGAATGTTTTATTATGTGCTTGGCCATGGTATCCCAGCACTTCTGAAAGACAGTGACCACAATCTTGATCTTGATCGTCCATTCGATCAATTGGTGTTAGCTCAATAGTGATCATAATATATCTATGACAAAATTACAGAAAACAACCTTTATGTTTACCCCAAACTGCACTTTATACCTTTCACTATGAAATCGGCAAAAACCAACCTTTATGTTCATGTTTTGCTACAGGTTCAACCTTTAACACAAACACCATTAAATTTTTCTAGTTAACTCCCCTCACATGCTTTGCATGTGAGGGTATTTTGGTCTTTTCAAATCCTTATTTAATTTGTATTTTTTTAAACCACAAAACCACACCTTTATCCCTTTCATCTGTTCATATGTTTTAAACAGAGCATCAAACACACGAGGTGTTGAATCACACATCCTGTAACAACACACAATCGAATAAAAAACCTTGGAGTGCATCGAAACATCACAACGTATCTGAAATTTCAAAACGTGTATTTTGATACCAAAATAAAAATCAATCAAAACGTATCTGAAATTTCAAAACTGAAAGATGACACAAATTTTGCTATAAACCGTACAAACAGAATACAGTTACAGTAACAGCAACAGATCGTAAACTTAAAACATAATAACATAATAAAATTTCAATTGAAAAAATTAAAATAAAATAACTGATTGTGTATCACAAATCAAGCATCTATAACAACAAATCAACAACAACAGTACAGTATGCCAGTACTAATAGCATAAACAGAGTAGATTACTATTGATTAACCATCGTATATGTGAAAAAAAAGATAAACAAAATTGCAGAAAACGAAAGTATTTACCAGATTATCGGAATTGATGAGACAAACTCCGACGTTAGGGCATTTTTCTTGGAATCATTGGTCTTGGAATTGGGTTATTTCTTGGTGTTTGTCTTGGGTTTTACAGGGACGATTGGAGCTTGAATCACTGAAAATTGAACGGAGTTATGCCGGACTTTACAGGGACGATCGGAGCTTGAATGACCGGAGTTGTGCGGGACTTAGAAGGGATGACCAGAGCTTGACCTATGTTAAGTAGCAACAACCCAGATCCGCAGTAAACGGTTCCGTCAACAACTACCTCCAATGTCAACAACTACCACAGCTTATGTTTGTGTTTTCGATTGCCTACGCGGCCGGAGCGTGGCCGGCGAGAGGCCGTGGCCACCATCTTCTCCGACTCTCTCACTCCTACTCTCTCTATACGCTTTCTCTCTCATCAGATCTCTCTCTAAGCTTCACTCTCTAAATACATAAATAAATAAATTGTATTGAAAAAATTTAGAAAATACCAAAATACCCTCACATGCAAAACATGTGAGGGGAGTTAACCAGAAAAATTTAACGGTGTTTGTGTTAAAGGTTGAACCTGTCGCAAAACATAAACATAAATGTTGGTTTTTGCCGATTACATAGTGAAAGGTATAAAGTGCTGTTTGGGGCAAATATAAAGGTTGTTTTCTGCAATTTTGTCTATATCTATTGATGGCATGTGTCTATGTGAGATAGGGGGAGTAGAAAACCGAAATAATCGAACCGTAATCGAAATAACCGATAAAACCGAACCGAAACAAAAACCGACGGTTCGGTTTTCATATTTTTAATAACCGGAATTTTCGGTTTGGTTTTTGGATAACCATTTTCAATAACCAAAAAAAAAAAAAAAAAAAACCGAACCAAACCAATAAGTTACAATTCATATATTTTTAAGTTTAAGTTGTTTAAATGTTTAACCCAATGCTAGCAGAAATTATTAATTTTTATTTTTGAATGTTAAGTGTTTATAATAAAAACATTACATGTTTATTTATAATTGAAGTGATCTATTTATTACCTACAAGAAATAACAAAATTTTATATAAAAATTAAATAATCTTCAAATTATTATAAAAGAAAATGTGTTAATAAAAACTTTAAAGAAACATAAAAATAGATTAGAATGTTAGGTTTATGTAAACAATATTAATTAAAGAAGTTAGCTATAATAAGTTAAATGTAAACATATAATAAAGATTCTTATATTTTAAATTATACTTTATATTTTTTTGAATCTTACATAATTTTGTTCCAAAAAAACGAAATAACTGAAATACTGAACCGAACCGGCATAAAACCGAAAAAACCGAAACCGAACGGTTTTAAAAAGCCAAAAACCGACATTTCGGTTTGGGGGTTTTAATTTTACCCAAAAACCGAACCGTTACCCCTAATTGTGAGAGGTCTTTTCATGCCAACTTAGGCAGTTAGGCTATATGGTATGCAATAGAGCCCCTACCACACCAGCGATACAGAGTAGGCGTGAAAATGTGGCGTGGAAGCCAATCCACGTTAGGCAAACCGGCCCGCTTGTGTCGTGGAGGGCGACGTTGTGGATGGAGCAGGAGAATCTTTACAATCTTTACCAGCTGGGGGCACATGGGTGATGAGATAACGGCTTTTCATTGATTGGATATAAAAACTAAATAGTTTATTAATTTGTGAAAAATTGAAACAACTACATATAAACAGCTTATCAAACTTTTGAATATACTTTATTTTAACTACGTAACTAGGCTAGAACCCCGTGTATTACACGGGTTAAAGAAATGTAATTTTATGTAATAAATAATAAAACAATATATCTTCAAAAAACCCGTCTATTACACACCTTGAATAAATGTAATTTTATATATTAAATAATAAAAAATGTTATATCATTAATAACCTTGTGTATTGTACGGATTTGATAAATATAATTTTATATACTAAATAATAAAAAAGTTATATCTTAAAAACCCTGTGTATTATACAGGATGAATAAATTCCTTTTTGTATACTAAAAGATCTATAAGACTCTCGTATATTACACGTGTTGAATAAATATAATTTTATATACCAATTAATAAAAAATGTTATTTTAAAAAACTAACGGATATAATCAATACACGATAGATTTGGTGATCGCAAAAATAATTTATTGAAACAAAGATATTATGGTCAAACATATTATTCAATAATAACTAATATTTTATTCGAAAAATGGAAAGATTATATTCGACATTCAAAGTGGGATAAAATTTAGTATTAATTTATTATTTATCTAATTAATATGAGATAAGTAGGAAAAGAAGATAAGTAGAAAAAATAGAGGGAAAATAAAAATTAGATACCCAACTGGATAACACGCGCCATTAAATATATTTTGATATAGTATAAAATAGATACAAATATAGAATAGAGTAGTATAGATGATTTAATTAAGGGTTTAAATTAATTAATCAATTAGAATTTGAAAGTTTATTATTTTAATATAATCGTAGAATATCATGGCTACATTTAACAGATTAATTTAACTAATTCAATTTTAAATCTAATAATGTTTGATAATACGAGTAAAAATCTAACTTTTAACAAATGTTTAGTAATTTAAACAATTTGTTTATTTCAATACATATGGTATTTCGTTGGCTAGTTCCTTAAATGGATAAATGGAGTCTAGAAATCTGATGATTGAAAACCATAATTTTGAAACTAATTTTTGAATAACTGGAATCTAGAAATCCGATAAAAGCAAACTATAATATTGAAATTAATTTTTTAATTAATCCTGACCAAATAAAGTGATTAAATCGTGAGACCAAATAAAGTGAATATCAAATATGATTAGAGAGTGGCTGAGAGACTGACATGTGTCCTCAAACTGGTTTCTTTTATTATATGTATAGATATTTCAATGCTTTTAAATTTAGTTTTTGGATATAAAAACTAAATAGTTTATTGAGTAAAATGCACGGATAGTCTCTGTGGTTTGGTGAAATTTCACCTTTAGTCTCAAACTTTTCAAAATTACACTCTTAGTCCTTGTGGTTTGACAAATTGTTACTCGGATAGTCACTAAAGCGGATGG
Source organism: Helianthus tuberosus (assembly GCA_030545235.1). Classification (NCBI taxonomy): domain Eukaryota; kingdom Viridiplantae; phylum Streptophyta; class Magnoliopsida; order Asterales; family Asteraceae; genus Helianthus; species Helianthus tuberosus. The sequence goes on along the minus strand of CM060441.1, from coordinate 210,493,263 downwards.
AGATTGGTTTTTCTGGTTAAGTGGGTGTGAAATGACAAGGACTATCCGAGTAACAACTTGTCAAACCACATGGGACTATCCGATTAACCTTCATCCGCTTTAGGGACTATCCAAGTAACAACTTGTCAAACCACAAGGACTAAGAGGAATAGCCTATTTATACAGAATGGTAAAGACGTCTATGATCATCGATCATAGAAATGAAATAAAGAGATATTTTAATCCTTACCGAATTGATGTGATATATTCATAACATGCTATGTGAACGGTAAGAATTAGTAGTCTTATTGAGACTAGAACTCATAGGGAATCAGATCGATTTATGGATGGAATATTTTGAAAAGTTGGGAACTAAAGGTGAAATTTCACCAAACCACAGGCACTATTCGTATAAAGAGAATCATACTAAATACATTTTTACATGAAGACGCATGGCAAGAAAATTGATATTTTGAAGAAATAATGTTTTGTTGATGTGCCTGTATTTTGTTTGTAAGAATATTGGAGATGCTATAGTCTCACAGATAAACCTCAAGTGTATGGTTTAAAGCATTACACACGACACGGTAAAACCCTAAGGGACAGACTAAACATACCCTTTTGTTACTTTTTATACTTCTTTATAAAAAAATCACTTTAAAAATTCAGTTTCACTCCCTCTTAAAATCCTTAATATTATTAAAACATTTCCCGTGTATACATGCATCATTAATCTATATATAGATGAAATAACTTTGGTGATAAAGTCAGGATATTCCTATACATAAATAATGAATAGAACTTACATAATTTTGGGGATAATATTAAGATTTTATATAATGAATACAAATTACGTAATTTTCGGAAACAAAAAGCTAGGTTTCTCATTGCCTCCGGTATAAATGTACATGATGAGCTCCCGCAATAGTCCATTACACATCTTTAATTGCTTTTTTTCCCTTTTTGATAATTACAAGTATAGAAAAAAGTGTATCGTACAAAATGCCTTAACGTACGCGATGACAAGTTCGCATGTTATAAACCCGTAGATAAAATATAGTATGTTATAAAGATGAATGTTATACACAACAAATCGCATGTTATACATATATATGTATAGAAATATTGCATGTTATATATAAACAAATCGCATGTTATATATAGAAATATCGTATGTTACACACAAACAAATCACATGTTGTATTATATGAGAAATCGCATGTTGAAGAAAAACTCGCACGTTGAAAAACAATCGTGTATGTATCGTATGTTAACCCCTATTGTACAATAACCGACCTCTATAAGTATATGTGATGTTTAATGTATATATTTTTCAAGCTGAAATAAATTTCAGAAAATATTTTGTACATAAAACTGATATTGAATTCGCCTCAAGCTGATTCAAGCTTGCATCATGAAGACTCGATGAGCTTGAGCTAATTCAAAATTCTGTTGAACGGCCTAAAGCTCATCTTAGACTTGTTAGCTCTAATACTAAAATTACGTGTATGTGTAATTACGTTTAGTTTTATGTTTTTTTAGTTATGTCAATTTTGGTCATTTTATACATTTTATTAAAAGTTTCAGCTACTCTGTCAAACACCTAAATATATCTAAAAAGTTACAACTACCAGCTACTAGCGTCCAACCACCAGCTTCCAACTACTTTTGCCAAATATACCCTTAGTACTTTTATTTTTTAAAACCTTTTTCTTCTTCTTTATGTTTGGGCTTTAGGGCCCCAAACTTGAATAAACGAAAACACAAAAAAATAAAACAAAATGTTGCTACATCTCGACCCAGAGATTCCTGAATCGACAAGTAAACACAAAACCAACAAAGTTACAACAATTTAATGTTCATTTGAGGCTGTAAATACATGGCCGGCCCTAAATGTGGGCGGGGAGGACCACTGGACTAGGGATGAGCATTTGGTACTGGGTACCGGTACCGAATTTTTTCGGTACCGGTATCCACTTTTTGTCATTTTCGGTATCGGTACCGGTTTTGTACGGTACCGGGAAAATGCCGAATTTTACCTTCAAATACCGGTACCGTACCGATACCCAGTTTTGGTGAATTTCGGTATCGGTACCGGTTCGGTACGGTAACGGTACCACGCTCATCCCTACACTGGACATGGCCCGATATTTCGAAGGGCACGTTATTTTTTTTTAAAAAAACTCTGATATGTATATGTAAAACTAAATAAATTAATAAGGTATACCCATACAAACACCAACATGTGCCCACTTACAAAACTATTTTTTATGGTTTAAATTAGTTATTAGCCAATTGACATTAGGTTTAGATATTTAGTGAGCTCAATACCCAATTTCGTTAAGCCCTAAAGACACGTTTATTCAGAGCCGTCCCCAAAAATGGAGCAAAGACTCAAACTTGAGACATTTACATTGTTTTGAGATGGTTTTTGCCACTACACCAATATTTTTTTGCATAATAAACAGATGAATATACTAAATATATAATTTAATAAATATATACAAGCTTATAAAGACTTTTCGGGCCCTTTGAAATTTTGGGCCTCGGGCGTCGGCACAGGTTTGTCGGGCCTAGAGCCGGGCCTGCATTTATTCAAGCTTGAACAGGGTACATGAATTCTCAGAGTCCAAATATAACCGAAAGAAATTTTCTTTTGGAGCCTCCAAAACTTTGAGCCTTCGATGGAACATCTACGCACCCACTAAAACGCCAAATTACTTATGCTTCTCACGTTCCCATTTCCTTGCATTTTCTTTCTTCTAGTTGCAGGTGATTTTGATTTGTAGTGGTTACTGGGATAATTAGTTATTTTCTTTTGATTTGTAAAGGCTATATAAAAGCCTAGTAGTAGCATCATTTGGATTATGAATTTAGGGCATCTTTGGCTAAGTTTTTTGAAACAACTTCTTGACTTATTGGCTTTTTAAAAAGTCATAAGCTCGAAAAAATGTTTGGCAATAAGGATGTATGTGAGGGGAAAAATGACTTTTCCAAAAAGTCACTCTATCCTGACTTTTCCGAAAAGTCAATAAGGAGTTTCACAAATTTAGCCAAACACCCTCTGAATATGAATTGGTTCTTTAAAAAAAAAAAAAAAAAATCAAATCCTCTTTAAGTTCTTTCCTATTTTCCTATTTTCTTATGACTATTTGGTTACGGTTCAATTCGTATCAGAAGGTTATTTGGAGGCACTCACTTTTTATAAGTGACTAGAAAACTCAAGCTTTCCAGCGAAGTGGTCAATTTCACTACAATAACAAAATTTTAAATAAGATAGTGAGATAACAATGAAAAAAAGAGAGAGAATATATGGGATATCTATAACTGTAAGAAACAACGTCGTTCCATTACCTTGAATATCAGTCCACATCGAGTCTCGTCTTACACGTCTTTATTGTGACATTTTAAAAATCTAACAGCTGTAAATGGTTAATCCGACTGCCAAATTTTGAGTATAGTTGTTAGGGGTCGATTTTTATGATTTGGAATCCTGGATCCAGAGTAAGTTTAACATCATGAATGCTAACTTTATTAACCGACATTTGTTCCTTTGACTTTGACTTGTCTTCGCAAGTGGTAGATGTTTACTTAGCCTATCCTAAAGAACTAGTAACTTCTTTGAAGAACACGTGTAGAAGATGCCTCTACCGGTCATGAATGAAGAATGGATATTCCCCGGAATTCTCTGAAATATAGTTATTTTTATCTTTTTAAGCTATTTTCATGAGTATTTATCAATTTCAATCTCAAACATAGCTTCTCTGTACAAAATATATAATGGGACAATGAGACCGTAATAAGACACACAACACTCAAATCACTTACTTTGTAAGACTTAGAAACAATCTGATCATTGCGCTCCCATTGTAACTTATTTCAATCAAGAACAACAAGAGGCAAAGTAACTATTAGTCGTCTCCTGAGGTTTTATGCTGGAAATTCTCAGGGATTAAGGAATTTTCTCATAATTATCTGTGTCATTTGTTTACTTTTAGGCTGGATGGTGTGGCTAGGGACTTTATCACGCCACCTCACTGCCACGTCACACAAGGGCTTTAAAGCCCCATCCTTTAACTTGTAGGGTGTGGAGGGTGTGGCTAGGGACTTTATAGCGCCCCCTTTAAAGCCAATCAAATTCGATGGAGCCCCCCCCCCCCCCCCAACCCAATTGCGGCGGTGTGGACGATGGAGCCCCTTAGGCGCTATGGAGGCTGAGGTGGCGGGGTGGCGCTCCCCACACCCACCAGCCTTATCATCATACTTGTTACACGAAACATTCACACACTTGCTCACATACAAATTTGATCACAAGATTATTGCAGTAAATTTTTTGATCAAAACACCAAACACTACCTAAATTCCTTCCAACATATCTCATAAAGTTTCTTATTTTTATTTAAACCCATAAATATAGTAGAGAGACAGCAAATGACAATGAATATGAGAAAGTGCCAACCTATGGAGGAATCGAGTGAAGGCTTCCTACCAGATTATATTCCACTTTGAATATCTTTAAAAAATCCTATCATTAACTTATCTTGAATATTTTAGTAACACTTAATAATGCATTTTCCAACCAAAATGCTTTCTTGACAAATGTTATATATTTTATTATTTAGTTTTTTAATCTTGAATATTTTAAGTAACACTTAATAATGCATTTGCCAACCAAAATGCTTTGTTGACAAATGTTATATATTTTATTATTTAGTTTTTTAAAAAATCTAACTGGCAGTGTCTAACGTTAAAGTCATCAAATTCAAATCATGAGAAGATGCATCCTATACGCCCGCCTTTTAGTTTTAAAACTCTTTTATAAGGGTGAGGGGGGCACTCCCTTCTTAGGGAGTCCCCTTTCTTACGCACACCCAATCAGGTTATGCTACGTCAACCCCCCTCTTAAACTCCTCTCGCACCCCAATTTGATGGCGGCACTCCCCTATTAGGTGACTTATTTTTTTATTCAAAAAAAAAAAAAAGTAAAAGTTTTGATTGGTTGAAAATGAGGCTGGCCCCACCATGTCATCTCTCCCTCTTCGGTGAACAAGCCCCGAACAAACCCACCGATTTGGGTCCCCGCACCGACGGCGCCGGTGTTCCCGAGCGGTGAATTGGGTCACCGCACCCACTCCCCGCGAGTGCCCCGATCACCCTAAGTTTTAACGTTTACTTTAATATCAATAAATTTGTGAAGCAAATATCTTTTCTTCTGTATATATAGAAATACTATTTTATTTAATTTAAAAAATAATCTGCTATTTTGACGATTTAAAATTATTTATATAAATTTATATTAAATTACACAACAAATTAACGTTGCTATAACTAAAAAATAAAACACAAGATTTTTTTAATTTTTTTTATGGCATATGAAAATAAAATCCTTTAACCCATGTTTGGTATATTTAAGAAACTGAACTTGTTTAAAATGCATGTGATTGTAGAATTGTTCATAAAGGTCAACTACAATCATCCTTGTTACCCATGTGGAGTCTATTTCTGTATGGTTTTTCTTTGAATTATTGGATTATCACCCTCAATTATTGGTTATTTGCCGCTGTCACCCTTAAATATCACTTTAACACCCGTCACCCCCCAAGTTAACATTTAGTGTGTTCTGTGACCACGTCGTTAACTGATCATTAACTTTTGATTATGTTACTATACTTTTGGGGGTGTCATAGGGATTTAGGAATGTTTTAGAGATCTTAAGACACCCCCAAAAGTATAGTAACAAGATCAAAAGTTAGTGATCAGTTAACGACGTGATGAAATAAACTTGTATAGTCTTATTTAATCGAAAAATTATCCAGCTCAATATTCTCATATATCTGAAATAGCATTTCTATTTTAGACCTAACAAGTCATTAGGTTAGGATCAAATATGTCTCCTAAAAATAAAAAGTCGTAAGAAAGGAATCAAATGGACTTTGATTGACCTTATTTAAGCGGCATTGGAAACGTCTCATTGAAGTCTACGATGTGAGGTTTTAGGCATTATGTTATATTTTACTATGTCTTTTTTTTCTTCGACATTATATTATATTTTTTTGTGTTTCACTATGTCTTTTTTTTTTTGTTTTTTTTGTTTTATAGCATTTCTGTTTTTTTTTTGTGCTTCACTATGTCTTTTTTTTCTTCGACATTATATTATATTTTTTCGGCATTATGTTATATTTTACTCGACACTATGTCATATTCTGTGATCCATTATGTCTTTATGCACTTCTTACTTTAAGGAGTCTTTGTAGGATAATTTTACCCATAAGTTATTATATTAATAAGTTACATCAGAATATTTATACTATCAGAATTTTTATACTAGTTACTAGGTTAGAAACACGACGTGTATAGATTTTAACATGTTAAGTTGTATGAAATAAGAAAATATTTTATTTTTTCTTTTTGGTTATTTTTATGCATTAACCTTAAAATATCAAATAAAATAAGGGTCATGCTATTCCCACACGCAGAAAATTATTTTCACACCTCGAAGCGCCGCGCTATGGCCATAGCGGGGCGCTTCGGTCGACAAAAGGTGCTTCGATTGATGTTTGAGACATTCCTTACTGTTTGACAGACATAAAGCTGATTATGATGTTTTGTCGTTAACCCTAAGCGCCGCGCTTTGGCCATAGCGCGGCGCTTCGACCCAAATTTTCACTTTTAAAAAGCAAGCTACTGATTGAGGTTGGCCTGGTCTTCGTTTCGTTATTTGTTCTTCTTCTTCTTCATAAAAAAAAACCTTGAGGTTTTTTCTTCTTCAGAAAACGATGTCGTGGTTAAACAACTATATTTTCGGTCAATATTCTGACGAGACAGTTGTTCCTGATTCTTACGAGGGGACCGCTATTTCTGACTCGTATGAGAAACCGGTCTCGTCCAACTTGAGGGAGGCAGAGGTTGTATCTGGCATTCGTTATCGTGATAACACGGTAACGCTGGATTTGAATACCCCTGTGGAGGACCCTTACGCACAACAAGGTTATTCGAATTTCGGTTACGGTGGCGAGTACAGCTTTGTACAGCAGGAGTGTGGTCCAAACGACAGTTACGGTTGTCAACAGAGCTTACAAGGTTATTCGAATTTCGGTTACGGTGGCGAGCACAACTTTGAACATCAAGTATATTCGGACCTCGGTGACGATGGTGAGCCGGGGGATGTGTCTGTTGACGAGAAAGGCTGTTACCCGGTTACGTTTTCGTTTGATACGACGCAGACCTTTTCGTCACGTAAAGAGTTGGTGCGTTGGGTACAAGACACGGCAAAAGACAACGGTTACCTCATTGTGACTAAGAGGTCGAATAAAAGAGGAGAGAATTACAAGATTTGGTTTCAATGTACTTTTGGTGGGGAGCATAAGAGTATAGCTACACAGAGGAAAACGGGTAGCAAGAAAATAGGCTGCCCGTTCGAGATGATCGGGTTTTCGGAATCATCCGGAAGTGTTTGGAGGATCGAGGTGACGAAGGCGAAGCATAACCACACTCCTATTGAAAACTTAGAGGGTCACGCGTATGCGAGAAGGCTTTCTTCGGAGGATACAAAACTGGTTAAGGAGCTGGCAGAGCAAGACATTCCCAACCAAAGTATCTGGCGAACGCTGACAAAAAACAATCCGGCTAGAAAGCTTATTCCGAAAGATATACACAACGCTGTTCAGAAGATCAACGCCGAAAAAAATGTCGGTAAGTCTCCGATGCAAAAACTTGAAAGCATTCTTCTCGAAAAAAATTACACTTATTACATGCGCACGAATGAGATATCAAACGAAGTTGAAGATGTCTTCTTTGTTCACGAAAGATCATTCAAGATGTGGTGTGCCTTCCCGCATGTGCTAATTATTGACGCCACCTACAAAACGAACATGTACAACCTGCCATTTGTTCAGGTCGTAGGCATGACGTCGACAAACAAATCGTTTACGGCTGCTTGTGCGGTAATTTCCGCTGAGAAGTCAGAGAACTACCTATGGGTGTTGCAGAGGATCAAGTCTATGCTGGTAGGATGTATGGAACCGCGCGTGATTTTAACAGACAGGGATTTTGCGCTAATGAACGCGTGTGAACAAGTTTTTCCAAAAGCGCATAAGTATCTTTGTCGGTTCCATATTCAACAAAATATTAATAAGAACAGCAAGAAGAAATTCTCTGACAAGGATTGGAAAGAATTCGTACGTAGTTTTTGGTTATTGTGCGAGTCTACGACCGAGGAAATATACAGGTATAACTTGGAAAACCTTGAAGAACAGCTGAAAGAAGATGACCGTGAACGTAGGTATTTCTTACATAATTATGTTCAAATTTTATATAATAACAAAAACTGACTATTTACGTTTTTTTTAATTTTAGAGGTTTTTGATTATATGAAGAAATCCTGGTTGGATCCGTACCGTGAAAAGTTCGTATCATGCTGGATTAACAAAACTATCAACTTTCACCAAACTACGACCAACAGGGTTGAGGGCATGCATGCAACACTAAAAAGTCACTTTCCAAGTCATCGCAACACACTGGATAAACTTGTACTGTATGTTGATCATGTTGTTGATAGACAATACACCGAGATTAGTACAAGCTTTAAAAACAAGCCTCCGAAAAGTGATGACGCACCACAAGAAGCAGCCCATGCTTGTATATATTCTCAGAAAGGTTTCAATATATGCGATTGAGCTTTTGAGTAGGGAACTAAAACGTAAGGAAGACGGGTTGAGAGCCTACGGTGCAAGCTGTGGTTGCCAACTTTTTACCAGCTGTGGTTTGCCATGTGCAAGCTGTCGTTTGCCAACTTTTTACCAGCTGTGGTTTACCAGCTGTGATTTATATACGCAGGCAGTTACGATGATGGACAGGCAGACGCTTATCAGTTTCTGGAGGGCCATTTCCAGGGTTCCCTTTGGGAGATCCTGGCAAAAGGCCACCACCATCAAAGACCCCTTGTTCCGATACCTTCACCATGTTATCGCGTCAACTATCGTGCCGCGGGAAAACAGCAGGGAGAAGGTCAACCTCAGTGACCTTTTCTTTCTATACTGTCTACTGCGACGACAGCCCTGCGATCTAGCAGCCAGCCTGGCAGATTACTTTGCCACAGCATACCACCGGCAGCTCCGCGGGTGGGTGCACACTGGCTCATACATCACCGCCATCGCACGCTCGCTCGGGATCGTGCCCGAGGGAGATCCGGTGCTGTCCGATCCGGTCCCGTCTACCAGGTTGGGCCGCGCGTCAGTTTCTAGCATGCAGATCACCCGTCGCTTTGATGTTGGTCTGAGGTTTAGGGGCCAAGACGGGCTGATTTGGCAGCCGGAGCCGGTGCCGGAGGTCATCCCGGTTGTTATTGAGTTGAGGCCTGGAGTGTTGGCCCCTCCTGCTGAGCAGGCGGCCGCTCGGCAGGCTCAGCTACAGGCTCTGGGACTCGATCAGTTCCCGGGCCAGCCTCAGGCTGAGGCTCAGGCTCAGGAGGAGCCTCAGGCTGAGGCTCAGGCTCAGGAGGAGCCTCAGGCTCAGGCTCAGCCTGTATTAGAGGATCCGGCTCAGGAGGAGCATATCGAGGAGATCCCGGTACCACCAGTTCAGCCAGCTCCTGAGCCGCCACAGTACCCGCAGCACGTTTACGCTGACCTGCCTCCGGTAGCGCGTGAGGTGGCTCGGGACTTCGACCGGCGCCTCAGACGCCAGGCCGCACGCCAGGACTGGATCATCGAGACGCTCGTTTCTCTACGAGAGTTCGCTGGGTTGCCTCCACTTCCCCTCCCACCGTCCCCACCGCACGAGGATTAGTACCTTAGTTTGTTTGTATAGTGTTTTGTTATGTATTATGTAGTCAGTTGTACCTTTTTGTTTTGTATGTACAAACTGATATATATTTACATCACGTTGGTTTTGGATTGTTTACGTTTAATTCTTATGGCTTTCGGTACAATTTATTTAACGTGTTCGTTTAATTTAACAAAATAAACTAGGTTAACAGTTTATAAAGACGCACTTATATTATATACGTTCTATAAAAATAATGACGTAAAAAAACGTAATTATAAAACAACGTATTATAAAACTCAAATACAATTTTTTCCTTCAAAAAACACTACCAAACTAACCCACATCCCACCTATTTCAAAAAAAAAAACAACACAACTTCCAGCCAACACTTTTTGTCTTTTTGCACACTCAAAGCGCCCCGCTTTGGCCATAGCGGGGCGCTTTGGCCAAGGTCAACAGACAAGGACTGACTTGTCAAAGGTCGTGTGCGAATAGACCAAGCCTAAAATAATAATTAAAACTTTTTGTTTGAAAGAACAAATAAAATAATGCACGATTCAAAAGAATGATCCCTCTTCAAAAACCAGAAGAAACAAACAACAAACCAACTCCTCCGGCGAAACTCACCGGACTTCTTCACCGGCCCTCTCTCTCCTCCACTTTCACCTCCTCTACAAACACTAGCCACGCCAATCTCTCTCCTCTCGGTCTAATTCCACACACACCGACCGTACTTCACATGGCTGAAACGCCGCCGTTTCATCCGGTTTCCATTTCTCACCGTTCAATCTCAGATCTCCTGTTAACCGACTCAAATTGACAGTAATCTGAATCTAAAACTAGAAAATTATGGCTGCCGGAAGAGTGTTGTTGGAGAAACTGTGGAGGATTGTACGGACGGTGTATGTTGTGGCGGTGATGGTAACGTCATTGTTAGTGTTATCCGTACCGGTTTTGGTTGCAGTTGGTGATGTATTGGTTCCTTGTGTTTTGATTTCGAGGCTTATGTGTGTTAGATGCTACAGTTTTGAAGAGCATATGGCTAGATACTCGTTTAGAAGTTCGTTCATGGATGTTCCTGTGGTTTCAGTTATCAGATCTCTCATAATCACCTGTATGTGTATGCATAACTCTTTTTGTTTCGGTTTTGTTTCGGTTTTGTTTCGTTCTGTATACATTTGTTAATCCGTTTTGTATAGTCTTCTGTTTAAATGTTTGATTGACTATGAACTTTAAGCTACTGTAATGTGCATTTTAGTTCTTCTATTTTTTTTGAATGTTGTGTATTAGTAATTGTTTACCTTGTGCTATTTAGTATTTGTATTGCTTTGATCTTGTGCAGGTTTTGGTGTTTGTTGTAGCTCTTATTTCTTTTAATTTTTGAATAGTTTTGTGTAACTGCAGTTTTTTAGAAGTTATTATCTGATACTCGTTTTGAAGTTCATCGACCTATATTCTTGTGATAATCATCATAATGCAGATATTTGTTTGTTTATTTTGTATAATTTTATGTTTAATTAACTACAAACTTTAAACTACTGTAATGTGCATTAGTAATTGTTTACCTTGTGCTATTGTGTATTTGAATTAATTTGATTTTGTGCAGGTTTTGGTGTTTTTAGTAGCTCTTATTTCTTCTAAATTTTTAGAAGTTATTATCTGATGTTTGTTTAGAAGTTGATTGACCGATATTCATGTGGTTTCGGAGATAAGATATCTTATAATTACCTGTATGTATGCAAGTTTAGTTCGCTGTGTACATTTGTGTTTTACTTAATACTGCACATGTTTTGATCAGTGCTTAAAATTATAGGTATTATCATCATCATAATGCACATATTTGTTTGTCTGTTCTCTATAATTTTTTTTTGTTTAATTAACTATGAACTTTAAGCTACTGTCACGTGTATTAGTAAAATTGTTTACCTTGTGCTATAGTATATTTGTATTAATTTTATTTGTGCATGTTTTGGTGTTTTTAGTAGCTCTTATTTCATTTTAATTTTTAAATGGTTTTGTGTAACTGCAAATTTTTAGAAGTTATTATCTTATCCTCGTTTAGAAGTTCATTGACTGATATTCCCGTTGTATGGCTGCCTGCATATATTTTTGTTTGGGGGCATTTGCTTCATACCGTACATATTCTGATTATTGCTCAAAGTTACAGCCATCATGATAATGCACACATTTGTTTGTCTGTTTTTTATAATTGACCTGTTTAATTAGCTATGAACTTCAAGCTACTGTATTTGTGCATTAGGTAATTGTTTACCTTGTGCTATTATATGTTTGAATTAGTTTGATTATGTGCAAGTTTTGGTGTATTTAGTAGCTAATCTGTTTTCGTTTTTAAATGTTTGTCTACCTGCAAATTTTTTAGTCAATTTTGCACTTAAAAATAAGGTTCATAACAACTTGTCAAGTAAAGTTGCTATTACATATCATCATCATCATCATCATCATCATCATCATCATACTCAGTTAATCTCACCAATAGCAAAGCAAAGGTAGGGTCTGAGGAGGGTAAGAGTCTGCTTCCAGTGAGACCCTCGGCTCCATAGTAGTTTTGCATCAAGCCTTGGACATAAGGCGCATAATTCTCAGCAAAAAGGCCGATTAGTGCATGTACCCCCTTTGTCTTTCGGCTATCAACGCCACTACATGATGCATGACTAACCGTCCCCGCTATTAACGTTATTTTCACAAAATTAGTAAAATAACGTTAAAATTAGTGCAATTTCACTTTTGCTCCCCAAGGGCCCACCGCCCACACATATATACATTATATGTGCACACCGCAAGCGGGGCGTAAAAGTTGTTATTACATATCTGGATGTCAAATGCTGTTATAGTGATATTACTTGATTACACATGGGTTTCTTGAAATCATTGAGTTATAATTTTTTTGCTGCATATAAAAGCGAAACTCTGATAATGATGTGTCTTAGATAGTGCTTTTGTCCTCATTGCTCTCCTCTTACCTTTTCCTTTAATTGATTGTCATCTTTGCTAATCATATAAGATAATCAAATGAAATAAAATCTTGAAGTGTTTCTTTGCATGTAGACGGTGTAGCCATAAATAAGATGGATCCGTAATCTTACACATGTCGCTTTTAATTAGGCAATGACCGAGAACATTTATCATGCCAATTCGTTAGTTGCACCAATTTCTTTCTTGGTTGATTTAGAAAATATTGATATTGGTACTGAACTATGAATGCCGATGTCCTTTTTTACGAGTGTTATAACAATTCCATTTGCGACTGTAGGTGTTTATATGATCTGTGATGGTTCTCTGCTCTCACACGGTCAATATCTTGGAACAGTGGCATTGTGCTCTGCCTTATCAGTTCTTATTTTATCAGTTAAAGTGTGTATTTTCACTGTCAATTCACAACTAGAAACTGAACCTTCATCTTCTCCTTCAAGACAAAGGCTTCATTTTAAGAAATCATGGGGAATGCCTGTACTGTTTCTGTCATCTGTAGTTTTTGCTCTCGGGCATATGATTATTGCTTATCGAGCTAGCTGCAGAGCACGAAGAAAACTCATGCTTCACCGAATTGATCCTGAATCAGTATGTATAGTCACCTATTTTATCTAAACTATGGTACAATCATTAATTCTAGAGTAAAATGCCATTTTCGTCCCTGAGGTTTGGCCAGTTTTGCGACTTTCGTCCAAAGGTTTGTTTTTCCGCATCTGGATCCAAAAGGTTTGAAATCTTGCCATACTCATTTGGCTTGTTAACTCCATCCATTTTTCTCCGTTAAGGCAGGGGTATTTTCATCTTTTTTGTTAACTTGAGGGTATTTTTTGTCTTTTCTGAATACTTGTACATGCTAAAAGCTTGTACATAAAGTGAAAAAGACCGAGTTGCCCTTTAAGTTAACAAAAGGACGAAAATACTCCTGCCTTAAGTCCCTTAACGGAGAAAAATGGATGGAGTTAACGAGCCGGATGAAAATGGCAAGATTTTAAACCTTTTGGACCCAGATGCGGAAAAACAAACCTTTGGATGAAAGTCGTAAAACTCGCCAAACCTCAGGGACAAAAATGGTTTTTTTACTCTTAATTCTAGGTTGATTCTTATTATTATTATTTAATATGTAGGTTCTTTCGAGCAAGAATTTGTTTACATCTGTGTATGCTAAAGTGCCACGATCACCAACTCCTGCTGTCAGGGCACCAAAAAGTGAGAGTGAAATCAGACGAAAACCCGTGGGTCAAGTTCAAGTTCGTACTGATGGTGAACTTCCGGTTCGATTCCTCGCTGACGTGGACAGTCTATTCATGGGTTGCCAGGGTGTCACACTTCACTATAAAATTAGTATGCCTAGGCTACCTTCACGTACACTATCCTCTACCCTGCTCGAAAGGCCATTATTAAATGTTATTTCAAAAACCCAATATCAACGTCACAGGAGCTTTAGCAATGTTATTTTAAAAACCCAATATCACACATCTCCTCTGCATTCTCCTTTATTAGACGGTATTAATTCCGGTGATGTGCTTTCTCAAGAAATTCCTGTTTTCAGTTTAGACGAAGGGAACGATGAGAATGTTACTATGAAACCTGTTTCTCACTCGCTTGAAAGAGTTTCTGAAGTAAATGGACAGTTCGGGATTGTTTTGGTGCATGGGTTTGGAGGGGGAGTATTCTCATGGAGGCATGTTATGGGTGAGTTGTCTCGGAACGTTAAGTGTATTGTGGCGGCTTTTGACCGCCCTGGTTGGGGTTTGACTTCAAGAACAAAGCGAGATGAATGGGAGTCGAATAATTTGCCCAACCCTTACATGCTTGATGCTCAGGTAATGTATCCAAATGTTCTAAATTTTTACCATAATAACATCTTTTAGAGTAAAATGCCATTTTTGTTCTTGAGGTCTGGCCAGTTTTGCGACTTTCGTCCAAAGGTTTGTTTTTCCGCATCTGGATCCAAAAGGTTTGAAATCTTGCCATTTTCATCCAGCTCGTTAACTCCATCTATTTTCTTCGTTAAGTCAGGGGTATTTCCGTCTTTTTTGTTAACTTAAAAGGGCAATTCGGTCTTTTTCACTTTATGTAAAAAGACCGAACACCCCTGACAAAACCCGAATTGCCCTTTAAGTTAACAAAAAAGATGGAAATAACCCTGGCTTAACGAAGAAAAATGGATGGAGTTAACGATTTAGATGAGAATGGCAAGATTTTAAACCTTTTGGGTCCAGATGCGGAAAAACAAACCTTTGGACGAATGTTGCAAAACTGGCCAAACCTCAGGGACGAAAATGGCATTTTACTCTATCTTTTATTAGCAAATCTTGCAGTTTTGTGTAACTTGTAAATCAAGCGCACACATCTGAACTTCACTTGTGTAAATATTTTCCAGGTTGACATGCTTCTTTCGTTCTGTAAGGAGATGGGGTTTTCTTCTGTTGTGCTTGTCGGTCATGATGATGGAGGCCTTCTTGCTTTGAAGGCTGCACAAAGAGCCAAAGAATCTCCGAGTCTTGATGTAAGTTAAACCTTTTTTGTATATTTCTTGTACATCCTTAAATTTTAAAAATAAATAAAGATTGTGAAGAATACTAATTTAGTTCACATCTGTATACTCATTTTCAGGTTGAAGTTAAAGGTGTAGTGTTGCTGACAACAAATTTGTCAAGAGAAGTTGTTCCCGGATTTGCTAGAATACTCATGCGTACCTCTTTAGGAAAGAAGCATATGGTTCGTCCTTTACTTCGCACAGAAATTTCTCAGGTTGTTAACAGGCGTGCATGGTATGATGCTACAAAGCTAACAATGGATGTGCTAAGCCTCTACAAGGTATTGGTGGGATTACTGAGTATGATGATGATGATAAACATATGATTCTGGTACATTAACGTTTGTTTTTTAATTATTTTTCACATCCCTGAAATGTAAGTGATTATATCAGGCACCACTATGTGTAGAAGGTTGGGATGAATCATTGCATGAGATTGGTCGGTTGTCGTCTGAAACAATTCTGACCCAACAAAATGAATCTTTACTGGTAAAAGCGGTGCACGACACACCACTTTTGGTTATAGCTGGAGCTGAAGATGCTCTTGTTCCTCTAAAATCTGTTCAAGCCATGGCATCCAAGTTTGTAAATTCTGTGAGTTTATTCTGGTCCTTCTATCTTCTTACTTTAGTATACGTATGTATCGTATACACCAATTGAATTCGGGTCTACTCAAATTATACAACGGATTAAAACGGGGCACACTTATAAGACTTGCTAAATTAAATGGGTCCAAATGGGTTAACACCACCTACGTCCACTGTTTGTCCCCACCACCTATTCGTCGCTAGGACCACCAATACCACCCCCACTGTTTTAATACTTTTGTAAAACGGACCTTTTGACCCTTACCCATTTTGACCCGGTCCATGAGAGTAAAGTACACGGATGGACCATGTGGTTTATCAAAATTTTGGATTTGGTCTCTAGCTTTCCCAAAGTACACAAATAGTCCATATGGTTTGCACTTTGTAACGCATTTAGTCCCCAACATTTTCCAAAAGTACATGGATGGTCCTTGTGCTTTTCACTTTGTAACACATTTAGTCCCTAACTTGGACATGCGAAAACCTTTAGATTTGTTGGCTGGGGACTAAATGCGTTACAAAGTGCAAACCACAGGGACCATCTGTGTACTTTTGTAAAGCTAGGGACCAAATTCAAAAAAATGGTAAACCACAGGGACCATCTGTGTACTTTACTCTTTAAATGATTTTAAAATTACAAGTTTTTAAATAAAACGATTTAGGAGTCTAAATCCATTAAAATTACATTTTTGGGTGACTTTCTATCTGTTCAACACGACCCATACAACGCTGTTTGAGATCAAAGATAACTTAAGTTGATCATTCAGTATTTGACTCAATTATCTTTTTGGGATTTCAAGCACCATACAACCCAACTCAAAAACCTCATTTGACTGGAAATTACATATATACCCTTGCAGAGGCTAGTTGCGATATCTGGTTGTGGCCATTTGCCTCACGAGGAGTGCCCGAAGGCGTTGCTTGCAGCTGTATTACCATTTATTAGCAAACTGTTAGTTTCAGTAAATTCTGAAAACGAGTAGGGAGCCAGACTCTGGTTCTAAGTTTATTAGCAAACTGTTAGTTCAGTAGATTCTTTGATGTGTATTCTTCGATGAGCTAGTTTGGAGCCAGACTCTGGTTCTAAGTTTCGGGTGGGCTAAAGAGCTCCCTCGTTCGCGTGTAATTTGTTCAGTTGTCATCGGGTTGTTCAAATTGTTTATAAGCCTGTTCTAAACAGCTGCTCCTGTTCAATCAAATTATTTGTTATATAAGATACACCAATTTGTTATTCTTGGCGTTTTCCACATAAGGTGTTAGGCTTTCAAATATAAACACATAAGGTGTCGGATTAAAAACCTTAAGGTTAAGGCTTATATATTACATTGTCACCTCTACTTAATAATAAATTATCTTATAACACGATCACAAATCGTGAAAATTTTATACAAGTATTGATTATGATGCCTTTATATAAAAGCATAAATGACACTAAAACGCGGGTGTGTGTAAATATTATATTACCCTATATCTTAAAAGACAAAGTCGGTGGGGTGACCCACCCGCTTTGCCTTAAACTGCCCCTCAGCTTTTCCGGCCTTACCCCCTCCGACACCCTCCTTCCTTCTTCGATTGTTCTTCACCCAAACCCACCTCACATGCTTCCATCTTCCTCTTACCCCCTCCGACACCCTCCTTCCTTCTTCGATTGTTCTTCACCCAAACCCACCTCACATGCTTCCATCTTCCTCAATTAAACGGCCGGCCACCACCGGATGGCATACGGCGGCGCGGCGATGAGAATAGAGAGAGAGGGGAAATCGCAGAGAGAGAAGTGACAGGGAATCGCGGCGGCGGTGTCTCGACGGTACCGCGGCGCACGGCAGCGGCAACAGTAGAACAGAGGCGGTGCCACTTTTTTTCTGGTAACGAAAAGTCGTAGCGGCTGACAGCTGCGTTGGATCAAGCAAGACGACGGCGATGGTGAGTTTCTGATCTATGTAACTGAGACACTATGCTTTGCTAATTATCAAAATTAACAGAGAACTTAATTTAAAAGATGATGAGTTCTGACCATTGTATTTGTATGACTCACTAGATCATATGATTTGGTCTTCATCTACACGAACGATTTAAATATACCAAGTTGCACAGATAATTGGAAGATCACACTTATAATCCATGCATAAATACTCGAGTGTTGAGCTTATCTTTGAACTGATAATAACAATGTTTAGGAATCAATTTTGTGTATCGTGGAGGGTGATAAACAACAAAGGCTATTTTCTTAATTGAACATCTGGTCAAGAGATAGGCAACATAGAATGGATTCAGAAAGAGGTGGCAATTTCGACAATTTTGCATTTCAAGCCCTCAGCTTTACTACCCCTA
This sequence comes from Helianthus tuberosus, assembly GCA_030545235.1. Taxonomy (NCBI): domain Eukaryota; kingdom Viridiplantae; phylum Streptophyta; class Magnoliopsida; order Asterales; family Asteraceae; genus Helianthus; species Helianthus tuberosus. Next base: position 210,475,071 of record CM060441.1, on the reverse strand, counting down.
AAACATTTACAATATTTCATTTGAAGCTCCTCAGTTTTGCTACGCCCCCTCCACTTTTGGAGTAATCAATTTTAGTCCCTTATCTAACTTTATTATTCTTCTACTTTAACAATTGGCATTTTTAGCTCCTAGCTTTTTATTAATTTCTATATTACTTAAAGTACAAAGTCAGTGAAACCACCACGCTTTGACTTTCAAAATTTTCACTTTTAGCTTATAGTTTTGTACTTCATATTTTTTTCATATAGAATTTTTCCTTTTTTTTTACTCTTTACCTTTGTAACTTGCATTTTTTTACCTATACTATGGTAATTTACGTTTTTGGCACATATGCTTTATACCGTTCTCTCAACTTTTAAACTTTGTTTTTTTACATTTTGACGTAAATTTGGTATACGCTTTCGGCCTTTATTTTGTATGTTTCCTACATATGAATCGGGTCATATATAATACGTTTGGACTTGATGGTATAAATTCGAGTTAGTCGAGTTTCATATAATACGTTATGATTGTATGGTATAAACTCGATTTGCTTTACATTTTTATCCAATTGCAACACATCTATTGGTTACATTGAGTTCAGTCGGATACGTCGTAACGCACATTATTATATTATTAACACATCACATAACGCTTGGACTAATCCATTCGACATTTGCGATGTACCCGCGCCGCAACGCGCGCGGGTCTTATTACTAGTTTCTAAGTTAAACTTTAAAAATAAACTAGGATAATACCTCGCGGGCGTTGCGTCGCGGACATCACGCTAAAGCGTGCGTGGACATCACACTAAATTGAGCCGAGTCGTTGCGTCTCTCAGCTTTTATTTAGCGCGGATTATAACAAATCCATTGTGTACACATATCAGTAAGAATAACTATCCGTGGCATAGTATTCTACATATCATCTAGAAGCCTAAAAATGTGGTGCCAGTGGCAGTGACAGCAAACATGCCAAACGACAACTATTTTGTCAAGCCTGGTGCCAATGTGGTGCCAATTATAACAAATTAATTGTGTACTCACGTTATTTTGTCAAACGTTTAAAATAACCTTCAAACCAATTGTCAAATGACCATAAATCTCACCAATTTAACCAAAACCCTTTGAATCTTTCAACTTCAATAATCGTACACGAACTTATTAAATCGAATTTAAAAATGAACAAAAAAAATTAGCATACTTTTTGTACAATTATCATTAGAACCCCTCGCTCGAGCCACGATTGTCATACCGCAACCTAACCGTCTTCATTTTGCAAGTATTCGGCCCTTCACTACTTAACCCAGATGGGTGCAATATGTATTCACTCCTGGGCCGGCTTTACTCACTGTTGGCCTAGTGTTGTGTGCCCAAAGCCATTTTTCTGAATTTGATCATGTCGTCGTTGTACTGGGCCGTGTCATAGTGTGAGCTCCCATTGTATAACAGTCAGTGTCCTGTCTTGATCCCATTATCAAGATCAGAAAATGATGCGGAGGCGAGCAAAGTTGCGGACACACACAGCTCACAGTTGTACATGACAATGTCCTGCTCCTCTCATCTTGTATTTCTTCTGTGACACCGGGCGTTGTGGCCAAGGTGGACTAATCGATAGCCACCAGCCCCTTAGCTCTCCCCAGATGCGCGAAAACCCGACCTCCACCCTCCCGAAGGCACGACAGTGGAATAATCGGTAAAATCTCGCCTACCATCCAAGTCGAACCGGCGCCACCCGTATTTGCTCTTCACTTGGATGACGCAGAAAATATTGAGGAGAGTGGGAATCGAACCTGAGTCACAAAGAACACCAATTCTTTCTCCAACCACTTTACTCATTGGCAAATATTTATTGGGTAATTACAATTAAGTAGACATATTTTATTTAAGAGTGAACTGCAATTTTACCCCCTGGGGTTTAGGGCAATTGGCTTGTCTACCCCCCTAAGGAAATAATTGCAATTTTACCCCCCAACGTTTGCTGTTATGTCGCAACTTTACCCCCTGCATCAAAGTTGTTAACAGATCTGTTAACTATGACTTGAAATGACTATATTACCCTTCAATTTTACCCCCCAACATTCCTATTATGTCACACAATTACCCCCCACCTCCACCACCACCTACCTCCACCACCATCAGCCTCCACCACCCACATGGTTATAAGTAAACCACCAATTAAACACCCACCTGGTTATAAGGAGGTTTCTTACTGTAACAACCCGCACGTTCGTGCGTTGTTACTACTCGTTACACTCGTTACGCCTAGCACCAGAGATTCGGATCATAATGTAGCTATATCGCATACATCGCTATTTTGCAGTATTTTCGCATATTACGCATACTTTATCGCTATCACATCACATTGCACTTGCTGACAACCACGAAGATGTCAAGTGAGGACCAATTCTACCCTCCTTGATAGCCGTGACGTGTCGCAGTGCAACTCAATACTCAAGAAAACGCACTCGCAGGCACGCGTAACTCAATTATCGCAGGATTTGAGATATGGATATGTATATACGACCCTATGTGACTAATTATAATAAATATATGAATATGGGTATGAAAATGCATAACCAAACAATCGCGACGCTTAACGAACAAAACGAAACATCGAAACGCCATTTGCCGGAGACCACCGATCGAGTGACCACTCGATCGGGTGGCCATCCGATCGGACAGCCACCCGATCGGACAACCACCCGATCTGTTGCCCTTCTTCCCCTTCACTCCACTTCACCTATAAATAGCACTTGTCACATCACTTGAACAGTGATGTGACAGCTGTCACTCGACCAGCACGCTTTTGGGGCTTTTCCTCTCGATTCCTCGCGATTCTTGTAAGTTTACAACTCAAATCTTGTACTTCTTTGATCCACACACACTTCTTCATCTTTTTCACCTTTGAATCTTAACTTTTAACCATGAAATCAATGGATTTGAGGTGTTCTAGGGTGAGGTCATCATGGAGTTCTTATGAACTTCAAATGTTGGCCATTTTCCACCAAGAATAACTCAGATCTGAAGGATTTCCCACATGATTTCACTACGAATTCGCATAAATCTAGACACTTCAATGATAAAAGGATTGAAAGAAACTTTTTCAACTTTCTTTCAACTCTTTTACACTCAATGCACTCAAAACCGATGGAATCAGAGCTCGTTCCGATCTTCTACTCATTCTAAGTGAAGTGTTGGTTCCAAATCTAATTATGTCTAAAGAGACAACCGATTTCGGGTTAAGCATGAACAACCGTTACGGACAGTTAACTGATCGGACCAGGGTGATTCCGGTTCAATCAGAAGACTTGGTTCGTAATGGAGTTCTGTTGTTTGGCACGTTATCACATCGTCTCGATCAAAACCACAAACTTTCAAAACAATCAAGTGTCAAGACGATCAAGGCAGTTGGAACGGAATGTCGTCCGATCGGATTACCACCCGATCGGACAGCCACCCGATCGGACAGTCGTCCGATCGGCTTGCACTTGGTTCCACACTTAAACTATTTAATTCAACTTTTCAAGTTCTAAACGTCGAACGGATTGCCGTCCGACCGGATTGCCATGACGTGTTATTGTAGTACAGGCAAATTTAATCCAAATAACAACTATAGATAGTGGTAAATGGGTATCGAACTCACGGAGTATGTGGAAAATATGTTGATTTTATAGCTTTGCACTTTAACTAAAATTAACCTAAATTGCAGAAAGTAAAGATCAATAATTTGGATTGTTTGGTTTTAAAACTAAAATTAACTAAATAATTTCAAATCAAAGGTTGGTTATAAAGCAGATTAGGAGAAAGCGACCATCCTAAACTTCCGGTTTGCTTTTGACAATTGTGTTTAAATTCACTAGAAAGAATCACATAGACATGATTCATGTATGATTGTTTGTTTGTGATAAAAGGGAACTAAGTACTCGGATTATGAAAATGCGAGGTTGTTACCCGATAACCAATTGACTAATATCCAACCCTAATCCCTCCCGTGATATCTCGATTGTCAGCGACACCAAGAACGTACGGTTAAGTATATGATCATAACATCAATCAACAATTTACAAACAAACATTCACACACCATAATAAACAAACAAACATTGCAAGTCTATTATTCTAGAAATACGAATCCAAACACAAAAGTCATAGACAAACCTTTAATTTAGGATGATCACCATAAGTTTAGCCACACATAGCTTGGTGAATCATCATAGCAACAAGTTTAATGTTCATACCAATCAAAAACATAAACCAATTGTTTAGAATTGTTTGCAACCAAGTAGAATCAGCCAAATCGCCCCTAAAGTGCAGAGAAACTGTCCAATGATGAGATATGTGAAAAGACACCCCAAAAACTGAATAAATGAGGCAGTTATGGAATTCTGCGCAGCCTCCACCGTAATTTTCGGTACCACCGTAAATTACGGTGGACCAAGAATTGTTACGGTGAGTGTCTCCTGAGTTACGGTGGAATTTAGGCAAGTTTCAGGGCCACGGTGGCACCCTGACTTGTGTGTTTTGTTTCTTCATTCATTCCACGCACGACCCGTTCATCTCCAAACCGTCCAAAGCTGCGTTTTATCCCTTTTTAGCTCCCGAACTGCACCTGAAACATGAGCAACCGTAGTCATCTAATTCAAGATAATTACGCGATTAAGTGAAGGATAAATCCGTCTTTTAACATCATTAAGGGTTGTCCTATGGACCACCCGTCACATCCCCACACTTAACTGTTGCTTGTCCCAAGCAACTCATCAAATCAATTTCAAAACAAACGATCAATGTAAACCAAGCAGAAACATGTAGTCCTTTTACTAACCCCTTTTTAACACCCAAAATAACGCACCCCTCGCTATGTCTCTCCTCTCGGTAACAAGTAAGCACTAGCAATATGAGCTAGACACATAAAGGCTAACGGGCGGTTGCACAACTATAGGCTTGTACCTAAACCGATCCTTCTCCTAACAAGTGCCAAACATGAATGCAAATCAAAGGGACTTTCAAGGTTGTAACGTGGCTAGGTGTATGGGTAGGAAATGGAATATATATGAAGTAGCGAAAACTTAACCCAGTCTTTTTATTACACAATAAAGCAAACTAACAACTACCAATTTAACTAATATATACAAGACAACTAAACATCACTTCTTTTTCATTTTTCATTGCTTTTTCTCTTTTTTTTTCTTTTCTGATTTTTCTGATTGATTTTTTTTTAATCAAAGCAAACAACCATACAATAAAGCATCAAACATATCTACATCATACTACTACTACTAACACTATAAGACCGGGCCAAATTGGGTAAATTTTTAGGTAACTAGCTAGGGGTAACAAACGATAGGCTTTTAGGCACAAAATTGGGCAACTAAATGTCCAAACCCCCGCCCCTCTCGCAACCATGCTCATATATATAACTTATGAGATCCAACCCCCCAAATTCCACACTCACACACACTAAAGACGAGGCTACCTAAATGCCCTTATCCTTTTCGCATTCATATCCGACTAAGGACTCAAACCGTATCAAGGCACAAGTTCTAATGCACCCCCACCCGTAGCCACTCTCATCAAAGACAAGTTTTATTTATTTACATGTGTGGCTTCAACTCTCACCAAGAATAAAGGATATTAAGGGTTGCCGGTGCATCATTTGGGGTTAATCTAGGGTGTTCAAATTCTCACCTTGTTTCGCTTGATTTAAAAATTTTTAAAAACTTCCAAAAATCCCCCCCATCCCCACACTTGGGATACATTGACCCCAATGTATGGTTTTAGGAGGCTTTGATCGCTAAACATCTTTCACATCATCCAAGAGCTCAACACTCAAACCACAAATTTCTTTTTGGATTTTTAATTTTATATTTTTTTATATTTTTCTTTTTTTTTAAGACATCACACCGCCAACTTCCACCAACCCAAACAAAACATCACAATCATACACCACCCAACCATAAACATATCAAACTAAATAAATATTCACAAAATATACAAGGAAGGAAAACGACCTGACTAGTAATAGCGTGGTCCCGGAGGTCCAAAAATGGAAGACATCATGTCATTCCATTCTCCAAATGCAAATGAACCGCTACTACTCCCACCTTGTTGTTGAGCTCCTTCTTGTTGGCGCGGGTCAATCCATTGTGAATGATGGAGCGGCGGGGTCGGATACGATATACTACCATCATATGGTGGTAGAGACGCATAATCCACATGTTGTGGATCCACAACCACCGGCCGCCCGGCGTGCCAATCTGCATGCAATCTTCTTTCTTGGTCATCATGGTATCGATTATTCATTTCTACTTCATGGGAATACGCGTGTGTGCGATTCCACGCCTCTTGACGATCAAAACTATGCTTCAAATACCGCTCCATGCTTGCACTCATCATCGTGTGTTGATCAAATAACGTCCGCTCCGAACCTGACCATGACTCAAAAATGGGTGCCGGAGGATGTTGGTTCTCGATAACCTCTTGCATCGTGCCATCATAAGCCCAACCCGGCTCATAGGAACGCTCTGTGTAATCATAAAAGACACCACCATAACCTCTACCTAGGCCCCCTTGGCCTACATTCTCACCACTATGCGGCTCGTCCGCATAATCATCATCACCACTTGGGACCTCCGCATCACTTTCCGGCTCATCTTCTTCACCCGGTAGAAGATCACTTGCACCCACCTTTAATGCTCTCCATCTCTGCCCCTCTGACTTGAGCTTATGATACCGCTCCGATTGTGTGTATGTCCAACCAATCCCCAACTTGTCTAAAGTAAAAGGCTGATGCCTTTTCGTTGCCCCTCTATCCTCGGACGTGATTGCCTTTTGCTGCTTCATCAACCCCGTGATTATTCGGCAATACGGGACGATATCTCTCCCCAACTTGTTTCGGCAAATCCATAGGTGGTTCATGATCAGACATCGGATTGGAAAACGCGGAGACCCATTAAGTAGCGAATAGAGGACGGGTACTTCCGGGTACCTCACTTGCTCCTTGTCCCCTCTTCTCGGAACGACATTTAGAATGCAGATTGCTAGCAACAACTTTGCTTTTATCTTCAAATTCCTCCGGTACAAAATTCCACTATACGTACCGGGCAAAAACAACGCCGCTAACATATCATTCCAATGAGCATGCTTCTCCGGTTTAAGCAAAAGGTCATCAAGACTAGGTATCATGTAGTCGCGAGCATGTAAACTATCATACTTCCCCAATTTCTTTAGCATGTCAAACGACATCTCTACCGGAATCCCATTCACCATACCCATTAGCTTCATTTGTGATGGCTTTTCATATGTGTTACACTTCAACGTCGCCATCCATTCTTGTATTTCGGTTATGAACAAGTTCTTGCTATCCTTATCATAACAACTAAGTGCCGATTCCCATCCTAGAGTGCGGAATTTGGCAAACACACCAAACGGACCAAATTCAACTTCACGAACTTCTCTTCTTGCAAATAAATGCGGCAGCCTTGTTTTTCAATCTATTCATACTGTCGTGAAAGAGTGTCGGTTGCCAATGCTCCGGTTGGTCATCCAATGGACCCGAGTCCCATTTTGGCTTTTCAGCTGGGTCCAACTCCATTTCTTCATCTTCGCTTTCACTTTCATCAACTCGCCCCAAATATTGCCTCTTTCTCGGTTGTTGTTCCGGTTGCTTACCCTTGTCTTTAGACGAAGAAGATGAACTTGCTCCGGCTTTTTCCTTCGTTCGTACCATTTTCTACACACATTAAAGCAAACAACACAACCACACATAATAAATTAGACCCTTTTTCGCCACAATATCCCCACACTTGCTTGTTACTATGGTTGTAGATGCTAGTGAACCAAAACTTTTATAAATCTTTTTCAAAAATTGGGCATGGTGTCTCTACAATGTAGAGATTCCCAAAAAGTTCACTACTTTAACATCAATCCTACATCTACAACTCATAACAATGTTCAAGTAACAATTTTATAACAAAATCTAAGAACAAGCAAGTGGGTATGAACAAATATCAAAAATAACCTCAATCTTCACAATGCATCATCAAAATATAACAAATAAACTTCCATACCTTTGCTTAAAGATGCTAGAATGCTTGTGAAACAAAAACTCCAAAAAACCCTAAAATTTTCGGACCTAGGGTTTGAAATCCGGACCCGAAAGCTTCGTTTTTTCGCAATTCTCTTCTCAAAATCAGAAAGTATGTGAAAAGTTAGCCAAAATAGACCAAAGTTTCACTTGATTTGGTTAAGAATTTAGAGAGTTGTGGAAGATTAAAGGTTGAAGAAAGCTATGGAGATCTTGTGGGTCTTAGAAAGTGATGGATGAGAATAGAAGAATGAGAAAAGTGAAGTGAATATGAGTGGCTGGGGTTAAGTCTCGAAACTGATTATTATTAATTTTTTTTTATGTACATGCAGAAACCGGAAGGACCCATTGTCTCGCCAGGTCCACCGTAAATTACGGTGTGTACCGTAAATTACGGTGGATGCTGGCACTTAAATTCCACCGTAAAACAGGGGCATTTCACCGTAAAGACCAAATGATTTTTACCCCCACCGTAAATTACGGTAATACCGTAAATTACGGTAGTATCTGGGCGTTTCTGGTTTGCTGAAAATTGTGATTTTAAGTGTCATTTTTTTATATTTTTTCAGTTTTTTCAATTATTTTGTGTTTTTAAAATTTTTCAAAAACATGTAAAATCACCCTACCCCCTCGAAAGTCCCGTGTTGTCCTCAACACAATGTTAGAGCAATTTGCGACACGAATCTCCCCACACTTGTTTCAAACACAAGCTTCAAGCGAGTACGGTAAATATGCAAACTATACAAAACAAACAAAATGAAATGCTAACTATTTACCCTACCAAACCTGGGCCTCTCATGGTTGCTCATCGTCGACCGGGCATAAAATGTAGCCCGCTTTATCAAGCTCCAAGTTGTTGATGTCGTTCCCCTCCAAGTATGGCTTCAACCGGTGACCGTTCACCGTTTGTTGTTTCAGTGTTTGTTCATCTTGGATATCTACATCACCAAACCTCCCAACTCGCCGAACGACATACGGGCCCATCCATTTGCTTTTAAGCTTGCTCGCAAACATCTTGAGTCTTGAATTGTACAACCAAACCTTTTGACCCACTTCAAATGTTTTCTTCCTCAACTTTGCATCGTGTACCTTCTTGAGCTTGTCTTTGTAGGCTGAAGCACATTCATACGCCTCGTCTCTAATTTCTTCAATTTCACTTAATTGCAACTTCCTTATCTTTCCCGCCTCATCATAATCCGCATTCACCATCTTGATTGCCCAATGTGCCCGATGCGCTAACTCCATTGGCAAGTGACAACCCTTTCCATAAACCATCCGGTAAGGTGTTGTGCCAATCGGAGTTTTGTAGGCTGTTCGGTACGCCCACAACGCATCATCCAACTTGCTCGACCAATCCTTCCTATCCGTTCTAACCGTCTTCATGAGAATTTCCTTTATTTGACGGTTGGACACTTCGACTTGTCCACTCGTTTGCGGATGGTAAGGTGTGGCAATCCGGTGATTCACGCTATACCTCTTCAACAATTTCCCAAAATTGAAGTTCTTGAAATGCGAACCACCATCACTTATAATAACACGCGGAATACCAAAACGAGAGAAAATGTTGGATTGAACAAATTTACAAACAACCGAGTGGTCATTTGTTCTTGTTGCAATAGCCTCAATCCACTTCGAGACGTAATCAACTGCCACCAAAATATATAGAAAGCCATTCGAATTCGGGAAGGGACCCATAAAGTCAATACCCCATACATCAAATATTTCAACAACCAAGATTGGTTGTAATGGCATCTCATCCCTCTTCGATATGCTTCCCATCTTTTGACAATTTATACAATTCCTAGCGAACTCACATGCATCCTTGAAAACTGTGGGCCAATAAAACCCACATGAGAGAACCCGGTAACTCGTTTTATGCCCACTAAAGTGACCTCCACATGCAGATGAGTGGGCATGAGTCAAAATTTCCATCACCTCCGTTTCGGGCACGCACCTCCTAATGACTTGATCCGACCCGATCTTAAAAAGATCCGGTTCATCCCAAATGTATTGCTTCACTTGGACCATAAATTGTTGTCGTCGCTTCTTGGTCCAATGACTTGGGATTGCACCCGTGGCTAAGTAATTTACATAATGAGCATACCACGGTGCAACAAAGGTGGAAACGGCTAGGAGTTGCTCGTCGGGAAAACTTTCATTTATTTCACTAACATCGTCAATTCCTTCAACCGGAATCCGGGACAAATGATCCGCCACTACATTCTCACTTCCCTTTTTGTCTCGGATTTCTAAGTCAAACTCTTACAACAACAATACCCACCGAATTAAACGGGGTTTCGCATCCTTTTTCTCCATCAAATATCGGACCGCACTATGATCCGAATAAACCACCACCTTGCTCCCCCAAATATATGCACGAAACTTATCCAAAGCATACACCACCGCTAATAACTCCTTTTCGGTTGTGGTGTAATTGAGTTACGCCTCGGATAAAGTCTTGCTTGCATAATAAATCACTACCGGCTTCTTGTCAACCCGTTGACCCAAAACTGCACCAATAGTAGTGTCGCTTGCATCACACATTATCTCAAACGGCTTTGACCAATCCGGTGGTTGCAAGATAGGAGCTTTGACCAAGTGTTCCTTCAAAACAGTGAAAGCTTGCATACACTCATTAGTAAAATCAAATGGGACATCTTTTAATAACAAGTTGCATAAAGGTTTGGTGATAACACTAAAACCTTTTATGAAACGTCTATAGAACCCCGCGTGTCTCAAAAATGACCTTACACCCTTAACATTTTTCGGAGGTGGCAAAGATGCTATTACCCGTATTTTTGCCTTATCCGCCTCCATTCCCCTTTCCGAAATTACATGACCCAACACAATGCCCTCTTGCACCATAAAGTGACTTTTCTCCCAACTAAGCACTAAATTTTTCTCAACACATCTTTTTAAAACTTTTTTGTAATTCGTTGAGACAAGATTCGAAGCTAGTGCCAAAAATGGAAAAGTCATCCATAAACACTTCAAGCGACTCTCCAACCATGTCCGAGAAGATACTCATCATACATCGTTGGAAAGTTGCCGGTGCATTACACAAGCCAAATGGCATTCGCCGAAAGGCAAAGGTGCCATATGGACAAGTGAAGGTGGTCTTATGTTGGTCATCCGGGTGTATTGCTATTTGATTGTAACCCGAATACCCGTCCAAAAAGCAGTAATATTTTTTACCCGATAATTTTTCAATAATTTGGTCAATGAAAGGTAGCGGAAAATGGTCCTTAGAAGTGGCGGCATTCAATTTTCGGTAGTCAATACATACACGCCACCCGGTAACCGGTCGGGTGGCAATTTGTTCACCGTTTTCATCTTTAACTACTTGAATACCGGCCTTCTTAGGTACAACTTGGGTGGGACTCACCCAAGCACTATCCGAAATCGGATAGATGATTCCCACATCCAACCATTTGATTACCTCTTTCTTTACTACCTCCCGTAGGTTCAGATTCAATCGCCTTTGAGCTTCGTTTGTTGGTTTGGCATCTTCGGTAGTAATAATCTTGTGCATGACGATCGATGGACTAATTCCTTTGAGATCGACAATCGTCCATCCAATAGCTCCCTTGTTTTCTTTCAAAACTTCCAACAATGCTTGCTCTTGCTCCAACTCTAAATTAGAGGCAATAATGACCGGTAGAGTGTCATTATCCCCTAAGAAAGCATACTTCAAGTGGCTCGGCAAGTCTTTAAGTTCCAACTTTGGCGGTTCCTCTAACGATGGTTTAGTACCCGAACTTATTTCCGCCGGTAAGCCTTCAAATTGATGAGTCCATGGTGGTCGACCTTCCTTCAAAGCCATGGCATCCTATTTTTCCTCTTCAACCCGGAGTGCATAAGCATGTACCTGTTCAGAAAAATCACACAAGCAAACATCCATACCATCCTCCTCATACTCATGCGGGTTGCATCCGTCAACTAAATCTGCCATGAAACACTCATCAACACCATTAGCATTAGAATTGTTAGTAAAAACATTCAAGCGCATTTTCCGATTCCCAAAAGTCATATCGACTATACCAAACCTACAATCGATCACGGCATGCACGGTGCTAAAAAATGGCCGACCCAAAATTATGTTTTGTTGTTGTTTTGGGTCCGCAGACGAGTAGTCCAAGACTAGAAAGTCAACCGGGTAATAAAACTCATCAATTTTAACAATTACATTTTGAACCATCCCCCGGGGTAGCTTATGAGACAAATCGGCCAAAACAACCGTTGTCTCCACTCTTGCTAACGGACCAAAATCATATTGGTCATATAAGCCCCCCGGTAAAATACTCACTCCGGCTCCAAGATCTAGTAACGCCTTAGCCATTTGAAAATTACCAACTTGAATGTTAATTAATGGCGTACCCGGATCTTGGAGCTTAGGAGGAAACTCCCCATTCAAAACCGCACTCACTTGCCCGGTTAAATCGACCCGCTTAGGCATTTTCTTCTTTTGTTGTCTCTTTTGTGTACATAATTCCTTTAGAAATTTAGCATAAGCGGGCACTTGTTTTATTGCATCAAGAAGTGGAAGGTTAATTTTAACTTGTTTAAACATGTCCCACAATTCTTCTTTTTGGGGACCTCTTGGTGCAATGAAATTTTTCCTACCCGGGTCAAGTAAAGCCGATGGAAACGGGACTTGACTCGGTTCACCCTCAACTTTTTCACTTTTCTCATTTTCACCCAACCCCGGTTTGTTAACATTTAATTCTTTAGGTTTAACCGGTGAAATTTCATCATCACTTTCATTACCCGTGATGTCCTCAACTACCCCCTCAACCAAATCCGGTGACAAATTGGCTTTAAATTCTTTTCCACCTCTTAAAACACTAACATGATGAACATTAACGTTACCTCGTGATGAACCATGTGAAGGATTTACCTTGGTGTCGCTAGGAAGTTGACCCTTGCTCTTCTTCAGTTCCGCCACATCGGTTGCCAATTGACCCATTTGGGTTGTTAGCGATTGAATGCTCTTGTCACGAACTTCATCCTTTTGCATCCGAACTTCATCGAGTTGATTTCGCTTTTGCATCCCCGCTTGCATGCTTTTTAACATTTCCATCATCTCGTTTCCACCCGAAGACCCCCCTTGTTCTTGACCCGGTTGATATTGCTTTTGATACCCTTGGTTGTTCCCACCTCGATATCCACTTTGATTGTTGTAAGGTTGGCGCGAACCAAAGTTACCTTGGCTACCTTGAAAGTTCGGGTTAGCTTGATTTAAAGGGTTCCCATACCGAAAATTTGGGTGGTTCCTCAACCCAGGGTGATATGTATTAGAATTCATGTTGTAGTTTCTACCACCCCCTCCTTGACCTTAAACCGCATGAACTTCTTCATATTGCCCTTCCACCATTCCTTGTCAATTTTCAGCCGCATGACCTATTTCATTGCACAATGCACAAACATCATAAATTTGGTTAGTGGTTTGAACATTACCATCATCTATTGCGTGCATTTGAGGTCGGGTAACGGCCGGTCGTGCTCTCCTCGATGCTTGAGCTTTCCTCTTGGAAGTGATTGCCATTTGCTCCAAAAATTCCCAATCGTCATTCTCGTAATTTGTACCAAAAGACCCATTTGTAATGGACATCAAATCACGAGCATCTTCGACACTTAATCCCTCGTGGAAGGCATTCATCAACTCCCAAAGTTCAATTCCATGATGAGGACAATTCTTGATCATCATATTGAAACGCTCAAAAGCTTCATAAAACATTTCGACTTGTTGTTGTTGGAAACTCCTCAACCCCTTCCTAGCATCGTTGGTCTTTTGAGCGAAATAAAATTCATCTAGGAAAATTTGTTGCATTTCCACCCAAGTATAAATCGATGCTGAAGGCAAAGTATAGAACCACTTCTTTACCTTATCCTCCAACGAAAATTGGAACAAGACTAACTTGACATCATCGGCCGAAAAACCTTGACTCCCAAGAGTATTGCAAATTGAGTCATAGGCCTCCAAATGGAAATAAGGCTCCTCTGTTGCTAGCCCCTTATATTTTGGCAAACTTTGAAAGGAATTAGTCCTTACTTCAAAAGTTCTTCCTTGGTTGTTGTGATGAATAACCACCGGTGAAGGGTTGTGAGTAATTACTGGCCTAAAATGTGCTTCAATTCCCCTCGCATGTTCTCTAAGATGCCTTCTTGGTACGCCAAACCGACCCCTTGGACGAAGAGGACCCATTGGTCTTGGTATATGCCCTTGTGGTGCGAATGGTTGTTGAAATTGTTGTTGTGGCATCAGTGGGTGTTGAATTGGCCTTTGGAATTATGGTTGTACATTTTGTGGTCGAACTTGTTGCAATGGTATAGGGCGTTGCATTGGTGGCCCTTGTGGCCTTGGCCGGATATGTTGTGGTATGAGTTGTTGTTGTTGTGGCATTCCACCAACACTTGCCATTCCTTGAGGTTGACCTTGCACATAACCAAACTCTCCTTTATCACCATCACCCCCATAAGCGTAAGCATACCCGTCTTCATCATAACCCTCAAAATCCTCATATCCCTCCTCATATCCATCTCCCCCTATTCCCGAAGATTGCCCAAATGGAAGAGTCGAGTATTGAAAACCCGATTGGTTCGATGGTCTAAATGTAGAAGTTGCATGAACGACAGTTGAACCTTGGGGTAATGTATATGTTGAGGATGATTGACCTGAAACTGGGAAGAAATGAGTGAATGGTGGAATCGTAGTAGAAGGGTTAAAAGTCAGTGTAGGTTCTTCTTGAGTGGTAATGGGTTGGGTGGTGTTAGTTGGTGTTGCATCGTGAGGCGTAATAGGATTGGTAGTGGTAATTGGAATGGTAGTGTTCGGTGAAGGTTGAGTGGATGATGGTATGAAAGGGGGTATAAGTTCACCCGTAGTGGGTGGTGGTTGTGGTGGATCCATGTATCGAATTGGTGTGATGGGTGTAGTTGGTGTTGTTGGTGAACCGCTGATTCTGTTTTCTCTTAGCAAAATTCTATTTCCTCTTAATGTTCGTTCAATCTCTGGATCGAATGCCAACGGTGATAGCTTGTGAAAGCTTCTAGTACGCATGCACCTGTAGATACCTGCACACTAACACACCTAGCGCAAACCAGACAAATAACAAACTTAAAAAGAACGAAAACAACACACGTTGCGCACTACTCCCCGGCAACGGTGCCAAAATTTGACGTGTTGTCGTAGTACACGCAAATTTAATCCAAATAACAACTATAGATAGTGGTAAATGGGTATCGAACTCAGGGAGTATGTGGAAAATATGTTGATTTTATAGCTTTGCACTTTAACTAAAATTAACCTAAATTGCAGAAAGTAAAGATCAATAATTTGGATTGTTTGGTTTTAAAACTAAAATTAACTAAATAATTTCAAATCAAAGGTTGGTTATAAAGCAGATTAGGAGAAAGCGACCATCCTAAACATCCGGTTTGCTTTTGACAATTGTGTTTAAATTCACTAGAAAGAATCACATAGACATGATTCATGTATCATTGTTTGTTTGTGATAAAAGGGAACTAAGTACTCGGATTATGAAAATGCGAGGTTGTTACCCGATAACCAATTGACTAATATCCAACCGTAATCCCTCCCATGATATCTCGATTGTCAGCGACACCAAGAACGTATGGTTAAGTATATGATCATAACATCAATCAATAATTTACAAACAAACATTCACACACCATAATAAACAAACAAACATTGCAAGTCTATTATTCTAGAAATACGAATCCAAACACAAAAGTCATAGACAAACCTTCAATTTAGGATGATCACCATAAGTTTAGCCACACATAGCTTGGTGAATCATCATAGCAACAAGTTTAATGTTCATACCAATCAAAAACATAAACCAATTGTTTAGAATTGTTTGCAACCAAGTAGAATCAGCCAAAATCGCCCCTAAAGTGCAGAGAAATTGTCCAATGATGAGATATGTGAAAAGACACCCCAAAAACTGAATAAAGGAGGCAGTTACAGAATTCTGCGCAGCCTCCACCGTAATTTACGGTACCACCGTAAATTACGGTGGACCAAGAATTGTTACGGTGAGTGTCTCCTGAGTTACGGTGGAATTCAGGCAAGTTTCAGGGCCACCGTAAATTACGGTGGCCACCGTAATTTACGGTGGCACCCTGACTTGTGTGTTTTGTTTTTTCATTCCTTCCACGCACGACCCGTTCATCTCCAAACCGTCCAAAGCTGTGTTTTATCCCTTTTTAGCTCCCGAACTGCACCTGAAACATGAGCAACCGTAGTCATCTAATTCAAGATAATTACGCGATTAAGTGAAGGATAAATCCGTCTTTTAACATCATTAAGGGCTGTCCTATGGACCACCCGTCATGCCACCCAATCGAACGACCACCCGACCCTGTGATGTTTTGAACTTCATCCCTTAAACAATTTTCAACACACAGCCAGTTCCAAACGGATTGCCGCCCGATCGGATTGCGATCCGATCGAGTGACAAACTGCTGTGAGCTTGTTCTCACTAAGTGTCCTACTAATCGGATCGTCGCCCGATCGAGCCGCCGTTCGATCAACCGACCTGAAAGGTAGAGAAACTTCTCTGTTTTCAAAATGCTACAACGAAAACTTCAAAAGACAAACCATCATACACAAACACATCCTTCCCAAACGAGGTAGCAATCCAATCGAATGGTCACCCGATCGGATGACCATCCGAACGGATTGCCACCCGATCGACTGGCCATCCGATCGGGTTGCCATTTGACACTCAGTCGCATCTCATCGTTTAACGCACTGTTCGACGCTTACGCTATCAATCTGTAATCAGGATAATCTCAGACGCGCTCCCTTCAATCCAACCAAGTTGTGTTTACTTGCTGAACACCGACTGTGAGTATACTCGAACCCCTTTTTATCGCATTTTGGGTGTAACATACGTTTCTATTAAATCAAAGTTATCAAAACGAATTATTCAATCAAACTATTTATCACTTGCGAATAACTGTTATGCATATTTACACGTGATGCTAGTTACATTTGTGTTAGGACTTATGCTCGCGAGGTCCCGCCTTAACCAGTATAGTACTATAGCACCTGACGGGGTCTAGTTAGGATGAATAGCAATCGCAGCTCGAGTGACTTAGACGATTGTATCTGTCTTATATGCATATATGTTGAGGTATCTCGTTTATGTATTTGGTAATTCGCAGCTCTTTTACTATTTACGCTACACTATCAAAACTTGTATACTCGCCAATACTTTTGTATTGACGTTGTTTTTAACGTATGTTGCAGGTTTAGTCGCAGTCTACATCAAATCAAGCTAGGAAGTCTAGAAACACACCTAAAATCTAGGTTGTCGGATTTGTACTGTTTGAGAGAACATGAAAATTCGTGACAGCTTATGTGATTGTACTTGTTTATTAGTATGGGATAATGAACGCATTAAATACTGTTGCAATTTAGTTGTTATGGATTCTCTTGAGCAATCTGATTCGCCTAGTGTCGCGCCCCGATGATTTGCCATCGGTTGGGGTGTGACACTTACACTCATTTTATCTTCAGATTTGATTTCAGAGACTAGAAGGTAATTTGTACAAGACATTCAGTTTTTGCTTTACTTTAACTTGATTTCCTACACTCAGTTTATCAAATATAGTAAATCTGTTTTTAATCAATAATCAAATATTCGATTGTTAAATTTGAATATAATGGATTTTAAAAGTCAACACCTGAATTGTTTGAAACTGAATGCAACAAGTGCGTTTTTCTAAAGCAAACAACAGTTTTTTTCTTATGTTTTTTCAGAAATCATACCCTGAAAGATATACTTTGTTATCTTTATCATAATTAGGGTATATGGTTTGATTAGATTTATGTTTTCTTTATAACTATCCTTGTTATTCTTCTATAAACAGTTCGGATAACCAATCCCAAACACCCTATTATTATATAGTGGTGTATCTATATCTTGTTTTATATGAGGGATGTTCAATAGATAACCAATTTTAAGTAAAAACCGTGAAAACGTGCATCTTTTGCTTAAAATGTGGTACATAACTTTTCCACTACATACAGTGTATTTTCTTTTATCCATGCCATTGAACTCTGTTTTGAAAATGAAAACTGTATGGTATATAAAATACAAGCCTGTTTGATATCCATATGAAATTGAAAGTCATCATTTGAGTTTGTATATCTAACCTGAATAAATGAATATTATATTTTGGCAATTTACTTTTTTTTGTCTATAGTATGAGCTCTTATTTATGATTTTTTTTAAATATTGAAAAAACAGTAAAAGAGTCACAAAAATAAATAATTTGAAACTGTGTTATTTGTTCATTGACATTTTTTGTGTCTTTAATTCAACAGTTGATGCTAGAATCGGTTAGTGAAGGAGATGAACTCATGCCACATAGGACTCCAACTGCTGACACGTCAGCAAATTACAAACAGAAAACGAAACAGCTTTGCCCTCGACACCAATTAGAAAGTTATAAAGGAACCGTGGTCTGGTTTTACAAGAACAGGCTGTTGTCGAGGATTCTCCTGAAAGTGGGGACTCGAGTTCAAGAGGTGGCGGGAATCGTCAACGGAAGAGAAAGTTTAGGTAAGAGAGGATTAAATATTGAGAGGTGTTATTTTGTGGAGTAATATTATGTAAATGTATAATTAGGATTAATTTGGTGACTAGATTGGTAGTGACATTGCTAGTTATGTACTGTGATTAACCTTCAGCAGCTTGCTGGAGTGAGATGTCGCTTATGTGGATGCCATGCTGGCTACTTTAGCTGATGTGTCATGTTAATTTATCCTAGACTCCTAGTGTTATTTAAAAAGGGTCTGATGATTGATTGAACCTTTGACTACTGCTCATGATTAAGTTGTTATTTTTTCTGATTGGCCAGATTGCAATTCAATCTGTAAAAAAACAATATCATCCTAAAAGGTCATTCTGTAAAAACGAAAACTAATGGCCTGTAGCTTAAGGGTGGTAAGGGTGATGAAAGTGCATCTCCTCCAAGGAGGCAGAGAGTTCTAGCCCTATGTTGGACAAGAAGGTGTAAGTTAATAGATCTCAAATAACCAGGTGGGTGGTGGAGGTGGGTGGTGGTGGAGGTGGGGGGTAATTGTGCGACATAACAGGAATGCTGGGGGGTAAAATTGAAAGGTAATATAGCCATTTCAAGTCATAGTTAACAGATCTGTTAACAACTTTCACGCCGGGGGGTAAAGTTGCGACATAACAACAAACGTTGGGGGGTAAAATTGCAATTATTTCCTTAGGGGGGTAGACATGCCAATTGCCCTAAACCACAGGGGGTAAAATTGCAGTTTACTCTTTATTTAATTATAATTACATAAATATTTTCTAAAACATAAAGTTATATGTTGAATTTTAGAATTCTTTGTTTTCCATTTTATTTATTATTAATAATGCACTTCATTTTCTAATTTATAAACATTTAAAACCACATAATTCAATTTTTTTTGAAACTCACCCAAAGCTAAAAGTATAATCAACTAAGCTAAAACTTGTTAAAACTTGTTGTTTATTTATAATGTTTAAATTTGACGTGTTATTAATCTTAGCCAATGAGGGTGTTACCCCATATCCTTGCTATCTTGTCATCAACTTCATTAGCAAAAGGCAAGTACATATGGCCGAACAGAAGTACAATTTTGTTTGTGTAGTACGATGCATTTAAAACAAGAAAAACTTGTGGAGAACTTTGTATTTGTTTGTTTTCAAGCTTCAAACATCATCCATAATAAAAAGAAAAGGAATCAAATTGGAGTTCGGCTCGAAATATGAAGGATTCTTGAACTTTCACGAGGATTCATCAACTTTGGGGCAATCCGTTAGACTTTCTACCCTTTTTTAACTGCAAATTTCTTTTATTTCTATCGGCTGTAAAACTTGAATCCAATTAGTTTTATCTTTTTTTTAACGACAAATTTGGATCACTGACGAACCACTGAAGTCTTTTCTTAAACACCAATATGGATCACTGACGAACCACTGAAGTATCATCGTGCCACAAGCGGAACCACCCAATCATATCCATCTCCACTAGGTAATAATGCATATACACCAATTCAAGAGGAAACTCAATACATCTGAAAAAAAACCCCTTGTGAGAATTAAACCCAGAACCTAATGGTCCCTGAGCCTTATCCCACCCCAAGATGTCACAAGACTATAACGCCATGACTAATTTCTACTGGGTTTAAAGAGGTATCCAACGCAGGCTATATCCAAATTGCGCGCCGCAGACACAAAAAATGCTCATTCAATGTTCGACTTGGTTGTAAATGAGCCAATCAGCTCGACCTGATTTGTAAACGATCAAAGGCCTGCTAAGCTCAGCTCGTGAAGAACACTAATATAACACTAGTATAACGTGCCCAAAATATGAGAATTGAAAATGTATTACACCGAGTACAAGAACAGATGCATAACGTACTACCGTACCGAAGCTCCCATGCACCCACACCCAGACGATCACCCCACTCCATTCACACAAAACTCTCATTTTCACTCGTTTTTTAATCATTTTTCACGCAAAAACGAAAAGTCGCCGTCGCCGATTCAGATCAACAGCCGAAAACCTAGGGTTCCGGTGAACGTGAAACCATGTGGAGACGAGCATCTTCTAAACTCTCATCTCTCCGATCTCTCGCCAGACCTAATCGAATCATCACATCTACACCTTCGCCGCTCACTCTTCGTCCATCGGCGACTATCGTCACTCGTCATTTTTCCGGTACTTTTTATCACCTCAGATCCATAATTTTACGTAATTAATCCGTATATCGGAGTTGTGTATATTGTGTATATCGTTATTGTGTGAATTTTTATGATGATATGTGGATTTGGATGTGTGTGTGGTGTGAATTGTAGGGAATGTCTCGAAGAAAGTGGAAGATGTGATGCCTATTGCGACCGGTCACGAGCGTGAAGAGCTTGAAGCTGAGCTTCAGGTCGGTTATTGTTTGGCGATTTGCTTTGTAGAACTGTTTGTAGTTTTTTTGAGATTAATCTTGATTGTTGTTTGTTGTGTGTAATCAGGGACGGGACATTCTGGATATCAATTTTCCTGAAGGTCCTTTTGGTACCAAGGCAAGTATTTAGATAATGTGTTGATATTTTCATTGGATTTTGATGCTTATAAGTTTTATGATATGTGTCATTGATTTGAATTATAACTGCATAAATTTAGCTGTTTATACTCTTTTTATAAATCATACATTGAAACTGTGTTAATTTAGGGCGCTATTACCACTGGTTTAAAGACGAAATCACACTGGTTAGCTATTAGTAATATAATTAGTTCTGAGTATTTTATGAACTTGAATGGTTGTATTATCCTATAAAGTAATTTATGACTTGAGTCCTGTTGTTCACTTGCTCCTAGAAGCAACCGGAGAACCAATAGGCGAAAGTGCGAAACTATTGATGTGCAGTGTCAGTTATAAGAATTTTGTAAATACATATTTTAATGCCAGGTCTTCAAGAAGTAATGTTACTCTGCAGCGTATACATGAAAACAAACGTATAAATTAGCTTCTTGTTTGGGGATATACTCTACTTATTTGACTCACGAAGAATCATATCTTCGCTTATGGTCATTCGTTCAAGCAAACTAGTATTCTTTATCTAGTGTAGTACATTCACAGATTCATTAAGAATCTTGTACTTTACAAGTCAGTGAACTTTGGAGAGGAAACATCTTCGTTAAATGTTACCAATATTATAAGAAGTGGAATGACCACATTTTGTATGTATGATTAATAGTTCTGATTGATCAAAGTTAGCATAAATTACTTTATAGGATAAACATTTACTCATATATCAAATTTCATAATTCAACAGCTCCCCTGACCTTCTTTGCACACATAGCCTCAAACTTTTTAATTGGACTTTCTTACATCACTCATATTGATCACAATGAATTGAATATTTTTATTCCTTGTGTATAATTTGTTGTGTGATTTTGATATCTGATTTGTTGCTGAATGCCTGAAGCTACTGAAGCTAAAGTTGTGTCTGTTGTTCTGTTGTCAGGAAGCGCCTGCTGTGGTGAAATCTTACTATGACCAAAGAATTGTTGGTTGTCCTGGAGCTGAAGGAGGTGAGTCAGTTCTAGCTCTTTCCTGTTATTGTTTCTGTTATTTGTAGTTATGAAGTTGTTTGTATGACTAATAGTTTATTAACAAAATACTATGTCTTTTTTTTTGTAGAGGATGAGCATGACGTCGTTTGGTTCTGGCTAAAGAAAGGTGAACCACATGAATGCCCAGTATGCTCACAATATTTTGTGGTGAGTACTGCTCAAATTTTATTCGTTCATTTTTTTATTTAATTGAGTGATCTTGGTTAAATTCTTATTGTTCTTTAAGTTTTGGATTTACTCTTTTAGTACCTTTTATCTTCAAATATGAAATATCAGACGTTTCCTGTTCATTTGGTTTAAAATCTAAATGGATGTTCATTTCCAGAAACAATCTGGATTGGTGAAATTTGACAATCATATTCTAGGTCAAAATCCTTATCATTTTTAAATACTAAATACACGTTTTTTTAATGTCCGTCATATTTCAAATATCACAAATTCACAACGCCATGTCTATTTAGTTTTGAACAGTCTTTAGGTTTTCTTGGTAACAGATGTGGCCTCGAAGGATATTTGTGCAAGTTAATTGTTCATATTTCGTCTGTTTCTAAGAAATGTGGCTTTTTAACAGTGTTTTTTTTTTTGTATGGAACTGCATTAACAAATTTTCCCCCTCTTTTGGCTCACAAGAATCGCAACATCTTTCCTATTTGTATGCCTCATTGGTTTCTGACGCTTTATTTTTAGAGAAAGTCCAAGTTAACATAACGGGCATACTCTGAAACATAAAATACTTCATTAAATTCACCTTAATTTTTAGGGGAATTGGCCTGTAATAATCCCAACTAGACTTCATTGGCCATTGCGAGTCCCCCATTTGAATTTTCCCCATGCCAGTCCCACCTTTCACCTATTTTTCCTCCACCGTTCCTCAGTTAAAAAAGCTAATGGAATTAAGGTTTTTCCTGAATTACAAGCTGACGTTTTAGGGCTTTTGATCAGAACGAGGATACGAGTCGAATGATGTAAAAATTACCTTGAAATTGTGCTCCAAATGACGAAAACGGTGCTTCAATTCGGGTGTTTAAACTTCCAATCAACAAAAATCAAGTCGTTTGGAGCACCGTTCCGAGGTAAGTTTTACATCAAAAGACTCGTATCCTCATTCTGATCAAAAGCCCTAATACGGCAGTTTGTAATTCGGAAAAAAACTTGACTCCGTTAAGTTTTTTTAACTGAGGACCGGTGGAGGAAAAATAGGTGAAAGGTGGGACTGGCATGGGAAATATTCAAAAGTGGGACTGGCAATGGCCAATGACGTCTAGTTGGGATTATTACAGGTCAATTCCCCTAATTTTTATACTTTCACCTTTCATTTCATGATTTCGAACTCTCTCTCTTTCTGCTTTTTCATTAAGAAGTATTTGGTGGCAGTTTTTGTTATTTTCTGTTTGACTCACATTTTGTGCTATGTGAGTTAAGTTCCATAATAACATGTAC
Organism: Helianthus tuberosus; assembly: GCA_030545235.1. Lineage (NCBI taxonomy): Eukaryota > Viridiplantae > Streptophyta > Magnoliopsida > Asterales > Asteraceae > Helianthus > Helianthus tuberosus. The sequence continues at coordinate 210,451,405 of CM060441.1, read as the reverse complement.
TATCTAGTGCGACTGTTTTAATCTTAATGGTCAGTGTAAAATGGCCTGTTTACACATTTTTAAAAAGGAACAATATGAAGCCAATAGCCATGTTATATTACAGTTTGGTCTTTGGATCGAACTGGTATAGGTTGGTTTAGTTGTTGATAAACACTAACATCTGGCTTGGTGGTTTACAGTTGGAAGTGGTGGGCCCCGGGGGACTTCCAGATGGACTCGATGAAGATGAACATCATCATCACTAATTGCATTTTCTAAAGTTTAATACGGCGGAATAAGAATCCAGTTAGATAACAGGACTTCTACATTCTGCAGCTTCTACAAGGGTCCTGCGTTTTGTTTTGTTTACTGTTTGCTTTTAGGTGAATTGAGCATGCAAACATTATTTTTTGTTTGTGAATTATGGGATTTTGGTGCATGCTGTTTATGTATTGGAATTGTGGACACTATTGCTTGAATGCATTCAGAATAATTTATGGCACAGAATGTGTGCTTTCAATTTTGATGTTTATAGTTGTGGCTTATTTCTAAAACTGAGATAATGCCGCGTATGAAGTTTCAGGCCTTCAGGGTGGGATGTTGAGGTGTATCGGTGTTAATGTGAATCTAACATGACTCGTATACGTATTCGTATCAAAGACATTTGATACATCAGTTCTAATTCACACACTTAAAAGTCTTATCATGTGCATGTTGTGCATCAAATAAAAAGAAGTTGATACTTAAACAGGTTGTTTTAGGGTTGACCTGTTTCATAAACAAGTTAAACTAGCCGTGACAGTTATGTCAGGTTGGTTGAACCGATGAACTCGAAGACAATCAACTAATACAAGTTTTTAGTGACTGCCTAACCCATTATTTTAGTGAAGGTAATAATGGGTTTTGTGAAGTTAAACTCTATACTCTGAACAGCTGAACTTACACCAACCATTTTAGCATTTGTATTCATAACTCATAAGAGGGTAAAGCCTCTACCAATTCTTGTTAACAAAAATTATAGAGATGGTAACTCTAACCGGTTTAATTAAACACGTTTTAGCCTTTCACGTCTAATATGCCTTGTTCGGATTGACATGTTTACTCCTTTTAATTAGACAGGTTAACCGTTAACCCATTTAAAATTAGAATAAAAAATATATATATTTTATAAGATCAACCCACCTACCCTTTTTTAACATTCATTTCAACTTGTTTACAACTCATAGATAAACATCCTACAACACAGTTTGTGTTTAGGTACACCATTTCAAGTGGGTCGGGTTGATGTTTTTGATACAAAAATGCATAGGCCATACAGGTACAAGTACAACAATAGCTTTTAACAAAGATGAGCATGGTTTTTGCAGTAGCCGTCATTTCTAAGCCACATATAAGAAACATGAAAACTGCTAAGGAGAATCAAGAAAAGTAAACAAGTCTCCATGACGCATAGTCTAAACTGTCAACAGTAACATTTATTTCAACACTCGTAGTAATAAGTGCCGCGCTTTAAAATCACAACTTAAAACATAATAAATCAAATATCATTTAGCAGCAAGAATCCTGTCTTAATCTGAAGATGTTTTCTTTAGCTTCTCCTTCAGTTCACCATTCTGCACAGAACCAAAAACATTAAGCGGTATGTTTTTCACATTTTAAAATTAAAATATGACCATAGAATGAGAGACCAAAGATGCAGAAACTAACCTGATGCATATTGAGAATAATGTCTGATCCTCCAATAAATTCTCCATTTATAAATATCTGAGGAAATGTAGGCCACATGCTGCACATAAACCGTACAAAGAAATTAGCAGAGTCACCAAATGCGTATTTCACATGCAACCTCCTAAACGGCTTATGTTGAAATAAATTTCCATGTGAAGTGCTTGTTACCTGAAAGCTTTTACAGCATTCTTAAGCTCGGGATCTTCCAGTATGTTTCTTGAATGTATAGGGACTCCTGTGAAGAAACCACATTAATAATCAGAATAATTAAAATACACTAAATCCAAATGAAAAAAAAGAAGAGATCATATGAAAAATGCAACAAATTTGGCAATTAACTTGCTTCTACCATATTCACATTCATATAAATCTTAGAATGAAGTTATGAAGGTGACCAAAATTTAAACATGTTCTTATAGAATCGTGTGTAATTGTTACCTATTTATTTGATAATTAATTAATTATTGTTACTAAATATTTGATGATATATTCAGGCGTGTAGCAGATGAAATGGTTTTTATATGCCATAAACCATCATCGAACTAGAGGTAGACAAAGGAATCGAAAACCACCAAACTAAACTGAAGCAAGAATAAACATATTCAAGTTTTTGTTCTTTTAAAACTGATTGTTCGTTTACTATTTAAGATTTATACTATGTGTATATAACTTGCTTTATTTTGTAAAAATAACAATTTGCACTAATAATGATAGAACAAGATAAAAGGCCCCGCATTAACCTCTAAACTTGTATTAAGATTAAGAATTACGATGCAGACTTGTCATTGATTACAGAACAGTAAAGAACATTTTTTAAGTTGACAGGGAAAAATATAAAGCAATATAATTATATATTAAAAATATCTTCAAAAAAGAAAGCAAGTAAATTATAATACGAAAACGTACGGTATTCACTCAATACTCTGACTGCTAATGAGCTGAATCCACAGCGCGGTTGTTCTGGATCCCCTTTCATATAAATCATCACATGGTTATCCTTGACATCCTACACATTGCAACTAACAGATGTAAGAAAATACAAGGTTGGTAACATTAATACAAAGAGGTTCATGATATGATACACTCATCAACAATCAACCTGCTCAACAATGTCCTTTAGAGTAATTTCAGAATTCTCCAGCTTATTTGTGGGCTTGAAATCATCATGTGTATCAGGATCATTGGGCACACTAGTTGAAAATCTCATCCCATGCTGCAAGAATGATCCAGAGGCCTAATCGATTGAAGCATAGAACTTGTGTAAGATAATACAAAATTTGGTACTACAAAGCATCAATATTTTTTTTAATAAAACTAACCCTTTCAACCACTGTTATCGTCTAGTTATCCAAAGAACGACAAACAGATCAGAAAACAAAACAACACATCAATTTAACAACAGTTGTTCTTCCTGACAGAGTATCCCTGTTATCAATTATTAGTTACTTGAATCATGTATAGCAAACCATCTACGAGTTCTAAATCCAATATCATAAAACCTATAACAGGTGGATCAATATAACTTGATTATTTTTGGCGACCTGGAGAACTAGTTAACAGTAAACCCACGGGACCCCACCAATACACTGCTAACCAATGGGATCAAGTAAAACGTAGCTTGCGTTGGGTAGGTGGCCCAAATCAACATTTCAAAGTCGATATTTAGTATTTTGCCATTCTCGAGGTTAAAGTTTAACCGTTAAACTACGATAATCCAAATAACAATGACAAAACTCATTCAACATCCAATTTCCAAGCCCTAGCTACTCGGAAAACTCCACTCGAGTCGAAAATAACAACAAAACATAACCAAGACTAACATAAAACTCTTAATTCTATCGAAAACAATATATACTACACTTGCACTTTCAGCAATCAATTATGTCAAACGAAAACTACTTCTGGTCAGTTCTAAAACAAATCTTCTCAAGAGAGCATAAATTAATGGCGAAAACATCAAATTAAAACAACTTATAACCCTAACTCTGACCTATAAACAAATAAAAAACCGTTATAAGTTTAAACAAATCATACCGAAGCAGTTGTACGACTATACTCCATGGACCTAAATCCCTTAAAAAGCATGTTCGATAAAACCCTAGCCATCGAATTAGAAAGATAACTCTGCATCAAACAAGAAAAAAATGGTCAAATACTTCTCATTCGTATGCTGAAACATTAAGATTTAAGCATAAAAATTAAGAAATCTCACCGGTGGAAGAAGGATTAACGGTTGTTTGATGATCGTTTTCGTCCTCAACACTGCCCTGGGGGTTTTTATATTTTGCTTTTTGAGTGTAAGGGGGTGTTTGGGTTAGCTTATTTTGGAGCAACTTATGACTTATTAACTTATATAAGTTAATAAGTTGTTTTTAAAGTGTTTGGGTTAGCTTATTTTAGAGGATTTTGTGAGTGTGAGAAGTCATTTTTGAGAAGTCAGGATTTCTGACTTCTCACTTATGACTTTTATAAGTTAATAAGTCATTTTGAGAAGGAATGCCAAACACCACCTAAATGTGAAAAAGAACGATAGCTCAAGGACTTTTTATGTAGGTTATGGAACTCTAAAATGACCTTCTACACTTTTTTTAATGGCTGGAATTCGGTAGTCATCGATTATGTTTATTATGTATTGATGTGGTATTGGCACTTGGGTGGTGTGTGTGTGTGTGTTTTTTTTTTTTAAGAGAGATTGAGTAAAATGCACGGATAGTCTTTGTGGTTTTGTAAAATAACACCTACAATCTTAAATTTTTGGAAATTATACTGGTGCTTCCTGTGGTTTGACAGTTTATTACTCGGATAGTCCTTAGAGTGGATGGTGTTTAGTTTTCTCCGTTAAGTCCATTTGAAATTACAAAATTACCCTTGCTTTTATTAAAGTATAAGAAAAAATATTCACACACACATATATAGCTACATAAACACACACATACACTCACTCTCTCTAAAACACATACTGACTATCTCTACTCCCTCTCTCTTTCTCAGGCAAACCCCCACCACTTGCCGCCACCAGCACCACCACCTGCCACCATGGCGCCATCCGCCCCGACACCTGCACCACCACTGTCACACCACCACAACCACTGTCCACCTCTGCAAACTCCACCATAACCGTTCATTTTGGAAGATGCAAACTAAGATCAAGATCTGGAAGATGCAACCTCGTTTTGGAAGATGCAAACGAGGAGCCACCGACACCGGAACAACGAGTCAGTTTATGGTCGGAGTCCCCAATTTGGAAGATGCAAACGAGGGAAACCGACGTTTTGTTGAACAAATTGGGGTTTTGTGTTGTTGCACAAATTGAATTTAGCCATTTTGGAAGATAACATGACTATTCGATTGAAGCTTTTTAAAAGTTGGGGAAACCGTGTGAAATTTACATCTAATGTGAAATTAATTGTGTGTTGCTTACGAAGAAGTGGGTGGTGTGGGGGGTGGAAGTGGGTGGTGGCAGGCGGTGGTGATGATGGCGGGAGATGGTGGTGGGGGTTTGCCCTAGATATATGTAACACCCCGAAAATATAAATCCTTATATTAAGATTCTAAATAAATAACAAACAAGAATTTACCAACTAGGAACTTAACCTAGTTAAATTCAAGTCTTGAAATAATTCATAACAAGGGTAAGATACTTAAACTTAAAGGAAAATAATAGTTGAGGGTCTAAACTTGTCAAAAGTGAAAGATGGTTACTAATAATAACAAAACCAAACCAAACAGGCGACACAGGGGATTTTCCAACCCTAGCTTCACATCAAAATTTACTAAATTGAAGCCTCAAATCTGTTTCAAATCGAGTTCTAAACATGAATTAGTGATCACCTCGTCATAGGGATCAAAAGGTATGTATAATTTTGATATTTTGATTCACCATAAATTCTAGGTTAATGGTGAATAACTGAAATTTAACCTAGATAGGTCATGCATGAATGAATCTTGAAGTAATATGTTATTTAGGATCAAACCCTAGATAATAAATTGTGAAAATCAATTGCATGTTACTTGAAGAAATTACATCCACCATAGTAGGTGATTTATGATAGTGTAAAGGCTAGACAAGTACTAGTATTATGAATTTTAATCTAGAGAAAAGCTGAATGGTATAATGAAATTCAGCAATTTGAATGTTTAAATGAGTACAAATGGCTTAATTATAGTGAAATTAGATGTTAAATTCCAAGTCATGAACTTAGTAATGATTGTAGAAAAATCTGACTTGTTAGGTGTTCGTTGAAATGCCTAACCGAAGATTTAAATGTTAGAATAGGAGGAAAACGCAGAAGTAGTCATGACTCATAATGATGCGATTATGGTCATGAAAAGAGTTCTAAACAAGTTGTAAAACTGAATTTTCTAGGCAAAGAGTCCGGATCATTAAGCGGACAAGCCGGAGGGAATTCACGGGGGAAAGGCGTGCTCTAGAGGTACGGAAATTATCATTTCGTTACATTATGCAAAATTGTTAGTTTTATGTAGACATTTTGATCATGATAAACAAGATTAATAATATGTCGCGAATACGACTAGTATCTTGAACAAGTGATAAACATGGATTCTTGCATACCCTGAATGGTACTTAATTCAGCACTTAAACGGGTCAAAACAAGCTTGTAAACCATTCCATAGTGATTCTCTTGAGAGAATAGTCAAATATCATCATAGGTTAAGAAAATAAAATGTTGGATATGTGTATTTAACTTTATCATTTAATAATCTTGTGGGGAATTAAGCTGTTTCGATATAAGAAAAGAATCAGCCAAACTGAAAATTTAACAAGAAAAACTGGTTCAGCATGCACCGTAAATTACGGTAATACCGTAATTTACGGTGGCCAGTAAATTGTGTTACGATGGGATTCTCCTTTTTTACGGTGGAATAGAAATTGTCCAGAACTCACCGTAACTTACGGTGATACCGTAAGTTACGGTAGAATCAGAAAAGCTTTTATATTCTATTGTTTCCAATGAGATGTTAACCCTTGTGTTTATATATTATATAACCAAGTTAAAACTAATGTTTTAATGGTTTAACCGTAGGTAATTGATGGGTCTTACGGGAGGCGATCAAGCACAAGTATCCGAACCGAACACTCCAATTAATGCTTCCGCACATGATCTTTTGGTTTAAAAATATGTAAACCATTGTAGTTTCTGTTTTGAATATGGGTTCGTAGGATAAATATGTGAATGTTGTGTCTAATTACAATTCTCTAGTCTTGTAAATTTAAAAAAAAACTCCAAATTTTGGCATGGAATGCAAGGTCTTATGTTATTAAATCTAGTAGTATTACAAGGGTCTTACAAGTTGGTAATCAGAGCCCAAGGTTGTCAATAAGTGTTCGGTTCAAGCTTGGTCGATCGTTCGGTAAGAACTAACTTATTTGTTAATAAATTAAGTACTACGTAAAGAATAAGAAATGAACAATATGCATGAAACGAGTGTGTAAGCTCACTCAAAAACAAGAAATGCATGAAACAAGAATTATTAAATCAAGTTACGAACTTGATTGAATTGAAACAAGAATGATTAAATCAAGTTACGAACTTGATTGAATTGAAACAAGAATGATTAAATCAAGTTATGAACTTGATTAAATCAAAACAAGTAAAGCATGTGTTATAAATGGAATGTTTAACAATCTATGTAAACATTTCAGAAATAGAGATGGCTGATGGAGGTAATGATAATGCGGTGCCAAGAGTCACCGAACAAATGAAGGAAGTGATTGCCGAACAAGTGGGAAAGGCAATCGAAAACAGTTTGTCGGGCTTTATTGATAAAATTCAAAACACAGTTTTATCAATAGTAGAAGAGAGGATCAAGAAATTGGAAGATGATTCCAATTCAGCAAAGGAAAAGCATGGTGGACGAAAGCCTTGTTCATACAAGGAATTCATGGCCTGTAAACCACCATTATATAATGGAGAGGTTGATCCAATTGTGTGCCAACGATGGCTAAGTGATATCGAAGGAGTATTTGAGAGATATCATTGTGATGAAAACGACTACGTAGCTTATGGTACGGGTCAATTAAGAGGTCAAGCGAAAGATTGGTGGGATAACAAAAAGAAGGAGATTGGAAGTGAAGCGGCTAAGGCCATGACATGGGAGGAGTTTAAGACGCCGTTTCTTAAACACCATAGTCCCAAAGCGGTCATAAATAGAATCAAGGAAGAGTTTATGCAACTCAGACACAAGGGTAAATCCATAGACAAGATCACGGGGATGTTTATGGACAAGATAAAGTTCTGTGATGATTTGGTGACAAACGAAGAACAAAAAGTCTATTACTACCATAACATGCTAAGTGCGGAGTATAGAGAGTTCATAACCCCTTCAAAATACGAGACCCTTACCGAGATTGTCAATGCTGCTCGGGAAAGGGAGATCGAATTGAAAAAGAGCATAGAACGGGGTGAACGAAGGGCACAAGATGCGAATCCAAGCCCTACTAAGAAGGCACGAACAAATGAAAACGCAAAGAAATCTGAGACGAAAGGCGGGTCGCCAAGTTGTAGAATCTGCGGGAAAGGTCATAAAGGCGAATGTCGTTACAAGGATAAGCCTTGTCCCATATGCAAGAAAACGGGACATATGGCTATATCATGCCCGGAGAAAGTGACGGTTTGTTACAACTGTTATCGAAAGGGTCACAAGAAGTCGGAATGCCCGGAACTGGTTGAAAAGAAGAATGGGCAAGAATCGAAAGGTGAAGCCCCGAAAGCAAAGGCAAGATCTTTTCAACTAACTGCCGCAGAAGCAAAGGTTGAACCTGATGTGGTCTCAGGTATATTTGCTGTAAATTCAATTCCTGCACACGTGTTATTTGATACGGGTGCGAATAAATCCTTTGTTTCATATGGATTTATTCGACATCCTTCATTTATTCTAACAAAATTACCTGTGCCTTTAGAAGTAGAGATAGGTAATAACAAAAGCTTTATTGTTTGTGATGTATGTGAAAATTGTAAACTGAGCATCGACGATGAAGAATATTTGATAAATCTAATCCCTATGTCGATGGGAGAATTTCAAGTAGTCGTTGGGATGGATTGGCTATCTCGACACCATGCAAAGGTCGTGTGCTTCCGTAAAGAGATAAAGCTAACATCTCCGAGCGGGAAACACGTCACCATTTATGGCGAAAAAGGAGGCAACCCCATAGTATGCTCAATGTTGAAAGCTCACAAGCTAATGAAGCGAGGATGCAAGGCATTCATAATATACGCTAATGAGCCCGAGAAAGAATCACGAAAGATTGGAGATGTACCGGTAGTACGAGATTATGAAGATGTTTTTCCGGAAGATTTACCGGGGATACCGCCTGAACGGGAAGTAGAGTTCGGGATCGAATTGATTCCGGGCGCAAAACCCGTAGCAAAAGCCCCGTACCGACTTGCACCGTCGGAATTACAAGAGTTGATGTCCCAAATCCAAGATCTGCTTGACAAGGGATTCATAAGGCCGAGTGTGTCTCCTTGGGGCGCACCGGTATTGTTCGTGAGAAAGAAAGACGGGAGCATGCGCATGTGTATTGATTACCGGGAGTTGAACAAACTCACGGTAAAGAACCGATACCCGCTCCCGAGGATAGATGATTTATTCGACCAACTTCAAGGTGCGAACTGGTTTTCCAAAATTGACCTTAGATTGGGGTATCACCAACTAAAGGTCAAAGAAGAAGATGTGCCGAAGACGGCTTTCCGCACGAGATACGGACATTACGAATTCCTCGTGATGTCATTTGGGCTAACAAACGCACCCGCAGCTTTCATGGACCTCATGAACCGGGTTTGCAAGCCAATGCTGGATAAGTCGGTCATCGTGTTTATCGATGATATATTGATATATTCGAAAAGTGAAGCTGAACACGCACAACACTTACAAGAAGTGTTAGAGACACTTAGGCGAGAGAAGTTATATGCAAAATTCTCTAAATGTGCCTTTTGGTTACGAGAGGTTCAATTTTTAGGCCATGTCATAAATGCCGACGGAGTATTGGTGGATCCGTCAAAGATAGAGGCAGTGTCAAAATGGAATCCCCCGAAGAACCCTTCAGAAATTAGAAGCTTTTTGGGGCTTGCGGGGTACTATAGGAGATTCATTCAAGATTTCTCCAAAATTGCGTCACCGCTAACCAAGCTAACCCAAAAGAAAGCAAAGTTTATTTGGGGAATTGATCAAGAAAAAGCGTTTCAAACGCTAAAAGAAAAGCTAACCCAAGCTCCAGTACTGACATTGCCAGACGGCGTCGAAGACATGGTGGTTTATTCGGATGCTTCATTATCGGGGCTCGGTTGCGTGTTGATGCAACGGGGCAAAGTAATAGCCTATACCTCGAGACAATTGAAGATACACGAGAAGAAATATCCCACGCACGATCTCGAGTTGGCAACGGTGGTATTTGCATTAAAAATATGGAGGCATTACTTGTATGGGGTAAAATGCACCATATTCACCGACCACAAGAGCTTGAAATACTTCTTCGATCAGAAGGAGTTAAATATGCGACAAAGGCGATGGTTGGAAACAGTGAAAGACTATGATTGTGAGATACATTATCACCCTGGAAAAGCAAATGTGGTAGCGGACGCTCTGAGCAGAAAAGCGGATTATGTCCCGATACGAGTACGATCGATGCAACTCGTGGTAACCTCGGGTATACTTGAACGTATTCGAGAGGCACAATTAGAAGCAGTAAAAGAAGAGAATTGGAAGAAAGAAAGAATAATTGGTCAACTGAAAGATTTGTCGGATGGGAATCACGGATTAAAGACTCGATCCGGAAGGATATGGGTCCCGCATACCTGTGGAGTGAAGGCGTTTCTACTTAATGAAGCTCATAAATCCCGTTATTCAATTCATCCGGGTGCGACCAAGATGTACAATGATTTGAAACAAAATTATTGGTGGCCCGGAATGAAGAGGGATGTGGCGAAGTATGTGGAAAAATGCTTGACATGTTTACAAGTCAAGGCGGAGCATCAGAAACCATACGGCAAACTCCAACCGTTAGAAATTCCGGTTTGGAAATGGGAACATATTACAATGGACCTATTAACTAAATTGCCTAAGACGAATCGTGGTTTTGATGCCATATGGGTAGTGGTGGATAGATTGACGAAACGTGCTCACTTCATTCCGATTCGTGAGACTTATACGTCAGAAAAGATGTCGGAAGTTTATACCAATGAAATAATAGCCCGTCATGGGGTGCCGGTGTCCATCGTGTCTGATAGGGATACCCGGTTTACTTCGAATTTCTGGCGGGATTTCCAAGAGCAAATGGGAACCAAATTGTTCATTAGCACCGCGTACCATCCTTAAACGGATGGGCAAAGTGAAAGAACGATACAAACATTGGGAGACATGCTACGGGCGTGTATAATCGACTTTGGAGGCAGTTGGGATGTTCATCTACCGTTAGTAGAGTTTTCGTATAACAACAGTTACCAATCTAGTATTAAGATGGCACCATATGAAATGCTTTACGGTAGGAAGTGTCGAACTCCGGTATGTTGGGGTGAAGTGGGTCCACGTGAACTCGCCCACCAAGATATAGTACGACCACAAATGAAAAGATCGATAAAGTTCGGGCACACTTGAAAGCGGCTCAAGACAGGCAAAAGGCGTATGCTGATAAAAGGAAAAGGCCAATCGAATTCCAAGTTGGTGACATGGTCATGCTAAAAGTCTCCCCATGGAAAGGTGTTATTAGATTCAGAAAAAAGGGGGAAACTAAGCCCAAGGTTTATTGGACCATTTAAAATTATCGGGAGAGTTGGCAAGGTAGCTTACCGCCTTGAATTACCGGAGGAGCTAAGTGGAATCCATGGCACGTTCCACGTGTCGCAATTAAGAAAGTGCCTAGCAGACGAAACGGCTTATATCCATTACGATGATATCGAAGTGGATAATAGTCTGAATTATGCGGTAAGACCGGTGGAGATTTTAGACAGAAAGGTCAAACATTTACGAAATAAACAAATTGACCAAGTTAAAGTCAAATGGGAGCATAGGAAAGGTTCGGACACTACGTGGGAGTCCGAAGAAGAGATGCGACGTCTTCACCCTACTTTATTTGGTACGTAATTCGGTTTCGGGGACGAAACCCTTTTAAGGGGGGTGAACTTGTAACACCCCGAAAATATAAATCCTTATATTAAGATTCTAAATAAATAACAAACAAGAATTTACCAACTAGGAACTTAACCTAGTTAAATTCAAGTCTTGAAATAATTCATAACAAGGGTAAGATACTTAAACTTAAAGGAAAATAATAGTTGAGGGTCTAAACTTGTCAAAAGTGAAAGATGGTTACTAATAATAACAAAACCAAACCAAACACACAAAACTTGTGTGTCTGGTCGATCAGGAGAAAAGGGGGCGACACAGGGGATTTTCCAACCCTAGCTTCACATCAAAATTTACTAAATTGAAGCCTCAAATCTGTTTCAAATCGAGTTCTAAACATGAATTAGTGATCACCTCGTCATAGGGATCAAAAGGTATGTATAATTTTGATATTTTGATTCACCATAAATTCTAGGTTAATGGTGAATAACTGAAATTTAACCTAGATAGGTCATGCATGAATGAATCTTGAAGTAATATGTTATTTAGGATCAAACCCTAGATAATAAATTGTGAAAATCAATTGCATGTTACTTGAAGAAATTACATCCACCATAGTAGGTGATTTATGATAGTGTAAAGGCTAGACAAGTACTAGTATTATGAATTTTAATCTAGAGAAAAGCTGAATGGTATAATGAAATTCAGCAATTTGAATGTTTAAATGAGTACAAATGGCTTAATTATAGTGAAATTAGATGTTAAATTCCAAGTCATGAACTTAGTAATGATTGTAGAAAAATCTGACTTGTTAGGTGTTCGTTGAAATGCCTAACCGAAGATTTAAATGTTAGAATAGGAGGAAAACGCAGAAGTAGTCATGACTCATAATGATGCGATTATGGTCATGAAAAGAGTTCTAAACAAGTTGTAAAACTGAATTTTCTAGGCAAAGAGTCCGGATCATCAAGCGGACAAGCCGGAGGGAATTCACGGGGGAAAGGCGTGCTCTAGAGGTACGGAAATTATCATTTCGTTACATTATGCAAAATTGTTAGTTTTATGTAGACATTTTGATCATGATAAACAAGATTAATAATATGTCGCGAATACAACTAGTATCTTGAACAAGTGATAAACATGGATTCTTGCATACCCTGAATGGTACTTAATTCAGCACTTAAACGGGTCAAAACAAGCTTGTAAACCATTCCATAGTGATTCTCTTGAGAGAATAGTCAAATATCATCATAGGTTAAGAAAATAAAATGTTGGATATGTGTATTTAACTTTATCATTTAATAATCTTGTGGGGAATTAAGCTGTTTCGATATAAGAAAAGAATCAGCCAAACTGAAAATTTAACAAGAAAAACTGGTTCAGCATGCACCGTAAATTACGGTAATACCGTAATTTACGGTGGCCAGTAAATTGTGTTACGATGGGATTCTCCTTTTTTACGGTGGAATAGAAATTGTCCAGAACTCACCGTAACTTACGGTGATACCGTAAGTTACGGTAGAATCAGAAAAGCTTTTATATTCTATTGTTTCCAATGAGATGTTAACCCTTGTGTTTATATATTATATAACCAAGTTAAAACTAATGTTTTAATGGTTTAACCGTAGGTAATTGATGGGTCTTACGGGAGGCGATCAAGCACAAGTATCCGAACCGAACACTCCAATTAATGCTTCCGCACATGATCTTTTGTTTTAAAAATATGTAAACCATTGTAGTTTCTGTTTTGAATATGGGTTCGTAGGATAAATATGTGAATGTTGTGTCTAATTACAATTCTCTAGTCTTGTAAATTTAAAAAAAACTCCAAATTTTGGCATGGAATGCAAGGTCTTATGTTATTAAATCTAGTAGTATTACAAGGGTCTTACAATATATGTATAATATAATATATAATTCATTTAGTAAGGGTAATTTTGTCTTTTTACATCAACTTAACTGAGAAAGCTAAAGGACATCCACTCCAGGGACCATCCGAGTAACAAAAAGTAAACCACAGAGAGCACCGGTGTAATTTCCAAAAGTTGGAGACTATAGGTGTTACTTTACAAAACCACAGGGACTATCCGTGCATTTTACTCTTTTTAAGAGGTAAAATATCTGCAGTCTGTGGACCATATCTACAGACATCTGTAGAAGAAGAGGTAGACCAAACTTCTACAGTCTGCAAAAAGAAGGCTGCTTGTTTTTTAATATATGTAGACTTCTAAAATAAACTGGTGGCGGTGTACAGATGGTGGTGGTGGGTGGTAGTGGTGCTGGACGGTGGTGGTGGGTGGTGGACGTGGACGGTGGTGGTGGGTGTTGACGGTGGTGGCGGTGGTAGACGGTGGTGGTGGATGGTGAACGATGGTGGTGGTGCTGATGGACGGCGGTGGGTGGTGGGTGGTGGATGGTGGTGGTGGACGGTGGTGATGGACTGTGGTGGATGGTGGACGGTGGTGATGTTTGACCCTCTGCAGACCTTAGAAGATCTTAGAAGTGGTGGGGCCAAGTCTGCACCAAAAAGAGCTCGCGCAAACGTTTTTTAATGAAATGTATTCGGAAAAAACAAACAGTCTGCAGATGGCAGTGTCTGCGCGTGGTCTGCGCGGCGCACACAGAAAAGCCTGCGCAAATATTTTTTAGAAAAACAAACACCACCTTAGTATAGCAACCAAAAAAGAGAAAAATGAATACTAGTATTGATACCGATGCTGTTCATATTATAGCTTATGATACAAAAAAGATACTCTGTTACAGATACAACTCAAGTTTAAACGTAATTTATACTGGAAACCATAAAAATGAATGCCGGTTTCGGAACCAAAGTTGTTCTAACTGTATCAGTTCAATTTTCCACGGTATAAATAAAAAAATCAATTATGTTTGACCCATTCAATTTTCAAAAAACGAAACTTTTATTAAATTATATTATTAGAATAACGAAAGATGGTTTATTGTATCACTTTATATAATTTTTGTGTAGATAACATGTATGTTTGTGCTTCGATTACTTGTACATTACTACTAATAACTCGGTTTGGGAAAAAGTTTATATCGAGATGTAAACAAAAAATAGACACGTCACAACAACATAAACGAAAAGGGTAAATGACGTTATTTTTCAAAAAAAAAATGATGTAGTTTTGATAACATTTAGGTTTATGCTTAGATTGTTTGTACAGTACTACTCACAATTCAGTTTTAGAAAAAGTTTATATTAAGACGCAAATAAAGATAGGCACGTCGCAATGACATACTTGGAATTCTATAAAATATTGTATCTTAAAAATTATAAAAGAAAACAAAATATGATGGAAATTAATTATATTAATAAAATAATAAAAAAATAAACTTATGAAAATAGATACATGTATGTTGTGGTGAAACTAAAAACTAGCATACTATTTATATAATGTTGATTTACAAGATTTATGTGCATTGTTGGCTCTACCTTGTGCTTTATGACGTTTACTTGCTTTGGTTTGGTTGTTTTTTGGGCTTTTTGGTTTGTACCTTTTGGGTCGGTGGGGGTTTAAAAGGTTGACCTCTCATCGCCTCTTTCTCCTTTATCCCTTCTCTCTACACGCGGATTACTTTAGTTGAGTTTTCCGGTGACTTTCCGGTTACTTTAGGTAAGTATTTTTTTTGTTTGTTTACGTATGTTGTGGGATCGTGTTGTTTTTTGGGTATTATTCTTTAAACAATTTGGTGTTTTGCCTTTTTGTCTTACTGATCGGTTTTCAGCGAATGTTGGTAAGTATTTCATTTCTGTCTTGCCATATATTGTAGGGGTGAGCAAAAAACTGAAATAACCGAACCGTAACCGAAATAACCAAAAAATCCGGACCAAAACCGAACTGAAAAAACCGACGGCTCGGTTTTCGGATTTTTAATAACCGAAAATTTCTGTTCGGTTTTCGGATAATCATTTTCAATAACTGAACCGATAAGTTATAATAATATGCCAAATCTATATATTTTTTTTATGTTTAAGTTTAAGTTGTTTAAGTGTTTAACCCATGCTACTAAGAATTATTAATTTTATTCTTCTTTAATGTAATTATTTTTTTATTTATCTCTTTTATTAAATAATAATAATATAAAATATCAATTTAACTAAATCTATTTATCTCTTTTGTTTTCATAATCTGAAATTGATTTTTTTTTTAACTCTAAAGTTTCAATCTTTGGTATTTTAACCCCTTTGATTAATTTGATTTTTCACTTCTAATTCAAAAGTTTTCATCTTTTGCAATTTAACCCCTTTAATTTTTTTTACTTTTAACCCAAAGCTTTTTATCTTTCGCAATTTAATCTCAACACTTTTTTTACTTTCAACTTTAGTCTCTTATATACTTTTCATATTTCATAAGTTCTCCGTTTAACGTGTCGTTCTAAATTTCCGAATTCCGAGTTAACACGCCGCAACATGCGTGTGGGGTTCAACGTTTTTTCATCTATTTTTTTCCTGTTTGACATGTCCGTCGCAACGCGTCTATTTTTCCCGTTTGATAGGTCTGTCGCAACGTGCGATTAATTATTTTTCTCGGTTTTACACATAGGCTCGTGGTCATGTGAGAAACATTTGCCTTTCATCTAACATGATATATAACTAATAAATCCCCCGTTGCATTGCGGCTGGTGGTAATTCTAGTATTTATAATAAGAGCATTATAATTTTTATTTATCATTAAAATGATTTATCCATTGTTTACAAGAAATAACAAAATTTAACATAAAAATTAAATGGTTTTCAAAGTATTATAAAAGAAAACGTCTAACGTCTTAATAAAAACTTTGGAGAAACATTCAAATAAATTAGAACGTTAGGTTTATGTAAACAATATTAATTAAAAAGACTAAATATATTAACTTAAATGTAAACATTTGAGAAAGATTCTTAAACTTTGAATTATACTTTTAATTTTTGAATCTTACGTAATTTGTTTCAAAAACCAAAAACAGAACCGAACCGTTTCTAAAACCGAAATAACTGAAACCGAAAAAACCGAAACCTAATGTTTTCAAAAACCGAAACCTAATGGTTTTCAAAAACCGAAACCCTAAAGACTAAACCCAGACAAAATTTAACACAAATATCAATCGTTTGGTAGAGTTTTCTCATGATCCTCTACCATAATATATATATGGAAAGATTAAAATGAGAACTCCCTAGAATTGCGAGAAAGACTTCAAAATGTTTTTTATATTATTTTGCCAATTTTTTTTAATATTATATAACTTAAAAAAAATAAATAATAATAACTCTATACAAAAATTTACATAAGTGTGAAACAAATTACATAAGTGTAACCCACCACAAAGGGCGAGGTCATATGTTTTATAAATTTTTTATAGCAGTGTAGGCAATAAAAAACCTAATGTAAATGAACGCTAGGCTATATGTCTTAGTTAGATGTTTATCTACGTTTTTGTAAAATTTGGTTGAAAAACTTGCAGGAGATGTAGGATTTCCATCAGAGTTCACAAGTTCTTGCAACTCAGAGGAGTTCTCGCATGAACCTGATCCTATACACACACATATCATCTATATACGTGTGTGTGTGCGCGCACACACACTTGTAAAAGATGATAGTTGTGTGTGAAATGTACAAAGAATTCAAATATAAGACACATATTAGGGTGAGGGTAGACATGTCGATAATTACAAGTGATCTTAAACACCCACCCACCATTGCAATGAGATAGTCTAAGAAAAGCTCTAGTAGTGTAAAGTTACAGAAACAAAAAGTTGGAGAAGACATATTGAAGCTCAGGAGACTAGGAATCGGTATATGTTTAGAAGCACACTACCTTCTTTCGTGTGAATAATTCTTCTAGTGGTGTGTGTTTTTCGATTATGATGAGGGAGGATGAATATGAATATTTTCAACTGGTCATGTGCATGGACATGGACATAAACGTTCAGGACCATGGGCAACTAGGCAAGGCTAATTCCTTATTTTGTATTTTTGTAGTACCAGTTAGTATTAAGACAGTGAAGACTAAGTGATGTTATACGACAACCCGGTAAAGGAGCCAAAGATGTTTCACTCTAGTGGCGGAGCTAGCCCTTTAATTCAGGGGTATCCCAAATTAATTTTTTTTTACCGTGCAATCATACAATAATAAATAACAATAAATACAATAATAAAAGAGGGAAAATATTTTT
Source organism: Helianthus tuberosus (assembly GCA_030545235.1). Lineage (NCBI taxonomy): Eukaryota > Viridiplantae > Streptophyta > Magnoliopsida > Asterales > Asteraceae > Helianthus > Helianthus tuberosus. The sequence continues at coordinate 210,433,437 of CM060441.1, read as the reverse complement.
CAGTAATACAAATACCTAATAGATTTGTCCTCTTTTTTTATAGCTTGAAATCGTTCCATTACATCGCCGAGTTTTACTTTACCAAAAGTTTCTTTTTTGACGGCACAAACCATAGCATTGTTCAAATATTCTAGGCCCATTCGATTGCGTAAATCTGTCTTGACAAGCTTCAATTTAGAAAAAAAACATCTTTCAATGGTTGCGGTTGCAACTGGTAAAACCAAAGCTAGATTCACTACCCGATAAACCAAAGGACAAGCACTATGTTTTCTGGTTTACACCATAAAACAAGTAAGATCACTAGAACTTCCAATTGCAATTTGCTGCCCATGCCCATAATCAATGGATTATATTATTTATTTGGGCTTAATTATCATGTAACTTATTATTTGGGCTTAATTGTTAAACAAGTATTGGGCTAAAGGAATAATATCAAGTTTCATATTTTTCTCTTAAGGGTATTATCGTATAGGTTTAGGGGTATCCTATGTATAAAATCAAAAAAATACACTGTGAATACGGGGTTGAGTCGTAGCCCGTGCTACGGCTAGTTACTCATTGGTTCTGCCCTTGTTTCACTCTCACATAAATGAGTGCTACGTCTAGTTACTCATTGGTTCTGCCCCTGTTTCACTCTCACATAAATGAGAAATTTTCAGCTCTACTTAGATTCGAGCCGAGCTGGAGCCGGCTCGGTTGTGATTTAGGGGCCCATTTTTATTACTCACCCAGGGCCCTAGAAGTTTTAAAAAATCTCGGGGACGGCCCTGAAAAAGAATATAAACCATATGGTGTATTTAATATCTAGCTGCATACCCGTATTTTTACAAAACTAAGAAACTTCTACATGTTTACATATTATATAAGATTAACCATCTCTTATATATGTTAAGACTTACCCAAGTATGGTGCCGTTGGTAGAGCTATAGAGGGGTCAATGAGCCGACGGGTTATTTATTTTTAAAAAATAGCAGTAATCATTATAGTAGTAATGGAAAATTCAAATAAAATACAGTGTTTATCCATTAGGTATATTTTATGTAAAATAGTTTGTAATAACTACAAATTCACTGATTAGACAATTACCTTCAGATATTAATAACCATATATTATGTAATCCTAAGAGTTACATTTATCAGATATCATGATTTATACTTGAACAAAACAATTCATCATACACATCAACATTTTTGCAGACTTGTACACAAACAATTTAGATCTTTTGTACGCGACAATTCATTTTCGTGAAAACTTTAAGAAAATGAAAGACTGGGCACATGATAAGTGGCTTTCCTCTAAGAACTTTAGGCTTAGTTTCATTTCGAGTTTGACCAGGCTTGAAGTCAACTCATCAGCTTTAGACCAGCCCAACCCAAATAAAATTCGAGCTCAACAATCCGCATAAGTATACACGCTTACTTTAAAATGAACCCATACAAGTTCTACAAGTAAATCAAAATGAAAATCAGCCAAGAAAACAAAACTTTAAACAAAATAAAATACAACAGATCATCAAAGTACCTGTATACTAGCAGCAGATCTAAAGACATCTGACATTACTTACATTGGATTCAAACAATATCTGACCCAGAATAACCCAAGAGAAATCAACATAAAAGCTAAGGCGGGTTTGAGCTAAGGTCATGGAACTCAACCAATGTAGTTACCTATTCTTGACGGTTATGTGAACTTGGTTGACTGTTTGATCTCTGTCTGACATGTGTAGGGGTTCTGCGTCTTGTGGTTCGGGCATTCTCTCTTGACCTACTAGATTCACGAATCACTGTCTGATTCATCTGAAGAAGAAATCTCCGACATGCTATACCAATCATGCCAAATCCGATTGACGTCGCCTGAAGACAAATCAAATTCAGATAAAACATTTTCAAGATTTGCTTCTAAAGGACCAACAAATATCGTGTAATCAGAATCCCAACTCGGTATAGAGAGATCTGGCATACCAACAATGACTTCAGCAGCATCATCACTGTCATCCGCCTCAAACTGCATACTGAGCAGGTCTTGTCGCTCCATATCTTCTTGCAAACTTCTCCACTCAAGTTCGCGATTAGGGTCTACATCTGTTGGCCTAACACCTGGGTGTACACGGCTGGCATGTTCTGTTAATTGGGAATAATTTCCAACGAAATCACATGTACCAACTGAGCAATTTCTTGTTTTCGAGTCCATGAATTGACGAGCAGGGTCAACCACAGTCCACCCGTTGATTTCACCCCTACATAATGGGCAAGCAAGCTTAGCTTGTTCTCTCAACTTATTCTCATTTGACTTGTGAAACTGGTAAAGACAATTTGAGAGTTGGGAACTCGTGTCACACATATATGGGAGGCATCCTTTTTCTAGTGAAGGACAAAGTAGAAGTACAGCATTGTGTGGGTGTTCCATACAAATAGGGCATCTAGCTTCTTCATATTTACTTTCATATCCAACTTGTAGGGAGGGAGATTTGGGTTCCTTTCTATCATCATTCTTGTCGTCACAGAAATAGGGAGATGCCCTACACTTACTAGACGAAGATCTTCTATCTTTGGGCATCTTCACGGCTTCACAAATCAGAAGTGCCTGTTTATCAACAACACCATGAGGAAACCGTGAGATTAAACATGAGTATTCTGACACAATCTGCGAATGGTTCTCATCATAGCATTGATTTGTAATATTGTACAATCAAGATTCAAATATTGTATGGTGAAAACAACTAAGCATTGTCTCAAGAGTTACGGATAAAACGGTATTCAATGTTTCTTTAACTTCATGAATAATTAAATGTTAGACCATAGCCCATATTCAACTATTCCACTATTATCACTAATATGAATTGCTTCTTATACACAAAGATCATTAACACTAGGATGTCGAATGATTAAAAAGTCACATAAATATTTAATTGTTTTCTATAAAGAAGAACCATGGAAAAACAAATCAACGTTCGCCATTCACAAACAAGATAGCGCAAGTTGGCAATTAATAGAATTCCATCTGTAGCCTACACAGACTCTAGGTATACAATATATTAGACCATAAATATTAGGTTAAAAAATTAAAATTAGTATCATAGCTCATTAAGTTAGAAATCTGATCTGATTCGCTCAAACTACAATCCAGCGCCGTAAATATAGAGCCGTTTTTACATAATATTAGTGTTTCACAGCACTGATCTTTTATATTGTACAATCAAGATTCAAATACTGTATGGTGAAAATAATATTGCGCTGTCTCAAGTGTTACAGATAATACAATACGATATTCAATGTTTCTTTAACTTCATGAATTATTAAATATTAGATCGTATCCCAAATTCAACTATTACCATTATCACTAATATGAATTGTTATACACAAAGATCATTAACATCCGGATGTGGAATAATTAAAAAAATCACATATATATCTAACTCTTTCTAGAAAGAAATATGGGGAAAAATGTCACACCCCGAATTTCCACGTGTCACCGGTGGGCCCGGTAGGGGAGTATCGTGACGTGGTTGGCAACATAATAGTCAAACAACACAATATTTAAATGCACAGCGGAAGCAAAGTATAGATTTAATTCAACCAACCGATATTGTAATATTAAGTATTACAATTAGTCGAATATAAACCACAGGTAGATCCAAATAGAAAGGAAACAAATGTTCAACAGTTTATGACATCCAAGCTGGCGAGACTTAATGTGGATGCTAGGAGACATGCCAGCCTATTTCGCGTAGTACCTGCACTTAACCTTTTAAGAAAATACGTCAGTTTACACTGGTAAATACAATCAACCGACTCATTTTGAAAAGAGTTTAAGAAAATGCATTTAAGGCACAAGGCACAAATAATATTTTATAACTTGGGATAATTATTTAAATATATAATACTTGTATGGATTTACATGTTCCTTATGCGTTCAGTAGCCCGGGTCGAGCCGGGTTAAAGATCAATTAACACACCACTTTATTTATGAGACACTAACAGGTGTACGCCTACACCTGAGTGCTGAGGTCGTGGCCATTTCGTAAAATGATGCCAGGGATATCCGGGACACGGTCATTAACCCCCCAAAGGCTTTAAGTAAACAAAACAATGTTAAACGAGACGTCTCAATACTTTCATTATCATACATTCAATCAAAGATTCAACGTCCCGACCAAGCGGTATTTTATATACCGTACCCCAAGCCCGTATAGGGAAAATAAGTTAAAAGTATTTACCTTTGCAAGTATAAATCCTTATTTGAATAAACTGCAGATAGCTTTTACTGGTTCTCCTAATCTGGAACGAAGGTTTAATATAACCTATTAGAATACTAACGGGTCTTTAATTAAGCTTAAGCTTAGACCGGTTAGTTTTAATGATACGGTTCGTACGCACGATTAAGCGAAGACCGGATAGAATGTGATTTAGACCCGACAAGTTGAGGACTTGTTTAATATGGGTTTACTATTCACATTCTGGATTTTGAGATAAAAATGATATCGTTTGACCCGTTTCGGCTAGTTTATGCAAACTAGTTACATAAACCGAACCGAACGCGTATAATGCATAACGGGTAACCGAAAGGGTCGCGAACAGGTTTCCTAAGTTAATACGCTTTAAATATGTTGTGATATCATTATGATATCTTCCATAATGCCCATAACGAGTTTATTCCCTAATTATGCCCCGTAGGGGTATTTTGGTCATTTTAACGACCATAAAAGGGATTTATAGTACTACTGAGATACGGGTCTGATTAAATCAGAAAAACATCTTAACTTAACAGGTTATGTCTAATGGTATTAAGTCTTACGTGGCAGAATGGTTTTAATACTAAACTATGCGTTTAATACGCGTATAAAGCCGTTTTAAGCGACGTACGGGTTAAAATACCAATCTGAGTTTTCTAATCAGCAAAACAGGTTCAAAATACTATATTTATTATTTTAGATCAGTGGCAATTGGATTGGTATCAATCGGATTCGTAAAACTCGTTTTATGGCCTAAAAGGGCATATTCGGTATTAACCGAATCAATGCGATAAGCCTAGCTTAAGACCAGCCTAAAAATAATTAAAAATCTTCAAAAATCCTAAAATATTATTTAACATCAGCGGGTAAAAGTTTTGGTACCGAAAATCGGGTTTAGATAGGCTATGCGTTAATCGCGCCGTTTAATTAATAAAAAGCTTATTATTTACGCTAATGCGCATATCTCCTAATCTAGACCTCCGATTGTCGTGAAAATTTCCGTACATGTTAATTAATCAGTAACTAAGATTATTGTACTTCCACATTTTCAAAATTCTCGTTGTAAGGTCATAAGGGCGTTATGGTCCAATTTAAGCGATTAACGGAAACGCGTGCATGCATCGGATAATCAATGAAACAAGTACAGAGACTTATACTAGCATGTAACCCAATCCTAATGAGACTTTAAGGCATGTCTAATTCCAACTAAAACGGGTCAGAACCGAAGTCAACGCAAAAGTCAAAGTTTTGCGCCTTTCGGTTCCGAACCGGGTTTAAACAGAAATTTGTCGAGTCGGGCAAGCGTAGACAAGTTTTTATACTTATTACCAAGTTATATTAAGGTTAAAACAGGTTACACGCCTCTCGGATCATTAATCGTGTATTAAATCATAATTTGCAATTCTGTTGACTTTTTCGGTCAACGTTTGACCCGACAAACGACCTAGTTAGGTCTGGAATTGGTACTTGCCCTTATAAGGGTTTAATACCCATATAATTACCTATCTAATGGTACTTTTAATTCGACACACGACTGAGCTATCGTTAATTAATCGCGAAGTCAAACCGTAGTTACGTCGGTTTGACTTTTAAGCTAATTACTAAGCTAGAATTAATTTAGAAAGGTTAGGCAACTTACTAGATGATTAATGGATGATTAGAAAGGCTCTTGATCAGTTTTCAAGCTCCCCAAATAATCAGAATGCTTGAATATTGATGTGTGAATGAATTGCACTTGAAGGTCCTTTATATAGTGGGTTTACACACCACAATCAATTGACACAAGAGTCTATGATCAGCCACAAGTGATAAACACATGTCTCTAGCATGTAGGGGTGTCTAGGGGCCATGCATGTGCAAGAAAAACCGGCTAAGGGGGTCACAATCGCACACAACAGCCTACTGCAGGTCTGCTGTCGCTGGGCACACCCTCGCGTAGCGCGAGGGGCTGTCGCGCTACGCGACGCCTTACTCTGATCCGAATTTTGTTGTTTGCTGTTGGTTTGAAAGGGCAGCCGTTATATACGACTTGTTGACTTATTTTATCAATAGGGGACCTCCAATAAGTGTCTAATACTGTAACATACCCTACCATCATCCATTAATTCACTTGATTGCATATACAAGATCCGAAAACATCGGTTTATCATTCAATTCATTGTTGGAGTCACATCATGCATTATCAATTCCATTCTTGTGCATGAATTCTATTATTGTGGGCATTTACCGGATTATATCAAATGTCGATAATAAGTATTTGGTCTTGGGATTTATATGAGGTCGTTCAGAGGTAAAATTAACATAACGCCATCTTTAAATCCTACCAAAATATTGTTATTAAGTCCGGGTTTACAGCGCTTGTTGTCATACATGACACGTGTCGTTAATTTATTTAACACGAATTTCTGAGGTGTTACAAAAAAACAAATCAACGTTCACAATTGAAAAACAAGATAGCAAAAGTTGTCCATCTCAATCACCAGTACAATATGGTAACTGATACAATTCCATTTGTATGCATATAGACCACAAATTCAAGTTTATAGTAGCTTATTACATTTGAACTTTGAACTGATTTCACTCAAACTTTGATCCAACGCCACAAAAATAGGGCCTTAAAACATAATATTATATTGTACAATCAAGATTCAAATATTGTATGGTGAGAACGATTATCACCTCAAGTGTTACAGATGACGCGGTACTCTATTTTCTTTAACTTCATTAATTATTTAGTGTTCGACAGTATCCCAAATTCAACTATTCCACCATAATCACTAATATGCCATTGTCACTAATATGAATTGCTTATACACAGATCATTAACATCAGGATGTGGGATGATTAAAAATAAATACATAACGATCAAATTATTTTCTAGAAAAAAACTGTGGAAAAACAAATCTACGTCACAGTTCAAAAATCACAAACAAGATAGCAAAAAATAACCAGTACAATTTGGCAACTGTTATAAATCCATCTGTAGGCATATAGACCACAAATTCAGGTTAAAATTAGTATCATAGCTTATTAAGTTGGAAGTGTGAACTGATTTCGCAAGAGCGGTAAAACGTAATATTGTAGGGTTTCACGGCATTGATCAATCATATTGTACAATCAAGATTCATATATTTTATGGTGAAAACAATTAGGCATTGTCTCATAAATTACATATAATACAACATTGAATCTTCCTTTAACTTCACAAATGGTTAAATGTTCGGCCATACCACAAATTCAACTATTCCACCAGTATCACTATGGATTGATTAAAAAATCACCTAAACATCTAATTCTTTTCCGCAAAGAGAAACGGTCTGGAAAACAAATCAACGTTCAAAATTCACAAACAAGAGAGCAAAAATTGTTCATCTAAATCACTAGTACAATATGGCAAATTGGCAATTGATATAATTCCATCTGTAGGTATATAAATATATAAACATAGACCAAGAATTCAATGTTAAAATCAGTATCACAGCTTACTAAGTTAAAAAATCTAAACTAATTCGCTCAAGCTACAATCATATCACATAAACATAATCTTAGGGCCAGTTTCACCACCTAAATTATTCATCAACCATATCACATAAACAACTTTCATAACAACATTCACAGATTCCACATGTAACATCTAGATCAAGAAAACGAATCATAAATCACCAGATCCTGTTTAAAATATCTAAACATCATCATACAAAACCTAATTCATGACAAATGCTACATATTCGAGAATTTAAACAGTCAAAACACTAATCAAAGCTTAGATTGATGAATCTAAAAGGTAGAAATCAAACCTGATTGCTAATCGAAGAACTGGATTTTGAAATTAGGTGGTTGAGTTTGTGCAGCCTCGAGGAGTCCTTACAATGCGTTTAAGAAGGAAGATGCTGTGTGTGATTCTATTTGTATTTATAGGCGCGCAGAAAAGCATGCATTGTAATGAGGGTCATCTTGGGCCGACCATGATTCCAAAACTTGGGCTTGATTCAGGAATATGAGGAGTACAAAAACCAATTTTGGGCCAAACGGAACCGTTTTATTAACAGGCCAAACCGGTTCGGGTTATAAACTGATTTTAGGGTTGAAAACCCCAACCTGCTGATCGAGTTTTTTTATTGGATCAGGCCTAAATCAATTCAGGTTGGAACCGGTTCTCAATACAAAAGTCCTGAACCTATGCCAAACCGCCGGGTTGGGTCGGGGCATAAACCGGTTAGGCCCAAATTTGTTTTTTTAGATCAGGCCGGGTTGACAATTAGTGTACTGGTCCCAACCCGTTTTTTTTTTACACCTCTATTTAATATTGTGTCGGTTTTAGTATTTCAAGCCCAAAGTTATTGAACTCACCCTTAAATTTTCTTTTTTTTACATGGTTATTAAGGTACTGATATTTTGTTTAGTTATATGTTTAATGTAATTATTTAGGTATGTTAATAATACAATATGGTTAAGAGATTGTTTAGATATATTACTTTTACATTTCTAGTTCTATTACCTAAAATAAACCAAAAATATGTACTTAAATAAACTAAAAATATCTGAGCTTAGGTGTATCCATGATAAACTAAAAAAATTGTCAAATGTATATAATGCTACATAAAAATATATTTAAGAATAAAAAGAAAAAAAATATAATGCTACATAAAATATATGCTATAAAAAACTAAAATGAAGATATATAAACATCCATATGAAACCACTCTACTTAACATTTGATTAACAAATATTTGGAAAAATTATGGAACACATAAAGAAATTGTGCATAACAAGAAACAAAGGACATGAAAATGATGTTTCTATTCGAAGATCTTCGAAGCTAAATGCTTAATAGGGTATGCTAGCTAATATTGCTTAAATAAAATATGGCAAAAAAATCCAAAAGCAATATAATGAACATATGAAGACGGGGTTCATTTCTCACAAAATCCAAGAATTTAGGTTACAACCCTAATAAAGGTGAAATAACCGAGATTGGGGATTCATTAATATCAAATTCCAAGGCGAAGTTTGTCAAATAACACGTGTGAAGGAGAATTAAATGAATCCAAAAACATTCTATGAATTGGAGACCATTGTAGGTGTGGTTGGATCCTCCTTAATGTCAATGTCTTGAACTTGAATTGAAGAAGCAATGATGAGACGACATTAATGATCCATGAATAACTTGACTGGTGTCGATTAGAAGCATTCATATCAATGGATGTGGGGTAGATGAAGAATGAATTTAGGGAGAAAGTGTGATTTCACACATGTTCTTTGTAAATGTAGAAAATGGTCAACCTAAATTCATGGTTAGGCTAGATAATGAGTTAATAGCCAAAATGGTCCCTGAGGTTTGCTCACTTTTGCCACTTTAGTCCAAAATCCAAAATTTTTAAATCTGGGTCCCCGAGGTTTGCATTTTTTTGCCATTTTAATCCAGATTTCAAAAAAGTCAAATTTTGTCAATTTTTTTACTGAATTTTGTCTTTATCCTTATTTCTCACAAGGGCAAAATTGTCATTCTATATTATTATAAAGCAATTTATATTAAAGAAAATAAAAAAAAAACCTTAAAAGCCCCCTATCGATCCAAAACCCTCACTTTCCCCCCATCATCTTCTTCCTCACCTGCGACACCATCCAACCACCACCTCCGACAGAAAGAAAGAAGCTTACAACAGCAATGGCAGTGATATCAGATGCAAGCAAATAAACAAAAAATGGAAGCCAATACTAGATGAAGCTTGTTGGGCTTAATTTCGGGCCCACGGTGGAGGTTCTTCGGATCCAGGTTTGGCCCAAGAAGGTGTTGATTGTGGTTCTTCGTCTTCTTTGACAACAAACACTGTTAACTTTCTGTGAGAATTGTGATGGATTTTGAGGGTGAAAAGAGGGGAACTTTTTAGGGGTTTTGTGAAGGTGTATAAGGCCAAGGGGAGAAGAGGGGGGGGGGGGGTGTGAGGTTCTTCGGATCCAGGTTTGGCCCAGGGGACTTTTAAGGTTTTTTTTTCTTTAATATAAATTACTTTATAATAATATAGAATGACAATTTTGCCCTTGTGAGAAATGAGGATAAAGACAAAATTCAGTAAAAAATTTGACAAAATTTGACTTTTTTGAAATTTGGACTAAAATGGCAACAAAATGCAAATCTCAGGGACTCAAATTTAACAAATTTGGATTTTGGACTAAAGTGGCAAAAGTGAGCAAACCTCAGGGACCATTTTAGCTATTAACTCCTAGATAATTTAATGAATGTCAACTTTAAATCTATTCAAGTGGTAGGTTAATTAAGATGAGGTGAGAGCATCAAATTAGGGGTGCTAAACGGGTCGTGTTCGCGGGTTAATGGGTCCAACCTGACCCGAACCCAAAAATTTTACACAAATCCGAACCCGACCCGAACCCGAAAATCGTATCATACATAAGAACCCGAACACGACCCGAAGTTTCGTGGGTTGACCCGAACACGACCCGTTCAACCCGAATTTTTTTTTTTTCTGAAATTAATATTTTAAAATTAAAATTTACTTAAAAACACAAATATATATAATAATACCATATTTAAACTATAAAATCTATGTTAATTTCTCACTTTAATTTATAATTATGGCAAAAAATACATACCCCATTTAATTTATGATATAAAATATATTGTAAAAAAATATAATATAGTATAAATGTGTTAAACGGGTCAACCTGCCAACCTGACCAGGTTGACCCGAACCCGACCCGTTAACCTAAACGGGTTCGCGGGTTCAACCTGAAACTGACCCGAACCCGTTTATACTAAACCTAAACCTGTGAATTTCGTGTTAGGTTCGTGTCGGGTTTTCGAGTCGTGTCAGAAATTCACACCCCTACATCAAATCATAAATAAGTACAAAGGGAGGAAGAAGGGTTCTTGAAGTTACAAATATACTCTTTTAGGACCATATAATATGTGATGACTTGGTTCAATCTTAGCCAAACATAAGATTTCATTCTATACTTACCCTGCATATATATATATATATATATAGGACAAATATCCGTTAGGAACCACCTCTTATTGCGAGAACCGCGAGAACCAATGTGAACACAACCAAAAATGCCTAAAAATAGCTACAAATCACACAATTTTTTTTTTTAACATTTTTTATAAAAAAATCGCTACTTTTCGACGCCAAAAAAATTTTTTTTTTTTGGATACTAAAAGTAGCGATTTTAACATAAAAAATAATAAAAAAAAATTTAGATTTTTTTTTAAATTTTTTATGTTTTTTGGGGGTTTAGTTTTTAGCATTTTAGCTTGGGGGGGTTAGGATTTTGGGGGGTGGGAGAGGGGGGTTTAAGTTTTTTTTTTTTTGGGGGGGGGGGGGTTAGGTTTTTTGAGGGTTTAGTTTTTAGCATTTAGCTTGGGGGGGGGGGGGGGTTAGGTTTTTTTAGCTATTTTAGGTTGTGTTGACATTGGTTCTCGCGGTTCTCGCAATAAGGGTGGTTCTCGCATGAACCTTACCATATATATATATATGGTGGGGTACGGCTACAAAGTTCAAATTTCCTAAAAAGTATAAAGAGTCATAAAACACTATAATTTCAGCTATAAAACACACATAAAACCCATCAATAAAAGAGTGAAGACTACTAAAACACCATATTCAAACCATAATAGTAAATAAAAACTTCAGACACACAATCGTAGAACTAAGAATATAAAATACAACATGCTAATTAACATAAAACACAATAATGTTTGTCATTCGAGAATTAGAGCCTTATCATCCAAAACACAACCCGCATATATGATGTTTTAAGTAATCTTCATTTTGTTATTTGTAGGTTTTAGGTGTGTTATATATATATATATATATATATAGGGTAGGGTTCCAGCGTGAACAACCTCCCAAGAGTGAACTGCGTGAATAGATCTAGACCCTTGATTTCCTTTTTAGTTGTTAAGGGTAGGATTGTAATTGTATAAAAAATTAGATTTAAATCATTATTTAAATAGTGAATTAAGTTACTTCTTTCCTTTTTTAAATTCATTATCCACATAATGTTTTATTTCAGATTTCATCACCCGAATTCAAATTTTGATTTTTAAGATCCACGTAACCTTCATATTTCAACGGTATACACATGTGTACTTGGATATAAATAGAACAGTACACATGTGTACTCAGCATCGTACATATGTGTAATTAGCTACATAATACGTACATAGAAACAATACCTGTAAAACTATTTTTTATTTAACAAATTACAAGTTCCATAATGTTTTCCAAACCAAACAAAAAAAACATATAATTACAAGTTCCAATTTTGTAAAAACAATAAACCAAACATAATCGAAAAAACAAAAAACATAATCTTTTACAACTACTCGCCACGTTGTATGCTGAATCATCCTTATCGACCTCATACGTGAATCATCCTTATCGACCTTCCATCTCCACTTTTCTCATTAACGACATCTCCTGTAATAGCACAAAAAACCTCAGCAACTAATACTTTGCATAATTCACAAGTGTACATCAACAACCTTACACATTCAATACACACAAAATTCTGAGATATCACAAAAACAGACGCTATACATATGTGTACATCGCGTTAAAATCAGAATACACATGTGTACATCGCATTAAAAACAGAGCAAAATCAGAATACACATGTGTACAAGCCTCAATGAATACGAATCACTCAAACGAATATAATAAAACATTAACACATTTTCATACAGCAATACAAAAACTATTATAATAAAACATCAACACATTTTCATACCTCAATACAAAAACTATTAAACACACTTAAAAAAACTTAATTCAAAGAAAAAAAAAAACAGGAAACTTGGACACACTTGATGGCTTTACCTATGAGGTTATGCCTCTAGTGGCTAAATCCTTGGAAACGCCAATATCTCTTAAAATCAAATAAAATAATAATATCTTGGAAACGACAATATTTCTTAAAATCAATTAAAACAATAATATATGTTTTATTGGGATTTGACGTACTCTTCAAAAAATAGATCACCTCTTCCTTCTTCATTGCATAATCACAGAACGGTCGTTTGCCATCTTCATAATCAACATCAACCTCACCACGTCGCCGGAAAACATGAAGGTCATCGGAAAAGCACAACCGCCACCGCCTCTGTCGCTTCCGTCTCTGTCGGCGGAAAACATGGTGAGCGGCGGCGCTTCCGTCTCTTTCTTAACGACCTCCATAGCCACCGTCTCTCTTCCTCTCCCTCCGACTGTCGTCGCCGTGCGCCGTCGTGAGCGGCGGCTCTACTGGTTAAACCGGTCACCGGTCTTGGGTGGCGCCGGAGTAGAAACGAGAGGGTGGGGGGGTCTTTCGCTGGAAAACACAGCCGGCAGTCGCCGGAAATCCAGCCATATGCAGATAATAGGGAGAGATCGGGTGAGGTGGTGGGTGAGGGAATCTTGTTTTGAGTGTTTTGAAACTGATACAGAGATTTTAGGGGATTTCAAATGAATTAGTTTCCATATCTTTAATATGAAAGTTCCCTATTTTACCCTTTAGATTAAAATTTAAATTAAATTTATTATACCTTTAATTACAATTGTGCCATTGATCTAAGATCTATCATCTACAAAATCAATGGCCCAGATCAGTTTACGCAGTTCACGCTGGAGAAAATGTTCACGTTTGAACCTAATCCTATATATATATATATATATATATATATATATATATATATATAGGGTAGGGTTCTAGAGTGAACACTAATGTATTTGCGAACTGAGTGAACAAATCTTGGCCATTGATTTACACACGTGGATGACTAGGATTTAATCATCAAATCGTAAAATACACTAGGGTATTTCAACATCAAATCCTGGCCATTGATCTACACACGTGTATGGCTAGGATTAGTTCACTCAGTTCACAAGCTACACTAGTGTTCACTCTTGAACCTAAACCTATATATATATATATATATATGAGAGAGTTTATTGGGGAACACTAAAAAGTGGGGAACCGAGGAACACTTTTAAAAATTCAACTCATGTTAAAAATCAACTTTTTCTAAAATTTTTTTGATGCTTTTCCTTACAAATACATGTAAAAACATTTTAAATAAAAAACTAAAAAATATAAAATAAAATGTTTAAAAAATATATCTTATAAAATTAACTAAACATCTTAAAAATCAAATTTTTAAATTTTTTTCAGCGCTTTTCCTTATAAAAATGGGTAGAAACTATTCCAATAAAAAAAAACGTTTTTGTAAAAAAAAAATTAAGCCTTTTTTTATCTATTTTTTATATTTTTAGTTTTTAATTTTTTTTATTAAAAATGCCACTAAAAGTATATATAAAGAAAAGCGTCGAAATTTTTTTTTAAAAATTGATTTTTAACATGTTAAGTTAAATTGTTAAGAGTGTTTCCCGGCTCCCTACTTTTTTAGTGTTCCCCAATAAACTTCACAATATATATATATATATATATATATATATATATATATATATATATATATATAGGGTTAGGATTTAGAGAGAACGGTGAAAAGTGTGAGAACGGTGAGAACGATATTGGTGGTGACATGTGGCATTGATGCTATATTACACTAAGGGGTAATATTGTCAAAAAACCCACTCACATGAACTGGGTGTTCAAATAAAACGCCATAAAACACCCACTTCAGAAAAACGACATGAAAATATTCAGTTGAAAACGCCATAAAACACTAAGTTCAGAAAAACGCCATGAAAAACTTCAGTTGAAAACGCCATAAAACACTCAGTTCAGAAAAACGTCATGAAAATACCTAGTTAAAACGCCATAAAAACACCTAGTTCAGAAAAACGCCATGAAAATACATAGTCTAAAACGCCATAAAACCCAATTAATTTTTTTTCGAAAAGTATATCAATAGTATACTCATTGGAAAGATAAAAAAACGTTGAGTTTTATAGTGTATTTTTTTTCGAAAAATAATCACGTATAAAAAAATTATTGTCGTTTAAATATGATGGGGGAAAATGGCATGTGATTAGCATGTGCACCTTGTTTGGATCTTCCTATTTTACCCCTCATGGTAGTTCCAAGGCCCCTATTATTTACAAAAATGCAACCGCATCAATCTCAGCTACAAAACACTAAGATCTTGTGGCTGAGAATCGTTCTCACCGTTCTCACACTTTGAGGTGTTCTCTCTTGATCCTGTTCCTATATATATATATATATATAGAGAGAGAGAGAGAGAGAGAAAGAAAGAGAGAGAAAGCTGTAGGTCCGTTTGCGGATCGCCGGACAACTACGAGATCTTGTTTCTAATACCGTAACGAGTGCGGAATCCACGTTACGAGAAAAACCGAGCGAGAGATAAACACAACACAAAGATATACCGTTTAACAATTGTATATTGATACCGATCGAGTTTTGTTACAGAAAGATATTACAACAAATACAACTAAACTCTCGGTTCTCTCTCTCTCTCATTCTGTCTTCAGTCTTGTTTATATAGGACCAGGTACGACGAAACTCCAATATCGACGAAACCTGTTGAGGTTTCGTCGATATATATGACGAAACTTGGGGGCCTTATGACGAAACCATACAAGTCAACGAAACTCCTATGAGTTTCGTCAATATGCATTCTCAAATAAAGGGTTTCGGCCCATGTCAGTTTCTGGCCCAAATCAAGGTTCTGGCCCATGAAGGTTTTGGCCCAAGGACTATACTTTACGTACATGAATTCTCAAACATTTAGATTTGTAAAGTTTAGTCAACATGTGACATCATCATGACATCATCATGATGATGTCATGGTGATGTGTCGGCGGGAGTGGTTCACGGCTCTCCGTGCTTCGCGTGTCGAACTCTGGGGCGCACGACGGAGGAATTTCGTGATGTCGGGCTTGAGCCAAACCTAACCGAGTCGAACCGAACCGAATCGAACCGAGTCGAGTCGCGTCCACATAAAGTGTACCAACAAATTCCCCCTTGGACGCTACTCGTGATGGTTCGTCTTCCATGTCTTTCATGTCGGAGGATCTTCAAAGTTTTCACGTGTCGTGAGCAGGAAGTGTATCAACAAACTTCATTTTCATTTAGGAAGTGTGGTAACAAACTTCCCCTTAAGATAAGCTTTCCTTTGAGTTATGCTCGTGAATCTTTTGATCTTCAATTCTTTAGATCCTTGTTTATATAGGACCAGGTACGACGAAACTCCAATATCGACAAAACCTCAAGAGTTTCGTTGATATATATCACGAAACTTGGGGGCCTTATGACGAAACCATACAAGTCAACGAAACTCCTATGAGTTTCGTCAATATGCATTCTCAAATAAAGGGTTTCGGCCCATGTCAGTTTCTGGCCCAAATCAAGGTTCTGGCCCATGAAGGTTTTGGCCCAAGGACTATACTTTACGTACATGTATTCTCAAACATTTAGATTTGTAAAGTTTAGTCAACATGTGACATCATCATGACATCATCATGATGATGTCATGGTGATGTGTCGGCGGGAGTGGTTCGCGGCTCTCCGTGCTTCGCGTGTCGAACTCTGTGGCGCACGACGGAGGAATGTCGTGACGTCGGGCTTGAGCCGAACCTAACCGAGCCGAACCGAACTGAATCGAACCGAATCGAACCGAGTCGAGTCGCGTCCACATAAAGTGTACCAACAAAAGCTTAATATGAGAACCACCTTGAAGTGTGAGAACTAGACATTACAAAAGGTTATTTCAAAATAAAAACTTCTCAAAAATCTTTAAAAAAAATTACTTATTCCAGCAAAAAAATAGACATTACAAAAGGTTATTTCAAAATAAAAACTTCTCAAAAATCTTAAAAAAAAATTACTTATTCCAGCAAAAAAATAAAATACAAAAAAATGTCGCATGCAAAAATTTACATCGGATGTAAAAAAATTAAATCACCGTAAACAAAATTTACATTAGACATAAACAAAATTTATATCAGGCATAACTATCGACTCGAAAAAATTTTTTGTTCTTTTTTTTACATATATGTTTATAACATTTTCACTTAAGTTTGTGCAAAAAATGATAGTCCAATTTGCGCGAAAAGTAGGAGTTCTAATGGTTCTAACAACTCGTGTTGGTTCTTATATATATATACAAAAATTCTAGAAACTTCATCACAACCATGGTTGTAAAACATGGTTTCCAAGGCCGAGTACACTCCGAGTAGTCGCTACAAGGTAGGCTGCCGAGCCGACTTTCTTCGACTCCGCCTAATTACTCGGAGTCGGTCAAACGCGGTCAACCTCGGCCAAAATTGGATCTAGTAGGTCAACTCGGGCCTAGTTTGACTTAAATAATGATAAAACATAATTTCTATGTCCATAATATTAAAGAATGAATATCATTTTCACGTATTTTATTATAAATATTAGTAAATTTATGCTATTTGACATATATTTAACCTCCAAAAAGTAATTTCTTTATAATTTAACATGTCCAAGTACTCCCCGAGTACTCTCCGCCTAGACCGAGTACTCTCAACTCCCCCGTCGACCGACTAGGGAGCGCCTAGCGACTTTTGCAACCATGATCACAACCATCTACTCAAAACAATCAAGGGTGGAGATTGAATCTTTTACAAAAAGTGCTTTTTCAGTACATGTTGCAGACCTACCTGTTACAAAAAGTGTTTTTTAGTACATGTTACATGTGTTAAGTTGTTACATGTCCAGCAGAAAAAGTGTAACACATGGCAAAATGAGGTTAATTTATTTAGATTTCATAGTTTTTTTAACTAACATGAGATTTCTTCCTATAGTTGCCCTATATATATAGGGTAATGCTCTATAGGAAACCTTAGATTTTTAGAAAACTTTGAAAACCCATCACATGGTCTAGAATTGCCCACGTGTCCCAGCCACCTTCATATCCTTTTTAGCTTTTGAGGGCACATTGGTAAATTTACATATTCATACCCCACTCCTAAGATATTTTGACCAACCTAATTTGACACTATCACCCATCACATCATTCTCACCCATCATCCTCCATTTTGTTTACTTCATTTCAAATTAACAAGTTTTTTTTTTTCAAAATATTTTCATCTTCTTAAACCACTCATTTCACCCTAGATCCGCCATTAATGCACTATGGAGCATCCATCAACAATGGTAGATCTAAAGGAAATGGAGGATACTCTGATGTGCTCGACCATGAAAACCCAAAACATCTTCATTGACAACGATGAAGAACGAAGTGAAGAACGAAAATCAGATCGATCAATCTCTGATGAAGAACGTGGTTTTGTGATGAAGATGTTAATATATGAAGTCAGATCCACGTGGAAACCCCTTCCAGATCTTGTTCCATTCCCTTTTAGATCTCGTTTGTCCACATGTTTCATAATGTTGTTATAGATCTGGATATTTGTGAGTTTTTTTACACTTTTTTAGTTTATATAAAGAGTAAACTTCCGTTTTGCTCCCTTTGGTTTGGTCACTTTAACGGTTTTGCCCCAAACCTTTCAAAATAGCCATTTTACTCCCTGATCTTTGAAGGCCTTCATGATTTTGCTCCCCGTCCCTTAACGTCATCCATTTAAGCAATTAAAGAATGTCACGTGCAAAACACCTGAGGGGCAATTATGTCTTTTCCCAACCTTGATTAATGAATCACATTTAAAACCCTAATAACAACCCATTATCTGCTTCCCCATTTCATCTTCTTCCATCACATTCAAAACCCTAACTTCCATGGCAGACTTCCATTGTGCTTGTGGATCTCCAACCTCGTATGTGACATCTTGGACTTCTAAATCCAGATCCACGAATAATCTGCTGGATCCATTCCAAGCAATCAATTCAGATCCATGATTAGTTATTCAGTTGATCCGTGATTAGTTATGCAGTTCCAGATTCGTCCTCAATTCTCAAATCCTAGCCCTAGTATTTACCACTTTGTCACTGTTGTTAAAGTATAAGAGTGAATTTGTTAACTTATTAATAATTGCTAAGGAAACATCATCATTGTTCATCAGTTTTTTAAGAAAAAATATCAGAATCAACTTTTTCGATTAAAAAAGCGAAGAACAGAGCGACGAAACATCCTGTGGCAGGAAACTAAAAACGAAAATAAATGCAGTATTACGTTTTAATCAGAATACATCGAAATCAAACTTTTGTTGGAATAAAAACCTGGAAAATATTTGAAGAAACCGTGTCGGCTGTTGGCATCGTATCGGAAGTCAGAACCAATTCTATCAAAAACAAAAGGTCAAACTGGAAGAAGAATAAAAGGTCACTTAGATCTTATCCTTTAAAAATTACAATTTCTGTTTTTAATGCTCTGTATTCAAAAGAAAATATATGTTTTAAGGAAAAGGAAATAAAATAAGGGAAAAGATCAAATATGAAGTTTATTTTGGCTAGGAAGTCTAGGAAGCAATAGGATTAGGACATGTGGCAACATTTAAAATAAAGAGGAAGGGTATTTTAGTCAATCCAACCCTTTCTTCTTCCTTTTCAAAACCCAGTACCATCAAAACCCACCATCTTCATCCATTTCTTCACTTTCTATCTCAATAATCACTACATTATAGTGCGATTTTCGTCACCAATCAATGATTCAAACACCCGATCAACGTGTTCTTCAGCTTTTTTGAGAAAACCCAGTTTAATTTCATACAAAATCTCGTGTTTTTTCCTGGTGATTTTGAAGATAATCACTCGATCCGTTCGATTTGAGCACTGATAAGTGTTTCAATCATTCAAAATTCGTCAATTGTTGAAGAAATCACTTCAATCCATGTAAGAAATTCTTTAATTTCATTTTTACGATCTGGGTTTTTGATATGGTCATTGCGTTTTACAATCTTGGCGGGGGTCCGGGGGCGGCAGCCCCTGGTAGGGGGTCCCAGGGGCGGCAGCCCCTGGTAGGGGGGTCCCAGGGGCGGCAGCCCCTGGCGGGGTCCAAGGGGCAGAGCCCCTGGCTGGGGTTGAAATTTTTTTTTCAGAAATTGCTGTACTAAAAACGCATCAGAAAAATTAATTTTCCAGAAATTGGCTCATTTCGAAGACAATAATTCGTAGACAATTCAGACAGTTCACAGACAATTCACAGATAGTTCACAGACAGTTTTATGTGTCAATTGCGTTTTAGAAATAAGAGAGTTTTATGTGTTTTTTGGCTATTGCATTTTAGAAAAAAACACATTTTTAAGTGTTTTTAGTCATTGCGTTTTAGGTACTACATTTTTTTTGAGTTTTTAGGCTATTGCGTTTTAGAAATAACACATTTCTTTGTGTTTTCTGGCTATTGCGTTTTACAAATAAGACATTTCTTTGTGTTTTTGGTGCATTGCGTTTTAGAAAAATGTCATTTTTTAGGTTTTTTTTTCATTGCGTTTTACGTAACTGGGGTTTTTTTAAACAGTTGGAACCTGTTGACAGTTTCTCATGCTCTTGGAAGATTTATTGCGTTTTATGTAATAGAGCAGGCTACATATATATTGTATTATAAGCTTTAACATAAAACAATCAATTGCAGTAATGGACTTAATTCAAGAAGGTATTCTGCAGCAATTCACAAATTCTATTAACTTTTCCCATTGGTCAGCTCTTTCCTTGTTATACATTATCACCAATCCAAAAACGCAATACATATAATAATAAAATAATAATACCATTCATCCATCCAATAACACGGTACATATAATAATAATAATAATAAACATAATACAGTCATCTAAAAAAGATAAAACGCAATACAAAATTATGTCATACATTCTCACTGTAGTATCAAATATGAACATACTAATAAAGATAATTCTTTTTTAGAGTTGGCTTTTACCAACAGTAGCATAAAGGAAACCAACCAGTTGTCTTCTTGATCGAACAATAATAGCTTCACGAACTGTTATCGCAGCTAGGAGTTGAATGTTTGAGGTTACAATAGAGATGCAGAAAATGGCAGCCTCTCTCCAGAAAACGCAATACATGTTGAAAGAAGGTGGGATACTTTTTTATGCATTGCGTTTTAGGTAACTACACTTTTTTTTGAGTTTTTAGGCTATTGCGTTTTAGAAATAACACATTTCTTTGTGTTTTCTGGCTATTGCGTTTTACAAATAAGACATTTCTTTGTGTTTTTGGTGCATTGCGTTTTAGAAAAATGTCATTTTTTAAGTTTTTTTTTCATTGCGTTTTACGTAACTGGGGGTTTTTCTATTGCGTTTTACGCAACTGGGTTTAAATTTTTTTTTTAAATATAGCAATAGTATACTCGTTTTAAAGATAAAAAAACGCTCGTTTTTTTGGTGCAATTTTTATAAAAAAATAATGTCATATGAAAGAGTTATTAACGTTTAAAAAATGGGGGGGGGGGAATTGGAGGAGAGAGAAACTATTGCCTTGGATTGACTAGAATGCCCCTAAACAAACTCACGCGCCTCTTTTATTCCTTTTAATTTCCAGAATTTAATCTTAGCCCTTGATTAACTTAATGGATGGTCAAGATCACTTCCTAGCCTTCCTAGCCAAATTAACTTCCTATTGTATCTCCACCCAATAAAATAATACCTAAAGGAAATCGAGATTATGCAACTTTTGGATTTTGACTTATCCAAAAGAAAAAGTTAGAATTTGATTTTTGGAGGAAAACATTTTTAAGAAAAAGAGAATCAGATTTATTCTTGATATAGAATTCTAAATTTGTTAACTTGCTAAGGAAAATTAGGGCTTGAAAATTGGGGATGATGAAGGTGCGGGGAATGGTGGAAAGAGAGAGAAATTGTGAAAATTAAATAGGGAAATTAATAAGTTTAAGTGGGAAAAGACTAAAATGCCCCTGATGTGAGGGGCATGTGACCATGATTTAACAGCTGAATTGGATGGCGTTAGTGGCGGGGAGTGAAATAGAGATAAAATTTATAGATCAGGGAGTAAAATGGCTATTTTGAAAGGTTTGGGGCAAAACCGTTAAAGTGACAAAACCACAGGGAGCAAAACGGAAGTTTACTCTTATATAAAATATGATTTGTATATGTTGTTTCAGATCTTGATATTTGTGAGTTTTTTACACTCTTTTAGTTTTATGCAACATATGTTTTCATATATGTTTGATTCTGGGTATTTCGTATGGATTTTTCTGATTTTGTAGAGTTTATGTTAGTTGATAACTTGATCATGTAGGTATGAACTTTTGAAAGATGATTATAATTTACGGTTCTACTATTTTACACTTAAATATTGAACCAATAAAATATTGAATTTAAAAATTGATATAGGTATGGATTTTATAAGATGATATTCAACGTCTGGCTCCATTTTTTACACTTAAAATATCAAAAATTATTCATAAAACCTGGTTGTTAATAGGTTTTTGTGTAATGGCTGTTTTAGAGATGAAACATGATTTTTTTTTGTTAAAATGGTTCTTAAAAGGGGTAAATGTTTATGTAATTTGCAGGTTTTTATTTTTGTGTTACAGCACAACACAACTAACACGTGTTATAGCAAACGTTGGTTTCGTCAAACGTGGATCAGATGCTCAAGGATCATGACCATGTTTATGTTACAGCATAACACAACTAACACGTGTTATAGTTTGAACTTCTCGGACATGCATGTGTTACATGTGACATGAAACCCATGTACAACGTAACACGTGTTACGTGAGACATGAAAACACATTTTTATAACTTCCCTGGCATATGCACACCCACATGTTTACAAACTGTTTCAAGGTCGACCCAAACAATAAAGCAAGGGTAGCCGCTGAAAAGCTAAGGCAGCAAATGTAGCCGCTGAAAAGCTAAGGCAGACTGTCAAAGGAAGCTCCACCATTTTTCTTAGTGCTATGTATTTTCGTTTACTAGTAATATGTAATTTGAGACTCTTATTGTTTTGTCTAGTACATGATGTTAAAACGGTATGGACTTAACACATTCTGGAAGTCTTAACACACGTTATAAAAGAGGCTTAACACAAGTTATATCAGGTATACTATGTTGTTATTAAGTTACTATTGGAGTTTATACATCCATTCTGGAAGTCTTAACACAAGTTATAATAGACGCTTAACACACGTTATACATGTCAGGCGTGTAACACATGTTACAGTATGTATATACAAATCATGGTGTTTTGGAAACCACTAGCTTATACATGACACCATGTTGGGTTAAACCAAGATTATAACAGAGGCTTAACACATGTTATCCCAGGTATACGGTGTTACAATATTAACTTGTATGTTCCATATTAACTTGTATGTTCCATATACGGTGTTACAATATTAACTTGTATGTTCCATATTAACTTGTACACATATTAACTTGCAAACCACTTTCATATACATGAATACAAGTCGGGTTATAATGGATGCTTACATGTTATCATATGTATACAAGTGGGGTTACAACAAGATTACGGTATTAACTAAAGATTATAACAGAGGCTTAACACATGTTATACATTCTAAAATGTGCAAAACAAATGACCCGTTTCATATTATATATTCCAAAATTACCGGTACATGCGTTACCATAAATGTCTCGTTTCATATTACACGTTACATACTAACTTGTACATTTATTACTTGTACAAGTTTTACGCTCAGTATCCACATTATCAGATATTTTAAACATCAACAAAAATAAAATAGATATTACTTGTTTTTTTTTAATTAACAAAAGGTTAACACACGTTATATATCATTCTAACATGGGGCTTAACACATGTTATACATGAACACATGTCAGGTTACATCATGGTGTTCTGTTACAGCATGAACCACTAACACATGTTATAAATGAACGAACAGTTCTTTCCCAAAGGATGTGACTTATTCAATGTCCCCGCATTAACGTCGCCTACATCCATCCAGCTTGTCAATTGAATATC
Organism: Helianthus tuberosus; assembly: GCA_030545235.1. NCBI lineage: Eukaryota > Viridiplantae > Streptophyta > Magnoliopsida > Asterales > Asteraceae > Helianthus > Helianthus tuberosus. The sequence continues at coordinate 210,409,373 of CM060441.1, read as the reverse complement.
TTTTATGGATCTGTTTCTGTAAACCAACACACGTTATATAACATTCTAACAGGGGGCTTAACACATGTTATGGGTCTGAGTCTGTGAATCAAGCAACGCAACAAAAAAACACTTACTGTTCAGATCAAAAACCCAATCAAGCAACCCAAACCAACAAAAAATCAGCTACTGTTAAGATCAAAAGCCCCTAACAAGCAACCAAACCAACAAAAAAAACTCGTTCAAAATCTCATCCTAAAGTTTTTTGATTTATTCAAGAACACTTACCGGATCTAGAACCGTCCGATGAACACGAAGAAGATCTTCAAACCTTCTTCTCACACACACACTCGTGCGTGTGTCTTTGTGATAAAGATTGTTGTTTCTCTATCTAAAACATCAACTTTCTCTTTCTAAAAACATTCATCTTGGCATCGTTCTCTCTCTAAAACAACATACTTCAAACTTCTTCTCTCTCACACACTTGTATGTGTGTTCTTGGTGTTATAGATGAACATGATGAAGATTGTTGTTTCTCTCTCTAAAACAAAAAAATCATCTCTCTAAAAACTTTTGTCCAGCCATCATTCTTTCTCTAAAAGATCTGGGATTAGTGTTTGTTGAAATCACTTTTAGATCTTGGATATTTGAATTCTGAAATGAGATCATCTTCTTCTTTTTCTTCTTTACGTTTGTGGGGTGGGGGAGGAAAGAGAAGGAGGTAAGAGAAAGAGAAAGAGTTGGTGATTTGATGGTTCTGGAAAGTCACTTTCGATGTTCAAAAGCACAAAAAAATACCTTTTTCACTACCCAAATTGCCCTTTAGTTGTACTAGAAAGTAATATAAGAATTATTTAAAAACTAGTATTTACCTAAAAATAGGAGAACCATTGATCTACTTAGATGAAACATAATCAATGGTTGATATTGGGTTTTCATAGTTTTTTAAAAAAGATGGGGTTTTCCACTTAGCCCTTCCCTATATATATATAGGACAAATATCCGTTAGGAACCACCTCTTATTGCGAGAACCAATGTGAACACAACAAAAAATGCATAAAAATAGCTAAAAATCACACAATTTTTTTTTAATATTTTTTATAAAAAAATCGCTACTTTTCGAAGTAAAAAAAAAAATTAAAATTATTTTTTATTTAAAAAAAAAACATTTTTTTATTTAAAAAAAAACATTTTTTTTGCTACTAAAAGTAGCGATTTTAACATAAAAAATATTAAAAAAAAAATTTTACATTTTTTTTTTGATTTTTTAGGTTTTTTCGGGGTTTAGTTTTTAGCATTTTAGCTTGGGGGGGGGGGGGTGGGGGTTAGGTTTTTTTAGGGTTTTTTTTAGCTATTTTAGGTTGTGTTCACATTGGTTCTCGCGGTTCTCGCATGAATCTTACCCTATATATATATATATATATATATATATATATATATATATATATATATATGGGAATCAGGGGCGCAACTTCCTTGGGGCGGGAGGCGGCGCCCGCCCCCCGAACTTTTCGACGCGTAGTGTTATGAACAGTAACAATTCATATATAAATTTTTAGGTATATACGTGAGAAAACTCATATTCGTGAGAAAACTTTATATAACCATTACTAAACTCTAAACTCTAAATCATAATCCATAAACCTCAAAAACTAAACTCTAAAGGTTAACGCTTAAAACCTAAAAACTAAATGCTAAAGTTAACCTTAAATGCTAATCCTTAAACTCTAACAATTAAATAAAATTAAACCTCAAACAAAATTCAACGCAAATATCAATCGTTTAATAAAGTTTCCTCGTGATCCTCTGCCACATATGTGTGTGTATGCGCGCGTGCGCATATGCCAGTTTACGTTAAAAATGATACTTGTGTGAGAAATGTGCAAAGTATTCAAATGCAACACATATTTGAGGATGAGGGTAGACATGTGGATAACTACAAGTGGTCTTAAACACATACCCCCATTGCAATGACATGATTCATTCATTCGTTAGATCAACTGGACAACTTAGACAAATAGTTTAGAAGCATTGTTGTTATCAAAATGTATCAACTTTATATTCTAAGAAAAGCTGATCGTGTAGAGTTAGAGAAATAAAAAGTTGGAGAAGACATGTTGAAGCTCAAGGAGACAAGGAATTTGTTTTGACGTTCAACTCAGTATATTTTGAGATATGGAAGGGATAACACCATTTCCCTATTTGCACTATCAATAGTTGAGTACTTGACGAGGTACAAAAAGCATGGATACAAAGATTATGAGACATGACATGAACCCTTCATACATACTTTCTTTATAAATAGTTTTATGTACAACTTTGAGAAATACTTTTTAGTAAAATTGACGTCTTTACGACTAATAGATTTTTTAAACATTTTATAAAAATGGGATGTTTCCTATTACAAATAGCTAATTCAAGATGGCTTAAATTCCTTATCCTTAATAGCGGAGGTTTTATTTTTCAGTTTTCATTTAAGGTATAGTTTAGTTTTTTCCTCCACTATTTGCAATGCTTAATATTGAAAAAAACAATAATAAATACAAAGTTGTTATTGCTTTTCAACATAACTCGGTTTTAAATAACACTAATATCTAAATGTGGACAAAAAGAATGTAAACCATACATATGTAAAATAGTCTTCGGGACAGTAGTGGGGCGGCCTGCGACTAGCGGGTGTGATATTACCGTCTGTTGTGAAAATCACCTCTCAAAAAAAAAATACATATGTAAAATAAGTAACTACAAATTAACTGCTTAGACAATCACCTTCTGATATTAATAACCATAAATTATGTAATCCTAAGAACATTTATCAAACAACATGATTTATACATGAACAAAACAATCATCATACCCACATCAACATTTTTGCAGACTAGTACACAAACAATTTAGACCTTTTGTACACGGCGATTCACTTTCGTGAAAACTTAAAAAAAATGAAAGACCGGGCACATGATAAGTGGCTTTCCTCTAAGAAATTTAGGCTTAGTTTCATTTCGATTTTGGCCTGGCTTGAAGTCAACTCATCAGCTTTAGACCAGCCCAACCCATATATAATTTGAGCTCGGCATAAATATACAGACTTACTTTAAAATGAATCCATACAAGTTTTACAAGTAAATGAAAATGCAATTAAGCCAAGAAAACAAATTTTTAAACAAAACAAAATTAAAAAAATACAGATCATCAAAGTACCAGTATACAACAGGTCTAAAGACATCTGACATTACTTCCATATGATTCAAACAATATCTGACCCAGAATAACCCAAGAGAAATCAACATAAAAACTAAGGTGGGTGGGTTTGAGCTAAGCTCATGGAACTCAACCAATGTAGTTAACTATTCTTGACGGTTATGTGAACTTGGTTGACTGTTTGATCTCTGTCTGACATGTGTAGGGGTTCTGCTTCTTGTGGTTTTGGCATTCTCTCTTGACCTACTTGATCCGCGAATCTATTATTCATCTGCAGATGAAAAGTCAAACATGCTATCCGAATCATCCAACAGATTGTCGGAAGCCAGATCAGATTCTGATAAAACATAGTCACCATCATCGTCATCATCGTCATCAAACTCAAACTGCATATTGAGCATGTTTTGTTCCCCCATATCTTCTTCCAAACGTCTCCACTCAAGTTCACGTTCAGGGTCCACATCTGTTGGCCTAAGACATGGGTGTACATGGCTGGCATGTTCTTCTAATTGAGTATAATTACCAACAAAATCACAGGTTTCAAGTGAGCAATTTCTTGTTTTCGAGTCCATGAATTGGCGAGCAGGGTCAACCACAGCCCACCCGTTGATTTCACCCCTACATAAAGGGCAAGCAAGCTTAGTTCGTTCCCTCACCTTATTCATATTTGAAATGTGAAACTGGTCAAGATAATTTGAGTGGCGGGGATTCGTGTCACACATGTATGGGCGACATCCTTTTTCAAGTGAAGAACAAAGTAGAAGCACAGCATTGTGTGGGTGTTCCATACAAATAGGGCATCTAGCTTCTTCAAATTCACTTTCATATCCAACTTGTAGGGAGGGAGATTTGGGTTCCTTTCTATCATCATTCTTGTCGTAACAGGAATAGGGAGATGCCCTACACTTATTAGACGAAGATCTTCTATCTTTAGGCATCTTCACGGCTTCACAAAATCAGAAGTGCCTGTTTATTAACAATACCATGAGGAAACCATGAGATTAAACATGAGTATTCTGATACAAAATATATCTACAAATGGTTCTCATCACAGCATTGATATATAATATTGTACAATCAAGATTCAAATCTTGTATATAAAGTAATTGACCATAAATTCAAGGTTAAAACTAGTATCATGGCTTACTAAGTTACAAATCTGAACTAATTCGCTCAAACAACAATCCTACGACGTAAAAATAGAGCCGTAAAACATAATATTAGTGTTTCACAACATTGATCTATTATATTGTACTTGTACAACAATCAAGATTCAAATTCTATGGTGAAAACAATTAAGCATTGTCTCAAGAGTTACAGATGAAATGGTATTCGGTGTTTCTTTAACTTCATGAATGATTAAATGTTCGACCATATCCCAAATTCAACTATTCCACCATTATCACTAATATGAATTGCTTATACACAAAGATCATGAACATCAGGATATGAAATGATTAGAAAAAATCACATAAATATCTAACTCTTTTATAGAAAGAAAAATAGTGGAAAAACAAATCAACGTTCACAATTCACAAACAATATAGCGAAAATTGTCCATCTAAATCGCCAGTAAATATGGGAAGTTGGCAATTAATACAATTCTATTTGTACGTATATAATATAATAAACCATAATTCCATTAGGAATCTGAACTGATTCGCTCAAACTACAATCCGACGCCATAAAAATAGAGCCGTAAAACATAATATCAGTATCATAGCTTATTAAGTTAAGAAATCTAAATTGATTCGCTCCAACTACAACCCAACGCCGTAAAACAAAAAATTAGGGTTCACAGCATTGATCTATTATATTGTATAATAACGATTCAAATACTGTATGGTGAAAACAATTAGGTGCTCTCATTCAATGTTTCTTTAACTTCATGAATGGTTAACCGTTCGAGCATATCCCAAATTCAACTATTCCATCACTATCAGTAATCATATGAGTTGCTTATACACAAGATCATTAACATCAGGATGTGGAATGATTAAAAAATCAGATAAACATCTAATTCTTTTCTTGAAAGAAAAACAGTGGAAAAACAAATCAACATTCACAATTCACAAACTAGATAGCGAAAATTGTGCATCTCAATCACTGGTACAATATGACAACTGATATAATTCCATCTGTAGGCATAAATATATAATATAGATCATAATTCAATGTTAAAATCAGTATCACAGCTTATTAAGTTAAAAAATCTAAACTAATTCGCTCAAGCTACAATCATATCACATAAACATAATCTTAGGGTTTCACCACCCAACTTATTCTACAATCATATCACATAAACACCGTTCATAGTCACATTCACAGATTCTAATTGTAACATCTCTATCAAGAAAACGAATCATAAATCACCAGATCCTATTAAAAAAAGGATCTAAACATCATCATCATCATACAAAATCTAATCCATGACGAATGCGACATATACGAGAATTTGAACACTTCAAACACCGATTAAAGCTTTACCTGATGAACTTAAAAGGTAGAAATCAAACCTGATCGTTAATCAAAGAAGTGAATTTTGAAATTAGGTGGTTGAGTTTGTGCACCCTAGGGGAGTCCTTACAGTGCGCGAAGAAGTGAATTTTGAAATTAGGTGGTTGAGTTTGTGCAGCCTCGTGGCGTTTATATAATGAACTAGGTTAGTTCCCCGTGTGTTACACGGGTTGAACAATTTAATAAATATTTCTTGTAAATACAAACTAAAGAGGGAGACATTTATATACCAATTGACATAAATAAGTTAATATAAAGATGATGTATGTTAGTATTATAAAATTTATCAGAGAAGAATGTAATCAAACTGTCGCTAAAAATAATACAAAAATAAATATATTATGTAATACGTATTATTGTATTTACGTATTACATTACATTTAAATTTAATGATAAATAAAAAGATAGAATGGATGTAAATTACAAAGACACTCAATGTTTAAAAAAAAGATGTAACATGAATAATGATAATTTATGAATATTTTCATTAAATGTATTATTTGAAGATTTGGAAAGTTGTTACTAAGATTTCAGGATTTTTTTTTTTTTTGAAATTAGGATTAACTATTACCAAGATTTCAGGATTTTTTTTTTTAATTTAGGATTAACTATGAAACTAAAGAGATAAGTAAACCAATGTGTGACACGTGTCATTTATTGGAACCATCTAATTTTCTGTTTTCCCATCTCTTTTGTACAGTTATCTTATATTAATTAAATACTAAATTAATATTAAATCGTATCCTAGTTTGAATTTGAAATAGAATCCTTCTATTTTTCTAACAAAGTATTATCTTCGAATTTAAAATTGTTAATTTAATATAAGATGTTTCTAATTTTTCTTTAGGAAAATAGAAAATAGATGACTCCAATGAATGATACGTGTCACATATTAGTTTATTGATAGTATAAGTTTGGTATATAAAATTATATTTATTCAACACGTACAATACACGGGGTTCCTTAAAGTTTTTCTTTTATTTAATATGTCAAATTATATAATAAAATAAAATAAAGAATTTCAAATAATGTCACGTGACACCCTCTCCTTTAATCTTGCAATTTTAATTTATATAGTATTTTATTTTAATATAATTTTTAATTACTAATACGTGTTTTATATTCATAAATCTATTGTTTTTCATCAATTGGTTGTTCGATAAATGAATATGTTTTTTTTTTTGTTCTGTTGCTAATATTTTTGTTATAATAATCTAAACATATTAGTAGTAGATTACGTTTGAAGTTGATAAGGTATTAACCATTTGAAGTTGATTATGTTTTTAAAGTGATTTTTCTACTTTGAAATTATAAACTTATCTTTACTATAAAATATATAATTTATAAACATTTGCTTTTATATGTTTTCTAAACGGATAAATAATAATAAAATTAAATTGATATGTGAAGGGAGATCAGATTTCAGGATTGTTGTTGTTGTTGTTGTTGTTGTTGTTGTACTGTTTTGAATTTAGGATTAACTATGAAACTAAAGGGATTATATTTTAGGAGGGAAAATAGATTTCTAGATAGTCTCAGTGATTGCCATGTGTCTCAAATTGGTTTACTTTATTATATGTATAGATAAGCGCACAGAAAAGCATGCATTATAATGAGGGTCATCTTGGGCCAACCATGTTTCCAAAACGTGGGCTCCATTCACTAGTATTGGGTCGGGTTTAAGTATTGCATACCCAAACTTATTGAACTCATGAGTACCCATGTAATATATTTTTTTTCCAATCTCTCATACCCGGTTTCATATCCATTGGGTATCCCGTATACCCGTCCTGAATGTTTTGGATTACGGTTATACCAGTCGGGGTTCAGGTTGTTTTGTCATCCATGCTCCAAATTACTTTTTCGGAAGAACACAACCAAATTATCTCTGAATCCGGTGATTGAATGAGTATCAAGAGAATGAATCAACTGTAATTTAAAAGGCTGGCAAGCGAACAAATGACATAAAGCGATGAATATTGTTGATCGTTTTGGAGTTGCAGACGATTTACTGTAATTAGAAACAGTAACTACAAAACAGTTAAAGTGAAGATACAGAAAATTTATTATATTAGAATCTAAAACGACAAACTTGAAAGATGAGACGTGTTACAAACTTTAGAGATAAAGCTTATCAAAAACAATAATTACAAACAGTAACTGAAACGACGAATACTTTATTATAATAATGCACCGCCTAACCTACGCGCCAAAAAGACATCCTATAAAAAGATACGTCTCAGCAACTTCCATTTGATTAAACACACAAAAAAAAAAAAAAAACGCCAATACTACTAAATACCACTCACTGTAAAATGCCAAAAAAAAAAAAAAAATCAAAGATGGCTGATGACAGTGAAGATTGTGAAGAGAGATCCATTTAGGATTTTTAATTTATTTTTTCGCTACTGTTTTTTTCCTTGTGGTTGTAATATAATTTTACAATTGTAAAACGCCAAGATACTACAAACGCCAAAATGTATATAAAAAATAATAGAACAATGGGCCATCTTGTGTAAAATGCCTTGAAAAACGCCATTAAGAGAGATATTCTGTCCCCTTGGGGGTTCCAATGGCATACGATTTGAAAAACATCATAAACGCCAAAATGTTAATATAATGAAACCATTAAAATTAGGGGTGAGCAAATGTCCATACCCGACCCGACCCTATGAGAACCCGACCCGACCCGAGAACCGGAAAAGCAAAAAAAGGAACCGAATCAGTACCCTATATTACAGGGTCGGTTCCGGGTAGTTGCATAGTCGGGTATGTCGGTTCTTGATTTAAACACCGACCCGATGAAGGAAAGATCATCATTTAACAGTTTACCAACTACAAGTCGAAACAATTGCATTCAACTTCAGAATCAGAGGTAATTTGGTTCAATATATTGAATGATAAACTTCAGAATCAGAGGTAATTTGGTACAAGTCGAAAAAGAATTATATGACAATCAAACTATTTTAAATGATAAACTTATAAAGTAACAAGTGGAACAAAATATACCTTATTGATTCCAACTTGTATACTCTGTTTGTACAATTTGTTTTCTAATATTTGGTACACGTCGAAAAAGAATTATATGACAATCAAACTATTTTGAATGATAAACTTATAAAGTAACAAGTGGAAGAAAATATACCTTATTGATTCCAACTTGTATACTCTGTTTGTACAGTTTGTTTTCTAACAAAACCAGCATAACCAATTTGGGTTAATTTAGTCGTTATTAGTGTCATAAGTTATAAAAGGTATTAGTGTCATAAGTTATAAACGGGTCAGTGGATTAAAAACGAGTTCATAGTGAGTTTATAGCAAGACTGATAATCGACTTTTAAAGGTACTCGTATGATATTAATAAATGACTTGTGACCTTTATGGCCGCTTAATCGCTTAATCGACTTATAAACACATCAAACTGCAAGACTGATTAGTGAGTTCGCTATGATGGTACGAGTTTTTATGGCCGCTATGACTTTTATGGCTGCTTAATCGTTTGCCGGCTGCGAATATGCTGCAGACTGGCTGCGAACATGTTGCAGTCTGGCTGCAAATACTCTGCAGACCCATAAAAAGGTACTGCTAGTAATCTTTTAACAAAAAACAAATTAACGATCAAACGAATTAACAAACGGTCTGCATGCGAAACTTACCTGATGATTGAAGTGCTGCTAGTATGTTTTTAAATGTCGATGCTGATTGCTGAATGCCTGCGCCTGAATGTTTTTGGACGGCTGAATGATTAATTAATATCGATCACCCTAAAATTTTTATTTATCATGGATTTTTTGCATTATCTCTTTAAGTTACAATATAATCTTTATTTTTATCAATGATTTTGCATTATATCTTGAAGAATTGCATTTAGTTATGATGATATGTTAGCAACAGTTTGTTATAAATCGATATAGGTTAAGTTAGGCTAATGGGCTTTGGCCTAGATATGTTGTTTGTAACAGAATCGCACATTTGAATCGGTTCCAGATTGTTGGCTTCGGTTCTTTGTTGTTCCCTACCCGACCCAACCCGATACCCGAAATACAACATTTACAAGAACCGACCAAATACCCTATATACTATAATAGGGTCGGTTTCGGGTACTTTTCGGTTCGGTTCTTGGTTCTAGTCGGGTCGGACCTATTTATGCTCACCCATAATTAAAATGCCATTAATTATTGAATTTGGATAACGCCAAAAATCTTAAACCCCAAAAATAAATCGATATTGTGAAAAGCGGAACTAGAAAAGCGGAAGATAAAATGACAAAAAAGCCCATACGCCCTAGTTATATCGCGCACCACGTGTTGGGCAGGATGCGTTCTCATCGTTTTCACACTTTTGGGCGTTTTCTCTTGATCCCGTTTCTCTCTCTTTCTCTCACTATATATATATGTATAGGAGAATGATCCGTTTGCAACCACCCTTTATTGTGAGAACCAGTGTGAACACAAAAAGTACTACCTAAAAAAATATAAAAAACACCAAAAATTTTTGGAAAAATCGCTATATTTCGTTTATAAAAAAATATTTTTTTTCAAAAAAAAAAAAATCGAGTAACAGTTGTCCATACACATGTGCATTTGTATATCATTTCTTTGACAAATTCCGTATTTCATTACAAATATTAGACAATTGCACTTTTATTTACACTACCACGTGTAATACACTACTTTTTACGTTAACAATATTATAAAAATGCACATGTGCATCTATATGTATAAACATGAAATAAGGTGTGTAGGTACACTACTTTCTCTTTCTTCTATCATTCCATCCATAATACACAAACATGCACATGTGCATTTTTGTCATTTATTTCTTTGACAAATTCCGTAATTCATTACAAATATTAGATAATTGCACTTTCATTTACACTACCGTATGTAATACACTACTTTTTACATTACAAATATTAGAAATGCACACGTGCATCTTTATGTATCAACATGAAATAAGGTGTTTTGGTACACTACTTTGAATACACTTTCCCTTTCATTTATCATACCCTCCATAATACACTACCATCTATAATACAATATCATTACCTCCTACCATCCATAATACAATACCATTACAAATATTTTCACTTTATTACATGTATATCAACAACATTTATACCATCCAATCAACATATTACATAATAAATTGACAACTATAACCAAACCATCAACTACTGAATATAACTAACCAAAAAACATGTATACGTGCCTACTTCTCCATTCAAAATCACAAACTTTTGTACCAAAACACGTTATATCATGGTTATACATAATGATGCACATGTGCATTTTGAATATTGGTAATGTAAAAAGTAGGGTATTAGTGATGGTATTGTAAATTAAAGTGCAATTGTCTATTACTGATAATGTATTACGTAATTTGTCGAAGTAATGATACATATGCACATGTGCATGGATAACTGTTACTCGAAAAAAAAAATTTATTTATTTATTTATTTTTTTTGCTAACTAAATATAGCGATTTTTTTTTTAAATATTAAATTTTTTTTAGTGGTTTTTATTTTTTTTTAGATTTTATTTTGTGTTCACATTGGTTCTCGCATGAACCTTACCCTATATATATCTATACTACTTTAATAAAGAGTAAATTACAAGTTTTGTTCTTTATGTATGTCCCAAATTGCAGGCGCTGTCCTTTGTCTTTAAAATTGATGAGTTTTGTCCTTAATGTTTGCAAATCTTGCACGTTATGTCCTTTAGGCCAAACCTAGTTAGATTTTTTAGTTAAATCTGGTCATGTGCAATGCACATGAGGGTATTCTTGTCATTTCAACTATACAGGGGTTATTTTGTAAAGAACTTCTATTCAGGGGCCATTTTGTACAAACTTAAAAGTAAAACACTATATATACAAACTCTCTCTCCTCTTTCTCTCTCTCTCTCTCATAAACTCTCTCTCTTCTCTCCCTCTCTAACATCTGATAAACTCTCTCTCTCCCCTCTCTCTCTCTCTCTCTCAACTTTCTTCTCTCTCTAACAACAGATTTAAGTGGTGTGTGGCGGTGGTGAGTTAGGGGCAGCGGCGGGTTAGGTACGGCGGTGGTGGTAACAGATTGAAGCTGGTGTGAGGCGGTGGTTAGGGGCGGCGGCGGGTTAGGTACGACGGTGGTGGTGGTGTTGGTGCTTCGGTGGTGGTGGGTTAAGTGCGGTGGTGGAGGTGGTGTTAGTGTGTCGGTGGTGGTAACAGATTGAAGGTGGTGTGTGTCGGTGGTGGTAACAGATTGAAGGTGGTGTGTGAGAGAGACCACAAAAGTCAAATCAAACAAATAATCGAGATCAACTGCTGATTGTGAAGTCAAAATAAGTAGAAAACCCTAATTAATAAAGATTGAAAGGGTGAATAGGAAGAAATGACCCGCTGTCACCGAGGATGATGACTTTGAGAAGCATTCTTCGTCTTGAAGGCATCCTAATTGGATCAACAGAAAAAAAGGATGTGAAGTGAAGGTGATGATTGAAATAATTGCAGTAAAGGTGATGATCAAATGGTGATGATGATCGATTAAACTTTAATTATATGTATTTTTGGAGTTTTTTATTTTGATTTGGACGGACCTTTCTAGTATTGGGCTAGATCTCAATTCTCAAGATTCAAAAATCAAAATTACCATTTTTCACGCAATAACTTGTTCCATCGGGTTAGGTACGGCGACGGTGGTGGTGGTGGGTTAAGTGCGGTGGCGGAGGTGGTGTTAGTGCGTCGGTGGTGGTGGGTGAAGGTGCTGCGGTGGGTGGTCAGCGGTGGTCTTTTGGTGGCGGTGGTGGTGGTGGGTGGTGGGGGTTGAATGAATCTACTGAAATGGTGTTTGAATATATTGTATATAAAACTATAAAATATATATTAAGTTTTTTTATTTTGTTTTGATTTATTTAATAAATATTTTTAAATAAATTTATAAAAAGACTAAAATACCCTTATGTAATCTGATTTAACCAAAAAATCTAACTGGGTTTGGTCTAAGGACATAACTTGCAAGATTTGCAAACATTAAGGACAAAACTCATCAATTTTAAAGACAAAGGACAGCGCCTGCAATTTGGGACATACATAAAGGACAAAACTTGTAATTTACTCTTTAATAAACATATAGGAAGGACAGAAATGGTCATTTGCCACTTTACAACCATTTGAAGCACATTGTACAAACATCTCAAGCACAAATGTGTTGAAATTACCTTTTCAACAGATGCAGAACTCTTGGGCGGGATATCTAATTTGTGGGCAGGATTTCAAAATTCAAACACCCATTGTAAGAGCATTCTCATTCAAACCACCAAAATCGGTGTGGGGGGTTTTTAAAATATAAGAAGTATAAAAAGTGGTTGTGAGTGAAGGAGAGAGAAAATGTTACTGTTCATCTGTATATTTGGGGGGACACTGTTCACCCCCTATACTTTTTTAATATATATTGAAAGTGGTTGTGAGTGAAGGAGAGAGAAAATGTAATATATATTGAAAAGGAGAGAGAAAAAATATTTGTTTTTAGTGGAAATATATTGATATAGGACTTGTTTTTTAGTGGAATGTATGTATATTTTTAGTGGATTGGATGTGAATGCTCTAATATCTATCTTTTCTTCATCTAATCACGCCTCTCTTTCCTTTTCTCTTGCTTTTTCCTCTTTTCTAATCTCGGGCTTTTTCCCTTTTGTGTTGAACACCGATGATTTGAAGAAATCCCATTCGATTCGCAGCTCATGAACACTGATTTGAAGAAATCCCCACCGATTTGCAGGTTTGTTCTCGCACGTGGCACTTTCGGCACCGTCACCTCCTCTCAAATTTCACTTTCGGTACAGTTTCATCCAATTTTGATTCTTTGTTAAGATTAATCTTATAATTTATCACTAGCTTTCTCTTTTTGGTTTTGGTTACAAGGTTGAACAGCGGCAGTGACAATTAGGGTGTTAAGATCTAGGGTTCCGACAAAAACGGAGATGGTTACCGCTGGATTTCATATAGATCTGGTGGCGATGACTAGATTATTGATGAGGTTTTGGTTGGAATTCGCGACTGCATGCTCAAGTTTAGGAAAACAAGGGTTTGGTAAGTAGAGATTCCGGAGATATATGGCATAAACAAGCTTTCTATAACAACAAGGTAAGAACCAACACCAGTAAATCATTTATTTTCTTCAATTTCAGGTAAAATAGGGGACTTTGGTTGCTGTTTTTTTTTCAGAAGTAGAAGGCGGAGGTGCTGCTAGGCCCCAACACCAGTAAATCATTTATTTTCTTCAATTTTGTGAAATTGATCTGGGTATTGTTACTGTTAGTCTACCTGTACAGAATCCGATTAGGTGTTGAATTTGAATTGGGGGTAGTCTTTTTTTGTTTGTTTGATTGTTGATTAAACCCTTTATGACAGAATTATTAAATTTGCAAGTTGTTATGCTGTTATAGATTGTTTATTTTTTCTACTTTTTGATTAGATCTGTGAATTTAAAGTGTAAACTTTTATATATCTGCTCTGTTGTAGTTCATAAAACTACTTTTGATTGGGATTTTATTCCAAACAGTTGATCTGACTGCTCTTTTTGCTATTTTTATGTTTGTGTGTGTGTTTAGGTGTGTTTATGTGTGTTCTTTTTGTTTCAAGTTGCTTAAGTTCTCTGTTAAGTTTGTACAATAAAAAGAATCTTTTTATCATAATCGAAACAAATACGAACAAATAAATCTTTAAAAGACCATTTTTAAGATAAAGTTTGATACTTTAATGTTCATTATGTTTAGTTTAGTTGTCTGCTGTTCATAAATCTATAGTTTAGTCTCATGGTGTTCGTTTCATCGTTTTCGGGCCTTAAAGCTGAAAATTTCAAGCCTAAGAAGATTAGATATGATTTTGATTATTACTCTTATCAGAACTAATCTGGTTCTATTAGATAAATCATGAATGATGTGATTTCTAAGTTGATTTTGTGTTTTTTTCAGGATAGAAGGTATATTCGCTTGACGGTTGATGATCCTGTGAGTAATTAAGGTGGTATTAATTGCATACTTTCTTGATTTGGGTTCATTGTGATCCATGGGGATCTTCGAAGAAATGGGATTTTACGGAAATCTTGATTTCCTTTCGGCTCCCAACTGCGATGGAGAACGGGCTCCTGAAACCGAACAAGAAGCATCCATGGAGGAAGATTACAGTGAGAAGAAATGGACGTTGATGAGCTCGAAAGGAGGATGCGGCTAGACCGGATGCTTTTAAGGTGGCTCAAAGATCAAAGAAAAGGTAAAGACGTCGATAACACCAAACAACGTCAGTCTCAAGAACAAGCGCAACGCAAGAAGATGTCGTGGGCCCAAGATGGGATCTTGAAGTACATGCTTAAAATGATGGAAGTTTGCAAGGCTCAAGGGTTTGTTTACGGAATCATTCCGGAAAACTGGAAGCCCGTTAGCGGGGCGTCTGATAATCTCCGGGCCTGGTGGAAGGAAAAATATCTAGCATTTGATCGTATGATTAGATACTCTTATCTAGCATTTGCCCTTTATATTAAACATGCTCAGCTTCTCCCTATCGTATGATTAGATACTCTTACGGAATCAGTTTTTCTCTTTTGATCGTATGATTAGATACTCTTATCTAGCATTTGCCCTTTATATTAAACATGCTCAACTGTTCGTTGTTTTTTGATAGGGAGAAGCTGAGCTAATCTCATATATTGTTACATTTTTCAAGCGGATTGGGATAACTGCTAAAGATGTTGGCTTCAAGATATCTAGCAGAAAGGTGTCAGATTGTCTTCATTTATTTGGCTGTAATTATGACATTTTTATTGAATCTGTTTTGTTTCTTTCACCACAGGTTCTACAGGAAGTGCTAAGTTTGTATTCTGTACCAAAAGCTTCGTTTGCCAAAGCTTGCATCATCATAGATAAGGTCAGCACTTAAATGCAGAACTGGATCCGCTTTTGTATGTTTTTGTTTTTAAATGATTTATTTTAATTGGAAAAAGATGGGGAAAATACCCATGGAGGAGATCAAGAAAGAGCTGAAGTTGGTTGATTTATCAAATGAAGCTATTGAGGATCTACTGCAAGTTCTTTCCATGAAGTCTTTAACGGAGTTGGAAGGTACTTTTTGTTGCTAAATAGCAAGTAGGGGTGAACAAATAAGTGAATAACTGAATTAACCAAATTGTAGCTGACTTAACCGGATCGAACTTCTAACCGATGGTTCGGTTAAGTCACAACAGATTAACTGAAAGTTATGACGTATGGTTTTGGTGTGTGGCATAGCCGCATAGTTGAATTAACCGAACCGAACCAATTATACATATAGCCCAACTGTTTAGCAAATTACTTATGAATCGCTTGAATTTAAGAGTTAAATTTCTTAGTTTAAAAATTTTAAAATGTTGTTGGTTAACTGAACATAAAACCGACCGTGTGTTAAAAGCCGAAAACCGTTGGTTAATAAATAACTAATAACCGAAAATTTCGCTTTCGGTTTTGGTGGGGTCTTAAAACTGAACCAAACCATCCCATGCACATCTCTATTAATAGGGGTGGCAATTCTTGTTGGGTCTGGGTTTGTATCGGTGTAGCACTGAACTTGAGCACGACCCGTTTAGTTAGATGTGTTAAAAACTCAAAATCCTAAACTGGACACCCTTAGCCACTGTCTGTAACCTGCAAACAACCTGCGTAATTCGTTTAATTCTAATTATAAACGGATTGGTTGCTTGACATAGTTTATGGTGGTTCTGGAGCGGAGCTTTATCAGCATTATCGCAGACCTGCTGTTCTGTCTCATGAAGAGCTTCTTTGTGTGGTAGTCAAGGTGTGTATGTTATTTAGTTTATTGTTATTATTTTTTAGTTTTGGTACAACAAAGTAAGGTCAGAAACCTTGAGATTTAAAAAAAAAAAAATAAAAATTAACAAACCTTGAGAAACTGGAAGTTAACAAACCTTGAGATTTAAAAAAAAAAAAAAATTAAAAACAGTTCTTTAGATCTTCATAGTCCAACTTTAGTTATATCTTGAGAGCAAAATTTGACTTTTTGGGAATAGAAAAAAAGTGTTAAGTTTTCATTGGTTATTTTTTCATGTAGATGATTTTACATCAATGATCTGGGATTTGGGGACTAAAGATATAGCGCGGGCCAGTTAAAGTACACCCGACCATACTTGATTGAACTCGTGTACTTAGACGGCATTCAAATATCAAATCTTACTCTGATCGATTCTCCTTCGTGGAATGTTCATCCAATATATAGCAGGTATGGCCGAAATGCTTTAATCGCGTGTCGTTTGTGGTTTTCGTTTATAGAATGTTGTTGATTCATTTAGTCCTGTTGATGCAGCAATATAATCTTTCAGGGAATTACCATTCATGCACCAGTTAGATCTCGGAATACTGATGGAATCAACCTCGGTAATGACTTATGTATACTTTGACTTTTTAAGTCAAACTTAACTTAGCTTTAATTGAAATATGTTATGCATTTGATCTCAAATGTCACCTGATCAGATATTTTTAGAGATGTCTATGACGCGTAGACTACGCATCTCAATTTTCTGAAATTTTGATCGAGTTAACTCGGATTATCTTCGAAGTCAAACTCAGTACGTTTGACTTGAATAATGCTTTCACTTTCGAGATTAAAAAATATGATCTTGGTAAAGTTTGCGACAAATATTTTTAATAATTATCTAACTAAATTCTTTTTCTTAAAGTAATGTAAATTAACTAAGCTTAATTTCAAAGCCAAAGAGTAATATGTTTGACTTGAATGAACTTCTATTCTTCCAGATTCTTGCACAAATACACGAATCGAGGACTGTTACATTGTGTCCGGGGACGATTGTGTAGCCGTGAAGAGCGGTTGGGACGAGTACGGGATCGCATATGGTAGTATGCAGACCCAACAACTTGTAATCCGACGGCTCACGTGCATTTCACCAACGACTGCGGTTATTGCTTTAGGAAGTGAAATGTCGGGCGGCATTCAAGACGTCCGAGCCGAAGACGTAGCCATCAACTCCAAGTCAGGAGTCCGGATCAAAACCGGTGTCGGAAGAGGTGGGTTCGTGAAGGACATATACGTAAAAGGGTTCACCATGCACACCATGAAATGGGCGTTTTGGATGATGGGTACCTACGGGTCCCACCTTGATGACAATTGGGACCCGAATGCGATCCCCGTTATCTAAAACATAAACTACCGAGACATGGTGGCGGAAAATGTCACCATGGCGGCTAGATTGGAGGAAAAGTTGCCGAAGATGTTAAAGTTCATATGTATTATTATAAACCAAACTACAATTTGAAATGTGAACTTTTGATTTCAGTATAATGAATTTGATCGTCATTAATCAGTTTGATCAGTTTGATGTAACTTGTGCATTAGACCTTGGGGGTTAAAACCTTGTACTTTGTACCTCAGGGTCAAAATGATTTAGCACCTGGTAAATATTTTCAACAGTGAAAGGGAAAAAAGGTGATCAACCAAATTGGTGCGACTGGCCGACGCGTATTTAAAATCACTTGTTACGATCAAACTCATTCTGACTCGAGCCTGTTTCAAATTGCTATCCAATCTTAGGCTACTTGGTGTGGGAGGAGGCAAGTCCTTGGAGGATACCCTCCTTCAAGCTTGTTTCAAACCACCACGAATCCTAGATAAATGTTGTTGCCCATGGCGCAATGGTTTGACGGTTTAAAGGAATGGTCATCACTTCCTTCCACATGGAAGGACTTGGACTGTTAGTCAACTTCAACTTCGGTTTGAACCCAGTCGATCTGAAAACTCATCATTTTTATTACAATTACAAAAGTAATAATAATGCAGTATGGCTTGGTATGAATGTATGTATACTTTTATTTCAACTTAATTTTAATCAAAATTTGAATTTAGATAAAGATGGTTGAAACTAAAATGTGATGAAGTACATTCGATTATAAAATTCATTCTGAAAGCTACAAGTTAAATAATCAAACAATAGTTGCTTATGAATAAGTGTTGTGTTTTCCGTTGCATCATGAATTTGGTTTTGATTATGGCTTAAAACCGAACCGCCCCGTACATAGCCCTAAACTCACCAACCTAAGTGATATGTTTCCCGCCGCATCGCGCGGGTAAATGACTAGTATATATATATATATATATATGTGTGTGTGTGTGTGTGTGTGTGTGTGGGAGAGTTCATTAGGGAACACTAAAAAAGTGGGGAAACGAGGAACACTTTTAAAAATTCAACTTAACATGTTAAAAATCAATTTTTTGTAAAAAAAATTCGACGCTTTTCCTTATAAATACATCTAAAAACATTTTAAATAAAAAAACTAAAAAATATAAAAAAAACGTTTAAAGAAAAATCATTTTTGTAAAAGAAAATTAAGCCTTTTTTAATTGTTTTTTATATTTTTAGTTTTTGATTTTTTTATTAAAAATGTTTCTAAAAGTATATATAAAGAAAACACCGATTTTTTTTTTTAAAATAATTGATTTTTAACATGTTAAGTTAAATTGTTAAATCACCGTAAACAAAATTTACATTAGACATAAACAAAATTTATATTAGGCATAACTATCGACTCGACAAATTTTTTTGTTCTTTTTTTTACATATATGTTTATAACATTTTCACTTAAGTTTGTGCAAAAAATGATAGTCCAATTTGCGCGGAAAGTAGGAGTTCTGATGGTTCTAACAACCTCTAGAAACTTCATCACAACCATCTATTCAAAACAATCAAGGGTGGAGATTGAATATTTTACAAAAAAGTGGTTTTTCAGTACATGTTGCAGACCCCCTGTTAAAAAACGTGTTTTTTTTAGTACATGTTACATGTGTTAAGTTGTTACATGTCCAGCAGAAAAAGTGTAACACATGGTAAAATGAGGTTAATTTATTTAGATTTCATAGTTTTTAACTAAGATGGGATTTCTTCCTATAGTTGCCCTATATATATATGGGAATGATAATGAAAAAACTCATATTCGTGAGAAAACTTTATATAACCATTACTAAACTCTAAATCATAATCCATAAACCTCAAAAACTAAACTCTAAAGGTTAACGCTTAAAACCTAAACACTAAATGCTAAAGTTAACCTTAAAATGCTAATCCTTAAACTCTAACAATTAAATAAAATTAAACCTCAAACAAAATTCAACGCAAATATCAATCGTTTAATAAAGTTTCCTCGTGATCCTCTGCCACATATGTGTGTGTACACGCGCGTGCGCATATGCCAGTTTACGTTAAAAATGATACTTGTGTGAGAAATGTACAAAGTATTCAAATGCAACACATATTTAAGGATGAGGGTAGACATGTGGATAACTACAAGTGGTCTTAAACACATACCCCCCATTGCAATGACA
This sequence comes from Helianthus tuberosus, assembly GCA_030545235.1. NCBI lineage: Eukaryota > Viridiplantae > Streptophyta > Magnoliopsida > Asterales > Asteraceae > Helianthus > Helianthus tuberosus. The sequence goes on along the minus strand of CM060441.1, from coordinate 210,389,318 downwards.
TGATTCATTCATTCGTTAGATCAACTGGACAACTTAGACAAATAGTTTAGAAGCATTGTAATTATCAAAATGTATCAACTTGATATTCTAAGAAAAGCTGATCGTGTAGAGTTAAAGAAATAAAAAGTTGGAGAAGACATGTTGAAGCTCAAGGAGACAAGGAATTTGTTTTGACGTTCAACTCAATATATTTTGAGATATGGAAGGGATAACACCATTTCCCTGTTTGCACTATCAATAGTTAAGTACTTGACGAGGTACATAAAGCATGGATACAAAGATAATGAGACATGACATGAACCCTTCATACATACTTTCTTTATAAATAGTTTTATGTACAACTTTGAGAAATACTTTTTAGTAAAATTGACGTCTTTACGACTAATAGATTTTTTAAACATTTTATAAAAATGGGATGTTTCCTATTACAAATAGCTAATTCAAGATGGATTAAATTCCTTATCCTCTTAATAGCGGAGGTTTTATTTTTCAGTTTTCATTTAAGGTATAGTTTAGTTTTTTCCTCCACTATTTGCAATGCTTAATATTGAAAAAAACAATAATAAATACAAAGTTGTTTTTGCTTTTCAACATAACTCGGTTTTAATTAAGAGTGTGCCTATTGGCACACCAAACCCTAGCAAAATTAGGGTTTATCTACGCTGCGTATTGGTCAATACGCAGCGTATAGGGTTAAACCAATACGCTGCGTATTGACCAATACGCAGCGTACATAGCCCATAGATCTCAGTGCCTGATAACCAATCATTGCACAGAAAACAAGGTGTGTCTATGCTGCGTATTGACCGATACGCAGCGTATTGGATTTTACACAAATGGTCCCTGGAGTTTCAAAAATTGACACAAATGGTCCCTTATTTTTGATATATTTACACTTTGGTCCCTGGTGTTTCATAAATTGACATAAATGGTCCCTGTCAGGGACTATTTTTGCAAAAAACTGAAACTTCAGGGACCAAAGTGTAAATATATCAAAAATGTGTAAAAAAGGGGTCTTCTTTAAAGAACCGGCCCTTGCAAGACTCGAACTCGTGACCTATTGTTTAGAACCGCAACGCCTTAACCAGTTTATCCTCTGTCCAGAGCCGTTAGAATATGAAACTTAATTCCTTATATACCCTAGCTACTCAATACGCTGCGTATTGGTCAATACGCAGCGTATATAAAACATCTGCAAAATTGGGGTCATTTTGGTAGGTTTGAAGTATCAAAAGTTTACCAGGTTTATATACGCTGCGTATTGGTCAATACGCAGCGTATATAACCTTCCTGAATTTTAAAACTTCTGTTATAAAAGGTCCCTGTAGTTTCAAAAATTGACACAAATGGTCCATTTTTTGATATATTTACACTTTGGTCCCTGAAGTTTCAATTTTTACAAAAATTGTCCCTGATGTTTCAAAATTGACACAAACGGTCCCTAACGAGCGTCGAAACTAAGTTCGTCGTTAAAATATAAAACGACGAACTTAGTTTCGACGCTCGTTAGAGACCCTACGCGCCTTACGGTTCGACTTCGACTAAATAATAAAAAAAAATATATTTTAACGACGAACTTAGTTTCAACGCTCGTTAGGACCGTACGCGCCTTACGAGCGTCAAAACTAAGATCGTCTTTAAATATATTATTTTTTTATTATTTAGTCCATGTCGAACCGTAAGTCGCGTAGGTCCCTAACAGGCGTTTAAAACGCGATTTCACTGCCGTTTGCGGCTGCGTTTGCAGCCGTAAACGGGCGTTTAAACGGCTGCAAACGCAGCCGCAAACGGCTGCGTTTAAAACTTCCAGAACTTTATCTATACAACAGAACATGTTAAATAACCTGCCAGAATTTTATATGTACATCATAGTATATAACATTTCAAAATATGTTAAACCGTTTACACCGAAAGTTTGATATATACAAGAAAAGTTTGTGCATACATAACAAAATAATAAAATACTACTGCTGCTGCTCCTGATGCTGCTGCTCCTGATGCTGATGCTGATGCTGATCCCATTCCGCATCCGCAAAGAAAGGTAGTGGAGGTAACCCGTCATGCTGTCGTTGCTGCTGCAGCGCCGCAGCCACCCACTCCAACAGATAGTTGTTCCTTTCAAACGTTCCGAAGCAGCCGCTGATGTGACTGGTCAGGACCGGGCCAAACATGGCGTGGGAACTGAGGCGCCCCGGGTGGTCCACGCGGCTGTGGTGGTTGCGGAAGAACGGCGACCGGCGGCTCCGGATCGTGCGGAGGATAAAACAGAGGGAACTGTTCTGGCAGTTGTGTAAGCTGGTATTGCGTGCCGTCTTGTTTCTTTAACCGCTTCCCGCATGGAAAGTCTTTGGTAATATGCATCCCCGTTTACTGTGTTCATCCCCATCCGCTTTGGCTGTGTCGCCGGGCCTACACGGCCGCGGTCGTTCTTCGGATGATAGCCCAACGAATGGGCTATCTTGGTCACGTAGGCGCCGCCGAATAGCATTCCGCGCTCCTGTCGATTATGCGCGGAGGCGAAGTACTGCGCCAACCCGTGGGCGAGAGCGCACGGCCTCTTGTATAAGAGGCAATATAAAAAGAATAAGTCACCACTCGTACACCACTCCCGGCTTTTGTTTCGAGCAGTGATCGAAGTGGAAATCATTTTGTGCAAATACCTGCATAAATGGAAACCAGTCAGTAAATAATAATCAGGCGACATCGATTAAATGAGGATAAAAAAAACAATATATTTTTTACTCGTTACGGATTTTGATGCACGTAACGGACCTACGCGCCTTACGAGGGTTAAAACTAAGATCGTCGTTAAATTATATTTTTTTATTATTTAGTCGAAGTCGAACCGTAAGGCGCGTAGGTCCCTAACGAGCGTCGAAACTAAGTTCGTCGTTTTATATTTTAACGACGAACTTATTTCGACGCTCGTTAGGGACCTACGCGCCTTACGGTTCGACTTCGACTAAATAATAAAAAATATATATTTTAACGACGAACTTAGTTTCGACGCTCGTTAGGACCGTACGCGCCTTACGAGCGTCAAAACTAAGATCGTCGTTAAAATTATATTATTTTTTTATTATTTAGTCCATGTCGAACCGTAAGTGTTAGTCCCCGAAAATACGGATCAAACAACGATATCAAACAATCACCAAGGATGGGCGGAATCCAAACTTTATGATCTTCAAGAAATAATCAAGAACACTATGAAGATTTGAAGATTCAAATGATTCAATGCTTAAACTTGCATACAAGGAAGCTTGTCTAATACAAGTTTCTAAAACAAGGAACCAACCTTAACTCCTAATTTTCCATTAACTATTTATAGTAAGGGGTTTCCCCCAAAACCCTAGGCCCATATTCCCTAAGCCTACTCTAATACTCCCACCTTCTAGAAGCCTTGGTCCATTTAGTAATAACTCCTACTAATCCATAAACCTATAGGGCCTAACAATCTCCCCCTAGGTTTACTGGATTAGTTGCTGAATCCGTCAGGAGGACCACCAGGAAATGGAGCTGGATCAGCAAACACACGATTCTTGAACTTCTGCTTCAGCCTAACTTTCAATAGATATCAGCATACCCGCATCACTCTGTAGTTGTTCGATCGCCTGATCTTTGCTTGATATTTGAGCTTGCAAAGATGAGATCTGAACTTCATTCAGGGCAGCGTCTTGTTCCAACACAAACACTCCTCTTTGCAGCTTTGCTACATCAACAGTCGTATCATCATCACTATCTCTTTCTTCAACAAATTTCATCTTGCTGGCGGCAAAATGCATGGCTGCTTCATAATGCTTAGAGAGACCGGCACCACTGGAACTTCCTACATTGAACCTTATGCCGCTTGAGCTTTCTGGTTGCAAATGAGTTGTTTCAGGCAGATCGAGATCGAATTTGAATTTTAAATCAAAATCGAGATCTTGCGTGCGTGTTTCCTGAGTGGCAGCAGTGACTTGTGGATCAGTGGGCATAATAGGCTCTGGTTCTGAGCTTGGGCTAGTAGAATGAAAATCAGGAGCTGTTTCGTTTCTTCGTTTCTTGTTGGATGCTTTTTTAGCATCATCTGTCGCGTCTTCAATCTCAGGAATAGATACGGAAGGAGGGTTTCCGATACTATCCTTCAAGGATTCAATCAGGGCTTGAACATCTTCAGTCGTCATTTACATTGATTCTTGAACGGGTTCCTCAACATTCTCAGAGACAAATACTTCCACATCACTGTCTTCGTCAGATTCTTCTTCGTATGAATCTAGAATTTATGTTTCTATCTCAGCTTTCTCATCAGTAAGTGTCTGTTGCACGTCATGCTCTTCGGAAATTGTGGCATTCAAAGGCTTTGGTTTGAAAAGTAAAGGAACCTGCAAACCTCGTAATTCGAATAAGTGATCCGAGAAGATGATGAGAGGTTCCAAAATAATTAGGAGATGAGATTAGTCCGAAACGTGACTCGAAAGAGAAAATGATTGCCAATTAATAGTGTTTTGGATTGGGCCTGAGATCAAACGGCCAAGCCCCAAGTCGGAACAATGGTCCGAATTACATTCGAGAGCAATGGGCCGGATCTGATTCGTTTTATCCGAAATAGTGGGCCCCAATCCGAAATAGTGGGGCCAGACTATCACTTTAATGTTTTGCAATTTTCAGGACAGAAAACATCTTTCTCAAAATCAACGATTCAACCAACCGATCAACCTTTTTTTTGGGGGGGGGGGGGGGGGGGCAAAGAGATAATCAAAACAAAAGAAATTAATAATAGAAAACTAATGGAGGAGTAATATAGGGAGAACCTGCTATGGGATCAAAATCGTTCTCGAACTGATTAAGGGACACTTTTCAGCCCTTCGTTTACTTAGGCTGGTCCACGCAATTGTTGATATGTTTGTCCTCTTAAATCCACCGCTCAAACTTCAACTTTTTGCTTTGTGATACGCTTTTAGGTAGTTTTATACTGTGACATCTGTGTGTCCCATTCCAAGGCATACCCCCGCGATCAAGGTAAGCACAACGGTTCATCGTAGCAGGTGAGTATACTGAGATCATCCTTTTATTCTATTTTTGTTTTATTTAACGCCAGACTTCCTGGTGAACAGGTCAGTACTTCCGTACAGCAGAGAGACCAAGGAAGATCTGACGAGGCCCTTTTTTTTTTTTTTTAATGCCAGACTTCCTGGTGAACAGGTCAGTACTTCCGTACAGCAGAGAGACCAAGGAAGATCTGACGAGGGCTCTTTTAGCAAGATATCCTGACTGTGTCCAGGTCAGTACTTCCGTACAGCAGAGGGACAGCCCTGATATCCTGGATGAATCATCAGTATAAAGACCCGAAACCTCAGATGTTGGCTATCTATCAACGCAGGATTTAAGACCATGAAATCATACACCATTGGTCTGTTACCCACGAGATTTCCAGTCCATTATGTTTGTATCACTTTTGCTTCTTTTTGCTTTTCGAGCGGCAGACCTATCAACACATCGCAGTGGAGCCTAGCCTGTTTAACATTGAAACCTTACGTGTGTTAATCAAGTTCTTTAGCACGAAAGTTTATTTCATTTCCCAGTAACTATTTCTCCCCCTCAAACAATGCGTATGTACATATATGGTTTTTTTTTTTTTTTTTTTTTTGCTTTTCTCCCCCTCAAACTATGCATATGTACATATATGTCCCTCTCCCCCCTAAATTTGTGCATCACAATTTATGCGCAAATTTACTTATTTATTTACATTAAGACGAAACCTGTTGTTTTTTTTTTTGTCGCTCAGTCGGTGATACGTATCATTTTCAAAAGATCTACAAGCACATTGAATCTAGAGATGCTGACAGGTTTTGAAAAAAAAAATCCGCTGAATTAGAGTCAGTGTGGATCGGTTTAAGTTTAAACAATCCTTTGTCAAAGCAATCTCGAATAAAACGCACCTTTATATCAATGTGCTTGGTTTTAGAGTAAAAGACAGGGTTTTTGATAATCTGGATAACGGCATCACTATCAAAATAAGTAGTAGAGTTTAGATAAGTCAAACCGTAATCCTTGAGCTGGTGTTGCATCCAAAGAACCTGAGAGCAGCAGGCAGCAGATGCTGCAACGCACTTTGCTTCCGCTGCAACAGTGAGTTGTTGCTTTTACACTGCCATGAGATGAGACTGTCCCCCAAGAATTGGCATCCAGCTGATGTACACTTCATATCCCTGTTTTGACGAACTTGCAAACCCAAAGACATTTTCACTTCTCTCAATGAGTGCCTTTCGAACTTCTTTCTCATCATGCGAAAATACGAATGGCCTCCAAATGTGCCATCGGTGTGTGTACCTCATCATAATCCAGACATTCAACTTGCTCGAAAACTTGAATTGCCAGTCGTACCTTGTACCTCACTATCATGCTGATGTCATCTTCTTTGTTTCTAAATAGGCATGTGTTGATCCCCCTCATTTGGTGCAGTAGCGTTGTTGATCACCGGTGGATCTACAGTGCAATCTGAGGGAATTGCTCCCGAAAACAGAGAAGTTCCTTGAACGTTTGAGAGTCCTAAGGAGACTTCAGTGTTACGGACTGCACCATCAGGGATAGCTATAGCAGGTTCAGAAATCGGCTTTTGAACAGTCGAAGAATTAAGTTGCGAGCCACTCTCGGTGAAGATACGCTCAGAAGGTTGTGTTTCAGATCAGGGACACAATTGACGTCTGAGAAGATGAGAACTCCGTATTTGACAGTGCCCTTCATGGTTATTCTTCCAGTTTCCCCTCCCGCGAAGTTGACAAATCCACCGTCGATTTTTTTTTTTTGTTATTCAACTGGGATAAGTCTTCTGTCGCGTGTCTGGAACAACTACTATCGATAAACCAAGGTCTAACGATCGCCCTCCATAGCCGTTCCTGCACACTTAGCGGAATTAGTTAGAAACTGGAACCCAGGCCATAGTGGACCTGAGTTGACCATTACTATTTGTGTATGAGACTTCGCGAAAGATCATCTGGCTCTTAACATCGCCGGTGGTTTTTGGCGATAAAGTGGATGTTGATGGTTGCGAACACGGAGACTGGGATCCAACAGGAGTCTTAGGTTTCCAATTCCTAGTGTCTGAAACACTTTCATTTGATGGAAAAACTTTTGTTTTTCTTTGAAACCTGTTTATGTTTGAAATTTTTTTATTTTCCTGTTTGGCAAGATTCCAGTCTCTGTCAGAAGGCCTTGCTTTGGGATGTCTATTTTGGATGAAATTTGAGTGCATGGCCTTCTGATGGTACATGTTCCTAGAGTAGTAGGGACGATGAACACAATTTCTTGCGATGTGTCCCGGAATTCCACAGTTAAAACATGTCTGCCTTTTTGAGAAAAAGACATCTAGTTCGGCTTGCGTTATTCTTGATAACTGATCACGTCTTTTCCATTCATTTGACACTGAGTGCTTTGGAGTGTGCTTGTTCTTGGAGGAACCCGGCTCACAGCTATCAGCACAAGAGTAAGTATCCGCGACCTTACCCTTGAGCTTGGGGTCTGTTTGCTTGAGATTTGAGTTTTCCCTTTTTGCATTCTTTCTTTTCGGCCTTCTGTTTCTATGTGACCGCTTTCTTTTAAGGGGAACATATTTAGTTGACTCTGTTTTGTTAAGGTTACTTTTAGGATCAATAGATAAACTGTCTGTGGAAGTGACTTTCACATCTTCCTTTTCTTTAGAGACCATGTCCTCAGGAGAATCTGTAGAGAAGGTTTCCACAATAATTTCTTCTACAGTTTCATCATCTGATTCGACTGTGGAATTGATTTCTATGGGTTCCTTCTCCATAGTTTCCATGTTTCCATGGGTTTCTACAGAATTGGACTCTATGGATGTCTCTTCTTCGGTCAGATCAGCTTCTGAGTTCTCGAAATTAGATAATTCTGGTAACTCAGATGATGAGCAGTCTGTGTCTAAGACAGTTTGATTGTCTTCTTTCGCAATGCTGCTAGATTCTGATTGATCATCACAATCGGAAACATTTGAAGATTTGAGCTCATTATCTGAGATTCCTGAATCCTCAGTTTGATTGCCAAGATCGTCAGATGATCCCTGCTCAACAATAAATTTTTCATTATCACAATTAATCACATCAAAATCATCATTACTGCAGGGAGCATCTGATGTGTCATTCAATGCTTCAGACATACAGGTGTAGTATTCCGAATTATCAGAATTGTTTTCTGAGTTATTTGAAACAGATGTATCAAATTCCTCAGATGACACATCAGGCTCTCCTGCCACATCATTCTCAACATTTTCAACATTTTCAACACAGTCATTTTTATCACATGCATAATCTAAAATAATAGCACCAGATTCATCAGTCTTAGTGGGAACACCCCAAGTCTCAGCAAACCAAGAAAAAACACAGTTCCAAGCATAAAGGCCATTTTTATCAGAAATAACATTATCAGCAGCACTTCGATGTGATTCATCATCCTCTTTAGACTTCTCTTCAGTTCTTACTGACTCTGCACACAAACTAGAACATTTAGTATTTTTAACAGAACCAGAATTTGGTGAACTTTCCTTCATCTCCTCTGCGGGTTCGTTAACTGGTTCCGTTTTCGTTTCAGTTTCGGCTTCTGTATTTATTACGGTTTCATTTATCTGATCGGACTTATCTGCTGAGTTATTTTGAACATTTTCATTCTTGACAAAACTCATTGGTTTTCTGAAATCAGCATGTGGATTCTTTTTAAACTTAGATGGATCATATTCAACATAATCACTAGGTTTGCCATACATCATGGTGTCATAATTTTCCATTTCCTGCTCAGTGATTGGCAATCTGGAATAATTATGATTGTATGGTGGCGGAACCTGTTTATACCCCAAACCCTTTCCCTTGTTTTCTTGATAAGCAAGTTGCACATTACACAGATTTTGAACTGTGGCACTGGAAGTGTCAAACTTTTTGATGTTTAACTCGTTCTGTTTGTACTTTCCAGTGAGGAACTCTAGCTCACCCTTCACAGAGTCACATTCAAGAGTTTTAACTGTGAGTCTATGTTTATAGTCGTGAACCCAACATTGCTGTTGATTCACGTCTCTGTGAAGTTGAGCTATGTCCTTCTTAAGTGCCTCAATCTTTTCATAGAGAATTTTATTATTCTCTCGAAGACTGATGTACTTTCCCATCACAGTGTTGTAATCAGTGATCAACGCTGAGTTTTGAGATCTCAGAAATGCAACTTTCTTTCTACAGTGCTCGGAACATAAAAGAGAGTTTAGCATTTCAGAAAGTGATCTCGGTTCTTCAGTCTGGGCCACTTTATCGGGATGAGAGCCTGTTGAATGTGGGGTCTTCTCATCAGATGATGCAGCAGTCACAGTCGAAGATGAGGGAATCTGAGCAGTGCTGAGATCAGTAACAAGTGGCGAATTAGCAACGGCCTTCCCACAGTTGGACATAGAAGACGATGTGTTTTCGAGATTCTGATTCCTCTGTTTATCCTCCTGAACATATTCACTGACAAAGGAAATCACATCTCGCGTTTCTGTTGTGCAATGATTGCATTTTCCCATAATAATAGCAACACGATAGTCACATGTCTTGCTTCGAGGCAATCCGTACAAAAAGGCTCTGTTAACCCTACCAAGTGTCACATACAATCCGCTCTTCTCGATTTCAGAAAACAGCAGTGTAAACCTTCTGATTACGTCTTCTACGCTTTCACCCTCAATGAAACCGAAACTATCAAGTTGTTCCCAGAGCAATTGACGTTGAGAATCAATACTTGGAGAAGTCATTGTCGAACCAAGTTATCGTAGAACACGAGCCACGACAAGAAACAATGCACACACTAATTCGAGCACGTCTCAAATGTACGAACTAGTTTCCTTTACCGCAGCTCAAAACCTGTTGAAACCGTTTCACCGAAACAAAACAAACTCCCTTTATTTTGTTTTTTTTTTTTAATTTTATAACCTTTTTGTGTTGTTTTTTTTTTTAACTTTTCTAAACCATTTAATTTTTAAAATATAATAATTAATAATTTTTAATATTTTATATAAAACCTTTTTAATTAATATTAAAACAAACTATTTTATAATTATATATATATTTTAATATAAACTTTTAATATTAATATATTTTAATGATGATTACCTAATAATTAATAATTAATATGATAATTATTATATTTAATAATACTAAACGACAAAAAAATTATCGTTGTCTGTCTTCTTCCTAAAACACGTTCCGAAACCCTAATTTTAAACGACAGCCGCCGCCGTCAAGATGATTAACCACGGAGATTATCGGAGGTGATGGTGCGGTTGCCGGAGAAGAAGATGAGGGTAATGATGATGTAACATACGAAACTTTTACAACCCTAATATGATAAATACGACATGTGTTGCGTTGTGTCATAATGTCGGATATTATACGATTCTATTATTAGTCAATTCTTATAATTTCCAAAACCTAAATAGGTAAAATGTATTAATAATAAAACTAAGAACAACTTTAATCATAACAGAAGCTTACTGGCTATTATATAGCCTTACAAATTAACAAAAAAAAAACCACTCAGCCACTAACTTAAAATATGAACAAGGCCACTACTTAAAACATGGAAACTGGAAACATGGATACGTGGAGTATGAGGGCATTCCCCACTCCTTTAATTGACACTTCACTTAACAATATAAACACTCCTGAAAAGGTGGCTTTGGCTTTCAAGTTGTTAGGACCGTAACACAGATGGTTTTCCATTTTATGTTGATCATCAAATCAACTAAGCTCCTTCTACTTTATCCAGCTTACTAATCGAACCCAACCAGATTCATAGCTTCCCCTTGTCCTTGTTCGCAAATCCCTCCATAAACGTAGCTCGCCACCGTCACACCGCACCACTCGCCGCCGCACTGCCGTTGTATACAACTGTGAGGCTTTTCTTCGCCAGAGTATTCTGTCGCGCCACGCTCCTCTCCGCCACCGTCAAGTTTGCCCTCCGAGTCCTCTAAACCGTTCCGGTGCAACCACAGGTACCAATCACTCGGCTTTTGTTTCCTCTTCTGAACTACGTCGCATAATTATTAATGTATTCCGACACCTACAGCCATCGCCACTCCCTCCAAGTCATACCGTCGCCGTGAATCACTGCCGTAGCCTTAACGTTCTGTCCGAGTCGTCTGAATATTTGCGATCCAGCGTGCCGCGACGGTTGCTGCTGCTTGCTTGGTTCCGTTAGATCGTTAAGAAGTTTGAATAGTTGGTCTCCGGCTGTCTCCGTCCGGTTAATAAGGTATCCAAATCGAAGTCTTTCTATTTCAGATATAAGTATACGAAATTGATCTCGTTTTGATTTTTCCGGCGACTAACTAAAAACCTTGCTAACCGAAAGAAGATAAACTTAGGAATAAATCGATGTTAGTTCTGCGTTTTGCCGTCGACTTGTAAATAGAGTGAGAGAGCTCTAAATCGATTTTTTTATGTATGTGTATTAGTGTAGATTTGTGGTGTGTTCATATCTTAATAATATATGTATATATGTATGCTTGTCTGATCTGATTCGTGTCCAAGTGAGCATGGGAGTGGGGGTATATTGTGATGGGTATATGTGTACTGCATGTGTGTTTTGTTGGGATGTGATATGTTACTAATATTATTATTATTATTATTATTATTATTATTATATTATTATATTGGGACAACATTCTTGTGAAAGTGTAAATTAGTTACCAACCTAAGGGGGGAGGGGTGGTTCACTAGTGATAGGATTTATCACTCTCATTGTCCAATAAAATCGTGCCATGTCATCAACCAAATTTCTATAACTAGTGATAGAAATGTAGGCGGGGTGGTATCACTAGTGATAGAAAATAGCTATTTAAATAGCTTCGAAAGTTGAGGGGCTAAATTTGAACTTTTCATCAAAGTTCTATTTAAGTTCAATAGATAAAGACAAAATTCATCTCTGCAAACAACATGGAGGCGGCGGCAACATGGAACAACGTCAAACTTCAACGCGTGCTCGGTTCAACGCGTTTCAAAGTTCACGCGTGGTGGCTTGGTCGGCGGCGGTGTGCCGTGATGAATCAACGCGTTGTGGGGTGGTATAACGCACCACCCCGTCCCCCCTAACTAATATCTAACTATACACTGATGTACTAGTAATTCATATGATTAGCAAAGTTATTCTATCTAGTAAATTAAATATGATTGATATTCATATGAACAGATGACATAATCTAGTAAGTCGTACTACAGTTGTATGTCGAATATTAATGTCATTACGAAACACCCTAAGGAACTAAGTAATGGCTACCATAATATATATGAATAAAGTTGTGATAGATGCTGAAGGAAATTAAGTCATTTTGTTATTTAACCTTAAAACTCTTGAAAACCTTAACTTTTGGATAAGTAATAAAAGAATATGTCACAGTTAACTATAATAACTAATTAAGTCGTTTTAAACTTTTGTCGCTGGAATCACTCAATCAGCAAATCAAATAATGTAACTAAAGTTTAAAGTCCTAATTCGAATCATATTAAAGTGTAGGTTCCCGTATTCGTTAAGAATTACCTGGTCCATTTTGCTTTTGATTTGCTTGCAAAACTAAGGTACGGATTCTTTGGTCTTCTCATCAGAGTATATTTTTTTATCATATCCGTCACTTTGCAGTATGGATTTTGTCTGTTTCAGTTAGTTATTTCAGTTCGCATTTATCATTTGACACATTCGTAGTAGCATGAAATAAACATTAGCAGTTGTAATCATTATTGCATGTTCCCATGAGAATCAGTTTAAGTTGCCTATATATTAATACATGGCCTAAGTTTCTGTACTCTGTCACCCGAGCATGTTTGGCTTGCCGTTTGGGCGTCAACGGCATGGCACTTATCGTGACAGTGCGTAATAAAAGTTCACGGCGTCTCTAGTTTGTGCTTGTGTAGCACCTGGCCCCTAGAGGTGTATAGATCGATCTTAGCTCTGAGTATGAGTTTGTTGTCTGGAGTTGGAATAATGGGTGAACGCCACGCTCACCATCTCATAGGTGCATGGACTAGCTAGCTGTGTACCCGTCTGTTTAGGCTCGTGGGTGATTCCGTCTGACGTGACTTGGTTTGTTGTTATTTGTAGTCACGTAGTCTGATATCTGTTTCTGATCTGATATGTTTATAATATTGTCTGGTATGCTTTGTATGTCTGATTTTGTTCTGCCTCAGATTATGTTCGGTATTTGTTCAAGTATCAGTTTTGGGTTGGTGTTCAAGAATATCATATTTCTTTCTTGATGTCCTTTCTTTACTTGTACTATTTGATTTTTCCGTTACTGGGCAACTTTTGGCTCAACCGTAGTTTTCTTCGTTGTGTTTTTCTTATTTGTTGACAGGTAATCTGGGGAACTTTGGGAACTAGTGATGATGAGAGAAAAATATGGTTCAAGATTAAAGACTTTCTTTTATTTCAGTATTTTGAATTAATTAATGCTTAGGATTCTTGGTTTATTTTCGAGACTTTTGGTTGTCTTTTGAATCCTACTTTCCCTTGTTAAGTGGCTTGAGTTTGGTTTTGATATCTGTAATAGTGACACATCAGCCCTATTCGGGTCGGGGTGTTACAGATGATGAGCGATGACGATGATACCAAATAACAGTGAGTTACAGGCGGTTTGTCGACGATTGAACGGAGAAGACGGAGAACGGTGGTGGATGGTAATGACGGTGAACAGTGGCTAACGGTGAAGAAGACTGAAGGACGAAGATGAATGATGAACTGAGATTCGCGTGATCGGAGATGAAGATGATAGCTGGAGACGATGTGAGACGATAATGGTGATTGTTGGAGGTGATTGTCGATGGTGATTTGATTCCGGATGAATCTTGTTGATTGCGGATGATAAATGTTGAAGATTACGGATGAAGATGCGATCCGAGATGCGAGTTGTTGATTACGGATGAAGATGTTGGTCCGAGATGCTCAAAGTTTTTATCCGGAATGACTCGAGTTGGAGTGTTATGAAGATGGGTTTTATCCGGAATGACTCGAGATGGAGTGATGATGATAATTCACTGTTGATGTCTGACGTTGTTGTCTGCTGTTATGACGATGAAGGAACAATACAATGATGTACGATGATGTCTAGGGATGATCTCAGAAAGTTGATATTTAAAATTCTTAACACATTTCCAAAAGATAAAACACCAAAACATATAGAATTTTTTAAATAAACCGAAGAACGCGATGAAGAACACGATGAAGATCCTCAACAAAAATGCAGAATTTCTTGAATGTTTGATATCTAAATGGCTCTGATACCACTTGTTAGTCCCGAAAATACGGATCAAACAACGATATCAAACAATCACCAAGGATGGGCGGAATCCAAACTTTATGATCTTCAAGAAATAATCAAGAACACTATGAAGATTTGAAGATTCAAATGATTCAATGCTTAAACTTGCATACAAGGAGCTTGTCTAATACAAGTTTCTAAAACAAGGAACCAACCTTAACTCCTAATTTCCATTAACTATTTATAGTAAGGGGTTTCCCCCAAAACCCTAGGCCCATATTCCCTAAGCCCACTCTAATACTCCACCTTCTAGAAGCCTTGGTCCATTTAGTAATAACTCCTACTAATCCATAAACCTATAGGGCCTAACAGTAAGTCGCGTAGGTCCCTAACGGGCGTTTAAACGGCTGCAAACGCAGCCGCAAATGGCTGCGAAATCGCTGCCGTTGGGGGCTGTGTTTGCAGCCGTTTAAACGCCGGTTTACGGCTGCAAACGCAGTCCCAAACGGCTGCCGGTTTAAACGCCGGTTACGGTTCGACTTCGACTAAATAATTAAAAAAAAATTCTGTTTAAAAAGAAATTTTGTTTAAATGGTCCCTGGAGTTTCAAAAATTGACACAAATGGTCCCTTATTTTTTATATATTTACACTTTGGTCCCTGAAGTTTCAATTTTTACAAAAATGGTCCCTGGTGTTTCAAAAATTGACAAAAACGGTCCCTAACGAGCGTCGAAACTAAGTTCGTCGTTAAAATATAAAACGACGAACTTAGTTTCGACGCGCGTTAGAGACCTACGCGCCTTACGGTTCGACTTCGACTAAATAATAAAAAAATATATATTTTAACGACGAACTTAGTTTCGACGCTCGTTAGGACCGTACGCGCCTTACGAGCGTCAAAACTAAGATCGTCGTTAAATTATATTATTTTTTTATTATTTAGTCGAAGTCGAACCGTAAGTCGCGTAGGTCCCTAACGAGCGTCGAAACTAAGTTCGTCGTTAAAATATAAAACGACGAACTTAGTTTCGACGCTCGTTAGAGACCTACGCGCCTTACGGTTCGACTTCGACTAAATAATAAAAAATTATATATTTTAACGACGAACTTAGTTTCGACGCTCGTTAGGACCGTACGCGCCTTACGAGCGTCAAAACTAAGATCGTCGTTAAATTATATTTTTTTTTATTATTTAGTCGAAGTCGAACCGTAAGGCGCGTAGGTCCCTAACGGGCGTTTAAACGCGATTTCACTGCCGTTTGCGGCTGCGTTTGCATTAATTAATGCTTAGGATTCTTGGTTTATTTTCGAGACTTTTGGTTGTCTTTTGAATCCTACTTTCCCTTGTTAAGTGGCTTGAGTTTGGTTTTGATATCTGTAATAGTGACACGTCAGCCCTATTCGGGTCGGGGTGTTACAGTTATGGTATCAGAGCTAGGCTCCTTCCTGTAGAAAACTTTAACATTAATAATTAAACATGTGTGTTAATGGGTAGACGTCGGGTTAGGATTTCTCTCTTTTATTATCCACGTGATTTGAAATTTTCGCTCCTCACAAGTGAACCTTCTTTTCAGATGCCTCCTAGAAGAAGAGTGAACATCCGTCGTAATGAGAATAACGACATCCCTCTTGAGACCCTCATTGCTAATGCTGTTAATACGGCTATCGCGGGTTTGGTTCCTAACTTGTTACAACAGCTTCTGCAAAATAACAACAACGGACCACAAGGGGGCAATAACAACAACGGACCACAAGGGGGCAATAACAACAACGGACCACAAGGGGGTAATAACAACAACGGCCCTCAAGGCGGAAATGCCAACCCTCCTGTTGCTATTCATGAATGGCTTGACCGCTTCCAAAAGTTAAAGCCAAAATCGTTTAGTACCGCTGCTACTCCCGTTGAGGCTGAAAACTGGATTGCTCATATGGAGAAAAATTTTGAAGTGTTGGGTGTGAATGACGAATTCAAAGTCAGGCTTGCTAGTTACAAATTGGAGGACGATGCTCATAGGTGGTGGAAGACTTTGAAGAATGCTCGTGGAGGAGATAATTATGCAGCCACGCTTGCTTGGGACGACTTTCGTGCACTGTTCTATCAACAGTATTTCACCGATGCTGATCACAGTGAATATCTGAGGGAGTATGCCTCTATCATGCAGGGCAATGATGAGCCCATCATGGAATTCAAGAACCGTTTCTGTCGTTTGGTTAATTTTCTGGGCCCTGCTGCAGGAACACCAGAGCAGCAAACCAACACTTTCAAGTGGGCTATATGTGACCGGGATAGGAAGTTTATCCTAAATCTTCGTTTTAATGACATTACTGAAATAGTTGATGCGGTTAAGAACTTGGATAATGATAAGAAGCATCGTCAGAAGGCGTTTGATGAAAATCGTAAGCGGCCACGAGAAAATATTCAGGGGCAGTCTTCTACTCATGCTGGAAATGATCAGTCTTCAGCACCACGAGACCGTAGACACCGTTTTGACAGGAATTACAGCAATCAGTCAAGAAATGGGGGAAATCGAAATCAGAATAATAGGCCTACACAGAATAATAAGGCCCCCATTAGAGCCCAGCCTATGAATCAACAGAATCCCCAACAGAACCCACCTCTGAATTGTGACCCTCCCTGTGCCACTTGTGGGAAACCACACAAGGGTCCATGTCGTCGAGCCGAAGGCCTCTGTTTCAGATGCGGAGGTGCAGGACACCAGATTAAAGAATGCCCTCAGCTTAAACCTGGAGCTAATACTGGGGGAAACGCCAGGCCTGCTGGAGGACGAGTTTTTGCACTTACAGCTAATGACGCAGCTAATGCTCCAGGTACTGTTTCCGGTTATATGCATATTGGTGAACGTGAATTGTATGCTCTTTTTGATACTGGCGCTACACATTCTGTGGTTTCTCTTTTATTTGCTAAATATTTGAAGTCTACGCCTACTGCCTTAGAGTATCCTCTAGTTATATCTACACCTTTGAGAGATGCTTCTGTTATCTCCTATGTTTATAGAAATTGTCCAATCCGAATTGAGTCCACCATTCGTGCAGCAGACTTGTACCCAATTCACATGAGTGATTTTGATGTTATTCTCGGTATGGACTGGCTATCGCAGCATAGCGTTTCGATTGAATGTCAGACTCGTCGTGTTCTATTTGGAAATCCTCGGTGTCCTGAACTTATTTATCAGGGGACTCAGCCTCGTAAGTCCATGAAGATTATCTCTGCACTTAAGGCTCAAAAGTTTTTATCGCATGGTTGTGCCGGATTTCTTGCTTCTGTAAAAGTTACGTCTTCTGAAGAGCCTAATATCTCTGATTATCCGATTGCATGTGAGTTTCCTGATGTTTTTCCTAAGGAGCTGCCTGGACTTCCACCGGATCGTGAAGTGGAGTTTACTATTGATCTTATTCCTGGTGCTGAGCCGATTTCTAAGGCACCTTATCGCATGGCACCTCTTGAGCTCAAGGAGCTCAAAGAGCAACTACAAGAATTGTTGGAACTTGGTTTTATCAGACCTAGTGTCTCGCCTTGGGGCGCACCAGTCTTGTTCGTGAAGAAGAAGGATGGTTCTATGAGACTCTGTATTGACTATCGAGAGTTAAATAAAATCACCATTCGAAATCGTTATCCGCTCCCTCGCATCGATGATTTGTTTGACCAGCTTCAGGGTGCCAAATGTTTTTCTAAGATTGATCTAAGGTCGGGTTATCACCAACTGAAGATTAAGGATTCTGATGTGCCTAAGTCAGCTTTTCGTACTCGGTATGGACATTATGAGTTTTTGGTTATGCCGTTTGGGTTAACCAATGCTCCAGCTGTATTCATGGACCTAATGAATCGAGTCTTTCATGAGTTTCTTGATAAATTTGTCATAGTCTTCATTGACGATATTCTGATTTATTCTAAGGGCAAGGAAGAGCATGAGGACCACCTTCGTATTGTACTTGAGATTTTGCGACAGAAGAAACTCTATGCAAAATTCTCGAAGTGCGAATTCTGGTTAGACCAAGTAGCTTTTCTCGGTCATGTAGTTTCTGCTAGTGGTATCTCTATGGATCCTGCTAAGGTGGAGGCAATCACTAAATGGCCTACACCTACCTCAGTCACCGAGATTCGCAGTTTTCTGGGCCTCGCCGGTTATTATCGCAGATTCGTTGAAGGATTTTCGACTATCGCTTTGCCTCTCACACAACTTTTGAGAAAAGGGGTTAAGTACTCTTGGAACGAGGATCGTGAGAAAAGTTTTCAAGAATTGAAGAAAAGGTTGGTGTCTGCCCCAATTCTCACACTTCCATCAGGTACGGGTGGATATCAAATTTACAGTGATGCCTCGAAGAAGGGTCTTGGATGTGTTTTGATGCAGCATAACAAGGTCATTGCTTATGCCTCACGTCAGTTAAAACCGTATGAGGTTAACTATCCGACTCATGATCTTGAGCTTGCCGCCGTTATCTTTGCTCTAAAGATTTGGCGACATTATTTGTACGGAGAGACTTGTGACATTTTCACTGACCACAAGAGCTTGAAATACATCTTTACGCAGAAGGAGTTGAACATGAGACAGAGACGTTGGCTAGAGTTGCTAAAGGATTATGATGCCAACATTCAGTATCACCCGGGTAAAGCCAATGTTGTGGCTGATGCTCTTAGCCGAAAGAGTTCTGGGTCCATTTCTTCTCTTAAATTGCAGCCGCAGATTCTCACAGATCTTGATAAGTTGGGTATCTGTATTCATCTTGGTGATACCAATGGTTATCTAGCTAGATTTCAGATTGAGCCTGACTTAATCTCGCGGATCAAGAGTGCCCAACAAGACGATGGAGAACTTTGGGCTATTATTCAGAATTTGGAGGTTGGGAAGCAGTCGGAATTCAGAATTGATGAGAGTGGAGTAGTCTGGTGTGGAAAACGGTTATGTGTGCCTAATGATTCCACTCTACGAGAATCATTGTTAGCTGAGGCACATAGTTCACCATTCTCTATTCACCCTGGATCTACAAAGATGTATCGAGATCTTCGTCAGCACTTTTGGTGGAGCGCTATGAAAGAGGATGTTGCTAGGTATGTTAGTAGATGTCTCACTTGCCAACAAGTCAAGACCGAACATCAAAGAGCTGGTGGTTTGCTTCAACCACTAGACATTCCGGTGTGGAAGTGGGATGACATTTCAATGGATTTTGTAACCGGTTTGCCAAAGACGTTTAGAAAGAATGATGCTATCTGGGTTGTAGTTGACCGTTTGTCTAAGTCTGCTCACTTTCTTCCTATTCAGCAAGGTTTCTCAGTAAGTAGATTATCTGAGATCTTTACTCAGGAGATTATCAGACTTCATGGTACTCCAGTCTCTATTGTTTTTGATCGTGACCCACGTTACACTTATCGTTTTTGGAAAGGTTTGCAAGCCGCGTGGGGCACCAGGTTGAGATTCAGCACCGCGTTCCATCCTCAGACCGACGGCCAATCGGAGCGTACGATTCAGACACTCGAGGATATGCTTCGGGCATGTGCCTTAGAGTGGACTGGAAACTGGGATGAATATCTTTGTCTTGTTGAGTTTGCCTATAATAATAGTTGGCAAGCTAGCATTGGTATGGCACCATTTGAGCTTCTTTACGGTCGAAAGTGTAGAGCTCCTATTTGCTGGGAGGAAGTTGGCGAGAAAATTATTGAAGGACCTGAGTTAGTGCAGATCACGAGTGAGAAAGTTGCTATCGCTCGGGAAAGGTTAAAGGAAGCTCAGAGTCGACAAAAGAGGTACGCAGACCGACATCGTCGAGTATTGGAGTTTAATGTTGGTGATCGGGTATTCTTGCGAGTTTCGCCTTGCAGGGGTGTTCGCCGTTTTGGAATTAAAGGGAAGCTTAGTCCTAGATTCATCGGTCCGTTTGAAATTCTTGAAAGAATTGGAGAAGTTTCTTATCGCTTGGCACTACCGCCCCAGTTATCTCACGTGCATAACGTTTTTCACATAGCTCTTCTTAGGGGATACAACTATCATCCGTTACATGTCGTGAATTATCCACTTGATCAGATTCGGGAAGACTTGTCATTCGAGGAGGAACCCGAAGCTATTCTTGACAGACAAGAACGTATTATGCGCAAGAAGACTATTCCTTTTGTTAAAGTTCTGTGGAGGAATCATTCTGAACGTGAAGCTACTTGGGAATTGGAAGACACCGTCCGCTCTCAATATCCGAATCTATTCACGTCTTAACTCTTCGTAGTTCCGGTTAGTTGATTTTATCTTATTATATTTTGGGTTAGTTCACCTTATGTTTTTACACTTTTGATTGATCCGTTAGCATTCTGTTATATGCTCTCTCTGAAATTTGTGCGTAGTGTGTTTTATTTATATGACTATAAGATGTTTAAAGTTTGCTTAAGACCGTGGTATTCACTATTGATGGGTTATCCGTACTAAGCAATTTCGAGGACGAAATTTTTTTTAGGGAGGTAGAATTGTAACATACGAAACTTTTACAACCCTAATATGATAAATACGACATGTGTTGCGTTGTGTCATAATGTCGGATAATATACGATTCTATTATTAGTCAATTCTTATAATTTCCAAAACCTAAATAGGTAAAATGTATTAATAATAAAACTAAGAACAACTTTAATCATAACAGAAGCTTACTGGCTATTATATAGCCTTACAAATTAACAAAAAAAAACCCACTCAGCCACTAACTTAAAATATGAACAAGGCCACTACTTAAAACATGGAAACTGGAAACATGGATACGTGGAGTATGAGGGCATTCCCCACTCCTTTAATTGACACTTCACTTAACAATATAAACACTCCTGAAAAGGTGGCTTTGGCTTTCAAGTTGTTAGGACCGTAACACAGATGGTTTTCCATTTTATGTTGATCATCAAATCAACTAAGCTCCTTCTACTTTATCCAGCTTACTAATCGAACCCAACCAGATTCATAGCTTCCCCTTGTCCTTGTTCGCAAATCCCTCCATAAACGTAGCTCGCCACCGTCACACCGCACCACTCGCCGCCGCACTGCCGTT
This sequence comes from Helianthus tuberosus, assembly GCA_030545235.1. Classification (NCBI taxonomy): domain Eukaryota; kingdom Viridiplantae; phylum Streptophyta; class Magnoliopsida; order Asterales; family Asteraceae; genus Helianthus; species Helianthus tuberosus. The sequence goes on along the minus strand of CM060441.1, from coordinate 210,368,031 downwards.
GTATACAACTGTGAGGCTTTTCTTCGCCAGAGTATTCTGTCGCGCCACGCTCCTCTCCGCCACCGTCAAGTTTGCCCTCCGAGTCCTCTAAACCGTTCCGGTGCAACCACAGGTACCAATCACTCGGCTTTTGTTTCCTCTTCTGAACTACGTCGCATAATTATTAATGTATTCCGACACCTACAGCCATCGCCACTCCCTCCAAGTCATACCGTCGCCGTGAATCACTGCCGTAGCCTTAACGTTCTGTCCGAGTCGTCTGAATATTTGCGATCCAGCGTGCCGCGACGGTTGCTGCTGCTTGCTTGGTTCCGTTAGATCGTTAAGAAGTTTGAATAGTTGGTCTCCGGCTGTCTCCGTCCGGTTAATAAGGTATCCAAATCGAAGTCTTTCTATTTCAGATATAAGTATACGAAATTGATCTCGTTTTGATTTTTCCGGCGACTAACTAAAAACCTTGCTAACCGAAAGAAGATAAACTTAGGAATAAATCGATGTTAGTTCTGCGTTTTGCCGTCGACTTGTAAATAGAGTGAGAGAGCTCTAAATCGATTTTTTTATGTATGTGTATTAGTGTAGATTTGTGGTGTGTTCATATCTTAATAATATATGTATATATGTATGCTTGTCTGATCTGATTCGTGTCCAAGTGAGCATGGGAGTGGGGGTATATTGTGATGGGTATATGTGTACTGCATGTGTGTTTTGTTGGGATGTGATATGTTACTAATATTATTATTATTATTATTATTATTATTATATTATTATATTGGGACAACATTCTTGTGAAAGTGTAAATTAGTTACCAACCTAAGGGGGGAGGGGTGGTTCACTAGTGATAGGATTTATCACTCTCATTGTCCAATAAAATCGTGCCATGTCATCAACCAAATTTCTATAACTAGTGATAGAAATGTAGGCGGGGTGGTATCACTAGTGATAGAAAATAGCTATTTAAATAGCTTCGAAAGTTGAGGGGCTAAATTTGAACTTTTCATCAAAGTTCTATTTAAGTTCAATAGATAAAGACAAAATTCATCTCTGCAAACAACATGGAGGCGGCGGCAACATGGAACAACGTCAAACTTCAACGCGTGCTCGGTTCAACGCGTTTCAAAGTTCACGCGTGGTGGCTTGGTCGGCGGCGGTGTGCCGTGATGAATCAACGCGTTGTGGGGTGGTATAACGCACCACCCCGTCCCCCCTAACTAATATCTAACTATACACTGATGTACTAGTAATTCATATGATTAGCAAAGTTATTCTATCTAGTAAATTAAATATGATTGATATTCATATGAACAGATGACATAATCTAGTAAGTCGTACTACAGTTGTATGTCGAATATTAATGTCATTACGAAACACCCTAAGGAACTAAGTAATGGCTACCATAATATATATGAATAAAGTTGTGATAGATGCTGAAGGAAATTAAGTCATTTTGTTATTTAACCTTAAAACTCTTGAAAACCTTAACTTTTGGATAAGTAATAAAAGAATATGTCACAGTTAACTATAATAACTAATTAAGTCGTTTTAAACTTTTGTCGCTGGAATCACTCAATCAGCAAATCAAATAATGTAACTAAAGTTTAAAGTCCTAATTCGAATCATATTAAAGTGTAGGTTCCCGTATTCGTTAAGAATTACCTGGTCCATTTTGCTTTTGATTTGCTTGCAAAACTAAGGTACGGATTCTTTGGTCTTCTCATCAGAGTATATTTTTTTATCATATCCGTCACTTTGCAGTATGGATTTTGTCTGTTTCAGTTAGTTATTTCAGTTCGCATTTATCATTTGACAAATTCGTAGTAGCATGAAATAAACATTAGCAGTTGTAATCATTATTGCATGTTCCCATGAGAATCAGTTTAAGTTGCCTATATATTAATACATGGCCTAAGTTTCTGTACTCTGTCACCCGAGCATGTCTGGCTTGCCGTTTGGGCGTCAACGGCATGGCACTTATCGTGACAGTGCGTAATAAAAGTTCACGGCGTCTCTAGTTTGTGCTTGTGTAGCACCTGGCCCCTAGAGGTGTATAGATCGATCTTAGCTCTGAGTCTGAGTTTGTTGTCTGGAGTTGGAATAATGGGTGAACGCCACGCTCACCATCTCATAGGTGCATGGACTAGCTAGCTGTGTACCCGTCTGTTTAGGCTCGTGGGTGATTCCGTCTGACGTGACTTGGTTTGTTGTTATTTGTAGTCACGTAGTCTGATATCTGTTTCTGATCTGATATGTTTATAATATTGTCTGGTATGCTTTGTATGTCTGATTTTGTTCTGCCTCAGATTATGTTCGGTATTTGTTCAAGTATCAGTTTTGGGTTGGTGTTCAAGAATATCATATTTCTTTCTTGATGTCCTTTCTTTACTTGTACTATTTGATTTTTCCGTTACTGTGCAACTTTTGGCTCAACCGTAGTTTTCTTCGTTGTGTTTTTCTTATTTGTTGACAGGTAATCTGGGGAACTTTGGGAACTAGTGATGATGAGAGAAAAATATGGTTCAAGATTAAAGACTTTCTTTTATTTCAGTATTTTGAATTAATTAATGCTTAGGATTCTTGGTTTATTTTCGAGACTTTTGGTTGTCTTTTGAATCCTACTTTCCCTTGTTAAGTGGCTTGAGTTTGGTTTTGATATCTGTAATAGTGACACGTCAGCCCTATTCGGGTCGGGGTATTACAGATGATGAGCGATGACGATGATACCAGATAACAGTGAGTTACAGGTGGTTTGTCGACGATTGAACGGAGAAGACGGAGAACGGTGGTGGATGGTAATGACGGTGAACAGTGGCTACGATGAAGAAGACTGAAGGACGAAGATGAATGATGAACTGAGATTCGCGTGATCGGAGATGAAGATGATAGCTGGAGACGATGTTGATGATGTGAGACGATAATGGTGATTGTTGGAGGTGATTGTCGATGGTGATTTGATTCCGGATGAATCTTGTTGATTGCGGATGATAAATGTTGAAGATTACGGATGAAGATGCGATCCGAGATGCGAGTTGTTGATTACGGATTGATTACGGATGAAGATGTTGGTCCGAGATGCTCAAAGTTTTTATCCGGAATGACTCGAGTTGGAGTGTTATGAAGATGGGTTTTATCCGGAATGACTCGAGATGGAGTGATGATGATAATTCACTGTTGATGTCTGACGTTGTTGTCTGCTGTTATGACGATGAAGGAACAATACAATGATGTACGATGATGTCTAGGGATGATCTCAGAAAGTTGATATTTAAAATTCTTAACACATTTCCAAAAGATAAAACACCAAAACATATAGAATTTTTTAAATAAACCGAAGAACGCGATGAAGAACACGATGAAGATCCTCAACAAAAATGCAGAATTTCTTGAATGTTTGATATCTAAATGGCTCTGATACCACTTGTTAGTCCCGAAAATACGGATCAAACAACGATATCAAACAATCACCAAGGATGGGCGGAATCCAAACTTTATGATCTTCAAGAAATAATCAAGAACACTATGAAGATTTGAAGATTCAAATGATTCAATGCTTAAACTTGCATACAAGGAGCTTGTCTAATACAAGTTTCTAAAACAAGGAACCAACCTTAACTCCTAATTTCCATTAACTATTTATAGTAAGGGGTTTCCCCCAAAACCCTAGGCCCATATTCCCTAAGCCCACTTTAATACTCCACCTTCTAGAAGCCTTGGTCCATTTAGTAATAACTCCTACTAATCCATAAACCTATAGGGCCTAACAGTAAGTCGCGTAGGTCCCTAACGGGCGTTTAAACGGCTGCAAACGCAGCCGTAAACGGGCGTTTAAACGGCTGCAAACGCAGCCGCAAATGGCTGCGAAATCGCTGCCGTTGGGGGCTGTGTTTGCAGCCGTTTAAACGCCGGTTTACGGCTGCAAACGCAGCCCCAAACGGCTGCCGGTTTAAACGCCGGTTACGGTTCGACTTCGACTAAATAATTAAAAAAAAAATTTTGTTTAAAAAGAAATTTTGTTTAAATGGTCCCTGGAGTTTCAAAAATTGACACAAATGGTCCCTTATTTTTTATATATTTACACTTTGGTCCCTGAAGTTTCAATTTTTACAAAAATGGTCCCTGGTGTTTCAAAAATTGACAAAAACGGTCCCTAACGAGCCTTACGGTTCGACTTCGACTAAATAATAAAAAAATATATATTTTAACACCGAACTTAGTTTCGACGCTCGTTAGGACCGTACGCGCCTTACGAGCGTCAAAACTAAGATCGTCGTTAAATTATATTATTTTTTTATTATTTAGTCGAAGTCGAACCGTAAGTCGCGTAGGTCCCTAACGAGCGTCGAAACTAAGTTCGTCGTTAAAATATAAAACGACGAACTTAGTTTCGACGCTCGTTAGAGACCTACGCGCCTTACGGTTCGACTTCGACTAAATAATAAAAAAATATATATTTTAACGACGAACTTAGTTTCGACGCTCGTTAGGACCGTACGCGCCTTACGAGCGTCAAAACTAAGATCGTCCTTAAATTATATTTTTTTTATTATTTAGTCGAAGTCGAACCGTAAGGCGCGTAGGTCCCTAACGGGCGTTTAAACGCGATTTCACTGCCGTTTGCGGCTGCGTTTGCAGCCGTAAACGGGCGTTTAAACGGCTGCAAACACAGCCGCAAACGGCTGCGAAATCGCTGCCGTTTGTGGCTGTGTTTGCAGCCGTTTAAACGCCGGTTTACGGCTGCAAACGCAGCCCCAAACGGCTGCCGGTTTAAACGCCGGTTACGGTTCGTTATGGTCAATCTCCAGTAGTAAATCTTATTCGATGCTCTTACGTATTCGTTTAAAGTCTCCTTTGTTATATGTTTCGAATATATGCTTCCAACGCGCCTCGTTATGGTCAATCTTCAGTAGTAAATCTATTCGAATATTGGGCCATGCGTGTTCTAGAAAACCTAATTCGACAGCCACAGACCTGTACCCACAATGACCGTCTGGGGTCACATCTTGTATACGCGATATGTAAGAGTGAAACTCTGATGGAATTTGATCCTTAAACCTCTCAATGCTTAACAAGTGCTCGTCCCCCTTCATTAATGGAAAACCCTTATCATCCCGCGTCTCATTCTTTTTATAACTCGTTGAACTGTTTCGTTGCATTTTAGGTTTTTCAGACTTTATAACCGAACCAGTTCCACGAGAGCCCTCTGACGGTACGTATGAGCTGTGTCGGGGTAAATCGTACCTATGTTTGGGGGAAGCGGTATATACGTTGCTGTCCTCGCCATAGGAGCTGTATCTCGCAGCTTCGTCTAACCTCGCAGCTTCATCTAGCCTTTCTTGTACTTTCTTTGATGTAGGCCGACCGCGAGTATTTTGCTGGACGATCGGTGGTTTCTTGGTTGACGATTTCGGGGTGAAGACCGCTTTTATCTTTGAAAGCAAACTCTTTTGCTGAACGGGGGACTGCGCCTCTAAATGTTGCCGCACATTATTTAGCTCTGCTACAACATCGACCTCCTCGTCTACCAGTTTACACGGGAGCAAGTCAAGCTTACGCCAGAATACATCTATGTCGTCGAGTTGTATCATACGCCCTGCACAGTTAAGTTAATACGGTGTGAGAAACAGCTAAATCGTACAAAATAACAAAAGGTTGGTAGTTTTAATATTTTTTACCTGTACATTTGTAGTTTTCCAGCCTACAAGCACACGGCAATCCATTGCTAAGCCACATATGGCAACCACATGATGTGTTAAGTTTCCGCAACACCTCCATCTTCCTCAGTAGCTCTTTTGCCAGCAAATCAAGTGCTTCATGGGAAACCTTTCCACGTAGGTTGTCCAACATTCGGTGTCTGTGGTGGTTCATCGTTTTTTCGATGCTTTCAGTGAAACTTTTTTGTATTTCATCGTACTGAGTTTCAACTATATCAATGACGCATCTTGCTATTCGCTCCAATGAACTCCCGCACGTAATGTATCTTTTTAAATTTGCGTGCTGGCTCTCAACTCTGTTGGTGGTGCGCTGACCAAAGTTGCGACACTTATCGGTCCACGCATAAACGAACATTTCTTTATAGTCTTTGAGCCAGTTTTCGTTGTAGGACCGAGTTTCGTGACCGAAACCGTGATTCGTGTGAGATCGGTTCAAGACGGGAGAGATTAGAGATAAACAAACAACTTCTTTGTATTAATCCGGTAGTATAACATTACAAATCGGCCCGATTACATGATAACCGAACTAATACCAAAGAAGTATACATCCAGGGAGAGACCAAGTGGTGATCTCTCCCCTACACAATGAAGCTCACAGGGAACTCTCAAATGAGCTCCCCTTCTCTCTATTTGCAAATGAGACAAAGGGTTGGTATTTATACCCACACCCCTTTGTCTAGCAAACACACATGGTCAAACAAATAACCCTCTCGTTTGACCACTTCAAACGAGCGGGTCAATACACGTTCGTTTGACCGTTTCACTAACTATTACAAATTCAGCGTAAAATAATAACTAATCTATTCGACAAGCATCGGACACAAAATCTGCATCAACAAATTCCCCCTTGTCCGTTGCTGTCGAATGCTGAAAATGCAACTGCAATCGATCTTCAGTCAAGTATTCATCTTCTCTGTATTAACAAATTCCCCCTTGACCGATGATCCAGGTAAGTAGTATCTTGACGCTCCTTGTAAAATATTTCCCCCTTAAAGTACGCGTATCCGTGTTGGGTGTTGTGCAATTTCCTCAATTGACCGATCTTCCGCTGATCTTCCAATACTCCAACCGGCATTTGATAAGGGTTCCATTCTTTTAAAAACTGCATCAAGTCTTGATCTTGTCATAAGAACTCTATTTCATACAAGCATACTACATTGATAGAGATTTCTGGTGAACTGTCTTCTGTAGACCGTCTTTGTGGAATCGACCAAGTAATGCACTTTAATCTTCAGCATCAACACTCAGGAAAGTCAGCTAGACCAAGTGTATCCCTTGCAAGCTCAACCAAACGGCACGCTTAGTTGAACTACATCCAGATCTCATTATCTCGCCTTTGTGAAGTTGACCACGTAATGCACTACGGATCTTCAGCATCAGTACTCAGGAAGTCAGCTTGACCAAGTACATCGTTTGCAAACTCAAGGAATTGAGTTACCCCCAGATCCCTGTAAAATCCCAAAGAAACATCAAACCCAAAACCGAATCCTGCAGGTCTTCAGTCTTGAACTATCAGCTTTCATAAAGATTCCCCAGGTCTTCAGTGAACAGCGCTTTTGTAACTACTGTAGACTTTAGAAACCTGTATTTTTCCATGCAAAACCCTTCACGCTGGCTGGAGAATTAATTAAAATCCTCAAATATGTGTCTGTGCAAAACATTCCACGCCGAACCGTTGGTATCACCAGAAAATCACAAACTCTACCACCTGTGATTGCGTTTAGAAATTTACCGAAGAAATTCAACATTTGAAAAATTTTTATCCCCCCATTTCTTTGGTAAAATCTCTAAACCTTAACAGATTCTTTCCACTTCAAAGAAACTGTCGTCAAATGTTCACCAATTACCTCCACTGAGCGGAACTGTCGTCAATCTTCATTGAATGTTCTCGGTTCCGAAAAATCACGAAAACGACTTTCTTCTTTGCATATTCTAGTTGAATAAGAACGTCCCCTAGTACCCCGTAGGATCCGACTTGTATCCCTCCAAAGACTTTGTGAACTCGTTAGGACCGGTATTGACATTCTAGGTTCATTCATTCGTTACCAAATGCGAGAATATGACAATAAACAAAAAGATTTCTTCGTTGCATATTCTAGTTGATAAAGAAATTTCGCCTAGTACCCCGTAGGATCCGACTTGTATCCCTCCAAAGACTTTGTGAACTCGTTAGGACCGGTATTGACGTTCCAGGTTCATACGTTCGTTTTCAAATGCGAGAATATGACAATAAACAAAATGCTTTCGAACATTTACGAATAACCGATAACAATCATAAATATTGACGTGCGGAAGTGAACATACCGTTCTTGTTTTTGGCCCATAGTAGTCAAGTACCAAATTTTTCGTTTGCGTCGGTAACCGTGACTACCCCACAATTTAAAAAAAAATCATCATCATCTTTTGTTTTCATCATGCTGCATCATTCCGCGCTCTCCCAAAACCCGTACGAATTTTGACCTTGATATTTAGAAGCGTGATTCAAATCAAGCGTTGCGAACACCTGACCCCACTCCCACTAGTAATTTGTTTACTCAAACAAATAAACTACTGAAAATATCCACTATAGAAGGTCCATTAGAAATCCAATACCCATAAGACTTTTAGGCGAGCCCATGACAGCTTTGTTCTCTTGGTCCATTAGAAATCCAATACCCATCAACTCCAAATCAATCTTCATCTCACAAGAGGGCCCAACAAATAATTTAAAGACCAGCAGCCCAAGACATAACTTTGTCAAACCCACCATATAACAAAAAAGTTATCTGATCTCTCTCTCCGATACACACTATCCACCTCCACCAACCATTAATTGTTTTTGTTTTTTTTTTTTTTATTTTGAAAACTCTCTTTCATCTTTATCTATCTCTTTTGTTGAAGACTTAACCCACTTTCGATACACAAACAATCAACAGCGATACCTCTTCTTGTAATTTCTCTAGCTGCCAAACAAAAATTCTGTCGACCTCCACCTTGTACGCAGACATCAACATCAGCCAACATCAGACTTTCAACTCTCTTCAATATATAGACCCCTTCTTCTTCGATGAACATTAACAATCAACACCCTTTTCACCTCTTCGATATCTAAAGCCCCAAATAAAAATCCCAATCAGCCGTTAATATCATTCAAAAATCATTATTCAACAACCAAATCGCAGACATCATCCAGGTATCTTCCTCTTCACACTTCGATACACATCAAGGAAGGCTGTAATCCTCTGCACCCTCAACCGACGAAACAGCAACGCCGACGAAACAGGTTGTTTGGTGATCTTGTCAGTTCGACGAAACAGGTTTGAAGTGTGTTGAACGACGAAACAGATCTTGAATTCTTGTCGACGAAACAGAATGATGTTTCGTTTCGTCATGGGAAGTGGTGTTTCGTCGGAAACCCTAAAATTTCTTAACAGCCGCCACCATTTCTTCAAGAACACAGCCTCTGTTCACTTTGCAGATCTGACGAAAATACTTAAAAACATGATATTTGATGATGATAACTTGATTATTTCGGTGTGAAACATAAAACCCAACACTTTGTACGGTCCGACTCAGCTCAGATCCGTATATTCGGTCTCGAATCTGGGTTTTTCTTCATTTCACTTTTTTTTTGGATCTTGAACAAAAATCACGAAAATCACAGATCTAGAGCACATGTGACTTAGCAAACTGTTAGATTTACTAAATCAGGCACCATGGCTCTGATACCAATTGTAGGACCGAGTTTCGTGACTGAAACCGTGATTCGTGTGAGATCGGTTCAAGACGGGAGAGATTAGAGATAAACAAACAACTTCTTTGTATTAATCCGGTAGTATAACATTACAAATCGGCCCGATTACATGATAACCGAACTAATACCAAAGAAGTATACATCCAGGGAGAGACCAAGTGGTGATCTCTCCCCTACACAATGAAGCTCACAGGGAACTCTCAAATGAGCTCCCCTTCTCTCTATTTGCAAATGAGACAAAGGGTTGGTATTTATACCCACACCCCTTTGTCTAGCAAACACACATGGTCAAACAAATAACCCTCTCGTTTGACCACTTCAAACGAGCGGGTCAATACACATTCATTTGACCGTTTCACTAACTATTACAAATTCAGCGTAAAATAATAACTAATCTATTCGACAAGCATCGGACACAAAATCTGCATCAACATTCGTAGACGTAATCATAGACACCTGCAAAAATAAAATAATGAAATATAAAAGCGTGTGTAAAATATAATAGATTGGGTGAGTCGTTTGTTGAAGGAACACTTACTTTCTCGGTTGGCAACCACGAGTCGGTTATACATTTTCTCCAAGTTGTACTTGTACATGGGCTCTGATGAAGATTCGCACAATCTCTTCCAGTACGACATAAATTTCCCCCAATCTTCTTTATCGAACACTTTCTTGCAATTTCTAGCTATATTTTGTTGGATGTGAAAGTGGCATAGAAGCCTGGTTGCGTTCGGGAATACTTTAGAACACGCTTTAATTAGGGCAAGCTCCCTATCCGTGACTATCACACGCGGCATCATACATTCATGCAATATTGACTTGATCCGCTCAAGCACCCACACGTAGTTACCCCTTCGTTCTTTACAAATAACGGCATATGCGATACAAAAAGACTTCCCAGTCGACGTCATACCCACAACCTGGACAAATGGCATGTTGTAGAGGTTTGTTTTGTAGGTCGCGTCGATCAACATCACGTGCGGGAATGCACGCCACATAGTGATTGAATAAGGATGAACAAAGAAAATCTCTGTTACGACATCTGTTTTGGGTTCCTGTCGGGTGTCGTAAATGAATCGATGGTCATGCAGCAGGCTTTCCAGTGCCTGAATAGGATTCTTTCCGTCCATTATTGTCGCTCTAATTTTTTGTACCGCATTTTGCACGTCTTTCTGAACGTGCAGGCTGTCGGGGAACTGTTTTCTTAGGGTTTGAAATATGATACGTGGCTCCATGTTTTGAGCAGTTAGCTGCTCCACTAGCTTGTATTCGGCTTTAGTAAATCTTCGCACAAAAGCGTGGCCTAACAGACTCGTCGTAGGTTCGTGGTTATGGTTCGCACAGTCCACTTTTAACTCCCATGTGTCATTCGTCACGTCCCGGATGGCGAGTAATGAAAATGGTTCGCACAGTCCACTTTTAACTCCCACGTGTCATTGATCAACAGGGACTCCAGACACAACCTCCTCCTCCTCGTTGGCAGCATTTGCTCCCCATATGTCGTTAGAATAGTGATTACCGAAATAATTATCGTTCCAAAATGATGACATTTTAACAAGATTGAACAAAAAACAGAACAAATAATTTTGGTTTAGTGTGTAAATTGTTTACTGAAAGAGGAAGATGAAAAAGAAAGCAGAGGATTGAGAATTCGAATTGTGAACAGATGGATAAATAGACTTTCATGTGACACTTCAATAGGCAGCGTATTGCTCTCTACTCCCCGTATTACTTTATTCACGTGCCTGGACAACATCGTATCGATGTCAAATCAGTCTGACATACGCTGCGTATGGACCACTACGCAGCGTATAGGTTTACATCTATACGATGCGTATTGATCACTACGTACCCTATGTCAGACTGATTTGACCATGGTACTAGGTTTGACTGTCTGGTCATGTACCAACCACTAACATTTGAGCAATACGCAGCGTATTACCTAACGAGTGTATATAAGGATTAAGTTTCATATTCTAACAGCTCTGGACAGAGGATAAACTGGTTAAGGCGTTGCGGTTCTAAACAATAGGTCACGAGTTCGATCCATGCAAGGGCCGGTTCTTAAATGAAGACCCCCTTTTTACCCTTTTTTGATATATTTACACTTTGGTCCCTGAAGTTTCCATTTTTACAAAAATGGTCCCTGGTTTTTCGAAAATTTACAAAAAGGTCCCTGAAGTTTCGAAAACTGACAAATATGGTCCCTGAAGTTTCGTAAATTTACAAAAATGGTCCCTGGTTATACGTTACGTATTGCTCAAAAAGGTATGCGAACCTTGTTTTCTGTGCAATGATTGGTTATCAGGCACTGGGATCTATGGTCTACCTACGCTGCGTATTGGTCAATACGCAGCGTATAGGGTTAACCCTATACGCTGCGTATTGACCAATACGCAACGTATTTAAACCCTAAGTGTGCAGATAGGCAAACTGAGTGTGCAGATAGTGGGAGCCTTAATTAAATAACACTTATATCTAAATGTGGACAAAAAGAATGTAAACCATACATATGTAAAATAAGTAACTACAAATTAACTGATAAGTGGAAGACCGGGCACCTGATAAGTGGCTTTCCTCTAAGAAATTTAGGCTTAGTTTCATTTCGATTTTGGCCTGGCTTGAAGTCAACTCATCAGCTTTAGACAAGCCCAACCCATATATAATTTGAGCTCGGCATAAATATACAGAATTACTTTAAAATGAATCCATACAAGTTCTACAAGTAAATCAAAATGCAATTAAGCCAAGAAAACAAATTTTTAAACAAAACAACATAAAAAAATACAGATAATCAAAGTACCAGTATACAACAGGTCTAAAGACATCTGACATTACTTCCATAGGATTCAAACAAATCTGACCCAGAATAACCCAAGAGAAATCAACATAAAAACTAAGGTGGGTTTCAGCTAAGCTCATGGTCATGGAACTCAACCAATGTAGTTAACTATTCTTGACGGTTATGTGAACTTGGTTGACTGTTTGATCACTGCCTGACATGTGTAGGGGTTCTGCTTCTTGTGGTTTGGGCATTCTCTCTTGACCTACTTGATCTGCAAATCTCTTATTCATCTGCAGATGAAAAGTCAAACATGCTATCCGAATCATCCAACAGATTGTCGGAAGCCAGATCAGATTCTGATAAAACATAGTCACCATCATCGTCATCATCTTCATCAAACTCAAACTGCATATTGAGCATGCCTTGTTCCCCCATATCTTCTTCCAAATGTCTCCACTCAAGTTCACGTTCAGGGTCCACATCTGTTGGCCTAAGACATGGGTGTACACGGCTGGCATGTTCTTCTAATTGAGTATAATTACCAACAAAATCACAGGTAGCAAGTGAGCAATTTCTTGTTTTCGAGTCCATGAATTGGCGAGCAGGGTCAACCACAGCCCACCCGTTGATTTCACCCCTACATAAAGGGCAAGCAAGCTTAGTTCGTTCCCTCACCTTATTCATATTTGAAATGTGAAACTGGTCAAGACAATTTGAGTGGCGGTGATTCGTGTCACACATGTATGGGCGACATCCTTTTTCAAGTGAAGAACAAAGTAGAAGCACAGCACTGTGTGGGTGTTCCATACAAATAGGGCATCTAGCTTCTTCAAATTCACTTTCATATCCAACTTGTAGGGAGGGAGATTTGGGTTCCTTTCTATCATCATTCTTGTCGTAACAGGAATAGGGAGATGCCCTACACTTATTAGACGAAGATCTTCTATCTTTGGGCATCTTCACGGCTTCACAAAATCAGAAGTGCCTGTTTATTAACAATACCATGAGGAAACCATGAGATTAAACATGAGTATTTTGATACAAAATATATCTACAAATGGTTCTCATCACAGCATTGATATATAATATTGTACAATCAAGATTCAAATCTTGTATATAAAGTAATTGACCATAAATTCAAGGTTAAAACTAGTATCATGGCTTACTAAGTTACAAATCTGAACTAATTCGCTCAAACAACAATCCAACGACGTAAAAATAGAGCCGTAAAACATAATACTAGTGTTTCACAACATTGATCTATTATATTGTACTTGTACAACAATCAAGATTCAATCTATGGTGAAAACAATTAAGCATTGTCTCAAGAGTTACAGATGAAATGGTATTCAGTGTTTCTTTAACTTCATGAATGATTAAATGTCCGACCATATCCCAAATTCAGCTATTCCACCATTATCACTAATATGAATTGCTTATACACATAGATCATCAACATCAGGATATGAAAAGGTTAGAAAAAATCACATAAATATCTAACACTTTTATAGAAAGAAAAATAGTGGAAAAACAAATCAACGTTCACAATCACAAACAATATAGCGAAAATTGTTCATCTAAATCGCCAGTAAATATGGCAAGTTGGCAATTAATACAATTCTATTTGTACGTATATCTTCCTATACTAATAAACAAAAATCTTTTTTGACACGTGTCACTTTCTCATGCTTTCTCACCTTATTTTTTTATTTATCTATGTTAAATAACAATAATAATTTTAAACTAAAAATTAGATAAGAATAAATATTTGTTTTTCTATAAATAATTTTAAACAAAAATTTAGATAAGGATACACCTTTTTTTTATAAAAGATTATATAAAAGAGAATTATATTTCAACTATAGTTTATCAAATCCATCGAGCCGACTTAAAAAATACTAGCCATTACCATTTTAGTTATTCATAAAAAATGTAAAAAAATACTACCGAATTATATGCACATTTAATACGATTAAAAATTATAGTTTATTTTCTTTAACTATAAGGTAAGTTATTATCTTATAAATATTCAAAAAATACTTATGATATACGAATTAAAATTAGTTTAAGGACCGAAGAAATTTATATAGGTCAAAGAGAATTTATTTCTTACGGTATAATTCATAAAAAATGATGAAATTAATAAAAATGTGGGGATCGATCTCCACCTTTTTGTACCATAAACTCTCTTGAATACAAAATTGAGACGAGTGTTTTATCTATCGAAATAAACAAACAAGCATGAAGGTCCTTAAAACTAACTAAAATAATTGTATCTCATAATTTGAATGCATCATGAAAATATTATTCAACCCATGTAATACATCTGTTTTTAACTAATAGTAAATATAAAAAAACAAAGTAAAATGTTATAATAAGTAAATAGTATATCAACGTTCATTTTTGAAAGATAAATCATGACGACTGTATATATTAATATATGATATTATATTTTGTTCAATACGTTCAATACACGGGTTTTTTTTAAAGATAGATCGTTTTTATTATTTATTATATAAATTTACACTTATACAACCCGTGTAATACACGGGGTTTTAACCTAGTAATATAATAAACCATAATTCCATTAGAAATCTGAACTGATTCGCTCAAACTACAATCCGACGCCACAAAAATAGAGCCATAAAACATAATATCAGTATCATAGCTTATTATGTTAAGAAATCTAAATTGATTCGCTCCAACTACAACCCAACGTCGTAAAACAAAAAATTAGGGTTCACAGCATTGATCTATTATATTGTATAATAAAGATTCAAATACTGTATGGTGAAAACAATTAGGTGCTCTCATTCAATGTTTCTTTAACTTCATGAATGGTTAACCGTTCGAGCATAGCCCAAATTCAACTATTCCACCACTATCAGTAATCATATGAGTTGCTTATACACAAGATCATTAACATCAGGATGTGGAATGATTAAAAAATCAGATAAACATCTAATTCTTTTCTTGAAAGAAAAACAGTGGAAAAACAAATCAGCATTCACAATTCACAAACTAGATAGCGAAAATTGTGCATCTCAATCACTGGTACAATATGACAACTGATATAATTCCATCTGTAGGCATAAATATATAATATAGATCATAATTCAATGTTAAAATCAGTATCACAGCTTATTAAGTTAAAAAATCTAAACTAATTCGCTCAAGCTACAATCATATCACATAAACATAATCTTAGGGTTTCACCACCCAACTTATTCTACAATCATATCACATAAACACCTTTCATAGTCACATTCACAGATTCTAATTGTAACATCTCTATCAAGAAAACGAATCATAAATCACCAGATCCTATTAAAAAAAGGATCTAAACATCATCATCATCATACAAAATCTAATCCATGACGAATGCGACATATACGAGAATTTGAACACTTCAAACACCGATTAAAGCTTTACCTGATGAACTTAAAAGGTAGAAATCAAACCTGATCGTTAATCAAAGAAGTGAATTTTGAAATTAGGTGGTTGAGTTTGTGCAGCCTCGTGGCGTTTATATAATGAATAAGCGCACAGAAAAGCATGCATTATAATGAGGGTCATCTTGGGCCAACCATGTTTCCAAAACGTGGGCTCCATTCACTAGTATTGGGTCGGGTTTAAGTATTGCATACCCAAACTTATTGAACTCATGAGTACCCATGTAATATTTTTTTTTTCCAATCTCTCATACCCGGTTTCATATCCATTGGGTATCCCGTATACCCGTCCTGAATGTTTTGGATTACGGTTATACCAGTCGGGGTTCAGGTTGTTTTGTCATCCCTGCTCCAAATTACTTTTTCGGAAGAACACAACCAACATTCTCTCTGAAGCCGGTGATTGAATGAGTATCATGAAAATGGATCAACTGTAATTTAAAAGGCTGGCAAGCGAACAAATGACATAAAGCGATGAATATTGTTGATCGTTTTGGAGTTGCAGACGATTTAATGTAATTGTTTACAAGCATTTTAGAGAAAAAAAAATCAATTTCATATTTCAAGTTTTGTATCTTTTTCTCCCTTCCCTATGGCAACGTATCAATCATTTACACCATCTTATTCATTAGCCATTCCTTCGTTCTCGACCAAGATCCAACATTGCCAATGTTGCCCCAATTGAGCACCAATCTATGTTGCTATGATTCCGGTCATTTTATCCCAATTTCTTGTCCCATCATCATTCTGATTCAATCCTAACAGTCTACTCAAATGACTTGCTTGATGAAAATGGGCCGTTAGAGGTTTAACCAGTCCAGATTTGAAGACCTCCAAAGAAAGCAACTATATCTTACAAACTTTTTCTATGAGATCTTTACCTTTCCCAGAATTGAGAACTTCATAAAATGTGAATCTTTAGATCAAAGTTTCCCAAATCAAGTGGCTTTTCTTCAATTCTTCTGCCATCAGTCAGCTGTCAATTTTATTAAGCTCAGGCGTTGGTATGACCCCAATTTCAAGGAGAATCTCTTCAAGATAACTGCACCGGATACAGGGCCGTCTATCAGGGTGCAGGAGGTGCCTGCGATCAGGGTCCAAATCAATATAGGGCCTGAAAAATTTTTAAATTATATATATATATATATATATATATATATTTAAAAAAAATCTTGATTTTGTATAAATAAGGGCTACTAAAAGATCCAAAGTTTTTTAAATAAGGGTCTGTTTAAAAGTTAAAAAAAAGGGTCAAATTAACAAGCCCAAGTGACTAGTCTAAACAAAAATAAGGGTCTGCTAGATCAGGGAAATGAAACAAAACGTGCACTGTCGCAGGCAGTATAGTATATCGCATAGGGAATTGGGACGAGGGAAACTGGAAACAAAACGTCGATCATCGATCAGATCAGGGAATTTCGCAATTTCGCAGTGATTCAGACTTTCAGTGATTCAGTCGCAGCACGACAGCAGTGAGGAGAGTATCAGACGCACTGTTAGTGCTTTTAAGATCGTTGATACTTGTGCTGGATTAGCTTATTTGTAGTTAGTAGCAAATCAGAATGTACAAGGGCTTGTTTTGTAATTCTCTAATAGTAATGTTCCTGACCTAGTGTAGATAAGATTCCAGCAAATTTATAAATTTGCTGGCAGATCAGGAACACCCTATATATAGCCCAAGCATTGTAACCTTTGCCAAGCTTTTGGCTCTTGAATGAATATTGGTGTTGTTACTTTCTCTTGCTGATCTTGTGCTTAAATCTGATATCCAAGGTTGTTTATTGCTATATCTCATTGTTTGGATTCAATACAACACTTGTTGTATTCATTAATCCATTAGCTTCCCTTCATCTTTGATAGTTCTTAACTTTTCATATCTCAAACACCTAATCAATAGGTGTTATGGGTTAAAACAACCAACCACTGTGATCCGGATACGTTTTGGGATCTACAATTTGGTATCAGAGCCTTTGTGCTCTTGGTTGTTGTGTTCTTGTTGAGATTTTTCATTGTTTTGAAGGTTTTTCAAAGTTTCAAGGTTTTTCAAATTTTTGGGCTTAAAATGGATTGATTTGGTGTGTTTAATCAATAGGTTGTTGTTAATACATGATTAGGGAGTCATTTTGGACATTTTGATGCATCAAAACATGGTTTTTGAGCTATTTTTGAGTGATTAGAGGGTTTTTGTTCGTGTTAAACCCTCTGTCCAGCGAAAATAACTTGAAGACAGCGAACAATTTTTGAATACAGCGAAATTAATATTTTGAAGACAGCGCACTCAGCGTTGAATATAGCGAAATATATTTAGTCGTTGAGGTCCTTATCGCATAATCATTAATTTCGACGACCATCGTTCGAGCGAAATTGTTGATCATTAGCGAGATAGTGTCAGTTGTCCCTTGAGCGAAATTATCGAAGGCGACTTCGAGAGCCGTGATAGCGAACCACAGCGTTCTTATCACGGTTATCGGTGAAATTAACCTAACTATTGTTTGTGTTGTGTTTTGTCAGCGAAGTCGATCAGGATCTTTCGGTCATCGGCGAAGTTAATCTTTTCACTGGTTTTCAGTGACTTGTCAGCGAATTTAAGTTCTGTTCTTCTCCATTTTGTCTAAAACAAGCAAATATGTCGTTGAATCAACTAAGTCCAATTGCTCAAGCGGAACTTGAAACCGGAACCACAACTCGACCACCAAAGTTGAAAGGGGCTGAAGACTTTAGCACTTGGAAGACTCGCATTCAATCGTTCTTCGAGTACACGGACTATAATCTGTGGCTCTCTGTCACCGCTGGACCCCACATTCCAACGGTTGTCCAAGGAGATGCGGTGGTGGCTAACCGTGATGCAACCACCTTCACTGATGAAGACAAGGCTCTAATCCAACGTGATCGTCGTGCTCATGCTGCTTTAACTATGGCACTATCAACTAATGACTGCAACATGTTTGAAGAACACCGAACTGCAAATGCACTCTGGAATGCATTGATCGAGTACTACGAGGGAAATGAAGAGTTGATTGAAAGCAAGAGAGATATGGTGCAGAAACAGTATGACATGTTTTGTGGAGTTCGCGGAGAAAGTCTTTCTGATCACATCAGTCGCTTTCTGAATATGATGACCAAAATGAAGAAAGCGGGAAACCCTGTCACAAACCGTGCTGCAATAAAGAAGCTGCTAGATTCACTTCCCAAGGAATGGAGCCTACAATGCATGATGATCAAGAAGGATTTCCTCAACAATCCAAATCCTGTTACTCTGACCGACTTGATCAACACCTTAAGAGCCTTTGAAATGGATGTCAGCAAAAGAGAATTGAACACTGCCAGTCCCACTGCCAGTTACCCACCAAAGTCTGCTCAAACCTCTGCTGGATTGAAAAATGTAGCATTTCTCGCTTCAGGTGGTACCCTTCCACAAGCTTCTGACCTAATCTACGCCAACGCTTCTGCTAGCGCAACGAAAGCTCCACAACTTGTTGAAAAGACTATCAGTGTCGACACTCAAGCTTTGAAAGTGTCCACCGAAAATGTGGCACTTTTCAACACATTTCTGAGCAGCTATGAAGCCCTGATGTCTGGAGAACTGAAAAAGGAGATGTTCACTGCTGAAGACATGTATCAAGTTGATCCAGATGATATGGAGGAAATGGATCTGAAATGGCAAATGGCCATGATCACCTTGAGGCTGAAGAAATTTCAAGACAAGACAGGAAAGCGGTTGGGTCTGGGAAAGGCTGGTTTTGACAAATCCAAACTTAGGTGCTACAACTGCAAGAATCTTGGCCATTTCAAGCGGGAGTGTCCTCTGTTGAAAGAAGGAAACAGTGAAACTACTCCTGCTGTAAAGCAAATCACTGTTGAAGAAAACAAGAACAATGCGTCTTCCAGCACGCCAAAAGCTTTAGTCGTTGAAGACTATGATTGGAGTGAGGAAATTAATGAAGCAAAGGAGCAAGTCAACAAAGCTCTGATGGCTAAGATCTCAAGTGAATCCTCATCGAAGCAGACACCCGGAATTCCAAAAGGAGACAATACTGCTGACAAAGGGTTGAAAAGCATTCTCACTCCAGTGGACCCTGAAAATGAAAAGAAGTGTGGAGAAGCTGAGGAGCATGTGGCAAAAGAGGGAGCTGATCAAAAGAAAGGAAAAGAAAAGTTCCCAGCAGCCGCCATGAAAGCAGATTCATCAAAAGAAAAAGCTGACAAGGACTTGGTAAACAGCATTCCACTCAGTTTCAAAGAAAAATTATGCACACCAGCATGCGTTGATGTCGTGGCACATTACAAGTCTCTTAATCTAGAATTTGAGAGACAAAAAGACAAGGCCTTAAAAATGAATAAAGAACTTAAACTAAACGAGGCCGCATATCAGAGAAAGCTGAATTCAACTTTAGCTGAGATGCAAACTCTAAAAGAATTTGTGATTAGAAAAGATTTCATCATTAACGATCTCACAGATAGATTAGAAAAGGCCTTAAACGAAACTAACAAATTGCAAATTATTATTGATAAGTGGAATGTCAGTCAAAAGGCCTTTACTGACATCAAAAACTGCCAACGACCAACGTATGTGAAAGACGGGATAGGGTATAAGGATAGGCAAGGAAACGAACGAAAACTCTTTCTTCCACCACACGGTAAAAACTATGTGCCTATACCTACTCCTCATCCCGAAAATGATCTCATTGATGAAAAGGTTTCTATAGAACAAAACGATTCTTGTAAAACCGAAACAACCGCTAACTTTTCTAAAAGTAATGCAGATCCAATTGTGTGTAAAGAAGATGTGTGCGATGAGGATGGAGACTGCGGCGGTTCAAAAATAGGAATCGGATATTCAGGCGACAGTTATTCCACCGTTAACTGGTTCGTCTGGAATTGTTCTAAGAAAAACAATGCTAAGGATGAATGTAATAATTTAAGTAGGATGGATGACTGTAATGGCCGAGTGCCTAAATTTAAATCTTCGGATGACTGTAAGGGCCATGTGCCTACATTTGAGACCCTTGATCGTGAACATGCTATGTTTGAATGTCATGATTTAAATTCTGCATTTTGTGATGATAAAGTTGTCTGTGAATCTCCCGTATTTGTGCCAGAATTGAAAAAGAATAGTTTTGGAAAATTCCTCACCGAGGAAATTCCAGAATTTATTCCATCTCGAACAGGTATGACAGATTCTGAAGAGAAAGTCACTGAAGATCGATGCACCGAAGACTCGAGCACTACTTCAAGCCATGAAGATGAGCAAATGTCAGAAACAACAGACAGTGAAAGCATAAAAACCTCAAGTGAAGATCAAACAACAAGTGATGAAAGCTCCGAAAGTCCAAGTGTTGAAACAATTGAGGACCAAAGTCCAGAAAGTTCAAGCGAAGATCAAAGTTGCAATGATTCAATTTACGAAGCAAGCGAAGAACAAGACTCGAGCGAATACCAGACATCCGAAAGCTCGTCTGATTATGACATTGATGAAGAATGTTCAGAAGATGAAAGCAGAGTTAACAAGAAAATGAAGAAAGCAGAAAGCTCAAGACACTCATCACATGCATCATCTTCTAACACCAAAAGACCCAGAAATAAAAGATGTTTTCGCTGTGGTCATTTAGGACATACAGCGAAACATTGTAAAACCAAGAAGCTTTCTAAACCAGAGCATGATTTTCTTACTAACGTCACATATCAGTTAAATTATCTTAAGAAGTCTGTTAAAAATCTGGTTGAGTCAACGGCCTATTTTTGGAAACAAAAGGAGGCCAAAGTGGGACAAAATCACGATAGATTCGAAGTGAAACAAATCTGGGTTCCCAAAACTTACTAATTTGTATATTTGTGTTTTTGTGTATATCAGAATAAACTCCAGAAATGGCTCCGCATGCTCATGGAATACATCTGGCACGTAGACAGCGGATGTTCAAGACACATGACTGGACTGAAGGAACTTCTGAAGAATTTTCGCTTCATCGATGGTGATTTCGTATCTTTCGCTGGAGACGAGAAGGGAGGAAAGATTGTTGGAGTAGGAGATGTGGTGTCTGAAGCCCTCACTCTGGAGAATGTCAACTATGTGCCGGAGTTGTGCTACAATCTCATGAGTGTCTCTCAAGTCTGTGATAAAGGAATATCGGTGCTTTTCAATGACATGGAATGCTTATTTCTGAAGCCCGGATATGTTGTTCCTGCTGAAATGATCATGCTCACAGCTCCAAGACAAAACAACACATACGTGCTCAACATGAAAAACGCCAAGACAAATGACAACTTAACCTGCTTGATCTCTAAGGCTTCAGAATCTGAATCACTGCTTTGGCATAGGCGACTGGGGCATGTTAATTTCAAAAATATGAACAAACTTTCTAAGTTAAACTTAGTTAGAGGTCTTCCAATTAAGGAATTTCCTTTTTCTGAAAAATGCATTGCATGCGCCCAGGGAAAACAGCATAAGAAACCGCACAAGTCCAAAGCAGTGAACACGATTGCGGCACCTCTTCAATTGTTGCATATGGATCTTTTTGGTCCAATCAGTGTTAAAAGTCTTGCTAAAAGTTCTTATTGTTTGGTGATTACAGATGATTTCTCTCGGTTTTCTTGGGTCTACTTTCTTGAGGCTAAAAGTGAAACAGCGGAAATTCTCAAGGCATTCATTCCCTTGATTGAGAACGTGACCAAATTAAAAGTGAAGTCAATCAGAAGTGATAATGGCTCCGAATTCAAAAATCAAACATTCATATCCTTCTGTGCAGAAAAGGGAATTCATCTTCAATACAGTGCAGCCAGAACTCCTCAACAAAATGGGGTTGCTGAACGTAAGAACAGAACATTGATTGAAGCCTCAAGGACCATGCTAGTGGATTCAAAGCTTCCAATCATCTTCTGGGTAGAAGCAGTTAATACGGCATGCTACGTTCTGAACAGGGTTCTCATCGTTAAACCTCACGGAAAAACGGCATATGAACTCCTCTTCAAAAGAAAGCCGCTTATTGACTTTTTCAGACCGTTTGGATGTTCCTGCACTCTTCTAAACACTCAAGATAATCTCATCAAGTTTGAAGCAGTGGGTGATATTTGCTACTTCATGGGATATTCATCCACTCAGAAAGCCTACAGAGTCTACAACAAAAGAACAAAGATGGTGATTGAGTCGTACTACGTTGACTTTCAAGAAGGAAACTACACTAACACTGGAAGTACTCCCGACTGGTTCTATGATGTGGACGTGATCTTCAACACCTTTGATATTCCAGAAGACGTTCCAGAAGCAGAACCTGCAGAAGTCGCTCAAGTTGAACCTCTGTTTGATACTTCAGATATTGGTCTAACTCCGTTCACCACTCGTTTCACCCCATTCTCTGCTAATCCACTACTCTCTGTGGATGAAGCTACTGGTGACACTTCGCCTGAGAACACCCCAGAAAACGGTGCTTCTTCTTCACAGGCCAATGTGGATGAACCAACTCAAGAAGATGACCCTCCAGTCATTTACGTGGACGAACACTTCACCAACCTTCCGCAGCAAATTGAAGCTCTGACAAATGCTGGATACAAGACGGATCGAAATCATCCTCTTGAAAATGTTATCGGAGCAGTCGAAGAAGGAGTGCGTACACGCGGGCAGTCGTCAAGCATCAACAAAGGGCTATTTGCAGCTTTTCTGTCACAATCAGTTCCACGGGACATCGAAGACGCTATTCAAGATTCCAGTTGGGTTCAGGCGATGCAAGAAGAACTTTCTCAATTCAGGAAGCTTAAAGTTTGGGAGCTAGTCGACTTACCCGAAGGAAAGTTTCCAATCGGTACCAAATGGGTCTTTCGTAACAAAATGGATGATCGTGGAGTAGTAATCAAGAACAAGGCCAGATTAGTGGTGCTGGGTTACCGTCAAGAAGAAGGAATTGATTACGAAGAGGTTTTCGCTCCAGTTGCAAGATTGGAGGCCATCAGAATATTCCTGGCTTACGCGTCATACAGAAACTTCAAAGTTTTTCAGATGGACGTAAAGAGCGCTTTTCTGTATGGGAAAGTTAAGGAAGAAGTCTACGTGTGTCAACCTCCGGGTTTCGAAGATCCTCATTTTCCAGGTCGCTACTACAAGTTGGACAAAGCCCTATATGGTCTTCACCAAGCTCCACGTGCTTGGTATGAAACCTTGTCAACTTATCTTTTGAAGCATGGGTACTCCAGAGGAACGATCGATAAGACTCTCTTCACCAAACGAGTCGGAGAAGACATCATGCTAGTTCAGATTTATGTGGACGATATCATCTTCGGATCAACCAACGAGGAACTGTGTAGAGAATTCGAGTCTGTCATGAAGGCTCAGTTTGAAATGAGCATGATGGGAGAACTGACGTTCTTCTTGGGGCTAGAAGTGAAGCAAAAGGAAGACGGGATTCTTATTCATCAGGCCAAGTACATTCGGGATATTCTGGCAAAGTACAACTTGAACGACTGCAAAGTTGCGAGTACTCCATTCGCTTCTCAGACAGAGCTCACTCTAGATCCTCAAGGAAAACCTGTAAACAAGTCCCTCTACCGCTCGATGATTGGATCTCTGATGTACTTAACAGCTAGCAGGCCCGACATAATGTGGGCAGTCTGTCTCTGTGCTCGCTTTCAGACTAATCCCAAGGAATCTCATGAAACAGCTGTAAAGCGCATCTTCCGCTATCTTAAGGGAACGCCGAAACTAGGCCTTTGGTATCCTAAAGATAGTAATTTTGATCTTATTGCTTACTCTGACAGTGATCATGCAGGTTGTAAAGTAGATCGCAGGTCTGTATCAGGAGGATGCCAATTCTTGGGAAATCGTCTGATCTCATGGCAAAGCAAGAAACAGACAACTGTGTCCACCTCAACCGCTCAAGCAGAATACACCGCGGCCTACAGTTGTTGTTCACAAGTTCTCTGGATACAAAATCAGTTGTTGGATTATGGAATCAACATCATGAAGACTCCTATATTCATCGACAATGAGGCATGTCTGGGAATTGTGAAGAATCCCATCCACCACTCCAGAACGAAGCATATCGAAATTCGCATTCATGCAATTCGAGATGCGTACGAGAAAGGTTACATTCAAGTGGTACCAGTGGATACAACCCAGCAACGGGCAGACATTTTCACTAAAGCTTTCGACAAAACGCGATTCAACCAGCTGGTAACCTGGTTGGAGATGGTAAATTTCCTCGAATGGAAATGAATCTTGTGTCCAAAAGCTTTCGTAAATACTCTATCCCTGTTCATAGTTTTTCTTAAAAAAAAAAAAAAAAAAAAAAAAAAAACGTTTGTTGAAAGTAGAACAAGTATCGTACAGCGTTGCCCACCAAAAAGATTTTCTGATTCTTAAAATTTCATTTTCGGGCAAATGGACTTTCGAAAATAAAGATTTTAGGGGGGATATTCCAGAAAATCAAAACGAGATGCTTGTATTTGACTCCTGTCAGAGGAAATGATAGAAAATTGCTAACACTTTGCCATTTCTTGCAAAACAGAAAACAAAAAGAAATCGGGGTACCAAGCAACGACGTGTCGGTAGATTCAGCAACACCGACGAGTAAACTGCTGTTAGGGAGCAAAACATAACATCTACACAAGGATTCTGGCTTTCCGCAAGCATTACGCATCTTGTGGGTAACACGTTGCGGCATATGGCTTAATGGTCTTAAATCTTGTGTTGATAGATTGCCAAAGTCTGAAATCTCGGGTCTTTATATTGGTTTCCATTCGGGGGTTATCATAGTTGGTCTTCTGCTGCATCCAGATACATGCTGACCTAGAACTTCTATGATATCCCTTCATAATAAGCGCCTTAAAAAAAAAAAAAAAAAAAAAAAAAGGCCAAACCCTCGATTAATAAGTGCCTTTTGTGGCCAAAAACCTTTTGATGGATTAGTTTCGGTCTCTCTGCTGTACGAAAGTACTGACCTGTTCACCGAGCTATCTGTCTCGCCCTCGATAGATCTTGGAATCTCTGTTGTACGAAAGTACAGACCTGATATCCGTTCTATCGTTGAAATGAATGGATCCAATATACTCACCTGCTATGAAGAACCTTTGTGCATACCTTGATCGCGGGGGTATGTCCTGACGTGGGACTCACGGGCGTAATGTTTCTATTCTCAATAGCTCGTGTGGGGGCCATAGAAGTCTTGTCAATATTACCGAAAACATGATAAAAGCGCTCTTCGAAGGCATGTTGAAAGAAGGATGCATGGATTTAAGCGGACAAACATACTGACAGTTTTTCTTGTGCCCTGGTTAGTATTTATCAATAATAATAATAAATAAGGAATTGGCAAGTGTTGGCGATATGATCTTTTACAGGTAAGTCACCGAGCGTCAAATGTTTCAAGAAGTTCCGCTTCAAATGAAACCTCCCAGAACTGGAAGTTCAAAATTCGGAGTCCAACTGGCCAATTTTTCTCTGTTGTGTAAATATTTAACAATCTTTGGCGTTTTAAACAAAACTGGGCACGTTTTTCGAGAAAGTTTGAAATTTACGAGCGATATTAAATTTATTTTGAAAATCTATTAAAGGTAGCGATTTTAAGATACCAGCGAAATAATTAATTCGCCCGGTACAGAAATCAGTATATAAATATCTTGTAACCGTCATATTTCAACTTTTCAAAATCTTTTCATCTTCTCTCTCGCTCATCTTCGGACATCATCTCAAAATCGACACAAGCTTTATTTTCGTTCAAGGATCATCAGGTAACTCTTCGATTAATCTTCATTTACAGCAATCGAAGTCTTTGGTACACATTTTCGGTAAACTGTAGAATGGTTGATTCTTCTTTGAATGATATTTATGTTCATGAGCCCCAAAATAATCTGAATCCATTATCTTTGTCCGAAATCTTTGCGGTTTGATTTGAATGACCGTTTTTAAGAACCGATTAAACAAAGTATTAACAATGAACTCATCCGTGATTGTTGCTTGAACTTAACTAAATCGGTGATGAACAGTTAGGGTTTTTAATGGGTTTAAGAAGAAATTTTTGAATGCAGCGAAGATGACAGCGATGATAGCGAACTTAAACCCTAGTCACGGAAGTTCAAAAGTCTCGAACGCGAGTTCGAGCACCCAGCAAAATAGTCTAATTCGCTCGTGTAGCGATTTAGTCTATCGTATTCGCTGGGGAATTGTTTCCGGAAAGGAAACTTTGTCTTCGCTATGTTCGCTAGCGAATTTAACCAAGACCACTTGCACATGTTCCGATTTGTCTCCAACAAATTTGACCGGACCACTAGCGAACTTAGCGAAGTTAATCGGAGCCTGATCAACCAGCGAAGTCAGCGACGATCTTTACTCGTTGATTGATTTCCTCTGATCTTGATACCCAGCATCAGCGATGTCAATGACTGACCTGGCAGCGATCTTGTTTTATTTTAAATTTTCCTTTTGTAAATATTCTTGTAAATTTTATTTCTTTTTGAAAATTCTCTTGTAAATATTTATCTCTATCTTAACCTTCTCTCACTTGGCTCGTTTGACGTTTCAGAAGCAAGATGGTGAAGACTCTCGAGTGGGATAAAACGATGAAACATAATCAGAGCATCAATCTGGATGAAGTGCCTCAAGACTTTGATGATGTAACCAGATGGGTGCGTTCCAGCAGAATCGGTTATGCTGTGGAGACAGCTGTTAATGTGTACAAGATTCACATACAACAGTTCTGGGAAAACGCAAAACCGGAGGCCATCAACAACAAAAGAGGATTAGTATCAACGGTCTGCAACAAAAAGGTAGAGGTGACTGAAGAACGGATACGCCAGGTGCTGAAGCTTCAAGACAATGACCAAGATCCGTTAAGCCTAAGCCAAGATGACATCCTGGATGGCTTTCGAGGGATGGGCTACCCTGGAGATTTCCGTCAAAAGAAAGAAATCAAGAGAGGAGGGCTCACCAGAGATTGGAGATTTATTGTTCATGTCATTTCTACCAGTCTAGCTCACAGAAAGGGTGGATTTGACGGACTAAACCTAGAATGGTCCGCAGCCATGCTAAGCCTGTGCTTGAAGCATAAATTCAATATCTCCGGGCTAATTTTCAACTACATGCTAGAGAATGTGA
The DNA here is from genome assembly GCA_030545235.1 of Helianthus tuberosus. Classification (NCBI taxonomy): domain Eukaryota; kingdom Viridiplantae; phylum Streptophyta; class Magnoliopsida; order Asterales; family Asteraceae; genus Helianthus; species Helianthus tuberosus. Next base: position 210,340,280 of record CM060441.1, on the reverse strand, counting down.
GCGGGAAGACTTGGGCTATGTATCCTCGTTTCATTCAGATGCTGATAAATAGTCAACTCAAAGACCTTCCAACAGATGGAGATCTCTACAAGTTCCACGTCTTCACAAACCGCCAATACACCGAGATAAAGACCAATGAATGGGTGTTGTTGCATGATTGGATGTACCGAGCAGAAAGACTACCTGTTGTCAAGGAAGCTTACAAGAAGTACAAAGAAGCGGTACGAGAAAAACAGCAACGAGATGCCCAAGCTCAAGCCGAAGCAGAAGCAGCATCAAAAGAAGAGCGTGCTAAAGGTAAAAGAAAAGAAAAACAGCCAGCTGAAGGCGAACCACCCAAAAGAAAAAGGGGGTCGGAAAACACTGAACGATTCATGGAGGCAGGTATTAGGGCAGGTGAGTCAGAAGAACAGCGACAACATATTAAAGATTTGAAAGCGATTCACGCTCTGCAAGAGAAAGAAAAGAGAGAGAAGAGTTTGAAACGAAGAGAAATATCTTCCTCAGAAAGACCAGAGACGATACCTGAGGAAATTCAAAGAATGCATGATTTCGTTGACACCCTACTTGTCGATCCTGATGAAGTCCAGGCAAGTGAAGGAATCTCCAAAGTCTCCCCTATAAAGCCAACAAGGATTTCAAGGCCTCCAGTGCCTCCGCAAAGGGTTCGCCCCTTTCAAGAACTGTACGACAAGTTAATCAAAGTCACCGGGCCTTCAGTGGCACAAGAAATTTGTTTGTTGAAAAACCAAGTGAATGACACCAACTTCCTCAGAGAAAAGATCAAAGATCAGAGGAAGAAAAACAAAGAAATGACTGCATACATGGCTAAGCAGTCCAAATTCATCAGATTTCAGCAAGCAGGAATGGAGAAAATGTTTAAAATGATGCGAAGAATGTGTGAGAAAATGAAAATCAAGCCAATGTTCACGTTTGATGAAATCTTTGACTTCGATGCCTACATAACAGAAGAGACAACCAGAAAAGAAAAAGAGGCAGAAGCAAAGAAAAGGCGTCTGGAGTCGGTTGACAGGGTATCCGAGGGAGACGAAAGTGAGGAAGAAGCGGTCGATCGGGAAGATATGCCATCAAAGTTTATTGAATGGGGTCTTGAGGACGAAGTTCTATACGAGCAAGCGAATGGAAAAACATTTACTCCCGAGCACCCTGAATGGTTCAAAAAGGAAAAAGAACGACTTCCTGATTTCCATCAAGTTATCAAAGTTGAAAAATCTGAAGCTACAGATAAGATTATCAGTTGGATGTATGATAATCTTAGAGGAATGTTCGTAGTGAAAAGACGCGGAGGAGTAATCCAGTACTTTCAAACTGGATTTGATCTGTTCACACTTCCGAGGTGGGATCTTCGGGAACTTGGGCGTCTAGATATTCTGAACCACGAAGAAAGAGGAATCGGAAGGGACTTCGAACGCATAATTGCCAAAGAATGTAACAAAGGATTCCCAACTCACGCTCCGCAGCGTCCAAGACGCAGGGTGTCAAAAACAACAATCGATCCAGTAACTGGGAAAGGGAAAGTGACGTGGGTTATCAACCCAGCTAAAGTTGTCACACGGATCAAACTCCCAGAAGAAGTTCCTGTCGCTCTCACAAATTTCAAGAAATGGTTCTATGACAGCAAAACCGGTGAAGCTGTAATAAGATCAAACGAAAACGAGGATATCCGCATTCTAGATCCAATGGATGTCTTCATGTTTGGGCTCTCTGATCTAACAATACTAAACGCCAGTCGCATAAACGTGGGAGCAGGAAATGCAAACTTAGAGGAAGCGGCGTTATTTTCGAGAGCGGTGGAGCGAGCATGGAGGCTGAAAAGAGATATGCTGGATTTGGTCGATAAAATGGAAAAGAGGAAAGAAAAAGATGCAAAGAAACAGGAAGCAAGAAAGAAAAAGAAAAACGAAAGAAAGAAGGGAGGATCTTCTGCTTCCACTGCTGAACCAACCACCACATCATCACCTCCGGCCTCATCCACATATGAGGCCATTATGGAGGACCAACCAACTTGTGAAGCTACTGTTACTCAAGAAACTCAGGAGGCACCAACCGAGACCGAGGCTCCTCCAGAAACAACAACTGTCGAAGAAAATCCGACTGAGCCTGAGAAGCAAGCTACTGAGAATCCAGCGGCCACAACTGAAGAATGAAAAAGACAAGTATGCAACGATCTAGGGGGGATATTGTTAGAGCTTTTAAGATCGTTGATACTTGTGCTGGATTAGCTTATTTGTAGTTAGTAGCAAATCAGAATGTACAAGGGCTTGTTTTGTAATTCTCTAATAGTAATGTTCCTGACCTAGTGTAGATAAGATTCCAGCAAATTTATAAATTTGCTGGCAGATCAGGAACACCCTATATATAGCCCAAGCATTGTAACCTTTGCCAAGCTTTTGGCTCTTGAATGAATATTGGTGTTGTTACTTTCTCTTGCTGATCTTGTGCTTAAATCTGATATCCAAGGTTGTTTATTGCTATATCTCATTGTTTGGATTCAATACAACACTTGTTGTATTCATTAATCCATTAGCTTCCCTTCATCTTTGATAGTTCTTAACTTTTCATATCTCAAACACCTAATCAATAGGTGTTATGGGTTAAAACAACCAACCACTGTGATCCGGATACGTTTTGGGATCTACACGCACGCATATTATCAGTGAGATAAGCAAGTATTTGATATTTGTAGGTCCGTTTTTTCTCGGAGGATCCGATACGTAACCTATCCTTGTTTATCACAAACACTATCACGGGTGCGGAATCCCCGTAACGGTGCAAACCAAACAATGTAAAGCGGATAACACGAACAGATAATCAAAGATTCACTTAGATTAACAGGATGAGAACAAACTGCAAACACATACACACAATGCTTGACGATAAACTCTCAGTTTCTCTCTATGCTCTCATAAACTCTCAGTGTGTGTGTGTTTACAGTATGTTCGCTCCGAAATCTATTCAGACTTTCGTTATATGTTCTGTCTGTTGTGAGTGTATTTATACAAGCTCCTGGACGAAATCCCATAGTCGACGAACACTGAATGACCAACATACAATGTCACGACGAAATCACATGTGATTTCGCCACATATGTGATTTCGTCACATATGGTCTTCTACACATGGGGACTTCTACGAAAACAAGGGATTTAGTCCCATATGGACTTGGCCTTGGGCTTCAACATGTTGGGCCAAACAACTAACAGACAACATAAGCCTAAACACATAAATGTAATCTAATATGCAAACTGCACACACGCAGTTGCATTTACATCAAACGTTACAAATTAAAACGCTTACCGAGTCAAGACAGGAGGATGTCTTGACTACGACCTTCACTTCGTAGCCGAGTCGAACTGAGCCAAGCCGTATCCACAGAATATGTATCAACAAACTCCCCCTTGGATGCTGATCGCGAGGTTCGTAATCTCGTTCTCCATCTCTTGATGGTTCTTTTTCTCGGAAAGGATCTTCAAAGTCTTCATGTGTCACACATAGAGAGTGTATCAACAAAATCCCTCTTGGACGTTGCTGTGATGGTTCGACTTCCATGTCTTTTATGTCGGAGGATCTTCAAAGTCTTCACGTGTCGTAAGCAGGAAGTGTATCAACAAACTCCCCATTAAGATAAGCTCTCCTTTAAGTTATGCTCGTGACTCTTTTGATCGTCAATTCTTCAGATCCTTGTGGTGTTGAAAAGTGATCAACTGCAACCCGATCATCTTGATTTTCTGATTGCATCAACGTCGTGTCTTCACTTTACGGCTAGTCATCTGACACGTTCGCTTCACCTTTAGCTGATTCTGATGTCGCATCTACACATACAAGAAAGCTAAACACGTAATGAGAACAACCGCTTGGAATTTAAACAAATTAAACAAACAACACATATGAGATCAAATCTCAATCAAACACCGACCGACAATAGTTTGAAAGTTTAGAAAATGATCAATTTTAATCCCTTAATTTTCAAAATTTGTTAACTTCGACAGTTTATGAAGATGCAATTGTTTTCCGGCTTACAATCAGGATTTTGGGTAAGATAGACTCGAGTTCCAACATCGGTCAATCAAAAAATAAAATAGAAGCAAAATCTTTTTGGCTTTTATAAAGTTTATATTAAAGCACACCTAAATTCTTTTTGGAATTTTTCATTTTTCAAATGTAAAGACGGAAAGCAATAAATAAATATATACAAAGATACAGAAACCGAAAGCAGTAAACAAATATTTACAGACATTCTTTTTGCGAGTTTCGAGGGTAAGAGAATCATATCAGTACGGTCATGCCAAAATGCTCTTTCTGTTCAATTAGTTAACATTTAGATAAGCATCCTATAACAATTATCGGTATTGTTGTCCACATAAGCTCAACTTATCAGATGTAATCATGGCGAGGGGATACGTTAAGGTATGATTTATACTTACCGACCGGTGTTCATCCACACACGACACATTCCCGTATCAAGGTATGCACGAGAGTTCATCTTACCGGTGAGTATACCATTTATCATCTGTTTGACCGTATAAAAGATGTGAGAAACTCACTTATTTTGATTTGAAAACAAGCCCTATGTGATAGAATCACTTATTGATGAGGAACTTGATTTTCATATGCATGAGGGCACAGGAGCAAGTCCGTGAACAGGTCAGTACATCGTACAGCAAAGAGACGAACTTGACTCTCGGATAAATGTGATATATTATCACTTATTTTGTTTGGACATGTGATTGTTGATCACTTATTGAGGTCATATGCAATATGTACACGTATGTATAGTATCATGGAAGATCTAGACTTCGTCTCCGTTATTGTTTTGGTAAAAGAAACAACCATGATACCCAGATGATAAACAACATAAAGACCGAATATCTCAGAACCTCGGCAATCTCTCAAACGGAATTTCGGTACTAAGACCATATGCCAATGTGTGGTTCCCACCTGGTCTTCAGTCGATTAAAGATTTATATCACCCTACACACTTTAAAATGATTATGAGCCTACCGATACATCTTATATAGAGCTGCTTAACATTTTTCATTTTAAGTTCAGTTCGAAGAGGTTTCGACAGACCACTGATTTACTATCATTTTCTCTTTTTCTCGCCAGGAAACTCATTTTTGTTTTTCTATTGTTTTTGAGTTTTGAAATTTTTCGATGTTTTTGAATTTTCAAATTTTGGATTTACTCCCCCTAAAATTAACAAACTATGACAAATTTAAAAGACACAAAGGTATTTACAAAAAGGATTTTCCGATGTCGGTTAACTCATGTTTTACCTCAATGCCGTTTACCAAAATTAAGTTTTAATCAGAAATGATTTATCGAATTTTGGAAAAATCAGTTGGCACGTCGGTAAATGGTGCGAACCATGACAACATTGACAAGTTTCATAGTGAAACAATCACGTTTGAGGTGATATTCGAGATCAAGGTGTCAGGTCAAAGAGTGCTGTACGAGATGATAATAATTCATAAAGCACCTTAAATATCGACAAGTATAGGAGAGTTTAGAAATTTAAAACCGTATCCTGCAACTGCTTCGTGCATTGCAGGAATCTGAGTGCTCTCCCAAACAGGATATCCACACTGTGTGGATTTCAAAGTCGATTTTTGTAGCTACTGAGAAATCTCTTCACAGCAACAAGATCATAGACCTCTGGGTCCGGCTGGTCTTCCACATTGCACCAGCGAAGGTCTTTGACTTTCTCTTTGAAAAGTAGTGTGCGATTGTTCAATCCATGCCAAGGCATCCGCACACCCGGTTGGTTTGTTCAACAAACACATTTTCTTCAATCACACCGTGAAGAAATGTACACTGCACGTTCATCTTGTTGATTTTGAACATCAGACGTGCTGCAGGTGCGTACATTTTGATTGAATCTATCCTGAGGACCCGATTAAAACCTTGAACAATCACACTTTTGGAATGATTTGCGTTTTCTCGAAGTTATCAATTTCTTTCAACAGACAACTCTGTTTCCCTTTTCTTCTTCTCTCCATCAAAGGCAACAATATCTTTTGTCGCCGATCTTGTGCATGAACATTCCACTATCAATAATCCTATGACTATCGAAAGTTCCTCCTGGAACATCCTGCACACTTACTCAGAGATTAGATGGAGAGGGGGACCTAAGCCTTAACAGACTTAGGTCGCCCATGTTCATCGACGTAAGTTATCTCAACTTCTCGATGATCTAGAACTGATGATGCTCCACCTGAAACTTTATCCGTTTTAGGTCTCCAAGCTTGTTTCCGTTTACCAGATTGTGTATTATGTACAATTTCTGGTTTTAATGGTTGTGACAAACTAGGTTTCCTTTTAACAGATTTTACTTCAGTTTTTAAAGCCTTTTCGATCACCTTCACATTTTTACGTCGTTGTTTTGTTTCTTGTTCTTTAATAGTGCGTTTATCATGTTTTGGAGAAACAGGACGACGTTGTGAGTGACCTTGTTCAGAGGGGGCTCTTTCAACAAAATTTGGTTTGGGCGAGTTTGTGCTTTCTTTAATGATGTGCCCAAACTTCCCACATTTGAAACAAGTTCTCCTTTCAACAAACTTAGGAGAATCTGATCGACGACCTGACGTAGAAGTTGTAGACCCAGAGGTACTAGCTTCACACCCATTTGTGTGTTGAGTGTAATTGTTATCATTATCACGTTTCAAAATGTTGACTTTTTGAACAAAATCGGTATTTGACTTATTTTCAAAAGTCTCCACTTTATCAGTACCTTTGGAGGCCACAAACTTTACGTCTTTTGTTTTCTTCTTGTAACGAGCTCCTTTTGATACAACCTTAGCCTTTGGCTTTGGAGCTCGTTGTTGTTGTTTACCCTTAATAGCAATAGGTTGTTGCTTTGTCGGTTGTCTTTGATTTCCAAATTGTTTTCGGATTTCATTTTTAGGAATCTTTCCCAAAATTTTTCTTGTATTATCTTCAAAAACTTTATTAATCAATGATGGATTGACCTTTTTAATTGGAAAATCATTGTCTGAATAAATTTTACTATCACCGACCAAAGTATACAACACGTTATCACTTTTAATGGTAGACACTATCTCAGTGATCGGATCTATATCTTGTTTAGCACTAGTTGATTGCACAGCAGGAGTAGGAGGATCACACAATTGTAGGTCCACCCGTAGGATCGAGTAACCTCTATTCCCTATTTTTTGACAAACCCGAAAGTGCTGAATCCAAACGGGTAAGTTAAACCAAGTTACGAACACAAACACAAAGATTCAATGATTAACACTCCATTGTATTAATGCGTATGAAACCGTTACAAAGCAATGTTTACAAGATATCCTTATAAACTCTCAGTGTGTGTGTTTACAGTGTTCGCTCCGAAATCTATTTAGACTTCTGTTTTTCTGTGCTCTGTCTGTTGTGAGTGTTTATATAGAATAAGACTGACGAAACCAAAAGGCCCATGAAATCCCATCAACGAAATCAAAGTATTGGACGAAATCTCACACAAGGTGATTTCGTCCCATGTGTTTTCACCACCAAAGGGATTTCGTCATATTCATGTTTGGCCAAACAGGGATTTCGCCAAACATGTTGGGCTTGGGCCAAGGGCTTCTGTCTTCATGTTGGGCTAGGACATGTTGGGCCAAAACAAACAAACAGACAAACACTTAACACTATACACTAGTCTAAAATGCAAACTGCACACACGCAGTTGCATTTACATCGTTCGATACAAAGTAGATCGCATACCGAGTCAAGACAGGAGATTGTCTTGACTACGGCCTTCACTTCGTAGCCGAGTCGAACCGATCTGAGCCATATCCACTTAATATGTATCAACAAACTCCCCCTTGGATGCTGCTCGCGAAAGGTGATTTCGTCGCTGAAAGGTGATTTCGTCGCGAAAGGTGATTTCGTCGCTGAAAGGTGATTTCGTCGCGAAAGGTGATTTCGTCGCTGAAAGGTTGATTTTGTCGCTGAAAGGTTGATTTTGTCGCTGATGTGCCTTTTATGACGAAATCAGGGGTTGTTTTCGTCGCTGATGTGCCTTTTATGACGAAATCAGGGGGTGTTTTCGTCGCTGATGTGACTTTGACGAAAATGGGGGTGATTTCGCTGGTTATGTTGACGAAAATGGGGGTGATTTCGTCCAGCCCACTTGTGACGAAAAAGGTAAACCTTATCCTTATCTTCTTTCTGACAAAAGAGGTTTCCTATGGCACAAATGTCAAACACACCTTACTGAAAGACACTAATGTCAAACTTTCATCATTTTTGTGTCACCTTTTTCAAACTAACAATATTTTAATCACAATAATTCAGATAACACTTGAGTATTTCATCAAACAAAGATCAAACATATACATATTTGAAGAACACATATGAACTGGATGAATATCCTGATGAAACTAATGAGTTTTCCAGCCACCGAAAAATTTTCCGAATACAATTTTTGCGCAAATGTTCAATAAAAATCCTTTCCTAACATGTATAAATGAAAACTAACAAGATTTTTATAAGAACAAACAGCAAAAACACAAGATTTTCAAAGATTTAAAATTGATTTTTCTGAAAATATAAACTTTCTGTTTCAAAAATCAAGAACAAATCTGGAAACACATGAAAATCTACTTGGTTTAAACAAGGAATCGAGCCATGGCTCTGATACCAATTGTAGGTCCACCCGGAGGATCGAGTAACCTCTATTCCCTATTTTCCGACAAACCTGAAAGTGCGGAATCCAAACGGGTAAGTTAAACCAAGTTACGAACACAAACACAAAGATTCAATGATTAACACTCCATTGTATTAATGCTTATGAAACCGTTACAAAGCAATGTTTACAAGATATCCTTATAAACTCTCATTGTGTGTGTTTACAGTGTTCGCTCCGAAATCTATTCAGACTTCCGTTTTTCTGTGCTCTGTCTGTTGTGAGTATTTATATAGTATAAGACTGACGAAATCAAAAGGCCCGCGAAATCCCATCAACGAAATCAAAGTATTGGACGAAATCCAAGGGATTTCGTCACACAAGGTGATTTCGTCCCATGTGTTTTCACCACAAGGTGTTTTCACCACCAAAGGGATTTCGTCATATTCATGGTTGGCCAAACAGGGATTTCGCCAAACATGTTGGGCTTGGGCCAAGGGATTCTGTCTTCATGTTGGGCTAGGACATGTTGGGCCAAAACAAACAAACAGACAAACACTTAACACTATAAACTAGTCTAATATGCAAACTGCACACACGCAGTTGCATTTACATCGTTCGATACAAAGTAGATCGCATACCGAGTCAAGACAGGAGGTTGTCTTGACTACGGCCTTCACTTCGTAGCCAAGTCGAGCCGATCCGAGCCGTATCCACTTAATATGTATCAACAATATTTAGGTTTATATTTCGAAAACAATCTACTAAGCGTGTAAAAACCTACTGACATATTATCAGTGAGACCGTTTATCACATTTTATCTTTCCATTTCTTTAGCGTACTGTGATTGTCTACTGATTTACTATCATTTCCTCTTTTTACACAAAAACTCATTTTTTAATTTTATCATGTTTTTGGCTTTTTTCAAATTTTCAAACGTTTTTGGATTTTCTGGAAATTTTTTACTCCCCCTAAAATTCAAAACATTTAAAGAAAATTTGACAACATGATACTGATAGCTTTTTCTCTGTTTCAGTAGACTTATCATCTGCCTCACTTGAATCATCACGAGCAATTCCTTCAGGCTATTTGTCTTTGACACTTTCACCTTGAACACTTGCACTTTGATCTTTCTGAGTTAGATCTTCAGTAAGCTTTACTTACTGCTAGAACGTTGCCTTTGTCAAGACAATACCTTCTTGAGGTATGCTGGATGGATCTATCAGACTTGATTGTGGTTCCTTCGAAGGCCCTGCAAAACAAGCATTGACAAATTCATTAGAAACTTATAACAATTTAAAGTTCTAACTACCTTATGACTCTCCCTTTCACTATACCCTTTACTACTATCTTCGGAATAGGCTCTGTAGGAATAGGAACAACTAGGGACGTCTTCGGAGTTCTCTTTCTCTTTCCATCTTTCACAAACCACCAACGAGTTTTCTTCTCAATCATTTCGCTCATCCTTTCATTTTCATTCTAAGAACTACTATTCTCATGTCTCCACGCATCCTTCTATGGAGCAACATAAGCTGTATTGTTGATTCTGCATATCATTCTCCTACTTCTCAGTTCAGGTCCTTTAGCTAATATGCTTATTGTATCAACTGACATGTTCCTTAGACCTAACACATCATCAACATCATTTTGAATATCTTTGAATTGATCATCTATCATCATCATGTTGAACCTAGGATACAAGATGTACTTTGTATTTCCAGCTTTCACATTTTCTACCAAATCTTCAAATATCACCTTCGATACGTTGTATGGCTTGTTCAGCACAAGACAGGTGATTATATTCATGATATAGCCAGAAGTTTCGTCATACGCTCCCTTCCTGTGAGATAGAGCATGCACTACACAGTGGATCATGAAGGTTGGGCCCATGTTCCTGTAACTCGAATTCTTGCCTGGTATATTCCATTTTAGTTTTACACCATTGTGAACCTTACGCCTTTTTAACTCTCTGATCGAGGTTCTCGGCATTGAAAAATCTTCGTAAACTAAATCACACGTGTATATGTTGACATTTAAGAGATATACAGTCAAAGAAATCAAGAGCAATGGTGATATATATGCGGATTAGAAACCAAAAAATAAACACTCAAAAAATGACTACAATTTAAGGAATGTGTTTAGTGACGGCATCGGATTCCTAATTGATGGAGAAAGGTCTGGTGGCAAGAAAAGATGCTTCCAGGAGGTTGACAAGTGTCTTCACTCGACGATTCCTTTCTTGGGTGGTTGGTTTGGCCCTTGTTCCTGTAACTCGAATCTTAGCCCAGTATATCACATTTTAGTTTTACACCATTGTGAACCTTATGCCTTTTTACTTTCTGATTGAGGTTCCCGGCATTGAAAAATCTTCGTAAACTAAATCACACGTGTATATATGTTGACATTCAAGAGGTATAAAGTCAAGAAAATCAAGAGCAATGGTGATATATATGCGGATTAGACACCAAAAAATTAACACTCAAAAAATGGCTACAATTCAAGGAATGTGTTTAGTGACGACATCAGATTCCTAATTGATGGAGAAAGGACTGGTGGCAAGAAAAGCGGCTTCCAGGAGGTTGTCAAGTGTTTTCGCTCAACGATTCCATTTTTGGGTGGTTGCTTTGGCCCTTGTTCCTGAAACTCGAATCCTAGCCCGGTATATCCCATTTAGATTTACGCCAATGTGAACCTCACGCCTTTTTTACTCTCTGATCGAGGTTCTCGGCATTGAAAAATCTTTGTAAACCAAATCACATGTGTATATGTTGACATTTAAGAGATATACAGTAAAGAAAATCAAGAGCAATGGTAATATATATGCGGATTAGACACAAAAAAATAAACATAAAAAATGGCTACAATTTAAGGGACGTGTTTATTGAAGGCATTAGATTCCTAATTATTCCTAATTGATGGAGAAAGTTCTGGTGGCAAGAAAAGCTGCTTCCAGGAGGTTGTCAAGTGTTTTCGCTCGACGATTCCATTCTTGGGTGGTTGGTTTGGCCCTTGTTCCTGTAACTCGAATCCGAGCCCGGAATATCCCTTTTTAGTTTTACACCATTGTGAACCTTACGCCATTTTTACTCTCGGATCGAGGTTCTTGGCATTGAAAAATCTTCGTAAACTAAATCACACGTGTATATGTTGACATTTAAGAGATATACAGTCAAGAAAATCAAGAGCAATGGTGATATAGATGCGGATTAGACACCAAAAAATAAACACCCAAAAAATGGATACAATTTAAGGAATGTGTTTATTGACAGCATCAGATTCCTAATTGATGGAGATATGTCTGGTGGCCAGAAAAGCTGCTTCCAGGAGGTTGTCAAGTGTTTTCGCTCGACGATTCCATTCTTGGGTGGTTGGTTTGGCCCTTGTTCCTGTAACTCGAATCCTAGCCCGGTATATCACATTTTAGTTTTACACCATTGTGAACCTTACGCCTTTTTTACTCTCTTATCGAGGTTCTCGGCATTGAAAAATCTTCGTAAACTAAATCACACGTGTATATGCTGACATTTAAGAGATATACAGTCAAGAAAATCAAGAGCAATGGTGATATATATGCGGATTAGACACCAAAAAATAAACACTCATAAAATAGCTACAATTTAAGGAATGTGTTTTGTGAGGGCATCAGATTCCTAATTGATGGAGAAAGGCCTGGTGGCAAGAAAAGCTGCTTCTAGGAGGTTGTCAAGTGTTATCACTCGACGATTCCGTTGTTGGGTGCTTGGTTTGGCCCTTGTTCCGGTAACTCGAATCCTAGCCCAGTATATCCCATTTTAGTTTTACACCATTGTGAACCTTACGCCTTTTTTACTCTCTGATCGAGGATCTCGGCATTGAAAAATCTTCGTAATCTATACCAAAAATGTATATGTTGACATTTAAGAGATATACAGTCAAGAAAATCAAGAGCAGTGGTGATATATATGAGGATTAGACTCCAAAAAATAAACAATCAAAAAATGGCTACAATTTAAGGAATGAGTTTAGTGATGGCATCATATTCCTAATTGATGGAGAAATATCTGGTGGTAAGAAAACCTGCTTACAGGAGGTTGTCAAGTGTTTTCGCTCGACGATTCCATTCTTGGGTGGTTGGTTTGGCCGTTGTTCCTTTAACTCGAATCCTCACCCAGTGTATCCCATTTTAGTTTTACACCATTGTGAACCTCACGCCTTTTTTACTCTCTGATCGAGGTTCTCGGCATTGAAAAATCTTCGTTAACTAAATCACACGTGTGTATGTTGACAATTAAGAGATATACAGTCAATAAAATCAAGAGCAATGGTGATATATACGCGGATTAGACACCAAAAAATATATAGTAAAAAAATGCCTACAATTTAAGGAATATGTTTAGTGACGGCATCAGATTCCTAATTGATGGAGAAAGGTCTGGTGGCCAGAAAAGCTGCTTCCAGGAGGTTGTCAAGTGTTTTCGCTCGACAATTCCATTCTTGGGTGGTTAGTTTGGCCCTTGTTCCCGTAACTCGAATCCTAGCCCGGTATATCACATTTTAGTTTTACACCATTGTGAACCTTACGCCTTTTTTACTCTCTGATCGAGGTTCTCGACATTGTAAAATCTTCGTAAACTAAATCACACGTGTATATGCTGACATTTAAGAGATATACAGTCAAGAAAATCAAGAGCAATGGTGATATATATGCGGATTAGACAGCAAAAAATAAACACTCATAAAATGGCTACAATTTAAGGAATGTGTTTTGTGACGGCATCAGATTCCTAATTGATGTAGAAAGGTCTGGTGGCAAGAGAAGCTGCTTCCAGGAGGTTGTCAAGTGTTATCACTCGACGATTCCGTTCTTGGGTGGTTGGTTTGGCCCTTGTTCCGGTAACTCGAATCCTAGCTCGGTATATCCCATTTTAGTTTTAGACCATTGTGAACCTTACGCGTTTTTTACTCTCTGATCGAGGTTCTCGGCATTGAAAAATCTTCGTAAACTAAATCACACGTGTGTATGTTGGCAATTAAGAGATATACAGTCAATAAAATCAAGAGCAATGGTGATATATACGCGGATTTGACACCAAAAAATAAATACTCAAAAAATGGCTACAATTTAAGGAATATGTTTAGTGACGGCATCAGATTCCTAATTGATGGAGAAAGGTGTGGTGGCCAGAAAAGTTGCTTGCAGGAGGTTGTCAAGTGTTTTCGCTCGACGATTCCATTCTTGGGTGGTTGGTTTCTCCCTTGTTCCTGTAACTCGAATCCAGGCCCGGTATATCACATTTTAGTTTTACACCATTGTGAACCTTACGCCTTTTTTACTCTGTGATCGAGGTTCTCGGCATTGAAAAATCTTCGTAAACTAAATCACACGTGTATATGCTGACATTTAAGAGATATACAGTCAAGAAAATCAAGAGCAATGGTGATATATATGCGGATTAGACCCCAAAAAATAAACACTCATAAAATGGCTACAATTAAAGCAATGTGTTTTGTGACGGCATCAGATTCCTAATTGATGGAGAAAGGTCTGGTGGTAAGAGAAGCTGCTTCCAGGAGGTTGTCAAGTGTTATCACTCGACGATTCCGTTCTTGGGTGGTTGGTTTGGCCCTTGTTCCTGTAACTCGAATCCTAGCCCGGTATATCTCATTTTAGTTTTAGACCATTGTGAACCTTACGCCTTTTTTACTCTCTGATCGAGGTTCTCGGCATTGAAAAATATTCGTAAACTAAATCACACGTGTGTATGCTGACAATTAGGAGATATTCAGTCAGTAAAATCAAGAGCAATGGTGATATATACGCGGATTAGACACCAAAAAATAAATATTCAAAAAATGGCTACGATTTAAGGAATATGTTTAGTGACCGCATCAGATTCCTAATTGATGGAGAAAGGTCTGGTGGCCAGAAAAGCTGCTTCCAGGAGGTTGTCAAGTGTTTTTGCTTGACGATTCCATTCTTGGGTAGTTGGTTTGGCCCTTGTTCCTGTAACTCGAATCCTAGTCCGGTATATCCCATTTTAGTTTTACACCATTGTGAACCTCACTCCTTTTTTACTCTCTGATCGAGGTTCTCGGCATTGAAAAATCTTGTTAAACTAAATCACACGTGTATATGTTGACATTTAAGATATATACAATCAACAAAATCAAGAGCAAAGGTGATATATAAGCGGATTAGACACCAAAAAACAAGCACTCAAAAAATGGCTACAATTTAAGGAATGTGTTTAGTGACGGCATCAGATTCCTAAATGATGGAGAAAAGTCTGGTGGCAAGAAAAGCTACTTACAGGAGGTTGTCAAGTGTTTTCGCTCGACGATTCCATTCGTGGGTGGTTGGTTTGGCCCTTGTTCCTATAACTCGAATCCTAGCCCGTTATATCTCGTTTAGTTTTACACCATTCTGAACCTCACGCCTTTTTTACTCTCTGATCGAGGTTCTTGGCATTGAAAAATCTTCGAAAACTAAATCACACGTGTATATGTTGACCTTTAAGAGATATACAGTCAAGAAAATCATGAGCAATGGTTATATATATGCGGATTAGACACCAAAAAATAAACACTCAAAAAATGACTACAATTTAAGGAATGTGTTTAGTGACGGCATCAGATTCCTAATTGATGGAGAAATGTCTGGTGGCAAGAAAAGCTGCTTCCAAGAGGTTGTCAGGCGTTTTCGCTCGGCGATTCCATTCTTGGGTGGTTCGTTTGGCCCTTGTTCCTGTAACTCGAATCCTAGCCTGGTATATCCCGTTTTAGTTTTACACCATTGTGAAACTCACACCTTTTTTACTCTCTGATCGAGGTTCTCGGCGTTGAAAAATCTTCGTAAACTAAATCACCCTTGTATATGTTTACATTTAAGAGATATACAGTCAAGAATATCAGGAGCAATGGTGATATATATGCGGATTAGACACCAAAAAATAAACACTCAAAAATTGGCTACAATTTAAGGAATGTGTTTAGTAACGGCATCAGATTCCTAATTGATGGAGAAAGGTCTGTTGGCAAGAAAAGTTGCTGCAGGAGGTTGTTAAGTGTTTTTGCACGACGATTCCATTCTTGGGTGGTTGGTTTGGCCCTTGTTCCTGTAACTCGAATCCTAGCACTCTATATTCCATATTAGTTTTACCCCATTGTGAACCTCACGCCTTTTTTACTCTATGATCGAGGTTCTCGGCATTGAAAAATCTTCGTAGACTAAATGACAAGTGTATATGAAGATATTTAAGAGATATACAGTCAAGAAAATTGAGAGCAATGGTGATATATATGCGGATTAGACACCAAAAAATAAACACTCAAAAAATGGCTACAATTTAAGGAACGTGTTTAGTGACGACATCAGATTCCTAATTGATGGAGAAAGGTCTGGTGGCAAGAAAAGCTGCTTCCAGGAGGTTGTCAAGTGTTTTTGCTTGACGATTCCATTCTTGGGTAGTTGGTTTGGCCCTTGTTCCTGTAACTCGAATCCTAGCCCATTATATCTCGTTTTAGTTTTACACCATTGTGAACCTCACTCCTTTTTTACTCTCCGATCGAGGTTCTCGGCATTGAAAAACCTTGTTAAACTAAATCACATGTGTATATGTTGACATTTAAGATATATACAGTCAAGAAAATCAAGAGCATTGGTGATATATAAGCGGATTACACACCAAAAAACAAACACTCAAAAAATGGCTATAATTTAAGGAATGTGTTTAGTGACGGCATCAGATTCCTAATTGATTGAGAAAAGTCTGGTGGCAAGAAAAGCTACTTACAGGAGGTTGTCAAGTGTTTTCGCTCGACGATTCCATTCGTGGGTGGTTGGTTTGGCCCTTGTTCCTATAACTCGAATCCTAGCCCGTTATATCTCGTTTTGTTTTACACCATTCTGAACCTCACGCCTTTTTTACTCTCTGATCGAGGTTCTTGCCATTGAAAAATCTTCGAAAACTAAATCACACGTGTATATGTTGACATTTAAGAGATATACAGTCAAGAAAATCGTGAGCAATGGTTATATATATGCGGATTAGACACCAAAAAATAAACACTCAAAAAATGACTACAATTTAAGGATTGTGTTTAGTGACGGCATCAGATTCCTAATTGATGGAGAAAGGTCTGGTGGCAAGAAAAGCTGCTTCCAAGAGGTTGTCAAGCGTTTTCGCTTGACGATTCTATTCTTGGGTGGTTGGTTTGGCCCTCGTTCCTGTTGCTCGAATCCTAGCCCGTTATATCCAGTTTAGTTTTACACCATTCTGAACCTCACGCCTTTTTTACTCTCTGACGAGGTTCTCGGCATTGAAAAATCTTCGAAAACTAAATCACACGTGTATATGTTGACATTTAAGAGATATACAGTCAAGAAAATCAGGAGCAATGGTGATATATATACGGATTAGACACCAAAAAATAAACACTCAAAAAATGGCTACAATTTAAGGAATGTGTTTAGTGACGGCATCAGATTCCTAATTGATGGAGAAAGTTCTGGTGGCAAGAAAACCTGCTTCCAAGAGGTTGTCATGTGTTTTCGCTCGACGATTCCATTCTTGGGTCGTTGGTTTGGCCCTTGTTCCTGTAACTCGAATCCTAGCCCAGTATATCCCATATTACTTTTACACCGTTGTGAACCTCACTCCTTTTTTACTCGCTGATCGAGGTTCTCGGCATTGAAAAATCTTCGTAAACTAAATCACACGTGTATATGTTGGTATTTAAGAGATATATAGTCAAGAAAATCAAGATCAATGGTGATATATATATATATATATATATATATATATGCGGATTAGACACCCAAAAATAAACACTCAAAAAATGGCTACAATTTAAGGAATGTGTTTAGTAACGGCATCAGATTCCTCATTGATGAAGAAAGGTCCAGTGGCAAGAAAAGCTGCTTCCAGGAGGTTGTCAAGTGTTTTCGCTCGACGATTCCATTCTTGGGTGGTTGGTTTGGCCCTTGTTCTTGTAACTCGAATCCTAGCCCGGTATATCGAATTTTAGTTTTACACAATGGTTAACCTCACTCCTTTTTTACTCTCTGATCGAGGTTCTCGGCATTGAAAAATCTTCGAAAACTAAATCACACGTGTATATGTTGACATTTAAGAGATATACAGTCAAGAAAATCAGGAGCAATGGTGATATATATGCGGATTGGACACCAAAAAATAAACACTCAAAAAATGGCTACAATTTAAGGAATGTGTTTAGTGACGGCATCAGATTCCTAATTGATGGAGAAAGGTCTGGTGGCAAGAAAACCTGCTTCCAAGAGGTTGTCAAGTGTTTTCGCTCGACGATTCCATTCTTGGGTCGTTGGTTTGGCCCTTGTTCCTGTAACTCGAATCCTAGCCCAGTATATCCCATATTAGTTTTACACCGTTGTGAACCTCACTCCTTTTTTACTCGCTGATCGAGGTTCTCAGCATTGAAAAATCTTCGTAAACTAAATCACACGTGTATATGTTGGTATTTAAGAGATATATAGTCAAGAAAATCAAGATCAATGGTGATATATATATATGCGGATTAGACACCCAAAAATAAACACTCAAAAATGGCTTCAATTTAAGGAATGTGTTTAGTGACGGCATCAGATTCCTAAATGATGGAGAAAGGTCTGGTGGCAAGAAAGGCTGCCTACAGGAGGTTGTCAAGTGTTTTCACTCGGCGATTCCATTCTTGGGTGGTTGGTTTGGCCCTTGTTCATGTAACTCGAATCCTAGCATGGTATATCCCGCTTTAGTTTTACACCATTGTGAAACTCACGCCTTTTTTATTCTCTGATCGAGGTTATCGGCGTTGAAAAATCTTCGTAAACTAAATCACACTTGTATATGTTTACATTGAAGAGATATACAGTCAAAAAAATCAGGAGCAATGGTGATATATATGCGGATTAGACACCAAAAAATAAACACTCAAAAAATGGCAACAATTTAAGGAATGTGTTTAGTAACGGCATCAGATTCCTAATTGATGGAGAAAGGTCTGGTGGCAAGAAAAGCTGCTTCCAGGAGTTTGTCAAGTGTTTTTGCTCGACGATTCCATTCTTGGGTGGTTGGTTTGGCCCTTGTTCCTGTAACTCGAATCCTAGCACTTTATATCCCATATTAGGTTTACCCCATTTTGAACCTCACGCCTTTTTTACTCTATGATCGAGGTTCCCGGCATTGAAAAATCTTCGTAGACTAAATGACACGTGTATATGTTGATATTTAAGAGATATATAGTCAAGAAAATTGAGTGCAATGGTGATATATATGCGGATTAGACACCACAGAATAAACACTCAAAAAATGGCTACAATTTAAGGAACGTGTTTAGTGACGACATCAGATTCCTAATTGATGGAGGTTCTCGGCATTGAAAAATCTTGTTAAACTAAATCACGCGTGTATATGTTGACATCTAAGATATATACAGTCAAGAATATCAAGAGCAATTGTGATATATAAGCGGATTACACACCAAAAAACAAACACTCAAAAATGGCTACAATTTAAGGATTGTGTTTAGTGACGGTATCAGATTCCTAATTGATTGAGAAAAGTCTGGTGGCAAGAAAAGCTACTTACAGGAGGTTGTCAAGTGTTTTCGCTCGACGATTCCATTCGTGGGTGGTTGGTTTGGCCCTTGTTCCAAAAACTTGAATCCTAGCCCGTTATATCTCGTTTAGTTTTACACCATTCTGAACCTCACGCTTTTTTTACTCTCTGATCGAGGTTCTTGGCATTGAAAAATCTTCGACAACTAAATCACACGTGTATATGTTGACATTTAAGAGATATACAGTCAAGAAAATCAGGAGCATTGGCTATATATATGCGGATTAGACACCAAAAAATAAACACTCAAAAAATGACTACAATTTAAGGATTGTGTTTAGTGACGGCATCAGATTCCTAATTGATGGAGAAATGTCTGGTGGCAAGAAAAGCTGCTTCCAAGAGTATGTCAAGCGTTTTCGCTCGACGATTCCATTCTTGGGTGGTTGGTTTCGCCCTTGTTCCTATAACTCGAATCCTACCCCGGTATATCCCATTTTAGTTTTAACCATTGTGAACCTCATGCCTTTTTTACTCTCTGATCGAGGTTCTCGGCATTGAAAAATCTTCGTAAATTAAATCACACGTGTATATGTTGACATTTAAGAGATATACAGTCAAGAAAATCAAGAGCAATGGTGATATATATCCGGATTAGACACCAAAAAATAAACAATAAAAATTGGCTACATTTTTAGGAATGTGTTTAGTGATGGCATCAGATTCATAATTGATGGAGAAAGGTCTGGTGGCAAGAAAAGCTGCTTACAGCAGGGGGACAAGTGTTTTCGCTCTTCGATTCCATTCTTGGGTGGTTGGTTTGGCCCTTGTTCCTGTAACTCGAATCCTAGCCCGATATATCCCATTTTAGTTTTGCACCATTGTGAACATCACGCCTTTTTTACTCTCTGATCAAGGTACTCGGCATTAAAAAATCTTCGTAAACTAAATCACACGTGTATATGTTGACATTTAAGAGATATAAAGTCTAGAAAATCAAGAGCAATGGTGATATATATCCGGATTAGACACCAAAAAATAAACACTCAAAAAACGGCTACAATTTAAGGAATGTGTTTAGTGACGGCATCAGATTCCTAATTGATGGAGAAAGGTCTAGTGGCAAGAAAAGCTGCTTCCAGGAGGTTGTCAAGTGTTTTCGCTCGACGATTCCATTCTTGGGTGGTTGGTTTGGCCCTTTCTTCTGTAACTCGAATCCTAGCCCGGTAAACCCCATTTTAGTTTTACACCATTGTGAACCTCACGTCTTTTTAACTCTCTGATCGAGGTTCTCGGCATTGAAAAATCTTCGTAAACTAAATCACACGTGTATATGTTGACATTTAAGAGATATACAGTGAAGAAAGTCAGGAGCAATGGTGATATATATGCAGATTAGACACCAAAAAATAAACACTCAAAAAATGGCTACATTTTAAGGAATGTGTATAGTGACGGCATCAGATTCCTAATTGATGGAAAAAGGTCTGGTGGCAAGAAAAGCTGCTTCGGGGAGGTTGTCAAGTGTTTTCGCTCGACGATACTCTTCTTGAGTGGTTGGTTTGGCCCTTGTTCCAGTAACTCGAATCCTAGCCCGGTATATCCCATTTAAATTTTACACCATTGTGAACCTTACGCCTTTTTTACTCTGTGATCGAGGTTCTCGGCATTGAAAAATCTTCGTAAACTAAATCACACGTGTATATGTTGACATTTAAGAGATATACAGTCATGAAAATCAAGGGCAATGTTGATATATATATGCGGATTAGACACCAAAAAATAAACATTCAAAAAATGGCTACAATTTAAGGAATGTGTTTAGTGATGGCATCAAATTCCTAATTGATGGAGAATGGTCTGGTTGCAAGAAAAGCTGCTTCTAGGAGGTGGCCAAGTGTTTTCGCTCGACGATTCCATTCTTGGGTGGTTGGTTTGGCCCTTGTTCTTGTAACTCGTATCCTAACCCTGTATATCCCATTTTAATTTTACACCATTGTGAACCTTATGCCTTTTTTACTCTCTGATCGAGGTTCTCGGCATTGAAAAATCTTCGTAAACTAAACCACACGTGTATATGTTGACATTTAAGAGATATACAGTTAAGAAAATCAAGGGCAATGGTGATATATATGCGGATTAGACACACAAAAAAACACTCAACAAATGGCTATAATTTAAGGAATGTGTTTAGTGACGGCATCAGATTCCTAATTGATGAAGAAATGTCTGGTGGCAAGAAAAGCTGCTTCTAGGAGGTTGTCAAGTGTTTTTGTTCGACGGGTCCATTCTTGGGTGGTTGGTTTGGCCCTTGTTCCTGTAAGTCGAATCCTAGCCCGGTATATCCATTTTAATTTTACACCATTGTGAACCTTACGCCTTTTTTACTCTCTGATCGAGGTTTTCGGCATTGAAAAATCTTCGTAAACTAAATCACACGTTTATATGTTGACATTTAAAAGATATACAGTCAAGAAAATCAAGGGCAACGTTGATATATATATGCGGATTAGACAAAAAAAAAACACTCAACAAATGGTTACAATTTAAGGAATGTGTTTAGTGACGGCATCAGATTCCTAATTGATGGAGAAAGGTTTGGTGGCAAGAAAAGCTGTTCTAGGAGGTTATCAAGTGTATTCGCTCGATGATTCCATTCTTGGGTGGTTGGTTTGGCTCTTGTTCCTGAAACTCGAATCCTAGCCCGGTATATCCCATTTTAATTTTACACCATTGTGAACCTTACGCCTTTTTTACTCTCTGATCGAGGTTCTCGGCATTGAAAAATCTTCGTAAACTAAATCACACGTGTAAATGTTGACATTTAAGAGATATACAGTCATGAAAATCAATGGCAATATTGATATATATATGCGGACTAGACACCAAAAATTAAACATTCAAAAAATGGCTACAATTTAAGGAATGTGTTTAGTGATGGCATCAAATTCCTAATTGATGGAGAATGGTCTGGTTGCAAGAAAAGCTGCTTCTAGGAGGTGGCCAAGTGTTTTCGCTCGACGATTCCATTCTTGGGTGGTTGTTTTGGCCCTTGTTCTTGTAACTCGAATCCTACCACGGTATATCCCATTTTAATTTTACACCATTGTGAACCTTATGCCTTTTTTACTCTCTGATCGAGGTTCACGACATTGAAAAATCTTTGTAAACTAAACCACACGTGTATATGTTGACATTTAAGAGATATACAGTCAAGAAAATCAAGGGCAATGGTGATATATATGCGGATTAGACAGACAAAAAAACACTCAACAAATGACTATAATTTAAGGAATGTGTTTAGTGACGGCATCAGATTCCTAATTGATGAAGAAAGGTCTGGTGGCAAGAAAAGCTGCTTCTAGGAGGTTGTCAAGTGTTTTCGTTCGACGAGTCCATTCTTGGGTGGTTGGTTTGGCCCTTGTTCCTGTAAGTCGAATCCTAGCCCGGTATATCCCATTTTAATTTTACACCGTTGTGAACCTTACGCCTTTTTTACTCTCTGATCGAGGTTCTCGGCATTGAAAAATCTTTGTAAACTAAATCACAGGTTTATATGTTGACATTTAAGAGATATACTGTCAAGAAAATCAAGGGCAATGTTGATATATATGTGCGGATTAGACACAAAAAAACACACTCAACAAATGGCTACAATTTAAGGAATGTGTTTAGTGACGGCATCAGATGACTAATTGATGGAGAAAGGTTTGGTGGCAAGAAAAGCTGTTCTAGGAGGTTGTCAAGTGTTTTCGCTCAACGATTCCATTCTTGGGTGGTTGTTTGGCCCTTGTTCCGGTAACTCGAATCCTAGCCCGGTATATCTCATTTTAATTTTACACCATTGTGAACCTTACGCCTTTTTTACTCTCTGATCGAGTTTCTCGGCATTGAAAAATCTTCGTAAACTAAATCACACGTGTATATGTTGACGTTTAAGAGATATACAGTCAAGAAAATCAAGGGCCATGGTGATATATATGCGGATTAGACACAAAAAAAAAACACCCAACAAATGACTACAATTTAAGGAATGTGTTTAGTGACGGCATCAGATTCCTAATTGATGGAGAAAGGTCTGGTGGTAAGAAAAGCTGCTTCTAAGAGGTTGTCAAGTGTTTTCGCTCGAGGATTCCATTCTTGGGTGGTTGGTTTGGCCCTTGTTCCTGTAACTCGAATCTTGGCCCGTTATATCCCATTTTAATTTTACACCATTGTGAACCTTAAGCCTTTTTAACTCTCTGATCGAGGTTCTCGGCATTGAAAAATCTTCGTATACTAAATCACACGTGTATATGTTGACGTTTAAGAGATATACAGTCAAGAAAATCAAGGGAAATGTTGATATATATATGCGGAGTAGACACAAAAAAAAACACTCAACAAATGGCTACAATTTTAGGACAGTGTTTAGTGACGGCATCAGATTCCTAATTGATAGAGAAAGGTCTGGTGGCAAGAAAAGCTGCTTCTAGGAGGTTGTCAAGTGTTTTCGTTCGACGTGTCCATTCTTGGGTGGTTGGTTTGGCCCTTATTCCTGAAACTCGAATCCTAGCCCGGTATATCCCATTTTAATTTTACACCATTGTGAACCTTACGCCTTTTTTACTCTCTGATCGAGGTTCTCGGCATTGAAAAATCTTCGTAAACTTAATCACAGGTTTATATGTTGACATTTAAGAGATATACAGTCTAGAAAATCAAGGGCAATGGTGATATATATGCGGATTAGACACAAAAAAAACACTCAACAAATGGCTACAATTTAAGGAATGTGTTTAGTGACGGCATCAGATTCCTAATTGATGGAGAAAGGTCTGGTGGCAAGAAAAGCTGCCTCTAGGAGGTTGTCAAGTGTTTTCGCTCGACGATTCCATTCTTGGGTGGTTGGTTTGGCCCTTGTTCCTGTAACTCGAATCCTAGCCCGGTATATCTCATTTTAATTTTACACCATTGTGAACCTTACGCCTTTTTTACTCTCTGATCGAGGTTCTCGGCATTGAAAAATCTTCGTAAACTAAATCACACGTGTATATGTTGACGTTTAAGAGATATACAGTCAAGAAAATCAAGGGCAATGGTGATATATATGCGGATTAGACACAAAAAAAAAAAACACTCAACAAATGGCTACAATTTAAGGAATGTGTTTAGTGACGGCATCAGATTCCTAATTGATGGAGAAAGGTCTAGTGGTAAGAAAAGCAGCTTCTAAGAGGTTGTCAAGTGTTTTCGCTCGACGATTCCATTCTTGGGTGGTTGGTTTGGCCCTTGTTCCTGTAACTCGAATCCTGGCCCGTTATATCTCATTTTAATTTTCACCATTGTGAACCTTAAGCCTTTTTAACTCTCTGATCGAGGTTCTCGGCATTGAAAAATCTTCGTAAACTAAATCACACGTGTATATGTTGACATTTAAGAGATATACAGTCATGAAAATCATGGGCAATGGTGATATATATGCGGATTAGACACAAAAAAAACACTCAACAAATGGCTACAATTAAAGGATTGTGTTTAGTGACGGCATCAGATTCCTAATTGATAGAGAAAGGTCTGGTGGCAAGAAACGCTGCTTCTAGGAGGTTGTCATGTGTTTTCGCTCGACGATTCCATTCTTGGGTGGTTGGTTTGGACCTTGTTCCTTTAACTCGAATCCTAGCCAGGTATATCCAATTTTAATTTTACACCATTGTGAACCTTACGCCTTTTTTACTCTCTGATCGAGGTTCTCGGCATCGAAAAAAAATTGTAAACTAAATCACACGTGTATTTGTTGACATTTAAGAGATATACAGTCAAGAAAATCAAGGGCAATGGTGATATATATGCGGATTAGACACCAAAAAAAACACTCAACAAATGGCTACAATTTAAGGAATGTGTTTAGTGATGGCATCAGATTCCTAATTGATGGAGAAAGGTCTGGTGGTAAGAAAAGCTGCTTCTAAGAGGTTGTCAAGTGTTTTCGCTCGAGGATTCCATTCTTGGGTGGTTGGTTTGGCCCTTGTTCTTGTAACTCGAATCCTAGCCCGGTATATCCCATTTTAATTTTACACCATTGTGAACCTTAAGCCTTTTTTACTCTCTGATCGAGGTTCTCGGCATTGAAAAATCTTCGTAAACTAAATCACACGTGTATATGTTGACATTTAAGAGATATACAGTCATGAAAATCAAGGGAAATGTTGATATATATATATGCGGATTAGACAAAAAAAAAACACTCAACAAATGGCTACAATTTAAGGATTGTGTTTAGTGACGGCATCAGATTCCTAATTGATGGAGAAAGCTTTGGTGGCAAGAAAAGCTGTTCTAGGAGGTTGTCATGTGTTTTCTCTCGACGATTCCATTTTTGGGTGGTTTGTTTGGCCCTTGTTCCTGAAACACAAATCCTAGCCCGGTGTATCCCATTTTAATTTTACACCATTGTGAACCTTACGCCTTTTTTACTGTCTAATCGAAGTTCTCGGCATTGAAAAATCGTCGTAAACTAAATCACACGTGTATATGTTGACGTTTAAGAGATATACAGTCAAGAAAATCAAGGGCAATGGTGATATATATGAGGATTAGACACCAAAAAAACAATCAACAAATGGCTACAATTTAAGGAATGTGTTTAGTGACGACATCAGATTCCTAATTGATGGAGAAAGGTCTGGTGGTAAGAAAAGCTACTTCTAAGAGGTTGTCAAGTGTTTTCGTTCGACGATTCCATTCTTGGGTGGTTGGTTTGGCCCTTGTTCCTGTAACTCGAATCCTAGCCCGGTATATCCCATTTTAATTTTACACCATTGCGAACCTTACGCCTTTTTTACTCTCTAATCGAGGTTCTCGGCATTGAAAAATCTTCGTAAATTAAATCACACGTTTATATGTTGACATTTAAGCGATATACAGTCAAGAAAATCAAGGGCAATGTTGATATATATGTGTGGATTAGACACAAAAGAAAAACACTCAACAAATGGCTACAATTTAAGAAATGTGTGTAGTGACGGCATCAGATTCCTAATTGATGGAGAAAGGTCTGGTGGTAAGAAAACCTGCTTCTAGGAGGTTGTCAAGTGTTTTCGCTCGACGATTCCATTCTTGGGTGGTTGGTTTGGCCCTTGTTCCTGTAACTCGAATCCTAGCCCGGTATATCCCATTTTAATTTTACACCATTGTGAACCTTACGCCTTTTTTACTCTCTGATCGAGGTTCTCGGCATTGAAAAATCATCATAAACTAAATCACACGTGTATATGTTGACATTTAAGATATATACAGTCAAGAAAACCAAGGGCAATGGTGATATATATGCGGATTAGAAAAAAAAAAACACTCAACAAATGACTACAATTTAAGGAATGTGTTTAGTGAATGCAACAGATTCCTAATTGATGGAGAAAGGTCTAGTGGCAAGAAAAGCTGCTTCTAGGAGGTTGTCAAGTGTTTTTGCTCGACGATTCCATTCTTGGGTGGTTGGTTTAGCCCTTGTTCCTGTAACTCGAATCATAGCCAGGTATATCCCATTTTAATTTTACAGCATGGTGAACCTTACGCCTTTTTTACTCTCTGATCGAGGTTCTCGGCATTGAAAAATCTTCGTAAACTAAATCACACGTGTATATGTTGACATTTAAGAGATATACTGTCAAGAAAATCAAGGGTAATGGTGATATATATGCAGATTAGGTACCAAAAAAAAAACACTCAACAAATGGCTACAATTTACGGAATATGTTTAGTGACGACATCAGATTCCAAATTGATGGAGAAAGGTCTGGTGGCACAAAAAGCTGCTTCTAGGAGGTTGTCAAGTGTTTTCGCTCGACGATTCCATACTTGGGTGGTTGGTTTGGCCCTTGTTCCTGGAACTCGAATACTAGCCCGGTATATCCCATTTTAATTTTACACCATTGTGAACCTTACGCCTTTTTTACTCTCTGATCGAGGTTCTCGGCATTGAAAAATCTTCGTAAACTAAATCACACGTGTATATGTTGACATTTAAGAGATATACAGTCTAGAAAATCAAGTGCAATGCTGATATATATGCGGATTAGACACAAAAAAAAACACTCAAGAAATGGCTACAATTTAAGAAAATGTGTTTAGTGACGGCATCAGATTCCTAATTGATGGAGAAATGTTTGGTGGCAAGAAAAGCTGTTCTAGGAGGTTGTCAAGTGTTTTCGCTCGACGATTCCATTCTTGGGTGGTTGGTTTGGCCCTTGTTCCTGAAACTCGAATCCTAGCCCGGTATATCCCATTTTAATTTTACACCATTGTGAACCTTACGCCTTTTTTACTCTCTGATCGAGGTTCTCGGCATTGAAAAATCATCGTAAACTTAATCACACGTGTATATGTTGACATTTAAGAGATATACAGTCAAGAAATTCAAGGGCAATAGTGATATATATGCGGATTAGACACAAAAAAACACTCAACAAATGGCTACAATTTAAGAAATGTGTTTAGTGACGGCATCAGATTCCTAATTGATGGAGAAAGGTCTGGTGGCAAGAAAAGCTGCCTCTAGGAGCTTGTCAAGTGTTTTCGCTCGACGATTCCATTCTTGGGTGGTTGGTTTAGCCCATGTTGCTGTAACTCGAATCCTAGCCCGGTATATCTCATTTTTATTTTACACCATTGTGAACCTTACGCCTTTTTTACTCTCTGATCGAGGTTCTCGGCATTGAAAAATTGTAAACTAAATCACACGTGTATATGTTGACATTTAAGAGATATACAGTCAAGAAAATCAAGGGAAATGGTGATATATATGCGGATTTGACACAAAAAAAAAACAATCAACAAATGGCTATAATTTAAGGAATGTGTTTAGTGACGGCATCAGATTCCTAATTGATGGAGAAAGGTCAGGTGGCAAGAAAAGCTGCTTCTAGGAGGTTGTTAAGCGTTTTCGCTCGACGATTCTATTCTTGGGTGGTTGGTTTGGCCTTTGTTCCTGTAATTCGAATCCTAGCCCGGTATATACCATTTTAATTTTACACCATTGTGAACCTTACGCCTTTTTTACTCTCTGAACGAGGTTCTCGGCATTGAAAAATCTTCGTAAACTAAATCACACATGTATATGTTGGCATTTAAGTGATATACAGTCAAGAAAATCAAGGGAAATGGTGATATATATGTGAATTAAACACAAAAAAAAAACACTCAACAAATGGCTACAATTAAAGGAATGTGTTTAGTGACGGCATCAGATTCCTAATTGATGGAGAAAGGTCTGGTGGCAAGAAACGCTACTTCTAGGAGGTTGTCAAGTGTTTTCGGTCAACGATTCCATTCTTGGGTGGTTGGTTTGGACCTTGTTCCTTTAACTCGAATCCTAGCCAGGTATATCCAATTTTAATTTTACACCATTGTGAACCTTACGCCTTTTTTACTCTCTGATCGAGGTTCTCGGCATCGAAAAAAATTTGTAAACTAAATCACACGTGTATTTGTTGACATTTAAAAGATATACAATCAAGAAAATCAAGGGCAATGGTGATATATATTTGGATTAGACACAAAAAACAAAAAAACACTCAACAAATGGCTACAATTTAAGGAATGTGTTTAGTGATGGCATCAGATTCCTAATTGATGGAGAAAGGTCTGTTGGTAAGAAAAGCTGCTTCTAGGAGGTTGTTAAGTGTTTTCGCTCGACGATTCCATTCTCGAGTGGTTGGTTTGGCCCTTGTTCCTGTAACTCGAATCCTAGGCCGGTATATCCCATTTTAATTTTACACCTTTGTGAACCTTACGCCTTTTTTACTCTCTGATCGAGGTTCTCGGCATTGAAAAATCTTCGTAAACTAAATGACACGTGTATATGTTGACATTTAAGAGATATACAATCTAGAAAATCAAGGGCAATGGTGATATATATGCGGATTATACACCAAAAAAAAAACACTCAACAAATGGCTACAATTTAAGGAATGTGTTAGGTGACGGCATCAGATTCCTAATTGACGGAGAAAGGTCTGGTGGCAAGAAAAGCTGCTTCTAAGAGGTTGTCAAGTGTTTTCGCTCGACGATTCCATTCTTGCGTGGTTGGTTAGGCCCTTGTTCCTGTAACTCGAATCCTAGCCCGGTATATCCCATTTTAATTTTACACCATTGTGAACCTTCCACCTTTTTTACTCTCTGATCGAGGTTCTCGGCATTGAAAAATCTTCGTAAACTAAATCACACGTGTATATGTTGACATTTAAGAGATATACAGTCAAGAAAATCAAGGGCAATGGTGATATATATGCGGATTAGACACCAAAAAAAACACTCAACAAATGGCTACAATTTAAGAAATATGTTTAGTGACGGCATCAGATTCCTAATTAATGCAGAAAGGTCTGGGGGCAAGAAAAGCTGCTTCTAGGAGGTTGTCAAGTGTTTTCGCTCGACGATTCCATTCTTGGGTGGTTGGTTTGGCCCTTGTTCCTGTAACTCGAATCTTAGCCTGGTATATCCCATTTTAATTTTACACCATTGTGAACCTTAAGCCTTTTTTACTCTCTGATAGAGGTTCTCGGCATTGAAAAATCTTCGTCAACTAAATCACACGTGTATATGCTGAGATTTAAAAGATATACAGAGAAGAAAATGAAGGGCAATGGTGATATATATGCGGATTAAACACACACAAAAAAAAAACACTCAACAAATGGCTACAATTAAAGGAATGTGTTTAGTGACGGCATCAGATTCCAAATTGATGGAGAAAGGTCTGGTGGCTAGAAAAGCTACTTCTAGGAGGTGGTCAAGTGTTTTCGCTTGATAATTCCATTATTGGGTGGTTCCTTTAGCCCTTGTTCCTGTAACTCGAATCCTAGCCCGGTATATCCCATTTTAATTTTACACGATTGTGAACCTTACGCCTTTTTTACTCTCGATCGAAGTTCTCGGCATTGAAAAATCTTCGTAAACTAAATCACACGTGTATATGTTCACATTTAAGAGATATAAAGTCAAGAAAATCAAGGGCAATGGTGATATATATGCGGATTAGACACCAAAAAAAACACTCAACATATGGCTACAATTTAAGGAATGTGTTTTGTGACGGCATCAGATTGCTAATTGATGGAGAAAGGTTTGGTGGCTAGAAAAGCTGCTTCTAGGAGGTTGTCAAGTGTTTTCGCTCGACAATTCCATTCTTGGGTGTTTGGTTTGGCCTTTGTTCCTGTAACTCGAATCCTAACCCGGTATATCCCATTTTAATTTTACACCATTGTCAACCTTACGCCTTTTTTACTCTCTGATCGAGGTTCTCGGCATTGAAAAATCTTCGTAAACTAAATCACACGTGTATATGTTGACATTTAAAAGATATACAATCAAAAAAATCAATATAAATGCGGATTAGACACCAAAAAAAACACTCAACAAATGGCTACAATTTAAGGAATGTGTTTAGTGACGGCATCAGATTCCTAATTAACGGAGAAAGGTCTAGTGGCAAGAAAAGCTGCTTCTAGGAGGTTGTCAAGTGTTTTCGCTCAACGATTACATTCTTGGGTGGTTGGTTTGGCCCTTGTTCCTGTAACTCGAATCCTAGCCCGGTATATCACATTTTAATTTTACACCATTGTGTACCTTACGCCTTTTTTACTCTCTGATTGAGGTTCTCGTCATTGAAAAATCTTCGTAAACTAAATCACACGTGTATATGTTGACATTTAAGAGATATACAGTCAAGAAAATCAAGGGAAATGGTGATATATATGCGGGTTTGACACAAAGAAAAACAATCAACAAATGGCTACAATTTAAGGATTGTGTTTAGTGACGGCATCAGATTCGTAATTAATGGAGAAAGGTCAGGTGGCAAGAAAAGCTGCTTCTAGGAGGTTGTTAAGTGTTTTCGCTCGACGATTCTATTCTTGGGTGGTTGGTTTGGTCTTTGTTCCTGTAATTCGAATCCTAGCCCGGTATATACCATTTTAATTTTACACCATTGTGAACCTTACGCCTTTTTTACTCTCTGAACGAGGTTCTCGGCATTGAAAAATCTTCGTAAACTAAATCACATATGTATATGTTGGCATTTAAGTGATATACAGTCAAGAAAATCAAGGGCAATGGTGATATATATGTGAATTAAACACAAAAAAAAAAATACTCAACAAATGGCTACAATTAAAGGAATGTGTTTAGTGACGGCATCAGATTCCTAATTGATGGAGAAAGGTCTGGTGGCAAGAAACACTGCTTCTAGGAGGTTGTCAAGTGTTTTCGGTCAACGATTCCATTCTTGGGTGCTTGGTTTGGCCCTTGTTCCTTTAACTCGAATCCTAGCCAGGTATATCCAATTTTAATTTTACACCATTGTGAACCTTACGCCTTTTTTACTCTCTGATCGAGGTTCTCGGCATCGAAAAAAATTTGTAAACTAAATCACACGTGTATTTGTTGACATTTAAAAGATATAAAATCAAGAAAATCAAGGGCAATGGTGATATATATTTGGATTAGACACAAAAAAACACTCAACAAATGGCTACAATTTAAGAAATGTGTTTAGTGATGGCATCAGATTCCTAATTGATAGAGAAAGGTCTGTTGGTAAGAAAAGCTGCTTCTAGGAGGTTGTTAAGTGTTTTCGCTCGACGATTCCATTCTCGAGTGGTTGGTTTGGCCCTTGTTCCTGTAACTCGAATCCTAGGCCGGTATATCCCATTTTAATTTTACACCTTTGTGAACCTTACGCCTTTTTTACTCTCTGATCGAGGTTCTCGGCATTGAAAAATCTTCGTAAACTAAATGACACGTGTATATGTTGACATTTAAGAAATATACAATCAAGAAAATCAAGGGCAATGGTGATATATATGCGGATTATACACCAAAAAAAAACACTCAACAAATGGCTACAATTTAAGGAATGTGTTAGGTGACGGCATCAGATTCCTAATTGACGGAGAAAGGTCTGGTGGCAAGAAAAGCTGCTTCTAAGAGGTTGTCAAGTGTTTTCGCTCGACGATTCCATTCTTGCGTGGTTGGTTAGGCCCTTGTTCCTGTAACTCGAATCCTAGCCCGGTATATCCCATTTTAATTTTACACCATTGTGAACCTTCCACCTTTTTTACTCTCTGATCGAGGTTCTCGGCATTGAAAAATCTTCGTAAACTAAATCACACGTGTATATGTTGACATTTAAGAGATATACAGTCAAGAAAATCAAGGGCAATGGTTATATATATGCGGATTAGACACCAAAAAAAATACTCAACGAATGGCTACAATTTAAGAAATATGTTTAGTGACGGCATCAGATTCCTAATTGATGGAGAAAGGTCTGGGGGCAAGAAAAGCTGCTTCTAGGAGGTTGTCAAGTGTTTTCGCTCGACGATTCCATTCTTGGGTGGTTGGTTTGGCCCTTGTTCCTGTAACTCGAATCTTAGCCTGGTATATCCCATTTTAATTTTACACCATTGTGAACCTTAAGCCTTTTTTACTCTCTGATAGAGGTTCTCGGCATTGAAAAATCTTCGTCAACTAAATCACACGTGTATATGCTGAGATTTAAAAGATATACAGAGAAGAAAATGAAGGGCAATGGTGATATATATGCGGATTAAACACACAAAAAAAAAACACTCAACAAATGGCTACAATTAAAGGAATGTGTTTAGTGACGGCATCAGATTCCAAATTGATGGAGAAAGGTCTGGTGGCTAGAAAAGCTACTTCTAGGAGGTGGTCAAGTGTTTTCGCTTGATGATTCCATTATTGGGTGGTTCCTTTAGCCCTTGTTCCTGTAACTCGAATCCTAGCCCGGTATATCCCATTTTAATTTTACACCATTGTGAACCTTACGCCTTTTTTACTCTCGATCGAAGTTCTCGGCATTGAAAAATCTTCATAAACTAAATCACACGTGTATATGTTCACATTTAAGAGATATAAAGTCAAGAAAATCAAGGGCAATGGTGATATATATGCGGATTAGACACCAAAAAAAACACTCAACATATGGCTACAATTTAAGGAATGTGTTTAGTGACGGCATCAGATTGCTAATTGATGGAGAAAGGTTTGGTGGCAAGAAAAGCTGCTTCTAGGAGATTGTCAAGTGTTTTCGCTCGACAATTCCATTCTTGGGTGTTTGGTTTGGCCTTTGTTCCTGTAACTCGAATCCTAGCCCGGTATATCCCATTTTAATTTTACACCATTGTCAACCTTACGCCTTTTTTTCTCTCTGATCGAGGTTCTCGGCATTGAAAAATCTTCGTAAACTAAATCACACGTGTATATGTTGACATTTAAAAGATATACAATCAAAAAAATCAATATAAATGCGGATTAGACACAAAAAAAAAAACACTCAACAAATGGCTACAACTTAAGGAATGTGTTTAGTGACGGCATCAGATTCCTAATTAACGGATAAAGGTCTGGTGGCAAGAAAAGCTGCTTCTAGGAGGTTGTCAAGTGTTTTCGCTCGACGATTCCATTCTTGGGTGGTTGGTTTGGCCCTTGTTCCTGTAACTCGAATCCTAGCCCGGTATATCACATTTTAATTTTACACCATTGTGTACCTTACGCCTTTTTTACTCTCTGATCGAGGTTCTCGTCATTGAAAAATCTTCGTAAACTAAATCACACGTGTATATGTTGACATTTAAGAGATATACAGTCAAGAAAATCAAGGGAAATGGTGATATATATGCGGGTTTGACACAAAGAAAAACAATCAACAAATGGCTACAATTTAAGGAATGTGTTTAGTGACGGCATCAGATTCGTAATTAATGGAGAAAGGTCAGGTGGCAAGAAAAGCTGCTTCTAGGAGGTTGTTAAGTGTTTTCGCTCGACGATTCTATTCTTGGGTGGTTGGTTTGGCCCTTGTTCCTGTAACTCGAATCCTAGCCCGGTATATACCATTTTAATTTTACACCATTGTGAACCTTACGCCTTTTTTACTCTCTGAACGAGGTTCTCGGCATTGAAAAATCTTCGTAAACTAAATCACACATGTATATGTTGGCATTTAAGTGATACACAGTCAAGAAAATCAAGGGTAATGGTGATATATATGTGAATTAAACACAAAAAAAAAAACACTCAACAAATGGCTACAATTAAAGGAATCTGTTTAGTGACGGCATCAGATTCCTAATTGATGGAGAAAGGTCTGGTGGCAGGAAACGCTGCTTCTAGGAGGTTGTCAAGTGTTTTCAGTCAACGATTCCATTCTTGGGTGGTTGGTTTGGCCCTTGTTCCTTTAACTCGAATCCTAGCCTGGTATATCCAATTTTAATTTTACACCATTGTGAACCTTACGCCTTTTTTACTCTCTGATCGAGGTTCTCGGCATCGAAAAATATTTGTAAACTAAATCACATGTGTATTTGTTGACATTTAAAAGATATACAATCAAGAAAATCAAGGGCAATGGTGATATATATTTGGATTAGACACAAAAAACAAAATACACTCAACAAATGGCTACAATTTAAGGAATGTGTTTAGTGATGGCATCAGATTCCTAATTGATGGAGAAAGGTTTGGTGGTAAGAAAAGCTGCTTCTAGGAGGTTGTTAAGTGTTTTCGCTCGACGATTCCATTCTCGGGTGGTTGGTTTGGCACTTGTTCCTATAACTCGAATCCTAGCCCTGTATATCCCATTTTAATTTTACACCTTTGTGAACCTTACGCCTTTTTTACTCTCTGATCGAGGTTCTCGGCATTGAAAAATCTTCGTAAACTAAATCACACGTGTAAATGTTGACATATAAGAGATATACAATCAAGAAAATCAAGGGCAATGGTAATATATATGCGGATTATACACCAAAAAAAACACTCAACAAATGGCTACAATTTACGGAATGTGTTAGGTGACGGCATCAGATTCCTAATTGACGGAGAAAGGTCTGGTGGCAAGAAAAGCTGCTTCTAGGAGATTGTCAAGTGTTTTCGCTCGACGATTCCATTCTTGCGTTGTTGGTTTGGCCCTTGTTCCTGTAACTCGAATCCTAGCACGGTATATCTCATTTTAATTTTACACTATTGTGAACCTTACGCCTTTTTTACTCTCTAATCGAGGTTCTCGGCATTGAAAAATCTTCGTCAACTAAATCACATGGGTATATGCTGAGATTTAAAAGATATACAGAGAAGAAAATGAAGGGCAATGGTGATATATATGCGGATTAGACACCAAAAAAAAACACTCAACAAATGGCTACAATTAAAGGAATGTGTTTAGTGATGGCATCAGATTCCAAATTGATGGAGAAAGGTCTGGTGGCAAGAAAAGCTGCTTCTAGGAGGTTGTCAAGTGTTTTCGCTTGATGATTCCATTATTGGGTGGTTCCTTTGGCCCTTGTTCCTGTAACTCGAATCCTAGCCCGGTATATCGCATTTTAATTTTACACCATTGTGAACCTTACGACTTTTTTACTCTCGATCGAAGTTCTCGGCATTGAAAAATCTTCGTAAACTAAGTCACACGTGTATATGTTCACATTTAAGAGATATACAGTCAAGAAAAACAAGGGCAATGGTGATATATATGCGGATTAGACACCAAAAAAAACACTCAACAAATGGCTACAATTTAAGGAATGTGTTTAGTGACGGCATCAAATTGCTAATTGATGGAGAAAGGTTTGGTGGCAAGAAAAGCTGCTTCTAGGAGGTTGTCAAGTGTTTTCGCTCGACGATTCCATTCTTGGGTGGTTGGTTTGGCCCTTGTTCCTGTGACTCGAATCCTAGCCCGGTATATCACATTTTAATTTTACACCATTGTGAACCTTACGCCTTTTTTACTTTCTGATCGAGGTTCTCGTCATTGAAAAATCTTCGTAAACTAAATCACACGTGTATATGTTGACATTTAAGAGTTATACAGTCAAGAAAATCAAGAGCAATGGTGATATATATGCGGATTAGACACCAAAAAAAAACCACTCAACAAATGGCTACAATTTAAGAAATGTGTTTCGTGACGGCATCAGATTCCTAATTGATGGAGAAATGTCTGGTGGTAAGAAAACCTGCTTCTAGGAGGTTGTCAAGTGTTTTCGCTCGACGATTCCATTCTTGGGTGGTTGGTTTGGCCCTTGTTCCTGTAACTCGAATCCTAGCCCGGTATATCCCATTTTAATTTTACACCATTGTGAACCTTACGCCTTTTTTACTCTCTGATCGAGGATCTCGGCATTGAAAAATCTTCATAAACTAAATCACACGTGTATATGGTGACATTTAAAAGATATACAGTTAAGAAAATCAAGGGCAATGGTGATATATATGCGGATTAGACACCAAAAAAATCACTCTACAAATGGCTCCAATTAAAGGAATGTGTTTAGTGACGGCATCAGATTCCTAATTAATGGAGAAAGGTCTGGTGGCAAGAAAAGCTGCTTCTAGTAGGTTGTCATGTGTTTTCGCTTGATGATTCCATTCTCGGGTGGTTGGTTTGGCCCTTGTTCCTGTAACTCGAATTCTAGCCCGAAATATCCCATTTTAATTTTACACCATTGTGAACCTTGCGCCTTTTTTACTCTCGATCGAGGTTCTCGGCATTGAAAAATCTTTGTAAACTAAATCACACGTGTATATGTTCACATTTAAGAGATATACAGTCAAGAAAATCAAGGGCAATGGTGATATATATGCGGATTAGACACCAAAAAAACACTCAAAAAATGGCTACAATTTAAGGAATGTTTTTAGTGACGGCATCAGATTGCTAATTGATGGACAAAGGTCTGGTGGCAAGAAAAGCTGCTTCTAGGAGGTTGTCAAGTGTTTTCGCTCGACAATTCCATTCTTGGGTGGTTGGTTTGGCCCTTGTTCTTGTAACTCGAATCCTAGCCCGGTATATCCCATTTTAATTTTACACCATTGTGAACCTTACTTCTTCTTTACTCTCTGATCGAGGTTCTCGGCATTGAAAAATCTTCGTAAACTAAATCACACGTGTATATGTTGACATTTAAGAGATATACAATCAAGAAAATCAAGGGAAATGATGATATATATGCGGATTAGACACCAAAAAAAACACTCAACAAATGGCTACAATTTAAGGAATGTGTTTAGTGACGGCATCAGATTCCTAATTGACGGAGAAAGGTCTAGTGGTAAGAAAAGCTGCTTCTAGGAGGTTGTCAAGTGTTTTCGCTCGACGATTCAATTCTTGGGTGGTTGGTTTGGCCCTTGTTCCTGTAACTCGAATCCTAGCCCGGTATATCCCATTTTAATTTTACACCATTGTGAACCTTACGCTTTTTTTACTCTATGATCGAGGTTCTCGGCATTGAAAAATCTTCTTAAACTAAATCACACGTGTATATGGTGACATTTAAAAGATATACAGTTAAGAAAATCAAGGGCAATGGTGATATATATGCGGATTAGACACCAAAAAAAAACACTCTACAAATGGCTCCAATTAAAGGAATGTGTTTAGTGACGGCATCAGATTCCAAATTAATGGAGAAAGGTCTGGTGGCAAGAAAAGCTGCTTCTAGTAGGTTGTCATGTGTTTTCGCTTGATGATTCCATTCTCGGGTGGTTGGTTTGGCCCTTGTTCCTGTAACTCGAATTCTAGCCCGGAATATCCCATTTTAATTTTACACCATTGTGAACCTTACGCCTTTTTTACTCTCTGATCAAGGTTCTCGGCATTGAAAAATCTTCGTAAACTAAATCACACGTGTATATGTTGACATTTAAGAGTTATACAGTCAAGAAAATCAAGAGCAATGGTGATATATATGCGGATTAGACACCAAAAAAAAACCACTCAACAAATGGCTACAATTTAAGAAATGTGTTTAGTGACGGCATCAGATTCCTAATTGATGGAGAAAGGTCTGGTGGTAAGAAAACCTGCTTCTAGGAGGTTGTCAAGTGTTTTCGCTCGACAATTCCATTCTTGGGTGGTTGGTTTGGCCCTTGTTCTTGTAACTCGAATCCTAGCCCGGTATATCCCATTTTAATTTTACACCATTGTGAACCTTACGCCTTCTTTACTCTCTGATCGAGGTTCTTGGCATTGAAAAATCTTCGTAAACTAAATCACACGTGTATATGTTGACATTTAAGAGATATACAATCAAGAAAATCAAGGGAAATGATGATATATATGCGGATTAGACACCAAAAAAAACACTCAACAAATGGCTACAATTTAAGGAATGTGTTTAGTGACGGCATCAGATTCCTAATTGACGGAGAAAGGTCTAGTGGTAAGAAAAGCTGCTTCTAGGAGGTTGTCAAGTGTTTTCGCTCGACGATTCCATTCTTGGGTGGTTGGTTTGGCCCTTGTTCCTGTAACTCGAATCCTAGCCCGGTATATCCCATTTTAATTTTACACCTTTGTGAACCTTACGCTTTTTTTACTCTATGATCGAGG
The DNA here is from genome assembly GCA_030545235.1 of Helianthus tuberosus. NCBI lineage: Eukaryota > Viridiplantae > Streptophyta > Magnoliopsida > Asterales > Asteraceae > Helianthus > Helianthus tuberosus. The sequence goes on along the minus strand of CM060441.1, from coordinate 210,301,697 downwards.
TTCTCGGCATTGAAAAATCTTCATAAACTAAATCACACGTGTATATGGTGACATTTAAAAGATATACAGTTAAGAAAATCAAGGGCAATGGTGATATATATGCGGATTAGACACCAAAAAAAACACTCTACAAATGGCTCCAATTAAAGGAATGTGTTTAGTGACGGCATCAGATTCCAAATTAATGGAGAAAGGTCTGGTGGCAAGAAAAGCTGCTTCTAGTAGGTTGTCATGTGTTTTCGCTTGATGATTCCATTCTCGGGTGGTTGGTTTGGCCCTTGTTCCTGTAACTCGAATTCTAGCCCGGAATATCCCATTTTAATTTTACACCATTGTGAACCTTACGCCTTTTTTACTCTCGATCGAGGTTCTCGGCATTGAAAAATCTTTGTAAACTAAATCACACGTGTATATGTTCACATTTAAGAGATATACAGTCAAGAAAATCAAGGGCAATGGTGATATATATGCGGATTAGACACCAAAAAAACACTCAAAAAATGGCTACAATTTAAGGAATGTGTTTAGTGACGGCATCAGATTGCTAATTGATGGACAAAGGTCTGGTGGCAAGAAAAGCTGATTCTAGGAGGTTGTCAAGTGTTTTCGCTCGACAATTCCATTCTTGGGTGGTTGGTTTGGCCCTTGTTCTTGTAACTCGAATCCTAGCCCGGTATATCCCATTTTAATTTTACACCATTGTGAACCTTACGCCTTCTTTACTCTCTGATCGAGGTTCTCGGCATTGAAAAATCTTCGTAAACTAAATCACACGTGTATATGTTGACATTTAAGAGATATACAATCAAGAAAATCAAGGGAAATGATGATATATATGCGGATTAGACACCAAAAAAAACACTCAACAAATGGCTACAATTTAAGGAATGTGTTTAGTGACGGCATCAGATTCCTAATTGACGGAGAAAGGTCTAGTGGTAAGAAAAGCTGCTTCTAGGAGGTTGTCAAGTGTTTTCGCTCGACGATTCCATTCTTGGGTGGTTGGTTTGGCCCTTGTTCCTGTAACTCAAATCCTAGCCCGGTATATCCCATTTTAATTTTACACCATTGTGAACCTTACGCCTTTTTTACTCTCTGATCAAGGTTCTCGGCATTGAAAAATCTTCGTAAACTAAATCACACGTGTATATGTTGACATTTAAGAGTTATACAGTCAAGAAAATCAAGAGCAATGGTGATATATATGCGGATTAGACACCAAAAAAAAACCACTCAACAAATGGCTACAATTTAAGAAATGTGATTAGTGACGGCATCAGATTCCTAATTGATGGAGAAAGGTCTGGTGGTAAGAAAACCTGCTTCTAGGAGGTTGTCAAGTGTTTTCGCTCGACGATTCCATTCTTGGGTGGTTGGTTTGGCCCTTGTTCCTGTAACTCGAATCCTAGCCCGGAATATCCCATTTTAATTTTACACCATTGTGAACCTTACGCCTTTTTTACTCTCGATCGAGGTTCTCGGCATTGAAAAATCTTTGTAAACTAAATCACACGTGTATATGTTCACATTTAAGAGATATACAGTCAAGAAAATCAAGGGCAATGGTGATATATATGCGGATTAGACACCAAAAAAACACTCAAAAAATGGCTACAATTTAAGGAATGTGTTTAGTGACGGCATCAGATTGCTAATTGATGGACAAAGGTCTGGTGGCAAGAAAAGCTGCTTCTAGGAGGTTGTCAGGTGTTTTCGCTCGACAATTCCATTCTTGGGTGGTTGGTTTGGCCCTTGTTCTTGTAACTCGAATCCTAGCCCGGTATATCCCATTTTAATTTTACACCATTGTGAACCTTACGCCTTCTTTACTCTCTGATCGAGGTTCTCGGCATTGAAAAATCTTCGTAAACTAAATCACACGTGTATATGTTGACATTTAAGAGATATACAATCAAGAAAATCAAGGGAAATGATGATATATATGCGGATTAGACACAAAAAAAAAACACTCAACAAATGACTACAATTTAAGGAATGTGTTTAGTGACGGCATCAGATTCCTAATTGACGGAGAAAGGTCTAGTGGTAAGAAAAGCTGCTTCTAGGAGGTTGTCAAGTGTTTTCGCTCGACGATTCCATTCTTGGGTGGTTGGTTTGGCCCTTGTTCCTGTAACTCGAATCCTAGCCCGGTATATCCCATTTTAATTTTACACCATTGTGAACCTTACGCTTTTTTTACTCTATGATCGAGGTACTCGGCATTGAAAAATCTTCATAAACTAAATCACACGTGTATATGGTGACATTTAAAAGATATACAGTTAAGAAAATCAAGGGCAATGGTGATATATATGCGGATTAGACACCAAAAAAAAACACTCTACAAATGGCTACAATTAAAGGAATGTGTTTAGTGATGGCATCAGATTCCAAATTGATGGAGAAAGGTCTGGTGGCAAGAAAAGCTGCTTCTAGGAGGTTGTCAAGTGTTTTCGCTTGATGATTCCATTATTGGGTGGTTCCTTTGGCCCTTGTTCCTGTAACTCGAATCCTAGCCCGGTATATCGCATTTTAATTTTACACGATTGTGAACCTTACGACTTTTTTACTCTCGATCGAAGGTCTCGGCATTGAAAAATCTTCGTAAACTAAATCACACGTGTATATGTTCACATTTAAGAGATATACAGTCAAGAAAAACAAGGGCAATGGTGATATATATGCGGATTAGACACCAAAAAAAACACTCAACAAATGGCTACAATTTAAGGAATGTGTTTAGTGACGGCATCAAATTGCTAATTGATGGAGAAAGGTTTGGTGGCAAGAAAAGCTGCTTCTAGGAGGTTGTCAAGTGTTTTCGCTCGACGATTCCATTCTTGGGTGGTTGGTTTGGCCCTTGTTCCTGTAACTCGAATCCTAGCCCGGTATATCACATTTTAATTTTACACCATTGTGAACCTTACGCCTTTTTTACTTTCTGATCGAGGTTCTCGTCATTGAAAAATCTTCGTAAACTAAATCACACGTGTATATGTTGACATTTAAGAGTTATACAGTCAAGAAAATCAAGAGCAATGGTGATATATATGCGGATTAGACACAAAAAAAAACCACTCAACAAATGGCTACAATTTAAGAAATGTGTTTAGTGACGGCATCCGATTCCTAATTGATGGAGAAATGTCTGGTGGTAAGAAAACCTGCTTCTAGGAGGTTGTCAAGTGTTTTCGCTCGACGATTCCATTTTTGGGTGGTTGGTTTGGCCCTTGTTCCTTTAACTCGAATCCTAGCCCGGTATATCCCATTTTAATTTTACACCATTGTGAACCTTACGCCTTTTTTACTCTCTGATCGAGGATCTCGGCATTGAAAAATCTTCATAAACTAAATTACACGTGTATATGGTGACATTTAAAAGATATACAGTTAAGAAAATCAAGGGCAATGGTGATATATATGCGGATTAGACACCAAAAAAACACTCTACAAATGGCTCCAATTAAAGGAATGTGTTTAGTGACGGCATCAGATTCCAAATTGATGGAGAAAGGTCTGGTGGCAAGAAAAGCTGCTTCTAGGAGGTTGTCAAGTGTTTTCGCTTGATGATTCCATTATTGGGTGGTTCCTTTGGCCCTTGTTCCTGTAACTCGAATCCTAGCCCGGTATATCGCATTTTAATTTTACACGATTGTGAACCTTACGACTTTTTTACTCTCGATCGAAGGTCTCGGCATTGAAAAATCTTCGTAAACTAAATCACACGTGTATATGTTCACATTTAAGAGATATACAGTCAAGAAAAACAAGGGCAATGGTGATATATATGCGGATTAGACACCAAAAAAAACACTCAACAAATGGCTACAATTTAAGGAATGTGTTTAGTGACGGCATCAAATTGCTAATTGATGGAGAAAGGTTTGGTGGCAAGAAAAGCTGCTTCTAGGAGGTTGTCAAGTGTTTTCGCTCGACGATTCCATTCTTGGGTGGTTGGTTTGGCCCTTGTTCCTGTAACTCGAATCCTAGCCCGGTATATCACATTTTAATTTTACACCATTGTGAACCTTACGCCTTTTTTACTTTCTGATCGAGGTTCTCGTCATTGAAAAATCTTCGTAAACTAAATCACACGTGTATATGTTGACATTTAAGAGTTATACAGTCAAGAAAATCAAGAGCAATGGTGATATATATGCGGATTAGACACAAAAAAAAACCACTCAACAAATGGCAACAATTTAAGAAATGTGTTTAGTGACGGCATCCGATTCCTAATTGATGGAGAAATGTCTGGTGGTAAGAAAACCTGCTTCTAGGAGGTTGTCAAGTGTTTTCGCTCGACGATTCCATTCTTGGGTGGTTGGTTTGGCCCTTGTTCCTTTAACTCGAATCCTAGCCCGGTATATCCCATTTTAATTTTACACCATTGTGAACCTTACGCCTTTTTTACTCTCTGATCGAGGATCTCGGCATTGAAAAATCTTCATAAACTAAATTACACGTGTATATGGTGACATTTAAAAGATATACAGTTAAGAAAATCAAGGGCAATGGTGATATATATGCGGATTAGACACCAAAAAAACACTCTACAAATGGCTCCAATTAAAGGAATGTGTTTAGTGACGGCATCAGATTCCAAATTAATGGAGAAAGGTCTGGTGGCAAGAAAAGCTGCTTCTAGTAGGTTGTCATGTGTTTTCGCTTGATGATTCCATTCTCGGGTGGTTGGTTTGGCCCTTGTTCCTGTAACTCGAATTCTAGCCCGGAATATCCCATTTTAATTTTACACCATTGTGAACCTTACGCCTTTTTTACTCTCGATCGAGGTTCTCGGCTTTGAAAAATCTTTGTAAACTAAATCACACGTGTATATGTTCACATTTAAGAGATATACAGTCAAGAAAATCAAGGGCAATGGTGATATATATGCGGATTAGACACCAAAAAAACACTCAAAAAATGGCTACAATTTAAGGAATGTGTTTAGTGACGGCATCAGATTGCTAATTGATGGACAAAAGTCTGGTGGCAAGAAAAGCTGCTTCTAGGAGGTTGTCAAGTGTTTTCGCTCGACAATTCCATTCTTGGGTGGTTGGTTTGGCCCTTGTTCTTGTAACTCGAATCCTAGCCCGGTATATCCCATTTTAATTTTACACCATTGTGAACCTTACGCCTTCTTTACTCTCTGATCGAGGTTCTCGGCATTGAAAAATCTTCGTAAACTAAATCACACGTGTATATGTTGACATTTAAGAGATATACAATCAAGAAAATCAAGGGAAATGATGATATATATGCGGATTAGACACAAAAAAAAAACACTCAAGAAATGGCTACAATTTAAGGAATGTGTTTAGTGACGGCATCAGATTCCTAATTGACGGAGAAAGGTCTAGTGGTAAGAAAAGCTGCTTCTAGGAGGTTGTCAAGTGTTTTCGCTCGACGATTCCATTCTTGGGTGGTTGGTTTGGCCCTTGTTCCTGTAACTCGAATCCTAGCCCGGTATATCCCATTTTAATTTTACACCATTGTGAACCTTACGCTTTTTTTACTCTATGATCGAGGTTCTCGGCATTGAAAAATCTTCATAAACTAAATCACACGTGTATATGGTGACATTTAAAAGATATACAGTTAAGAAAATCAAGGGCAATGGTGATATATATGCGGATTAGACACCAAAAAAAACACTCTACAAATGGCTCCAATTAAAGGAATGTGTTTAGTGACGGCATCAGATTCCAAATTAATGGAGAAAGGTCTGGTGGCAAGAAAAGCTGCTTCTAGTAGGTTGTCATGTGTTTTCGCTTGATGATTCCATTCTCGGGTGGTTGGTTTGGCCCTTGTTCCTGTAACTCGAATTCTAGCCCGGAATATCCCATTTTAATTTTACACCATTGTGAACCTTACGCCTTTTTTACTCTCTGATCAAGGTTCTCGGCATTGAAAAATCTTCGTAAACTAAATCACACGTGTATATGTTGACATTTAAGAGTTATACAGTCAAGAAAATCAAGAGCAATGGTGATATATATGCGGATTAGACACAAAAAAAAAACCACTCAACAAATGGCTACAATTTAAGAAATGTGTTTAGTGACGGCATCAGATTCCTAATTGATGGAGAAAGGTCTGGTGCTAAGAAAACCTGCTTCTAGGAGGTTGTCAAGTGTTTTCGCTCGACAATTCCATTCTTGGGTGGTTGGTTTGACCCTTGTTCTTGTAACTCGAATCCTAGCCCGGTATATCCCATTTTAATTTTACACCATTGTGAACCTTACGCCTTCTTTACTCTCTGATCGAGGTTCTCGGCATTGAAAAATCTTCGTAAACTAAATCACACGTGTATATGTTGACATTTAAGAGATATACAATCAAGAAAATCAAGGGAAATGATGATATATATGCGGATTAGACACCAAAAAAAACACTCAACAAATGGCTACAATTTAAGGAATGTGTTTAGTGACGGCATCAGATTCCTAATTGACGGAGAAAGGTCTAGTGGTAAGAAAAGCTGCTTCTAGGAGGTTGTCAAGTGTTTTCGCCCGACGATTCCATTCTTGGGTGGTTGGTTTGGCCCTTGTTCCTGTAACTCGAATCCTAGCCCGGTATATCCCATTTTAATTTTACACCATTGTGAACCTTACGCTTTTTTTACTCTATGATCGAGGTTCTCGGCATTGAAAAATCTTCATAAACTAAATCACGTGTGTATATGGTGACATTTAAAAGATATACAGTTAAGAAAATCAAGGGCAGTGGTGATATATATGCGGATTAGACACCAAAAAAAACACTCTACAAATGGCTTCAATTAAAGGAATGTGTTTAGTGACGGCATCAGATTCCAAATTAATGGAGAAAGGTCTGGTGGCAAGAAAAGCTGATTCTAGTAGGTTGTCATGTGTTTTCGCTTGATTATTCCATTCTCGGGTGGTTGGTTTGGCCCTTGTTCCTGTAACTCGAATTCTAGCCCGGAATATCTCATTTTAATTTTACACCATTGTGAACCTTACGCCTTTTTTACTCTCGATCGAGGTTCTCGGCATTGAAAAATCTTTGTAAACTAAATCACACGTGTATATGTTCACATTTAAGAGATATACAGTCAAGAAAATCAAGGGCAATGGTGATATATATGCGGATTAGACACCAAAAAAACACTCAAAAAATGGCTACAATTTAAGGAATGTTTTTAGTGACGGCATCAGATTGCTAATTGATGGACAAAGGTCTGGTGGCAAGAAAAGCTGCTTCTAGGAGGTTGTCAAGTGTTTTCGCTCGACAATTCCATTCTTGGGTGGTTGGTTTGGCCCTTGTTCTTGTAACTCGAATCCTAGCCCGGTATATCCCATTTTAATTTTACACCATTGTGAACCTTACGCCTTCTTTACTCTCTGATCGAGGTTCTCGGCATTGAAAAATCTTCGTAAACTAAATCACACGTGTATATGTTGACATTTAAGAGATATACAATCAAGAAAATCAAGGGAAATGATGATATATATGCGGATTAGACACCAAAAAAAACACTCAACAAATGGCTACAATTTAAGGAATGTGTTTAGTGACGGCATCAGATTCCTAATTGACGGAGAAAGGTCTAGTGGTAAGAAAAGCTGCTTCTAGGAGGTTGTCAAGTGTTTTCGCTCGACGATTCCATTCTTGGGTGGTTGGTTTGGCCCTTGTTCCTGTAACTCGAATCCTAGCCCGGTATATCCCATTTTAATTTTACACCATTGTGAACCTTACGCCTTTTTTACTCTCTGATCAAGGTTCTCGGCATTGAAAAATCTTCGTAAACTAAATCACACGTGTATATGTTGACATTTAAGAGTTATACAGTCAAGAAAATCAAGAGCAATGGTGATATATATGCGGATTAGACACAAAAAAAAAACCACTCAACAAATGGCTACAATTTAAGAAATGTGTTTAGTGACGGCATCAGATTCCTAATTGATGGAGAAAGGTCTGGTGGTAAGAAAACCTGCTTCTAGGAGGTTGTCAAGTGTTTTCGCTCGACGATTCCATTCTTGGGTGGTTGGTTTGGCCCTTGTTCCTGTAACTCGAATCCTAGCCCGGAATATCCCATTTTAATTTTACACCATTGTGAACCTTACGCCTTTTTTACTCTCGATCGAGGTTCTCGGCATTGAAAAATCTTTGTAAACTAAATCACACGAGTATATGTTCACATTTAAGAGATATACAGTCAAGAAAATCAAGGGCAATGGTGATATATATGCGGATTAGACACCAAAAAAACACTCAAAAAATGGCTACAATTTAAGGAATGTGTTTAGTGACGGCATCAGATTGCTAATTGATGGACAAAGGTCTGGTGGCAAGAAAAGCTGCTTCTAGGAGGTTGTCAAGTGTTTTCGCTCGACAATTCCATTCTTGGGTGGTTGGTTTGGCCCTTGTTCTTGTAACTCGAATCCTAGCCCGGTATATCCCATTTTAATTTTACACCATTGTGAACCTTACGCCTTCTTTACTCTCTGATCGAGGTTCTCGGCATTGAAAAATCTTCGTAAACTAAATCACACGTGTATATGTTGACATTTAAGAGATATACAATCAAGAAAATCAAGGGAAATGATGATATATATGCGGATTAGACACAAAAAAAAAACACTCAACAAATGGCTACAATTTAAGGAATGTGTTTAGTGACGGCATCAGATTCCTAATTGACGGAGAAAGGTCTAGTGGTAAGAAAAGCTGCTTCTAGGAGGTTGTCAAGTGTTTTCGCTCGACGATTCCATTCTTGGGTGGTTGGTTTGGCCCTTGTTCCTGTAACTCGAATCCTAGCCCGGTATATCCCATTTTAATTTTACACCATTGTGAACCTTACGCTTTTTTTACTCTATGATCGAGGTTCTCGGCATTGAAAAATCTTCATAAACTAAATCACACGTGTATATGGTGACATTTAAAAGATATACAGTTAAGAAAATCAAGGGCAATGGTGATATATATGCGGATTAGACACCAAAAAAAAACACTCTACAAATGGCTCCAATTAAAGGAATGTGTTTAGTGACGGCATCAGATTCCAAATTAATGGAGAAAGGTCTGGTGGCAAGAAAAGCTGCTTCTAGTAGGTTGTCATGTGTTTTCGCTTGATGATTCCATTCTCGGGTGGTTGGTTTGGCCCTTGTTCCTGTAACTCGAATTCTATCCCGGAATATCCCATTTTAATTTTACACCATTGTGAACCTTACGCCTTTTTTACTCTCGATCGAGGTTCTCGGCATTGAAAAATCTTTGTAAACTAAATCACACGTGTATATGTTCACATTTAAGAGATATACAGTCAAGAAAATCAAGGGCAATGGTGATATATATGCGGATTAGACACAAAAAAAAACACTCAAAAAATGGCTACAATTTAAGGAATGTGTTTAGTGACGGCATCAGATTGCTAATTGATGGACAAAGGTCTGGTGGCAAGAAAAGCTGCTTCTAGGAGGTTGTCAAGTGTTTTCGCTCGACAATTCCATTCTTGGGTGGTTGGTTTGGCCCTTGTTCTTGTAACTCGAATCCTAGCCCGGTATATCCCATTTTAATTTTACACCATTGTGAACCTTACGCCTTCTTTACTCTCTGATCGAGGTTCTCGGCATTGAAAAATCTTCGTAAACTAAATCACACGTGTATATGTTGACATTTAAGAGATATACAATCAAGAAAATCAAGGGAAATGATGATATATATGCGGATTAGACACCAAAAAAAACACTCAACAAATGGCTACAATTTAAGGAATGTCTTTAGTGACGGCATCAGATTCCTAATTGACGGAGAAAGGTCTAGTGGTAAGAAAAGCTGCTTCTAGGAGGTTGTCAAGTGTTTTCGCTCGACGATTCCATTCTTGGGTGGTTGGTTTGGCCCTTGTTCCTGTAACTCGAATCCTAGCCCGGTATATCCCATTTTAATTTTACACCATTGTGAACCTTACGCCTTTTTTACTCTCTGATCAAGGTTCTCGGCATTGAAAAATCTTCGTAAACTAAATCACACGTGTATATGTTGACATTTAAGAGTTATACAGTCAAGAAAATCAAGAGCAATGGTGATATATATGCGGATTAGACACAAAAAAAAAAACCACTCAACAAATGGCTACAATTTAAGAAATGTGTTTAGTGACGGCATCAGATTCCTAATTGATGGAGAAAGGTCTGGTGGTAAGAAAACCTGCTTCTAGGAGGTTGTCAAGTGTTTTCGCTCGACGATTCCATTCTTGGGTGGTTGGTTTGGCCCTTGTTCCTGTAACTCGAATCCTTGCCCGGAATATCCCATTTTAATTTTACACCATTGTGAACCTTACGCCTTTTTTACTCTCGATCGAGGTTCTCGGCATTGAAAAATCTTTGTAAACTAAATCACACGAGTATATGTTCACATTTAAGAGATATACAGTCAAGAAAATCAAGGGCAATGGTGATATATATGCGGATTAGACACCAAAAAAACACTCAAAAAATGGCTACAATTTAAGGAATGTGTTTAGTGACGGCATCAGATTGCTAATTGATGGACAAAGGTCTGGTGGCAAGAAAAGCTGCTTCTAGGAGGTTGTCAAGTGTTTTCGCTCGACAATTCCATTCTTGGGTGGTTGGTTTGGCCCTTGTTCTTGTAACTCGAATCCTAGCCCGGTATATCCCATTTTAATTTTACACCATTGTGAACCTTACGCCTTCTTTACTCTCTGATCGAGGTTCTCGGCATTGAAAAATCTTCGTAAACTAAATCACACGTGTATATGTTGACATTTAAGAGATATACAATCAAGAAAATCAAGAGAAATGATGATATATATGCGGATTAGACACAAAAAAAAACTCTCAACAAATGGCTACAATTTAAGGAATGTGTTTAGTGACGGCATCAGATTCCTAATTGACGGAGAAAGGTCTAGTGGTAAGAAAAGCTGCTTCTAGGAGGTTGTCAAGTGTTTTCGCTCGACGATTCCATTCTTGGGTGGTTGGTTTGGCCCTTGTTCCTGTAACTCGAATCCTAGCCCGGTATATCCCATTTTAATTTTACACCATTGTGAACCTTACGCTTTTTTTACTCTATGATCGAGGTTCTCGGCATTGAAAAATCTTCATAAACTAAATCACACGTGTATATGGTGACATTTAAAAGATATACAGTTAAGAAAATCAAGGGCAATGGTGATATATATGCGGATTAGACACCAAAAAAAACACTCTACAAATGGCTCCAATTAAAGGAATGTGTTTAGTGACGGCATCAGATTCCAAATTAATGGAGAAAGGTCTGGTGGCAAGAAAAGCTGCTTCTAGTAGGTTGTCATGTGTTTTCGCTTGATGATTCCATTCTCGGGTGGTTGGTTTGGCCCTTGTTCCTGTAACTCGAATTCTATCCCGGAATATCCCATTTTAATTTTACACCATTGTGAACCTTACGCCTTTTTTACTCTCGATCGAGGTTCTCGGCATTGAAAAATCTTTGTAAACTAAATCACACGTGTATATGTTCACATTTAAGAGATATACAGTCAAGAAAATCAAGGGCAATGGTGATATATATGCGGATTAGACACAAAAAAAAACACTCAAAAAATGGCTACAATTTAAGGAATGTGTTTAGTGACGGCATCAGATTGCTAATTGATGGACAAAGGTCTGGTGGCAAGAAAAGCTGCTTCTAGGAGGTTGTCAAGTGTTTTCGCTCGACAATTCCATTCTTGGGTGGTTGGTTTGGCCCTTGTTCTTGTAACTCGAATCCTAGCCCGGTATATCCCATTTTAATTTTACACCATTGTGAACCTTACGCCTTCTTTACTCTCTGATCGAGGTTCTCGGCATTGAAAAATCTTCGTAAACTAAATCACACGTGTATATGTTGACATTTAAGAGATATACAATCAAGAAAATCAAGGGAAATGATGATATATATGCGGATTAGACACCAAAAAAACACTCAACAAATGGCTACAATTTAAGGAATGTGTTTAGTGACGGCATCAGATTCCTAATTGACGGAGAAAGGTCTAGTGGTAAGAAAAGCTGCTTCTAGGAGGTTGTCAAGTGTTTTCGCACGACGATTCCATTCTTGGGTGGTTGGTTTGGCCCTTGTTCCTGTAACTCGAATCCTAGCCCGGTATATCCCATTTTAATTTTACACCATTGTGAACCTTACGCCTTTTTTACTCTCTGATCGAGGTTCTCGGCATTGAAAAATCTTCATAAACTAAATCACACGTGTATATGGTGACATTTAAAAGATATACAGTTAAGAAAATCAAGGGCAATGGTGATATATATGCAGATTAGACACCAAAAAAAACACTCTACAAATGGCTCCAATTAAAGGAATGTGTTTAGTGACGGCATCAGATTCCAAATTAATGGAGAAAGGTCTGGTGGCAAGAAAAGCTGCTTCTAGTAGGTTGTCATGTGTTTTCGCTTGATGATTCCATTCTCGGGTGGTTGGTTTGGCCCTTGTTCCTGTAACTCGAATTCTAGCCCGGAATATCCCATTTTAATTTTACACCATTGTGAACCTTACGCCTTTTTTACTCTCGATCGAGGTTCTCGGCATTGAAAAATCTTTGTAAACTAAATCACACGTGTATATGTTCACATTTAAGAGATATACAGTCAAGAAAATCAAGGGCAATGGTGATATATATGCGGATTAGACACCAAAAAAACACTCAAAAAATGGCTACAATTTAAGGAATGTGTTTAGTGACGGCATCAGATTGCTAATTGATGGACAAAGGTCTGGTGGCAAGAAAAGCTGCTTCTAGGAGGTTGTCAAGTGTTTTCGCTCGACAATTCCATTCTTGGGTGGTTGGTTTGGCCCTTGTTCTTGTTACTCGAATCCTAGCCCGGTATATCCCATTTTAATTTTACACCATTGTGAACCTTACGCCTTCTTTACTCTCTGATCGAGGTTCTCGGCATTGAAAAATCTTCGTAAACAAAATCACACGTGTATATGTTGACATTTAAGAGATATACAATCAAGAAAATCAAGGGAAATGATGATATATATGCGGATTAGACACCAAAAAAAAAACACTCAACAAATGGCTACAATTTAAGGAATGTGTTTAGTGACGGCATCAGATTCCTAATTGACGGAGAAAGGTCTAGTGGTAAGAAAAGCTGCTTCTAGGAGGTTGTCAAGTGTTTTCGCTCGACGATTCCATTCTTGGGTGGTTGGTTTGGCCCTTGTTCCTGTAACTCGAATCCTAGCCCGGTATATCCCATTTTAATTTTACACCATTGTGAACCTTACGCTTTTTTTACTCTCTGATTGAGGTTTTCGGCATTGAAAAATCTTCATAAACTAAATCACACGTGTATATGGTGACATTTAAAAGATATACAGTTAAGAAAATCAAGGGTAATGGTGATATATATGCAGATTAGACACCAAAAAAAACACTCTACAAATAGCTCCAATTAAAGGAATGTGTTTAGTGACGGCATCAGATTCCAAATTAATGGAGAAAGGTCTGGTGGCAAGAAAAGCTGCTTCTAGTAGGTTGTCATGTGTTTTCGCTTGATGATTCCATTCTCGGGTGGTTGGTTTGGCCCTTGTTCCTGTAACTCGAATTCTAGCCCGGAATATCCCATTTTAATTTTACACCATTGTGAACCTTACGCCTTTTTTACTCTCGATCGAGGTTCTCGGCATTGAAAAATCTTTGTAAACTAAATCACAGGTGTATATGTTCACATTTAAGAGATATACAGTCAAGAAAATCAAGGGCAATGGTGATATATATGCGGATTAGACACCAAAAAAACACTCAAAAAATGGCTACTATTTAAGGAATGTGTTTAGTGACGGCATCAGATTGCTAATTGATGGACAAAGGTCTGGTGGCAAGAAAAGCTGCTTCTAGGAGGTTGTCAAGTGTTTTCACTCGACGATTCCATTCTTGGGTGGTTGGTTTGGCCCTTGTTCTTGTAACTCGAATCCTAGCCCGGTATATCCCATTTTAATTTTACACCATTGTGAACCTTACGCCTTCTTTTCTCTCTGATCGAGGTTCTCGGCATTGAAAAATCTTCGTAAACTAAATCACACGTGTATATGTTTACATTTAGGAGATATACAGTCAAGAAAATCAAGGGCAATGGTGATATATATGCGGATTAGACACCAAAAAAACACTCAACAAATGGCTACAATTTAAGAAATGTGTTTAGTGACGGCATCAGATTCCTAATTGAAGGAGAAAGGTCTGGTGGCAAGAAAAGCTGCTTCTAGGAGGTTGTCAAGTGAGTTCGCTCGACGATTCCATTCTTGGGTGGTTGGTTTGGCCCTTGTTCCTTTAACTCGAATCCTAGCCTGGTATATCACATTTTAATTTTACACCATTGTGAACCTTACCCCTTTTTTACTCTCTTATCGAGGTTCTCGGCATTGAAAAATCTTCGTAAACTAAATCACACGTGTATATGGTGACATTTAAAAGATATACAGTGAAGAAAATCAAGGGCAATGGTGATATATATGCGGATTAGACACCAAAAAAACACTCAACAAATGGCTACAATTAAAGGAATGTGTTTCGTAACGGCATCAACTTCCAAATTGATGGAGAAATGTCTGGTGGCAAGAAAAGCTGCTTCTAGGAGGCTGTCAAGTGTTTTCGCTTGATGATTCCTTTCTTGGGTGGTTGGTTTGTCCCTTGTTCCTGTAACTCGAATCCTAGCCCGGTATATCACATTTTAATTTTACACCATTGTGAACCTTACGCCTTTTTTACTCTGGATCGAGGTTCTCGGCATTGAAAAATCTTCGTAAACTAAATCACACGTGTATATGTTCAGATTTAAGAGATATAGAGTCAAGAAAATTAAGGGCAGTGGTGATATATATGCGGATTAGACACCAAAAAAAAAACACTCAACAAATGGCTTCAATTTAAGGAATGTGTTTAGTGACGACATCAGATTGCTGATTGATGGAGAAAGGTCTGGTGGCAAGAAAAGCTGCTTCTAGGAGGTTATCAAGTGTTTTCGCACGACAATTCCATTCTTGGGTAGTTGGTTTGGCCCTTGGTCCTGTAACTCGAATCCTAGCCCGGTATATCCCATTTTAATTTTACACCATTGTGAACCTTACGCCTTTTTTACTCTCTGATCGAGGTTCTCGGCCTTGAAAAATCTTCGTAAACTAAATCACACGTGTATATGTTCACATTTAAGAGATATAGAGTCAAGAAAATTAAGGGCAGTGGTGATATATATGCGGATTAGACACCAAAAAAAACACTCAACAAATGGCTACAATTTAAGGAATGTGTTTAGTGACGGCATCAGATTGCTAATTGATGGAGAAAGGTCTGGTGGCAAGAAAAGCTGCTTCTAGGAGGTTGTCAAGTGTTTTCGCTCGACAATTCCATTCTTGGGTAGTTGGTTTGGCCCTTGTTCCTGTAACTCGAATCCTAGCCCGGTATATCTCATTTTAATTTTACACCATTGTGAACCTTACGCCTTTTTTACTCTCTGATCGAGGTTCTCCGCATTGAAAAATCTTCGTAAACTAAATCACACGTGTATATGTTGTCATTTAAGAGATATACAGTCAAGAAAATCGAGGGCAATGGTGATATATATGCGGATTAGACACCAAAAAAAACACTCAACAAATGGCTACAATTTAAGGAATGTGTTTAGTGACCGCATCAGATTGCTAATTGGTGGAGAAAGGTCTGGTGGCAAGAAAAGCTGCTTCTAGGAGATTGTCAAGTGTTTTCGCTCGACAATTCCATTCTTGGGTAGTTGGTTTGGCCCTTGTTCCTGTAACTCGAATCCTAGCCCGGTATATCTCATTTTAATTTTACACCATTGTGAACCTTACGCCTTTTTTACTCTCTGATAGAGGTTCTCGGCCTAGAAAAATCTTCGTAAACTAAATCACACGTGTATATGTTGACATTTAAGGGATATACAGTCAAGAAAATCGATGGCAATGGTGATATATATGCGGATTAGACACCAAAAAAAAAAACACTCAACAAATGGCTACAATTTAAAGAATGTGTTTAGTGACGGCATTAGATTCCTAATTGATGAAGAATGGTCTGGTGGCAAGAAATTCTGCTTCTAGGAGTTTGTCAAGTGTTTTCGCTCGACGATTCCATTCTTGGGTGGTTGGTTTGTCCCTTGTTCCTGTAACTCGAATCCTAGCCCGGTATATCTCATTTTAATTTTACACTATTGTGAACCTTACGCCTTTTTTACTCTTTGATCGAGGTTCTCGGCATTGAAAAATTTTTGTAAACTAAATCACACGTGTATATGTTGACATTTAAGAGATACACAGTCAAGAAAATCAAGGGCAATGGTGATATATATGCGGATTAGACACCAAAAACAAATGGCTACAATTTAAGGAATGTGTTTAGTGATGGCCTCAGATTCCTAATTGATGGGGAAAGGTCCAGTGGCAAGAAAGGCTGCTTCTAGGAGGTTATCAAGTTTTTTCGCTCGACGATTCCATTCTTGGGTGTTTGGTTTGGCCCTTGTTCCTGTAACTCGAATTCTATTCCGGTATATCCCATTTTAATTTTACACCATTGTGAACCACACGCCTTTTTTACTCTCTGATCGAGGTTCGCGGCATTAAAAAATCTTCGTAAACTAAATCACACGAGTATATGTTGACATTTAAGAGATATACAGTCAACAAAATCAAGGGCAATGGTGATATATATGCAGATTAGACACCGAAAAAAAACACTAAACAAATTGCTACAATTTAAGGAACGTGTTTAGTGACGGCATCAGATTCCTAATTGATGGAGAAAGGTCTGGTGGCAAGAAAAGCTGCTTCTAGGAAGTTATCAAGTGTTTTGGCTCGATGATTCCATTCTTGGGTGGTTGGTTTGGCCCTTGTTCCTGTAACTCGAATCCTAGTCCGGTATATCCCATTTTAATTTTACACCATTGTGAACCTTACGCCTTTTTTACTCTTTGATCGAGGTTCTCGGCATTGAAAAATCTTCGTAAACTAAATCACACGTGTATATGTTGACATTTAAGAGATATACAGTCAAGAAAATCAAGGGCACTAGTGATATATATGCGGATTAGACACCAAAAAAACAATTAACAAATGGCTACAATTTAAGGAATGTGTTTAATGACGGCATCAAATTCCTAATTGATGGAGAAAGGTCTGGTGATAAGAAAAGCTGCTTCAAGAAGGTTGTCAAGCGTTTTCGCTCGATGATTCCATTCTTGGGTGGTTGGTTTGGCCCTTGTTCCTGTAACTCGAATACTAGCCCGGTATATCCCATTTTAATTTTACACCATTGTGAAACTTACGCATTTTTTACTCTCTGATCGAGGTTCTCCGCATTGAAAAATCTTCGTCAACTAAATCACACGTGTATATGTTGACATTTAAGAGATATACAGTCAAGAAAATCGAGGGCAATGGTGATATATATGCGGATTAGACACCGAAAAAAACACTCAAAAAATGGCTACAATTTAAGGAATGTGTTTAGTGATGGCATCAGATTCCTAATTGATGGAGAAAGGTCTGGTGGCAAGAAAAGCTGCTTCTAGGAGGTTATCAAGTGTTTTGGATCGATGATTCCATTCTTGGGTGGTTGGTTTGGCCCTTGTTCCTGTATCTCGAATCCTAGTCCGGTATATCCCATTTTAATTTTACACCATTGTGAACCTTACGCCTGTTTTACTCTCTGATCGAGGTTCTCGGCATTGAAAAATCTTCGTAAACTAAATCACAGGTGTATATGTTGACATTTAAGAGATATACAGTCAAGAAAATCAACAGCAATGATGATATATATACAGATTAGAAACCAAAAAAACACTTAACAAATGGCTACAATTTAAGGAATGTGTTTAATGACGGCATCAGATTCCTAATTGATGGAGAATGGTCTGGTGGCAAGAAAAGCTGCTTCAAGTAGTTTGTCAATCGTTTTCGCTCGATGATTCCATTCTTGGGTGGTTGGTTTGGCCCTTGTTCCTGTAACTCGAATACTAGCCCGGTATATCCCATTGTGAAACTTACGCCTTTTTTACTCTCTGATCGAGGTTCTCCGCATTGAAAAATCTCCGTAAACTAAATCACACGTGTATATGTTGACATTTAAGAGATATACAGTCAAGAAAACCGAGGGAAATGGTGATATATATGCGGATTAGACACAAAAAAAAACACTCAAAAAATGGCTTCAATTTAAGGAATGTGTTTAGTGACGGCATCAGAATCCTAATTGATGGAGAATGGTCTGGTAGCAAGAACATCTGCTTCTAGGAGGTTGTTAAGTGTTTTGCTCGACGATTCCATTCTTGGGTGGTTGGTTTGTCCCATGTTCCTGTAACTCGAATCCTAGCCGGTATATCCCATTTTAATTTTACACCATTGTGAACCTTGCGCCTTTTTTACTGTCTGATCGAGGTTCTCGGCATTGAAAAATCTTCGTAAACTAAATCACACATGTATATGTTGATATTTAAGAGATATACAGTCAAGAAAATCAAGGGCAATGGTGATATATATGCGGATTAGACACCAAAAACAAAACACTCAACAAATGGCTACAATTTAAGGAATGTGTTTAGTGATGGCATCAGAATCCTAATTGATGGAGAATGGTCTGGTGGCAAGAAAATCTGCTTCTAGGAGGTTGTCAAGTGTTTTGCTCAACGATTCCATTCTTGGGTGGTTGGTTTGGCCCTTGTTCATGTAACTCGAATACTAGCCCGGTATATCCCATTTTAATTTTACACCATTGTGAACCTTACGCCTTTTTTACTCTCTGATCGAGGTTCTCGGCATTGAAAAATCTTCGTAAACTAACTCACACGTGTATATGTTGACATTTAAGAGATATACAGTCAAGAAAATCGAGGGCAATGGTGCTATATATGCGGATTGGACACCAAAAAAAACACTCAACAAATGGCTACAATTTAAGGAATGTGTTTAGTGACGGCATCAGAATCCTAATTGATGGAGAATGGTCTGGTGACAAGAAAATCTGCTTCTAGGAGGTTGTCAAGTGTTTTGCTCAACGATTCCATTCTTGGGTGGTTGGTTTGGCCCTTGTTCATGTAACTCGAATCCTAGCCGGTATATCCCATTTTAATTTTACACCATTGTGAACCTTACGTCTTTTTTACTCTCTGATCGAGGTTCTCGGCATTGAAAAATCTTTGTAAACTAAATCAAACGTGTATATGTTGACATTTAAGAGATATACAGTCAAGAAAATCAAGGGCAATGGTGATATATATGCGGATAAGACACCAAAAACAAAACACTCAACAAATGGCTACAATTTAAGGAATGTGTTTAGTGACGGCATCAGATTCCTAATTGATGGAGAAAGGCCTGGTGGCAAGAAAAGCTGCTTCTAGGAGGTTGTCAAGTGTTTTCACTCGACGATTCCATTCTTGGGTGGTTGGTTTGGCCCTTGTTCCTGTAACTCGAATCCTAGCCTGGTATATCCCATTTTAATTTTACACCATTGTGAAACTTACGCCTTTTTTACTCTCTGATCGAGGTTCTCCGCATTGAAAAATCTTCGTAAACTAAATCACACGTGTATATGTTGACATTTAAGAGATATACAGTTAAGAAAATCGAGGGCAATGGTGATATATATGCGGATTAGACACCAAAAAAACACTCAACAAATGGCTACAACTTAAGGAATGTGTTTAGTGACGGCATCAGAATCCTAATTGATGGAGAATGGTCTGGTGGCAAGAAAATCTGCTTCTAGGATGTTGTTAAGTGTTTTGCTCGACGATTCCATTCTTGGGTGGTTGGTTTGGCCCTTGTTCCTGTAACTCCAATCCTAGCCGGTATATCCCATTTTAATTTTACACCATTGTGAACCTTACGCCTTTTTTACTGTCTGATCGAGGTTCTCGGCATTGAAAAATCTTCGTAAACTAAATCACACGTGTATATGTTGACATTTAAGAGATGTACAGTCAACAAAATCAAGGGCAATGGTGATATATATGCGGATTAGACACCGAAAAAAACACTCAACAAATGGCTACAATTTAAGGAATGTGTTTAGTGACGGCATCAGATTCCTAATTGATGGAGAAAGGTCTGGTGGCAAGAAAAGCTGCTTCTAGGAGGTTATCAAGTGTTTTTGCTTGATGATTCCATTCTTGGTGGTTGGTTTGGCCCTTATTCCTGTAACTCGAATCCTACTCCGGTATATCCCATTTTAATTTTACACCATTGTGAACCTTACGCCTTTTTTACTCTCTGATCGAGGTTCTCAGCATTGAAAAATCTTCGTAAACTAAATCACACGTGTATATGTTGACATTTAAGCGATATACAGTCAAGAAAATCAAGGGCAATGGTGATATATATGCGGATTAGACACCAAAAAAACACTTAACAAATGGCTACAATTTAAGGAATGTGTTTAATGACGGCATCAGATTCCTAATTGATGGAGAAAGGTTTGGTGGCAAGAAACGCTGCTTCAAGTAGGTTGTCAAGCGTTTTCGCTTGATGATTCCATTCTTGGGTGGTTGGTTTGGCCCTTGTTCCTGTAACTCGAATACTAGCCCGGTATATCCCATTTTAATTTTACACCACTGTGAAACTTACGCCTTTTTTACTCTCTGATCGAGGTTCTCCGCATTGAAAAATCTCCGTAAACTAAATCACATGTGTATATGTTCACATTTAAGAGATATACAGTCAAGAAAACCAAGGGCAATTGTGATATATATGCGGATTAGACACCAAAAAAAACACTCAACAAATCGCTACAATTTAAGGAATGTGTTTAGTGACGGCATCAGAATCCTAATTGATGGAGAATGGTCTGGTGGCAAGAAAATCTGCTTCTAGGAGGTTGTTAAGTGTTTTGCTCGACGATTCCATTCTTGGGTGGTTGGTTTGGCCCTTGTTCCTGTAACTCGAATCCTAGCCGGTATATCCCATTTTAATTTTACACCATTGTGAACCTTACCCCTTTTTTACTGTCTGATCGAGGTTCTCGGCATTGAAAAATCTTCGTAAACTAAATCAAACGTGTATATATTGACATTTAAGAGATATACAGTCAACAAAATCAAGGGCAATGGTGATATATATGTGGATTAGACACCCAAAAAAATACTCAACAAATGGCTACAATTTAAGGAATGGGTTTAGTGACGGCATCAGATTTCTAATTGATGGAGAAAGGTCTGGTGGCAAGAAAAGCTGCTTCTAGGAGGTTATCAAGTGTTTTGGCTCGATGATTCCATTCTTGGGTGGTTGGCTTGGCCCTTGTTCCTGTAACTCGAATCCTAGTCCGGTATATCCCATTTTAATTTATACCATTGTGAACCATACGCCTTTTTTACTCTCTGATCGAGGTTCTCGGCATTGAAAAATCTTCGTAAACTAAATCACACGTGTATACGTTGACATTTAAGAGATATGCAGTCAAGAAAATTAAGGGCAATGGTAATATATATGCGGATTAGACACCAAAAAAACACTTAACAAATGGCTACAATTTAAGGAATGTGTTTAATGACGGCATCAAATTCCTAATTGATGGAGAAAGGTCTGGTGGCAAGAAAAGCTGCATCAAGTAGGTTGTCAAGCATTTTCGCTCGATGATTCCATTCTTGGGTGGTTGGTTTGGCCCTTGTTCCTGTAACTCGAATACTAGCCCGGTATATCCCATTTTAATTTTACACCATTGTGAAACTTACGCCTTTTTTACTCTCTGATCGAGGTTCTCATCATTGAAAAATCTCCGTAAACTAAATCACACGTGTATATGTTGACATTTAAGACATGTACAGTCAAGAAAACCGAGGGGAATGGTGATATATATGCGGATTAGACACAAAAACAACACTCAACAAATGGCTACAATTTAAGGATTGTGTTTACTGACGGCATCAGAATCCTAATTGATGGAGAATGGTCTGGTGGCAAGAAAATCTGCTTCTAGGAGGTTGTTAAGTGTTTTGCTCGACGATTCCATTCTTGGGTGGTTGGTTTGGCCCTTGTTCCTGTAACTCGAATCCTAGCTGGTATATCCCATTTTAATTTTACACCATTGTGAACCTTACGCCTTTTTTACTCTCTGATCGAGGTTCTCGGCATTGAAAAATATTTGTAAACTAAATCACACGTGTATATGTTGACATTTAAGAGATATACAGTCAAGAAAATCAAGGACAATGGTGATATATATGCGGATTAGACACCAAAAACAAAACACTTAACAAATGGCTACAATTTAAGGAATGTGTTTTGTGAGGGCATCAGATTCCTAATTGATGAAGAAAGGTCTGGTTGCAAGAAAAGCTGCTTCTAGGAGGTTGTCAAGTGTTTTCGCACGACGATTCCATTCTTGGGAGGTTGGTTTGGCCCTTGTTCCTGTAACTTGAATCCTAGCCCGGTATATCCCACTTTAATTTTACACCATTGTGAACTTTACGCCTTTTTTACTCTCTGATCGACGTTCTCGGCATTGAAAATCTTCATAAACTAAATCACACGTGTATATGTTGACATTTAAGAGATATACAGTCTAGAAAATCGAGGGAAATGGTGATATATATGCGGATTAGACACTAAGAAACAGTCAACAAATGGTAACAATTTTAGGAATGTGTTTAGTGACGGCATCAGAATCCTAATTGATGGAGAATGGTCTGGTGGCAAGAAAATCTGCTTCTAGGAGGTTGTCAAGTGTTTTGCTCGACGATTCCATTCTTGGGTGGTTGGTTTGGCCCTTGTTCCTGTAACTCGAATCCTAGCCGGTATATCCCATTTTAATATTACACCATTGTGAACTTTACGCCTTTTTTACTCTCGGATCGAGGTTCTCGGCATAGAAAAATCTTCGTAAACTAAATCACACGTGTATATGTTGACATTTAAGAGATATACAGTCAAGAAAATCAAGGGCAATGGTGATATATACGCGGATTAGACACCAAAAACAAAACACTCAACAAATGGCTACAATTTAAGGAATGTGTTTAGTGACGGCATCAGATTCCTAATTGATGAAGAAAGGTCTGGTGGCAAGAAAAGCTGCTTCTTGGAGGTTGTCAAGTGTTTTCGCTCAACGATTCCATTCTTGGGAGGTTGGTTTGGCCCTTGTTCCTGTAACTCGAATCCTAGCCCGGTATATCCCATTTTAAGTTTACCCCATTGTGAACCTTACGCCTTTTTTACTCTCTGATCGAGGTTCTCGGCATTGAAAAATCTTCGTAAACTAAATCACACGTGTATATGTTGACATTTAAGAGATATACAATCAAGAAAATCGAGGGCAATGGTGATATATATGCGGATTAGACACAAAAAAACACTCGACAAATGGCAACAATTTAAGGAATGTGTTTAGTGACGGCATCAGAATCCTAATTGATGGAGAATGGTCTGGTGGCAAGAAAATCTGCTTCTAGGAGGTTGTCAAGTGTTTTGCTCGACGATTCCATTCTTGGGTGGTTGGTTTGGCCCTTGTTCCTGTAACTCGAATCCTAGCCGGTATATCCCATTTTAATTTTACACCATTGTGAACTTTACGCCCTTTTTACTCTCTGATCGAGGTTCTCGGCATTGAAAAATATGCGTAAACTAAATCACACGTGTATATGTTGACATTTAAGAGATATACAGTCAAGAAAATCAAGGGCAATGGTGATATATATGCGGATTAGACACCAAAAACAAAACACTCAACAAATGGCTACAATTTAAGGAATGTGTTTAGTGACGGCATCAGATTCCTAATTGATGGAGAAAGGTCTGGTGGCAAGAAAAGCTGCTTCTAGTAGGTTGTCAAGTGTTTTCGCTCGACGATTCCATTCTGGGGTGGTTGGTTTGGCCCTTGTTTCTTTAACTCGAATCCTAACCCGGTATATCCCATTTTAATTTTACACCATTGTGAACCTTACGCCTTTTTTACTCTCTGATCGAGGTTCTCCGCATTCAAAAATCTTCGTAAACTAAATCACACGTGTATATGTTGACATTTAAGAGATATACAGTCAAGAAAATCAAGGGCAATTGTGATATATATGCGGATAAGACACCCAAAAAACACTCAACAAATGGCTACAATTTAAAGAATGTGTTTAGTGACTGCATCAGATTCCTAATTGATGGAGAATGGTCAGGTGGCAAGAAAATCTGCTTCTAGGAGGTTGTCAAGTGCTTTCGCTCGACGATTCCATTCTTGGGTGGTAGGTTTGGCCCTTGTTCCTGTAACTCGAATCCTAGCCCGGTATATCCCATTTTAATTTTACACCATTGTGAACCTTACGCCTTTTTTACTCTATGATCGAGGTTCTCGGCATTGAAAAATCTTCGTAAACTAAATCACACGTGTATATGTTGACATTTAAGAGATATACAGTCAAGAAAATCGAGGGCAATGGTGATATATATGCGGATTAGACACAAAGAAAACACTCAACAAATGGCAACAATTTAAGGAATGTGTTTAGTGACGGCATCAGATTCCTAATTGATGGAGAAATGTCTGGTAGCAAGAAAAGCTGCTTCTAGGAGGTTGTCAAGTGTTTTGCTCGACGATTCCATTCTTGGGTGGTTGGTTTGGCCCGTGTTCCTGTAACTCGAATCCTAACCCGGTATATCCCATTTTAATTTTACACCATTGTGAACCTTACGCCTTTTTTACTCTCTGATCGAGGTTCTCGGCATTGAAAAATATTTGTAAACTAAATCACACGTGTATATGTTGACATTTAAGAAATATACAGTCAAGAAAATCAAGGGCAATGGTGATATATATGCGGATTAGACACCAAAAACAAAACACTCAACAAATGGCTACAATTTAAGGAATGTGTTTAGTGACGGCATCAGATTCCTAATTGATGGAGAAAGGTCTGGTGGCAAGAAAAGCTGCTTCTAGGAGGTTGTCAAGTGTTTTCGCTCGACGATTCCATTCTTGGGTGGTTGGTTTGGAGCTTGTTCCTGTAACTCGAATCCTAGCCCGGTATATCCCATTTTAATTTTACACCATTGTGAACCTTACGCCTTTTCTACTCTCTGATCGAGGTTCTCGGCATTGAAAAATCTTCGTAAACTAAATCACACGTGTATGTGTTGACATTTAAGAGATATACAATCAAGAAAATCAAGTGAAATTGTGATATATATATGCGGATTAGTCACCAAAAAAATACTCAACAAATGGCAACAATCTAAGGAATGTGTCTAATCACGGCATCAGATTCCTAATTGATGGAGAAAGGTCTGGTGGTAAGAAAAGCTGCTTCTAGTAGGTTGTCAAGTGTTTTCGCTCGACGATTCCATTCTTCGGTGGTTGGTTTGGCCCTTGTTCCTGTAACTCGAATCCTAGCCCGGTATATCCCGTTTTAATTTTACACCCTTGTGAACCTTACGCCTTTTTTACTCTCTGATCGAGGTTCTCCGCATTGAAAAATCTTCGTAAACTAAATCACACGTGTATATGTTGACATTTAAGAGATATACAGTCAAGAAAATCGAGGGCAATGGTGATATATATATGCGGATTAGACACCAAAAAAAACACTCAACACATGGCTACAATTTAAAGAATGTGTTTAGTGACTGGATCAGATTCCTAATTGATGGAGAATGGTCTGGGGGCAAGAAAATCTGCTTCTAGGAGGTTGTCAAGTGTTTTCGCTCGACGATTCCATTCTGGGGTGGTTGGTTTGGCCCTTGTTCCTTTAACTCGAATCCTAACCCGGTATATCCCATTTTAATTTTACACCATTGTGAACCTTACGCCTTTTTTACTCTCTGATCGAGGTTCTCCGCATTGAAAAATCTTCGTAAACTAAATCACACGTGTATGTGTTGACATTTAAGAGATATACCATCAAGAAAAAATAAAATGAAATGGCGATATATATGCGGATTAGACACCAAAAAAATACTCAACAAATTGCTACAATTTAAGGAATGTGTTTAATCACGGCATCAGATTCCTAATTGATGGAGAAAGGTCTGGTGGCAAGAAAAGCTGCTTCTAGTAGGTTGTCAAGTGTTTTCGCTCGACGATTCCATTCTTGGGTGGTTGGTTTGGCCCTTGTTCCTGTAACTCGAATCCTAGCCCGGTATATCCCATTTTAATTTTACACCATTGTGAACCTTACGCCTTTTTTACTCTCTGATCGAGGTTCTCGGCATTGAAAAATCTTCGTAAACTAAATCACACATGTATATGTTGACATTTAAGAGATATACAGTCAAGAAAATCAAGGGCAATGGTGATATATATGCGGATTAGACAACAAAAACAAAACACTCAACAAATGGCTACAATTTAAGGAATGTGTTTAGTGACGGCCTCAGATTCCTAATTGATGGAGAAAGGTCTGGTGGCAAGAAAAGCTGCTTCTAGGAGGTTGTCAAGTGTTTTTGCTCGACGATTACATTCTTGGGTGGTTGGTTTGGCCCTTGTTCCTGTAACTCGAATCCTAGCCCGGTATATCCCATTTTAATTTTACACCATTGTGAACCTTACGCCTTTTTTACTCTATGATCGAGGTTCTCGGCATTGAAAAATCTTCGTAAACTAAATCACACGTGTATATGTTGACATTTAAGAGATATACAGTCAAGAAAATCGAGGGCAATGGTGATATATATGCGGATTAGACACAAAGAAAACACTCAACAAATGGCAACAATTTAAGGAATGTGTTTAGTGACGGCATCAGATTCCTAATTGATGGAGAAATGTCTGGTGGCAAGAAAAGCTGCTTCTTGGAGGTTGTCAAGTGTTTTGCTCGACGATTCCATTCTTGGGTGGTTGGTTTGGCCCGTGTTCCTGTAACTCGAATCCTAACCCGGTATATCCCATTTTAATTTTACACCATTGTGAACCTTACGCCTTTTTTACTCTCTGATCGAGGTTCTCGGCATTGAAAAATATTTGTAAACTAAATCACACGTGTATATGTTGACATTTAAGAAATATACAGTCAAGAAAATCAAGGGCAATGGTGATATATATGCGGATTAGACACCAAAAACAAAACACTCAACAAATGGCTACAATTTAAGGAATGTGTTTAGTGACGGCATCAGATTCCTAATTGATGGAGAAAGGTCTGGTGGCAAGAAAAGCTGCTTCTAGGAGGTTGTCAAGTGTTTTCGCTCGACGATTCCATTCTTGGGTGGTTGGTTTGGAGCTTGTTCCTGTAACTCGAATCCTAGCCCGGTATATCCCATTTTAATTTTACACCATTGTGAACCTTACGCCTTTTCTACTCTCTGATCGAGGTTCTCGGCATTGAAAAATCTTCGTAAACTAAATCACACGTGTATGTGTTGACATTTAAGAGATATACAATCAAGAAAATCAAGTGAAATGGTGATATATATATATGCGGATTAGTCACCAAAAAAATACTCAACAAATGGCAACAATCTAAGGAATGTGTCTAATCACGGCATCAGATTCCTAATTGATGGAGAAAGGTCTGGTGGTAAGAAAAGCTGCTTCTAGTAGGTTGTCAAGTGTTTTCGCTCGACGATTCCATTCTTCGGTGGTTGGTTTGGCCCTTGTTCCTGTAACTCGAATCCTAGCCCGGTATATCCCGTTTTAATTTTACACCCTTGTGAACCTTACGCCTTTTTTACTCTCTGATCGAGGTTCTCCGCATTGAAAAATCTTCGTAAACTAAATCACACGTGTATATGTTGACATTTAAGAGATATACAGTCAAGAAAATCGAGGGCAATGGTGATATATATATGCGGATTAGACACCAAAAAAAACACTCAACACATGGCTACAATTTAAAGAATGTGTTTAGTGACTGGATCAGATTCCTAATTGATGGAGAATGGTCTGGGGGCAAGAAAATCTGCTTCTAGGAGGTTGTCAAGTGTTTTCGCTCGACGATTCCATTCTGGGGTGGTTGGTTTGGCCCTTGTTCCTTTAACTCGAATCCTAACCCGGTATATCCCATTTTAATTTTACACCATTGTGAACCTTACGCCTTTTTTACTCTCTGATCGAGGTTCTCCACATTGAAAAATCTTCGTAAACTAAATCACACGTGTATGTGTTGACATTTAAGAGATATACCATCAAGAAAAAATAAAATGAAATGGCGATATATATGCGGATTAGACACCAAAAAAATACTCAACAAATTGCTACAATTTAAGGAATGTGTTTAATCACGGCATCAGATTCCTAATTGATGGAGAAAGGTCTGGTGGCAAGAAAAGCTGCTTCTAGTAGGTTGTCAAGTGTTTTCGCTCGACGATTCCATTCTTGGGTGGTTGGTTTGGCCCTTGTTCCTGTAACTCGAATCCTAGCCCGGTATATCCCATTTTAATTTTACACCATTGTGAACCTTACGCCTTTTTTACTCTCTGATCGAGGTTCTCGGCATTGAAAAATCTTCGTAAACTAAATCACACATGTATATGTTGACATTTAAGAGATATACAGTCAAGAAAATCATGGGCAATGGTGATATATATGCGGATTAGACAACAAAAACAAAACACTCAACAAATGGCTACAATTTAAGGAATGTGTTTAGTGACGGCCTCAGATTCCTAATTGATGGAGAAAGGTCTGGTGGCAAGAAAAGCTGCTTCTAGGAGGTTGTCAAGTGTTTTTGCTCGACGATTACATTCTTGGGTGGTTGGTTTGGCCCTTATTCCTGTAACTCGAATCCTAGCCC
Organism: Helianthus tuberosus; assembly: GCA_030545235.1. Taxonomy (NCBI): domain Eukaryota; kingdom Viridiplantae; phylum Streptophyta; class Magnoliopsida; order Asterales; family Asteraceae; genus Helianthus; species Helianthus tuberosus. The sequence continues at coordinate 210,273,012 of CM060441.1, read as the reverse complement.
GGTATATCCCATTTTAATTTTACACCATTGTGAAACTTACGCCTTTTTTACTCTCTGATCGAGGTTCTCGGCATTGAAAAATCTTCGTAAACTAAATCACACGTGTATATGTTGACATTTAAGAGATATACAGTCAAGAAAATCAAGGGCAATGGTGATATATATGCGGATTAGACACCAAAAAAAAAACACTCAACAAATGGCTACAATTTAAGGAATGTGTTTAGTGACGGCATCAGATTCCTAATTGATGGAGAAAGGTCTGGTGGCAAGAAAAGCTGCTTCTAGTAGGTTGTCAAGTGTTTTCGCTCGACGATTCCATTCTTCGGTGGTTGGTTTGGCCCTTGTTCCTGTAACTCGAATCCTAGCCCGGTATATCCCATTTTAATTTTACACCCTTGTGAACCCTACGCCTTTTTTACTCTCTGATCGAGGTTCTCGGCATTGAAAAATCTTCGTAAACTAAATCACACGTGTATATGTTGACATTTAAGAGATATACAGTCAAGAAAATCGAGGGCAATGGAGATATATATGCGGATTAGACACCAAAAAAAAACACTCAACAAATGGCTACAATTTAAAGAATGTGTTTAGTGACTGCATCAGATTCCTAATTGATGGAGAATGGTCTGGTGGCAAGAAAATCTGCTTCTAGGAGGTTGTCAAGTGTTTTCGCTCGGCGATTCCATTCTTGGGTGGTTGGTTTTGTCCTTGTTCCTGTAACACGAATCCTAGCCCGGTATATCCCATTTTAATTTTACACCATTGTGAACCTTACGCCTTTTTTACTCTCTGATCGAGGTTCTCGGCATTGAAAATCTTCGTAAACTAAATCACACGTGTATATGTTGACATTTATGAGATATACAGTCAAGAAAATCAAGGGCAATGGTGATATATATGCGGATTAGACACCAAAAACAAAACACTCAACAAATGGATACAATTTAAGGAATGTGTTTAGTGACGGCATCAGATTCCTAACTGATGTAGAAAGGTCTGGTGGCAAGAAAAGCTGCTTCTAGTAGGTTGTCAAGTGTTTTCGCTCGACGATTCCATTCTTGGGTGGTTGGTTTGGCCCTTGTTCCTGTAACTCGAATCCTAGCCCCGTATATTCCATTTTAATTTTACACCATTGGGAAACTTACGCCTTTTTTACTCTCTGATCGAGGTTCTCGGCATTGAAAAATCTTCGTAAACTAAATCACACGTGTATATGTTGACATTTAAGAGATATACAGTCTAGAAAATCTAGGGCAATGGTGATATATATGCGGATTAGACACAAAAAAAAACACTCAACAAAAGGCTACAATTTAAGAAATGTATTTAGTGACGGCATCAGATTACTAATTGATGGACAAAGGTCTAGCGGCAAGAAAAGCTGCTTCTAGGAGGTTGTCAAATGTTTTCGCATGACGATTCCATTCTTGGGTGGTTGGTTTGTCCCTTGTTCCTGTAACTCGAATCCTAGCCCGGTATATCCCATTTTAATTTTACACCATTGTGAACCTTACGCCTTTTTTATTCTCTAATCGAGGTTCTCGGCATTGAAAAATCTTCATAAACTAAATCACACGTGTATATGTTGACATTTAAGAGATATACAGTCAAGAAAATCAAGGGCAATGGTTATATATATGCGGATTAGACACCAAAAAAAACACTCAACAAATGGCTACAATTTAAAGAATGTGTTTAGTGACTGCATCAGATTCCTAATTGATGGAGAATGGTCTGGTGGCAAGAAAATCTGCTTCTAGGAGGTTGTCAAGTGTTTTCGCTCGACGATTCCATTCTTGGGTGGTAGGTTTGGCCCTTATTCCTGTAACTCGAATCCTAGCCCGGTATATCCCATTTTAATTTTACACCATGGTGAACCTTACGCCTTTTTTACTCTCTGATCGTGGTTCTCGGCATTGAAAAATCTTCATAAACTAAATCACACGTGTATATGTTGACATTTAAGAGATATACAGTCAAGAAAATCGAGGGCAATGGTGATATATATGCGGATTAGACACCAAAAAAAACACTCAGCAAATGGCTACAATTTAAAGAATGTGTTTAGTGACTGCATCAAATTCCTAATTGATGGAGAATGGTCTGGTGGTAAGAAAATCTACTTCTAGGAGGTTGTCAAGTGTTTTCTCTCGACGATTCCATTCTTGGGTGGTTGGTTTGGCCCTTGTTCCTGTAACTCGAATCCTAGCCCGGTATATCCCATTTTAATTTTACACCATTGTGAACCTTACGCCTTTTTTACTCTCTGATCGAGGTTCTCGGCATTGAAAAATCTTCGTAAACTAAATCACACATGTATATGTTGACATTTAAGAGATATACAGTCAAGAAAATCAAGGGCAATGGTGATAAATATGCGGATTAGACAACAAAAACAAAACACTCAACAAATGGCTACAATTTAAGGAATGTGTTTAGTGATGGCATCAGATTCCTAATTGACGGAGGAAGGTCTGGTGGCAAGAAAAGCTGGTTCTAGGAGGTTGTCAAGTGTTTTCGCTCGACGATTCGATTCTTGGGTGGTTGGTTTGACCCTTGTTCCTGTAACTGGAATCCTGGCCCGGTATATTCCATTTTGATTTTACACCATTGTGAACCTTACGCCTTTTTTACTCTCTGATCGAGGTTCTCGGCATTGAAAATTCTTCGTAAACTAAATCATACGTGTATATGTTGACATTTAACAGATATACAGTCAAGAAAATCGAGGGCAATGGGGATATATATGCGGATTAGACACAAAAAAAAAACCTCAACAAATGGCTACAATTTAAGGAATGTGTTTAGTGACGGCATCAGATTCCTAATTGATGGAGAAAGGTCCGGTGGCAAGAAAAGCTGCTTCTAGGAGGTTGTCATGTGTTTTCGCTCGGCGATTCCATTCTTGGGTGGTTGGTTTGGCCCTTGTTCCTGTAACTCGAATCCTAGCCCGGTATATCCCATTTTAATTTTACACCATTGTGAACCTTACGCCTTTTTTACTCTCTGATCGAGGTTCTCGGCATTGAAAAATCTTCGTAAACTAAATCACACATGTATATGTTGACATTTAAGAGATATACAGTCAAGAAAATCAAGGGCAATGGTGATATATATGCGGATTAGACAACAAAAACAAAACACTCAACAAATGGCTACAATTTAAGGAATGTGTTTAGTGACGGCCTCAGATTCCTAATTGATGGAGAAAGGTCTGGTGGCAAGAAAAGCTGCTTCTAGGAGGTTGTCAAGTGTTTTTGCTCGACGATTACATTCTTGGGTGGTTGGTTTGGCCCTTATTCCTGTAACTCGAATCCTAGCCCGGTATATCCCATTTTAATTTTACACCATTGTGAAACTTACGCCTTTTTTACTCTCTGATCGAGGTTCTCGGCATTGAAAAATCTTCGTAAACTAAATCACACGTGTATATGTTGACATTTAAGAGATATACAGTCAAGAAAATCAAGGGCAATGGTGATATATATGCGGATTAGACACCAAAAAAAAAACACTCAACAAATGGCTACAATTTAAGGAATGTGTTTAGTGACGGCATCAGATTCCTAATTGATGGAGAAAGGTCTGGTGGCAAGAAAAGCTGCTTCTAGTAGGTTGTCAAGTGTTTTCGCTCGACGATTCCATTCTTCGGTGGTTGGTTTGGCCCTTGTTCCTGTAACTCGAATCCTAGCCCGGTATATCCCATTTTAATTTTACACCCTTGTGAACCCTACGCCTTTTTTACTCTCTGATCGAGGTTCTCGGCATTGAAAAATCTTCGTAAACTAAATCACACGTGTATATGTTGACATTTAAGAGATATACAGTCAAGAAAATCGAGGGCAATGGAGATATATATGCGGATTAGACACCAAAAAAAAACACTCAACAAATGGCTACAATTTAAAGAATGTGTTTAGTGACTGCATCAGATTCCTAATTGATGGAGAATGGTCTGGTGGCAAGAAAATCTGCTTCTAGGAGGTTGTCAAGTGTTTTCGCTCGGCGATTCCATTCTTGGGTGGTTGGTTTTGTCCTTGTTCCTGTAACACGAATCCTAGCCCGGTATATCCCATTTTAATTTTACACCATTGTGAACCTTACGCCTTTTTTACTCTCTGATCGAGGTTCTCGGCATTGAAAAATCTTCGTAAACTAAATCACACGTGTATATGTTGACATTTATGAGATATACAGTCAAGAAAATCAAGGGCAATGGTGATATATATGCGGATTAGACACCAAAAACAAAACACTCAACAAATGGATACAATTTAAGGAATGTGTTTAGTGACGGCATCAGATTCCTAACTGATGTAGAAAGGTCTGGTGGCAAGAAAAGCTGCTTCTAGTAGGTTGTCAAGTGTTTTCGCTCGACGATTCCATTCTTGGGTGGTTGGTTTGGCCCTTGTTCCTGTAACTCGAATCCTAGCCCCGTATATTCCATTTTAATTTTACACCATTGGGAAACTTACGCCTTTTTTACTCTCTGATCGAGGTTCTCGGCATTGAAAAATCTTCGTAAACTAAATCACACGTGTATATGTTGACATTTAAGAGATATACAGTCTAGAAAATCTAGGGCAATGGTGATATATATGCGGATTAGACACAAAAAAAACAATCAACAAAAGGCTACAATTTAAGAAATGTATTTAGTGACGGCATCAGATTACTAATTGATGGAGAAAGGTCTAGCGGCAAGAAAAGCTGCTTCTAGGAGGTTGTCAAATGTTTTCGCATGACGATTCCATTCTTGGGTGGTTGGTTTGTCCCTTGTTCCTGTAACTCGAATCCTAGCCCGGAATATCCCATTTTAATTTTACACCATTGTGAACCTTACGCCTTTTTTATTCTCTAATCGAGGTTCTCGGCAATGAAAAATCTTCATAAACTAAATCACACGTGTATATGTTGACATTTAAGAGATATACAGTCAAGAAAATCAAGGGCAATGGTTATATATATGCGGATTAGACACAAAAAAAAAAACACTCAACAAATGGCTACAATTTAAAGAATGTGTTTAGTGACTGCATCAGATTCCTAATTGATGGAGAATGGTCTGGTGGCAAGAAAATCTGCTTCTAGGAGGTTGTCAAGTGTTTTCGCTCGACGATTCCATTCTTGGGTGGTAGGTTTGGCCCTTATTCCTGTAACTCGAATCCTAGCCCGGTATATCCCATTTTAATTTTACACCATGGTGAACCTTACGCCTTTTTTACTCTCTGATCGTGGTTCTCGGCATTGAAAAATCTTCATAAACTAAATCACACGTGTATATGTTGACATTTAAGAGATATACAGTCAAGAAAATCGAGGGCAATGGTGATATATATGCGGATTAGACACCAAAAAAAACACTCAGCAAATGGCTACAATTTAAAGAATGTGTTTAGTGACTGCATCAAATTCCTAATTGATGGAGAATGGTCTGGTGGTAAGAAAATCTACTTCTAGGAGGTTGTCAAGTGTTTTCTCTCGACGATTCCATTCTTGGGTGGTTGGTTTGGCCCTTGTTCCTGTAACTCGAATCCTAGCCCGGTATATCCCATTTTAATTTTACACCATTGTGAACCTTACGCCTTTTTTACTCTCTGATCGAGGTTCTCGGCATTGAAAAATCTTCGTAAACTAAATCACACATGTATATGTTGACATTTAAGAGATATACAGTCAAGAAAATCAAGGGCAATGGTGATAAATATGCGGATTAGACAACAAAAACAAAACACTCAACAAATGGCTACAATTTAAGGAATGTGTTTAGTGACGGCCTCAGATTCCTAATTGATGGAGAAAGGTCTGGTGGCAAGAAAAGCTGCTTCTTGGAGGTTGTCAAGTGTTTTTGCTCGACGATTCCATTCTTGGGTGGTTGGTTTGGCCCTTATTCCTGTAACTCGAATCCTAGCCCGGTATATCCATTTTAATTTTACACCATTGTGAAACTTACGCCTTTTTTACTCTCTGATCGAGGTTCTCGGCATTGAAAAATCTTCGTAAACTAAATCACACGTGTATATGTTGACATTTAAGAGATATACAGTCAAGAAAATCAAGGGCAATGGTGGTATATATGCGGATTAGACACCAAAAAAAAACACTCAACAAATGGCTACAATTTAAGGAATGTGTTTAGTGACGGCATCAGATTCCTAATTGATGGAGAAAGGTCTGGTGGCAAGAAAAGCTGCTTCTAGTATGTTGTCAAGTGTTTTCGCTCGACGATTCCATTCTTCGGTGGTTGGTTTGGCCCTTGTTCATGTAACTCGAATCCTAGCCCGGTATATCCCATTTTAATTTTACACCCTTGTGAACCCTACGCCTTTTTTACTCTCTGATCGAGGTTCTCGGAATTGAAAAATCTTCGTAAACTAAATCACACGTGTATATGTTGACATTTAAGAGATATACAGTCAAGAAAATCGAGGGCAATGGAGATATATATGCGGATAAGACACCAAAAAAAACACTCAACAAATGGCTACAATTTAAAGAATGTGTTTAGTGACTGCATCAGATTCCTAATTGATGGAGAATGGTCTGGTGGCAAGAAAATCTGCTTCTAGGAGGTTGTCAAGTGTTTTCGCTCGGCGATTGCATTCTTGGGTGGTTGGTTTTGTCCTTGTTCCTGTAACACGAATCCTAGCCCGGTATATCCCATTTTAATTTTACACCATTGTGAACCTTACGCCTTTTTTACTCTCTGATCGAGGTTCTCGGCATTGAAAAATCTTCGTAAACTAAATCACACGTGTATATGTTGACATTTATGAGATATACAGTCAAGAAAATCAAGGGCAATGGTGATATATATGCGGATTAGACACCAAAAACAAAACACTCAACAAATGGATACAATTTAAGGAATGTGTTTAGTGACGGCATCAGATTCCTAACTGATGTAGAAAGGTCTGGTGGCAAGAAAAGCTGCTTCTAGTAGGTTGTCAAGTGTTTTCGCTCGACGATTCCATTCTTGGGTGGTTGGTTTGGCCCTTGTTCCTGTAACTCGAATCCTAGCCCCGTATATTCCATTTTAATTTTACACCATTGTGAAACTTACGCCTTTTTTACTCTCTGATCGAGGTTCTCGGCTTTGAAAAATCTTCGTAAACTAAATCACACGTGTATATGTTGACATTTAAGAGATATACAGTCTAGAAAATCTAGGGCAATGGTGATATATATGCGGATTAGACACAAAAAAAACACTCAACAAATGGCTACAATTTAAGAAATGTGTTTAGTGACGGCATCAGATTCCTAATTGATGGAGAAAGGTCTAGCGGCAAGAAAAGCTGCTTCTAGGAGGTTGTCAAATGTTTTCGCATGATGATTCCATTCTTGGGTGGTTGGTTTGGCCCTTGTTCCTGTAACTCGAATCCTAGCCCGGAATATCCTATTTTAATTTTACACCATTGTGAACCTTACGCCTTTTTTATTCTCTAATCGAGGTTCTCGGCATTGAAAAATCTTCATAAACTAAATCACACGTGTATATGTTGACATTTAAGAGATATACAGTCAAGAAAATCAAGGGCAATGGTTATATATATGCGGATTAGACACCAAAAAAAACACTCAACAAATGGCTACAATTTAAAGAATGTGTTTAGTGACTGCATCAGATTCCTAATTGATGGAGAATAGTCTGGTGGCAAGAAAATCTGCTTCTAGGAGGTTGTCAAGTGTTTTCGCTCGACGATTCCATTCTTGGGTGGTAGGTTTGGCCCTTATTCCTGTAACTCGAATCCTAGCCCGGTATATCCCATTTTAATTTTACACCATGGTGAACCTTACGCCTTTTTTATTCTCTGATCGAGGTTCTCGGCATTGAAAAATCTTCGTAAACTAAATCACACGTGTATATGTTGACATTTAAGAGATATACAGTCAAGAAAATCGAGGGCAATGGTGATATATATGCGGATTAGACACAAAAAAAAACACTCCACAAATGGCAAGAATTTAAGGAATGTGTTTAGTGACGGCATCAGAATCCTAATTGATGGAGAATGGTCTGGTGGCAAGAAAATCTGCTTCTAGGAATTTGTCAAGTGTTTTGCTCGACGATTCCATTCTTGGGTGGTTGGTTTGGCCCTTGTTCCTGTAACTCGAATCCTAGCTGGTATATCCCATTTTAATTTTACACCATTGTGAACTTTACGCCTTTTTTACTTTCTGATCAAGGTTCTCGGCATTGAAAAATCTTCGTAAACTAAATCACACATGTATATGTTGACATTTAAGAGATATACAGTCAAGAAAATTAAGAGCAACGGTGATATATATGCGGATTAGACACCAAAAACAAAACACTAAACAAATGGCTACAATTTAAGGAATGTGTTTAGTGACGGCATCAGATTCCTAATTGATAGAGAAAGGTCTGGTGGCAAGAAAAGCTGCTTCTAGGTGGTTGTCAAGTGTTTTCGCTCGAGGATTCCATTCTTGGGTGGTTGGTTTGGCCCTTGTTCCTGTAACTCGAATCCTAGCACGGTATATCCCATTTTAATTTTACACCTTTGTGAACCATACGCCTTTTTTACTCTCTAATCGAGGTTCTCGGCATTGAAAAATCTTCGTAAACTAAATCACACGTGTATTTGTTGACATTTAAGAGATATACAGTCAAGAAAATCGAGGGGAATGGTGATTTATATGCGGATTAGACACCAAAAAAAACACTCAACAAATGGCTACAATTTAAAGAATGTGTTTAGTGACTGCATCAGATTCCTAATGGATGGTGAATTGTCTGGTGGCAAGAAAATCTGCTTCTAGGAGGTTGTCAAGTGTTTTCGCTCGACGATTCCATTCTTGGGTGGTAGGTTTGGCCCTTGTTCCTGTAACTCGAATCCTAGCCCGGTAAATCCCATTTTAATTTTACACCATTGTGAACCTTACTCCTTTTTTACTCTCTGATCGAGGTTCTCGGCATTGAAAAATATTCGTAAACTAAATCACACGTGTATATGTTGACATTTAAGAGATATACAGTCAAGAAAATCAAGGGCAATGGTGATATATATGCGAATTAGACACCAAAAACAAAACACTCAACAAATGGCTACAATTTAAGGAATGTGTTTAGTGACGGCATCAGATTCCTAATTGATGGAGAAAGGTCTGGTGGCAAGAAAAGCTGCTTCTAGGAGGTTGTCAAGTGTTTTCGCTCGACGATTCCATTCTTGGGTGGTTGGTTTGGCCCTTGTTCCTGTAAGTCGAATCCTATCCCGGTATATCCCATTTTAATTTTACACCATTGTGAAACTTACGCCTTTTTACTCTCTGATCGATGTTCTCGGTATTGAAAAATCTTCGTAAACTAAATCACACGTGTATATGTTGACATTTAAGAGATATACAGTCAAGAAAATCAATGGCAATGGTGATATATATGCGGATTAGACACCAAAAACAAAACACTCAACAAATGGCTACAATTTAAGGAATGTGTTTAGTGACGGCATCAGATTCCTAATTGATGGAGAAAGGTCTGGTGGCAAGAAAAGCTGCTTCTAGTAGGTTGTCAAGTGTTTTCGCTCGACGATTCCATTCTTCGGTGGTTGGTTTGGCCCTTGTTCCTGTAACTCGAATCCTAGCCCGGTATATCCCATTTTAATTTGACACCCTTGTTAACCTTACGCCTTTTTTATTCTCTGATCGAGGTTCTCGGCATTGAAAAATCATCGTAAACTAAATCACACGTGTATATGTTGACATTTAAGAGATATACAGTCAAGAAAATCGAGGGCAATGGTGATATATATGCGGATTAGACACAAAAAAAAAACACTCAACAAATGGCTACGATTTAAAGAATGTGTTTAGTGACTGCATCAGATTCCTAATTGATGGAGAATTGTCTGGTGGCAAGAAAATCTGCTTCTAGGAGGTTGTCAAGTGTTTTCGCTCGACGATTCCATTCTTGGGTGGTAGGTTTGGCCCTTGTTCCTGTAACTCGAATCTTAGCCCGGTATATCCCATTTTAATTTTACACCATTGTGAACCTTACGCCTTTTTTACACTCTGATCGAGGTTCTCGGCATTGAAAAATATTCGTAAACTAAATCACACGTGTATATGTTGACATTTAAGAGATATACAGTCAAGAAAATCAAGGGCAATGGTGATATATATGCGGATTAGACACCAAAAACAAAACACTCAACAAATGGCTACAATTTAAGGAATGTGTTTAGTGACGGCATCAGATTCCTAATTGATGGAGAAAGGTCTGGTGTCAAGAAAAGCTGCTTCTAGGAGGTTGTCAAGTGTTTTCGCTCGACGATTCCATTCTTGGGTGGTTGGTTTGGCCCTTGTTCCTGTAACTCGAATCCTAGCCCGGTATATCCCATTTTAATTTTACACCATTGTGAAACTTACGCCTTTTTTACTCTCTGATCGAGGTTCTAGGCATTGAAAAATCTTCGCAAACTAAATCACATGTGTATATGTTGACATTTAAGAGATATACATTCAAGAAAATCAAGGGCAATGGTGATATATATGCGGATTAGACACCAAAAACAAAACACTCAACAAATGGCTACAATTTAAGGAATGTGTTTAGTGACGGCATCAGATTCCTAATTGATGGAGAAAGGTCTGGTGGCAAGAAAAGCTGCTTCTAGGTGGTTGTCAAGTGTTTTCGCTCGGCGATTCCATTCTTGGGTGGTTGGTTTGGCCCTTGTTCCTGTAACTCGAATCCTAGCCCGGTATATCCCATTTTAATTTTACACCATTGCGAACCTTACGCCTTTTTTACTCTCTGATCGAGGTTCTCGGCATTGAAAAATCTTCGTAAACTAAATCACACGTGTATATGTTGACATTTAAGAGATATACAGTCAAGAAAATCAAGGGCAATGGTGATATATATGCGGATTAGACACCGAAAACAAAACACTCAACAAATGGCTACAATTTAAGGAATGTGTTTAGTGACGGCATCAGATTCCTAATTGATGGAGAAAGGTCTGGTGGCAAGAAAAGCTGCTTCTAGGAGGTTGTCAAGTGTTTTTGCTCGATGATTCCATTCTTGGGTGGTTGGTTTGGCCCTTGTTCCTGTAACTCAAATTTTAGCCCGGTATATCCCATTTTAATTTTACACCATTGTGAAACTTACGCCTTTTTTACTTTCTGATCGAGGTTCTCGGCATTGAAAAATCTTCGTAAACAATCTTCGTAAACTAAATCACACGTGTATATGTTGACATTTAAGAGATATACAGTCAAGAAAATCAAGGGCAATGGTGATATATATGCGGATTAGACACCAAAAAACAAAACACTCAACAAATGGCTACAATTTAAGGAATGTGTTTAGTGACGGCATCAGATTCCTAATTGATGGAGAAAGGTCTGGTGGCAAGAAAAGACGCTTCTAGTAGGTTGTCAAGTGTTTTCGCTCGACGATTCAATTCTTCGGTGGTTGGTTTGGCCCTTGTTCCTGTAACTCGAAACCTAGCCCGGTATATCCCATTTTAATTTTACACCCTTGTGAACCTTACGCCTTTTTTACTCTCTGATCGAGGTTCTCCGCACTGAAAAATCTTCGTAAACTAAATCACACGTGTATATGTTGACATTTAAGAGATATACAGTCAAGAAAATCGAGGGAAATGGAGATATATATGCGGATTAGACACCAAAAAAAACACTCAACAAATGGCTACAATTTAAAGAATGTGTTTAGTGACTGCATCAGATTCCTAAATGATGGAGAATGGTCTGGTGGCAAGAAAATCTGCTTCTAGGAGGTTGTCAAGTGTTTTCGCTCGGCGATACCATTCTTGGGTGGTTGGTTTGGTCCTTGTTACTGTAACTCGAATCCTAGCCCGGTATATCCCATTTTAATTTTACACCATTGTGAACCTTACGCCTTTTTTACTCTCTGATCGAGGTTCTCGGCATTGAAAAATCTTCGTAAACTAAATCACACGTGTATATGTTTACATTTAAGAGATATACAGTCAAGAAAATCAAGGGCAATGGTGATATATATGCGGATTAGACACCAAAAACAAAACACTTAACAAATGGCTACAATTTAAGTAATGTGTTTTGTGACGGCATCAGATTCCTAATTGATGGAGAAAGGTCTGGTGGCAAGAAAAGCTGCTTCTAAGAGGTTGTCAAGTCTTTCCACTCGACGATTCCATTCTTGGGTGGTTGGTTTGGCCCTTGTTCCTGTAACTCGAATCCTAGCCCCGTATATCCCATTTTAATTTTACACCATTGTGAAACTTACGCCTTTTTTTACTCTCTGATCGAGGTTCTCGGCAATGAAAAATCTTCGTAAACTAAATCACATGTGTATATGTTGACATTTAAGAGATATAGTCAAGAAAATATAGGGCAATGGTGATATAAATGCGGATTAGACACAAAAAAAAACACTCAACAAATGGCTACAATTTAAGAAATGTGTTTAGTGACGGCATCAGATTCCTAATTGATGGAGAAAGGTCTAGTGGCAAGAAAAGCTGCTTCTAGGAGGTTGTCAAATGTTTTCGCATGACGATTCCATTCTTGGGTGGTTGGTTTGGCCCTTGTTCCTGTAACTCGAATCTTAGCCCGGTATATCCCATTTTAATTTTACACCATTGTGAACCTTACGCCTTTTTTATTCTCTAATCGAGGATCTCGGCATTGAAAAATCTTCATAAACTAAATCACACGTGTATATGTTGACATTTAAGAGATATACAGTCAAGAAAATCAAGGGCAATGGTTATATATATATGCGGATTAGACACCAAAAAAACACTCAACAAATGGCTACAATTTAAGGAATGTGTTTAGTGACGACATCAGATTCCTAATTGATGGAGAAAGGTCTGGTGGCAAGAAAAGCTGCTTCTAGGAGGTTGTCAAGTGTTTTCGCTGGACGATTCCATTCTTGGGTGGTTGGTTTGGCCCTTGTTCCTGTAACTCGAATCCTAGCCCGGTATATCCCATTTTAATTTTACACTATTGTGAACCTTACGCCTTTTTTAGTCTCTGATCCAGGTTCTCGGCATTGAAAAATCTTAATAAACTAAATCACACGAGTATATGTTGACATTTAAGAGATATACAGTCAAGAAAATCGAGGGCAATGGTGATATATATGCGGATTAGACACAAACAAAAAAACACTCAACAAATGGCTACAATTTAAGGAATGTGTTTAGTGATGGCATCAGATTCCTAATTGACGGAGGAAGGTCTGGTGGCAAGAAAAGCTGCTTCTAGGAGGTTGTCAAGTGTTTTCGCTCGACGATTCGATTCTTGGGTGGTTGGTTTGACCCTTGTTCCTGTAACTGGAATCCTGGCCCGGTATATTCCATTTTGATTTTACACCATTGTGAACCTTACGCCTTTTTTACTCTCTGATCGAGGTTCTCGGCATTGAAAATTCTTCGTAAACTAAATCATACGTGTATATGTTGACATTTAACAGATATACAGTCAAGAAAATCGAGGGCAATGGGGATATATATGCGGATTAGACACAAAAAAAAATCCCTCAACAAATGGCTACAATTTAAGGAATGTGTTTAGTGACGGCATCAGATTCCTAATTGATGGAGAAAGGTCCGGTGGCAAGAAAAGCTGCTTCTAGGAGGTTGTCATGTGTTTTCGCTCGGCGATTCCATTCTTGGGTGGTTGGTTTGGCCCTTGTTCCTGTAACTCGAATCCTAGCCCGGTATATCCCATTTTAATTTTACACCATTGTGAACCTTACGCCTTTTTTACTCTCTGATCGAGGTTCTCGGCATTGAAAAATCTTCGTAAACTAAATCACACGTGTATATTTTGACATTTAAGAGATATACAGACAAGAAAATCAAGGGCAATGGTGATATATATGCGGATTAGAGACAAAAAAAAACACTCAACAAATGGCTACAATTTAAGAAATGTGTTTAGTGACGGCATCAGATTCCTAATTGAAGGAGAAAGGTCTGGTGGCAAGAAAAGTTGCTTCTAGGAGGTTGTCAAGTGTTTTCGCTCGGCGATTCCATTCTTGGGTGGTTGGTTTGGCCCTTTTTCCTGTAACTCGAATCCAAGCTCGGTATATCCCATTTTAATTTTACACCATTGTGAACCTTACGCCTATTTTACTCTCTGATCGAGGTTCTCGGCATTGAAAAATATTCGTAAACTAAATCACACGTGTATATGTTGACATTTAAGTGATATACTGTCAAGAAAATCAAGGGGAATGGTGATATATATGCGGATTAAACATCGGAAAAAAAAACCCTCAACAAATGGCTACAATTTAAGGAATGCGTTTTGTGACGGCAACAGATTCCTAATTGATGGAGAAAGGTCTGGTGGCAAGAAAAGCTGCTTCTAGGAGGTTATCATGTGTTTTCGATCGACGATTCCATTCTTGGGTGATTAGTTTGGCCCTTGTTCCTGTAACTCGAATCCTATTCCGGTATATCCCATTTTAATTTTACTCCATTGTGAACCTTCCGCCTTTTTTACTCTCTGATCGAGTTTCTCGGCATTGAAAAATCTTCGTAAACTAAATCACACGTATATATGTTGACATTTAAGAGATATACAGCCAAGAAAATCAAGGGCAATGGTGATACATATGCGGATTAGACACCGAAAAAAAAACACTCAACAAATGGCTACAATTTAAGGAATGTGTTTAATGACGGCATCAGATTCCTAATTGATGGAGAAAGGTCTGGTGGCAAGAAAAGCTGCTTCTAGTAGGTTGTCAAGTGTTTTCGCTCGACGATTCCATTCTTAGGTGGTTGGTTTGGTACTTGTTCCTGTAACTCGAATCCTAGCCCGGTATATCCTATTTTAATTTTACACCCTTGTGAACCTTGCGCCTTTTTTACTCTCTGATCGAGGTTCTCGGCATTGAAAAATCTTCGTAAACTAAAACACACGGGTATATGTTGACATTTAAGAGATATACAGTCATGAAAATCAAGGGCAAAGGTGATATATATGCTGATTAGACACCAAAAAAACACTCAACAAATGGCTACAATTTAAGGAATGTGTTTAGTGACGGCATCAGATTCCTAATTGATGGAGAAAGGTCTGGTGGCAAGAAAAGCCGCTTCTAGCAGGTTGTCACGTGTTTTCGCTCGATGATTCCGTTCTTGGGTGGTTGGTTAGGCCCTTGTTCCTGTAACTCGAAACCTAGCCCGTTATATCCTATTTTAATTTTACACCATTGTGAACCTTACGCCTTTTTTAGTCTCTGATTGAGGTTCTCGGCATTGAAAAATCTTAATAAATTAAATCACACGTGTATATGTTGACATTTAAAAGATATACAGTCAATGAAAATCGAGGGCAATGGTGATATATATGCGGATTAGACACAAACAATAAAACACTCAACAAATGGCTACAATTTAAGGAATGTGTTTAGTGACGGAATCAGATTCCTAATTGATGGAGAAAGGTCTGGTGGCAACAAAAGCTGCTTCTAGGAGGTTGTCAAGTGTTTTCGCTCGACGATTCCATTCTTGGGTGGTTGGTTTGACCCTTGTTCCTGTAACTGGAATCATGGCCCGGTATATTCCATTTTGATTTTACACCATTGTGAACCTTACGCCTTTTTTACTCTCTGATCGAGGTTCTCGGCATTGAAAAATCTTCGTAAACTAAATCATACGTGTATATGTTTACATTTAACAAATATACAGTCAAGAAAATCGAGGGCAATGGTGATATATATGCGTATTAGACACCAAAAAAAAACACTCAACAAATGGCTACAATTTAAGGAATGTGTTTAGTGATGGTATCAGATTCCTAATTGATGGAGAAATGTCTGGTGGCAAGAAAAGCTGCTTCTAGGAGGTTGTTAAGTGTTTTCGCATGACGATTCCATTCTTGGGTGGTTGGTTTGGCCCTTGTTTCTGTAACTCTAATCCTAGCCCGGTATATCCCATTTTAATTTTACATCATTGTGAAACTTACGCCTTTTTTACTCTCTGATCGAGGTTCTCGGCGTTGAAAAATCTTCTTAAACTAAATCACACGTGTATATGTTGACATTTAAGAGATATACAGTCAAGAAAATCAAGGGCAATGGTGATATATATGCGGATTAGACACAAAAAAAAACACTCAACAAATGGCTACAATTTATGGAATGTGTTTAGTGACGGCATCAGATTCCTAATTGATGGAGAAAGGTCTGGTGGCAAGAAAAGCTGCTTCTAGGAGGTTGCCAAGTGTTTTCGCTCAACGATTCCATTCTTGGGTGGTTGGTTTAGCCCTTGTTCCTGTAACTCGAATCCTAGCCCGGTATATCCCATTTTATTTTACACCATTGTGAACCTTACGCCTCTTTTACACTCGATCGAGGATCTCGGTATTGAAAAATCTTCATAAACTAAATCACACATGTATATATTCACATTTAAGAGATATACATTCAAGAAAATCAAGGACAATGGTGATATATATGCGGATTAGACAACAAAAAAAACACTCAACAAATGGCTACAATTTAAGTAATGTGTTTAGTAACGGAATCAGATTGCTAATTGATGGAGAAAGGTCTGGTGGCAAGAAAAGCTGCTTCTAGGAGGTTGTTAAGTGTTTTCGCTCAACGATTCCATACTTGGGTGGTTGGTTTAGCCCTTGTTCCTGTAACTCGAATCCTAGCCCGGTATATCCCATTTTAATTTTACACCATTGTGAACCTTACGCCTTTTTTACTCTCTGATCGAGGTTCTCGGCATTGAAAAATCTTCATAAACAAAATCACACGTGTATATGTTAACATTTAAGAGATATACAGTCAAGAAAATCAAGGGCAATGGTGATATATATGCATATTAGACACCAAAAACAAAACACTGAACAAATGGCTACAATTTAAGGAATGTGTTTAGTGACGGCATTAGATTCCTAATTGATGGAGAATGGTCTGGTGGCAAGAAAAGCTGCTTCTAGTAGGTTGTCAAGTGTTTTCGCTCGACGATTCCATTCTTGTGTGGTTGGTTTGGCCCTTGTTCCTGTAACTCGAATTCTACCCCGGTATATCCCATTTTGATTTTACACCATTGTGAACCTTACGCCTTTTTTACTCTCTAATCGTGGTTCTCGGCATTGAAAAATCTTCGTAAACCAAATCACACGTGTATATGTTGACATTTAAGAGATATACAGTCAAGAAAATCAAGGGCAATGGTGATATATATGCGGATTAGACACCAAAAAAAACACTCAACAAATGGCTACAATTTAAGGAATGTGTTTAGTGACGGCATCAGATTCCTAATTGATGGAGAAAGGTCTGGTGGCAAGAAAAGCTGCTTCTAGGAGGGTGCCAAGTGTTTTCGCTCGACGATTCCATTCATAGGTGGTTGGTTTGGCCCTTGTTCCTGTAACTCGAATCCTAGCCCGGTATATCCCATTTTAATTTTGCACCATTGTGAACCTTACGCCTTTTTTACTCTCTGATCAAGGTTCTTCGTCATTGAAAAATCTTCGTAAAAATCTTCATCAAGAAAAATCAAGGGCAATGGTGATATATATGCGGATTAGACACTAAAAAAAACACTCAACTAATGGCTACAATTTAATGAATGTGTTTAGTGATTGCATCAGATTCCTAATTGATAGAGAAAGGTCTGGTGGCAAGAAAAGCTGCTTCTAGGAGGTTGTCAAGTGTTTTCGCTCGACGATACCATTCTTGGGTGGTTGGTTTGGCCCTTGTTCCTATAACTCGAATCCTAGCCCGCTATATCCCATTTTAATTTTACACCTTTGTGAACCTTACGCCTTTTTTACTCTCCGATCGAGGTACTCGGCATTGAAAAATCTTCGTAAAGTAAATCACACGTGTATATGTTGACATTTAAGGGATATACAGTCAAGAAAATCAAGGGCAATAGTGATATATATGCGGATTAGACACAAAAAAAAACACTCAACAAATGGCTACAATTTAAGGAATGTGTTTAGTGACGGCATCAGATTCTAAATTGATGGAGAAAGGTCTGGTGGCAAGAAAAGCTGCTTCTAGGAGGTTGTCATGTGTTTTCGCTCGACGATTCCATTCTTGGGAGGTTAGTTTGGCCCTTGTTCCTGTAACTCGAATCCTAGCCCGGTATATCTCATTTTAATTTTACACCATTGTGAACCTTACGCCTTTTTTACTCTCTGATCAAGGTTCTTCGGCATTGAAAAATCTTCGTAAAAATCTTCGTCAAGAAAAATCAAGGGCAATGGTGATATATATGCGGATTAGACACTAAAAAAAACACTCAACAAAGGCTACAATTTAATTAATGTGTTTAGTGATTGCATCAGATTCCTAATTGATGGAGAAAGGTCTGGTGGCAAGAAAAGCTGCTTCTAGGAGGTTGTCAAGTGTTTTCGCTCGACGATACCATTCTTGGGTGGTTGGTTTGGCCCTTGTTCCTATAACTCGAACCCTAGCCCGGTATATCCCATTTTAAATTTACACCTTTGTGAACCTTACGCCTTTTTTACTCTCCGATCGAGGTACTCGGCATTGAAAAATCTTCGTAAAATAAATCACACGTGTATATGTTGACATTTAAGGGATATACAGTCAAGAAAATCAATGGCAATAGTGATATATATGCGGATTAGACACAAAAAAAAAGCACTCAACAAATGGCTACAATTTAAGGAATGTGTTTAGTGACGACATGAGATTCTGAATTGATGGAGAAAGGTCTGGTGGCAAGAAAAGCTGCTTCTAGGAGGTTGTCAAGTGTTTTCGCTTAACGATTCCATTCTTGGGTGGTTGGTTTGGCCCTTGTTCCTGTAACTCGAATCCTAGCCCCGTATATCCTATTTTAATTTTACAACATTGTGAACCTTACGCCTTTTTTACTCTCTGATCAAGGTTCTCGGCATTGAAAAATCTTTGTAAACTAAATCACACGTGTATATGTTGACATTTAAGAGATATACAGTCAAGAAAATAAAGGGCATTGCTGATATATATGCGGATTAGACACCAAAAAAACACTCAACAAATGGCTACAATTTAAGGAATGTGTTTAGTGATGGCATCAATTCCTAATTGATGGAGAAAGGTCTGGTGGCAAGAAAAGTTGCTTCTAGGAGCTTATCATGTGTTTTCGATCGACGATTCCATTCTTGGGTGGTTAGTTTGGCCCTTGTTCCTGTAACTCGAATCCTATTCCGGTATATCCCATTTTAATTTTACACCACTGTGAACCTTACGCCTTTTTTACTCTCTGATCGAGTTTCTCGGCATTGAAAAATCTTCGTAAACTAAATCACACGTATATATGTTGACATTTAAGAGATATACAGTCAAGAAAATCAAGGGAAATGGTTATATATATGCGGATTAGACACCGAAAAAAAACACTCAACAAATGGCTACAATTTAAGGAATGTGTTTAATGACGGCATCAGATTCCTAATTGATGGAGAAAGGTCTGGTGGCAAGAAAAGCTGCTTCTAGTACGTTGTCAAGTGTTTTCGCTCGACGATTCCATTCTTGGGTGGTTGGTTTGGCACTTGTTCCTGTAACTCGAATCCTAACCCGGTATATCCCATTTTAATTTTACACCCTTGTGAACCTTGCACCTTTTTTACTCTCTGATCGAGGTTCTCGGCATTGAAAAATCTTCGTAAACCAAATCACACGTGTATATGCTGACATTTAAGAGATATACAGTCATGAAAATCAAGGGCAAATGTGATATATATGTTGATTAGACACAAAAAAAAACACTCAACAAATGGCTACAATTTAAGGAATGTGTTTAGTGACGGCATCAGATTCCTAATTGATGGAGAAAGGTCTGGTGGCAAGAAAAGTTGCTTCTAGGAGGGTGCCAAGTGTTTTCGCTCTACGATTCAATTCTTAGGTGGTTGGTTTGGCCCTTGTTCCTGTAACTCGAATCCTAGCCAGGTATATCCCATTTTAATTTTACACCGTTGTGAACCTTACGCCTTTTTTACTCTCTGATCAAGGTTCTCGGCGTTGAAAAATCTTCGTAAACTAAATCACACGTGTATATGTTGACATTTAAGAGATATACAGTCAAGAAAATTAAGGGAAATGGTGATATATATGCGGATTAGACAAAAAAAAACACTCAACAAATGGCTACAATTTAAGGACTGTGTTTAGTGACGGCATGAGATTCCTAATTGATGGAGAAATGTCTGGTGGCAAGAAAAGCTGCTTCTTGGAGGCTGTCAAGTGTTTTCGCTCGAAGATTCCATTCTTGGGTGGTTGGTTTGGCCCTTGTTCCTGTAACTCGAATCCTAGCCCGGTATATCCCATTTTAATTTTGCACCATTGTGAACCTTACGCCTTTTTTACTCTCTGATCAAGGTTCTTCGGCATTGAAAAATCTTCGTAAAAATCTTCATCAAGAAAAATCAAGGGCAATGGTGATATATATGCGGATTAGACACTAAAAAAACACTCAACTAATGGCTACAATTTAATGAATGTGTTTAGCGATTGCATCAGATTCTTAATTGATGGAGAAATGTCTGGTGGCAAGAAAAGCTGCTTCTAGGAGGTTGTCAAGTGTTTTCGCTCGAGGATACCATTCTTGGGTGGTTGGTTTGGCCCTTGTTCCTATAACTCGAATCCTAACCCGGTATATCCCATTTTAATTTTACACCTTTGTGAACCTTACGCCTTTTTTACTCTCCGATCGAGGTACTCGGCATTGAAAAATCTTCGTAAACTAAATCACACGTGTATATGTTGACATTTAAGGGATATACAGTCAAGAAAATCAAGGGCAATAGTGATATATATGCGGATTAGACACAAAAAAAAAACACTCAACAAATGGCTACAATTTAAGGAATGTGTTTAGTGACGGCATCAGATTCTAAATTGATGGAGAAAGGTCTGGTGGCAAGAAAAGCTGCTTCTAGGAGGTTGTCAAGTGTTTTCGCTCGACGATTCCATTCTTGGGAGGTTAGTTTGGCCCTTGTTCCTGTAACTCGAATCCTAGCCCGGTATATCTCATTTTAATTTTACACCATTGTGAACCTTACGCCTTTTTTACTCTCTGATCAAGGTTCTTCGGCATTGAAAAATCTTCGTAAAAATCTTCGTCAAGAAAAATCAAGGGCAATGGTGATATGTATGCGGATTAGACACTAAAAAAAACACTCAACAAAGGCTACAATTTAATGAATGTGTTTAGTGATTGCATCAGATTCCTAATTGATGGAGAAAGGTCTGGTGGCAAGAAAAGCTGCTTCTAGGAGGTTGTCAAGTGTTTTCGCTTGACGATTCCATTCTTGGGTGGTTGGTTTGGCCCTTGTTCCTGTAACTCGAATCCTAGCCCCGTATATCCTATTTTAATTTTACACCATTGTGAACCTTACGCCTTCTTTACTCTCTGATCAAGGTTCTCGGCATTGAAAAATCTTTGTAAACTAAATCACACGTGTATATGTTGACATTTAAGAGATATACAGTCAAGAAAATAAAGGGCATTGCTGAAATATATGCGGATTTGACACCAAAAAAACACTCAACAAATGGCTACAATTAAAAATGTGTTTAGTGACGGCATCAGATTCGTAATTGATGGAGAAAGGTATGGTGGGAAGAAAAGCTGCTTCTAGGAGGTTGTCAAGTGTTTTCGCTCGACGATTCCATTCTTGGGTGGTTGGTTTGGCCCTTGTACCTGTAACTCGAATCCTATACCGGTATATCCCATTTTAATTTTACACCATTGTGAACCTTAAGCCTTTTTTACTCTCTGATCGATGTTCTCGGCATTGAAAAATCTTCATAAACTAAATCACACGTGTATATGTTGACATTTAAGAGATATACAGTCAAGAAAATCAAGGGCAATGGTGATATATATGTGGATTAGACACCAAAAAAGCACTCAACAAATGGCTACAATTTAAGGAATGTGTTTAGTGATGGCATCAATTCCTAATTGATGGAGAAAGGTCTGTGGCAAGAAAAGCTGCTTCTAGAAGGTTGTCAAGTGTTTTCGCTCGACGATTCCATTCTTGGGTGGTTGGTTTGGCCGTTGTTCCTGAAACTCGATTCCTAGCCCGGTATATCCCATTTTCATTTTACACCATTGTGAACCTTATTCCTTTTTTACTCTCTGATCGAGGTTCTCGGCATTGAAAAATCTTCGTAAACTAAATCACACGTGTATATGTTGACATTTAAGAGATATACAGTCAAGAAAATCAAGGGCAAAGGTGATATATATGCTGATTAGACACCAAAAAAAACACACAACAAATGGCTACAATTTAAGGAATGTGTTTAGTGACGGCATCAGATTCCTAATTGATGGAGAAAGCTCTGGTGGCAAGAAAAGCTGCTTCGAGCAGGTTGTCAAGTGTTTTCGCTCAATGATTTCGTTCTTGGGTGGTTGGTTTGGCCCTTGTTCCTGTAACTCGAATCCTAGCCGGTATATCCCATTTGAATTTTACACCATTGTGAACCTTACGCGTTTTTTACTCTCTGATCGAGGTTCTCGGCATTGAAAAATATTCGTAAACTAAATCACACGTGTATATGTTGACATTTAAGGGATATACAGTCAAGAAAATCAAGGGAAATGGTGATATATATGCGGATTAGACACAAAAAAATACTCAACAAATGGCTACAATTTAAGGAATGTGTTTAGTGACGGCATCAGATTCCTAATTGATGGAGAAAGGTCTGGTGGCAAGAAAAGCTGCTTCTTGGAGGTTGTCAAGTGTTTTCGCTCGACAATTCCATTCTTGGGTGGTTGGTTTGGCCCTTGTTCCTGTAACTCGAATCCTTGCCCGGTATATCCCATTTTAATTTTACACCATTGTGAACCTTACGCCTTTTTTACTCTCTGATCGAGGTTCTCGGCATTGAAAAATCTTTGTAAACTAAATCACACGTGTATATGTTGACATTTAAGAGATATACAGCCAAGAAAATAAAGGGCATTCCTGATATATATGCGTATTAGACACCAAAAAAACACTCAACAAATGGCTACAATTTAAGAATGTATTTAATGACGGCATCAGATTCGTAATTGATGGAGAAAGGTATGGTGGCAAGAAAAGCTGCTTCTAGGAGGTTGTCAAGTGTTTTCGCTCGACGATTCGATTCTTGGGTGGTTGGTTTGGCCCTTGTACCTGTAACTCGAATCCTGTACCGGTATATCCCATTTTAATTTTACACCATTGTGAACCTTACGCCTTTTTTACTCTCTGATCGACGTTCTCGGCAATGAAAAATCTTCGTAAACTAAATCACACGTGTATATGTTGACATTTAAGAGATATACAGTCAAGAAAATCAAGGGCAATGGTGATATATATGTGGATTAGACACCAAAAAAGCACTCAACAAGTTGCATCTAGGAGGGTGCCAAGTGTTTTCGCTCGACGATTCCATTCTTAGGTGGTTGGTTTGGCCCTTGTTTCTGTAACTCGAATCCTAGCCCGGTATATCCCATTTTAATTTTACACCATTGTGAACCTTACGCCTTTTTTACTCTCTGATCAAGGTTCTCGGCATTGAAAAATCTTCGTAAAAATCTTTATCAAGAAAAATCAAGGGCAATGGTGATATATATGCGGATTAGACACTAAAAAAACACTCAACTAATGGCTACAATTTAATGAATGTGTTTAGCGATTGCATCAGATTCTTAATTGATGGAGAAAGGTCTGGTGGCAAGAAAAGCTGCTTCTAGGAGGTTGTCAAGTGTTTTCGCTCGAGGATACCATTCTTGGGTGGTTGGTTTGGCCCTTGTTCCTATAACTCGAATCCTAACCCGGTATATCCCATTTTAATTTTACACCTTTGTGAACCTTACGCCTTTTTTACTCTCCGATCGAGGTACTCGGCATTGAAAAATCTTCGTAAACTAAATCACACGTGTATATGTTGACATTTAAGGGATATACAGTCAAGAAAATCAAGGGCAATAGTGATATATATGCGGATTAGACACAAAAAAAAACACTCAACAAATGGCTACAATTTAAGGAATGTGTTTAGTGACGGCATCAGATTCTAAATTGATGGAGAAAGGTCTGGTGGCAAGAAAAGCTGCTTCGAGGAGGTTGTCAAGTGTTTTCGCTCGACGATTCCATTCTTGGGAGGTTAGTTTGGCCCTTGTTCCTGTAACTCGAATCCTAGCCCGGTATATCTCATTTTAATTTTACACCATTGTGAACCTTACGCCTTTTTTACTCTCTGATCAAGGTTCTTCGGCATTGAAAAATCTTCGTAAAAATCTTCGTCAAGAAAAATCAAGGGCAATGGTGATATATATGCGGATTAGACACTAAAAAAAACACTCAACAAAGGCTACAATTTAATGAATGTGTTTAGTGATTGCATCAGATTCCTAATTGATGGAGAAAGGTCTGGTGGCAAGAAAAGCTGCTTCTAGGAGGTTGTCAAGTGTTTTCGCTCGACGATACCATTCTTGGGTGGTTGGTTTGGCCCTTGTTCCTATAACTCGAACCCTAGCCCGGTATATCACATTTTAATTTTTCACCTTTGTGAACCTTACGCCTTTTTTACTCTCCGATCGAGGTACTCGGCATTGAAAAATCTTCGTAAACTAAATCACACGTGTATATGTTGACATTTAAGGGATATACAGTCAAGAAAATCAATGGCAATAGTGATATATATGCGGATTAGACACAAAAAAAAAACACTCAACAAATGGCTACAATTTAAGGAATGTGTTTAGTGACGGCATCAGATTCTGAATTGATGGAGAAAGGTCTGGTGGCAAGAAAAGCTGCTTCTAGGAGGTTGTCAAGTGTTTTCGCTTGACGATTCCATTCTTGGGTGGTTGGTTTGGCCCTTGTTCCTGTAACTCGAATCCTAGCCCCGTATATCCTATTTTAATTTTACACCATTGTGAACCTTACGCCTTCTTTACTCTCTGATCAAGGTTCTCGGCATTGAAAAATCTTTGTAAACTAAATCACACGTGTATATGTTGACATTTAAGAGATATACAGCCAAGAAAATAAAGGGCATTCCAGATATATATGCGTATTAGACACCAAAAAAACACTCAACAAATGGCTACAATTTAAGAATGTATTTAATGACGGCATCAGATTCGTAATTGATGGAGAAAGGTATGGTAGCAAGAAAAGCTGCTTCTAGGAGGTTGTCAAGTGTTTTCGCTCGACGATTCGATTCTTGGGTGGTTGGTTTGGCCCTTGTACCTGTAACTCGAATCCTGTACCGGTATATCCCATTTTAATTTTACACCATTGTGAACCTTACGCCTTTTTTACTCTCTGATCGACGTTCTCGGCAATGAAAAATCTTCGTAAACTAAATCACACGTGTATATGTTGACATTTAAGAGATATACAGTCAAGAAAATCAAGGGCAATGGTGATATATATATATGTGGATTAGACACCAAAAAAGCACTCAACAAATGGCTACAATTTAAGGAATGTGTTTAGTGACGGCATCAATTCCTAATTGATGGAGAAAGGTCTGTGGCAAGAAAAGTTGCTTCTAGAAGATTGTCAAGTGTTTTCGCTCGACGATTCCATTCTTGGGTGGTTGGTTTGGCCCTTGTTCCTGAAACTCGATTCCTAGCCCGGTATATCCCATTTTCATTTTACACCATTGTGAACCTTATTCCTTTTTTACTCTCTGATCGAGGTTCTCGGCATTGAAAAATCTTCGTAAACTAAATCACACGTGTATATGTTGACATTTAAGAGATATACAGTCAAGAAAATCAAGGGAAAAGGTGATATATATGCTGATTAGACACCAAAAAAAAACACACAACAAATGGCTACAATTTAAGGAATGTTTTTAGTGACGGCATCAGATTCCTAATTGATGGAGAAAGCTCCGGTGGCAAGAAAAGCTGCTTCTAGCAGGTTGTCAAGTGTTTTCGCTCAATTATTTCGTTCTTGGGTAGTTGGTTTGGCCCTTGTTCCTGTAACTCGAATCCTAGCCGGTATATCCCGTTTTAATTTTACACCATTGTGAACCTTACGCCTTTTTTACTCTCTGATCGAGGTTCTCGGCATTGAAAAATCTTCGTAAACTAAATCACACGTGTATATGTTGACATTTAAGGGATATATAGTCAAGAAAATCAAGGGCAATGGTGATATATATGCGGATTAGACACAAAAAAAACACTCAACAAATGGCTACAATTTAAGGAATGTGTTTAGTGACGGCATCAGATTCCTAATTGATGGAGAAAGGTCTGGTGGCAAGAAAAGCTGCTTCTTGGAGGTTGTCAAGTGTTTTCGCTCGACAATTCCATTCTTGGGTGGTTGGTTTGGCCCTTGTTCCTGTAACTCGAATCCTAGCCCGGTATATCCCATTTTAATTTTACACCATTGTGAACCTTACGCCTTTTTTACACTCTGATCAAGGTTCTCGGCATTGAAAAATCTTCGTAAACTAAATCACACATGTATATGTTGACATTTAAGAGATATACAGTCAAGAAAATCAAGGGAAATGGTGATATATATGCGGATTAGACACCAAAAAAACACTCAACAAACGGCTACAAGTTAAGGAATGTGTTTAGTGACGGCATCAGATTCCTAATTGATGGAGAAAGGTCTGGTGGCAAGAAAAGCTGCTTCTAGGAGGTTGTCAAGTGTTTTCGATCGACGATTCCATTCTTGGGTGGTTGGTTTGGCCCTTGTTCCTGTAACTCGAATCCTAGCCCAGTATATCCCATTTTAATTTTACACCATTGTAAACCTTACGCCTTTTTTACTCTCCGATCGAGGTTCTCAGCATTGAAAAATCTTCATATACTAAATCACTCGTGTATGTGTTGACATTTAAGAGATATACAGTCAAGAAAATCAAGGGCAATGGTGATATATATGCGGATAAGACACCAAAAAAAACTCAACAAATGGCTACAATTTAAGGAATGTGTTTAGTGACGGCATCAAATTCCGAATTGATGGAGAAAGGTCTTGTGGCAAAAAAGCTGCTTTTAGGAGGTTGTCAAGTGTTTTCGCTCGATGATTCCATTCTTGGGTGGTTGGTTTGGCCCTTGTTCCTGTAACTCGAATCCTATCCCTGTATATCCCATTTAAATTTTACACCATTATGAACCTTACGCCTTTTTTACTCTCTGATCGACGTTCTCGGCATTGAAAAAACTTCGTAAACTAAATCACACGTGTATATGTTGACATTTAAGAGATATACAGTCAAGAAAATCAAGGGCAACGGTGATACATATTCGGATTAGACACCAAAAAAGCACTCAACAAATGGCTACAATTTAAGGAATGTGTTTAGTGACGGCATCAGATTCCTAATTGATGGATAAAGGTCTGTGGCAAGAAAAGCTGCTTCTAGAAGGTTGTCAAGTGTTTTCGCTCAACGATTCCATTCTTGGGTGGTTGGTTTGGTCCTTGTTCCTGAAACTCGATTCCTAGCCCGGTATATCCCATTTTGATTTTACACCATTGTGAACCTTATTCCTTTTTTACTCTCTGATCGAGGTTCTCGGCATTGAAAAATCTTCGTAAACTAAATCACACGTGTATATGTTGACATTTAAGAGATATACAGTCAAGAAGATCTAGGGAAAAGGTGATATATATGCTGATTAGACACCAAAAAAAACACACAACAAATGGCTACAATTTAAGGAATGTGTTTAGTGACGGCATCAGATTCCTAATTGATGGAGAAAGCTCTGGTGGCAAGAAAAGCTGCTTTTAGCAGGTTGTCAGGTGTTTTCGCTCGATGATTACGTTCTTTGGTGGTTGGTTTGGCCCTTGTTCCTGTAACTCGAATCCGAGCCGGTATATCCCATTTTAATTTTACACCATTGTGAACCTTACGCCTTTTTTACTCTCTGATCGAGGTTCTCGGCATTGAAAAATCTTCCTAAACTAAATCACACATGTATATGTTGACATTTAAGAGATATACAGTCAAGAAAATCAAGGGAAACGGTGATATATATGCGGATTAGACACCAAAAAAACACTCAACAAATGGCTACAAGTTAAGGAATGTGTTTAGTGACGGCATCAGATTCCTAATTGATGGAGAAAGGTCTGGTGGAAAGAAAAGCAGCTTCTAGGAGGTTGTCAAGTGTTTTCGATCGACGATTCCATTCTTTGGTGGTTGGTTTGGCCCTTGTTCCTGTAACTCGAATCCTAGCCCGGTATATCCCATTTTAATTTTACACCATTGTAAACCTTACGCCTTTTTTACTCTCCGATCGAGGTTCTCGGCATTGAAAAATCTTCATAAACTAAATCACTCGTGTATGTGTTGACATTTAAGAGATATACAGTCAAGAAAATCAAGGGCAATGGTGATATATATGCGGATTAGACACCAAAAAAACACTCAATAAATGGCTACAATTTAAGGAATGTGTTTAGTGACGGCATCAGATTCCAAATTGATGGAGAAAGGTCTGGTAGCAAGAAAAGTTGCTTCTTGGAGGTTGTCAAGTGTGTTCGCTCGATGATTCCATTCTTGGGAGGTTGATTTGGCCTTTGTTCCTGTAACTCGAATCCTAGCCCGGTATATCCCATTTTGATTTTACACCATTGTGAACCTTATGCGTTTTTTACTCTCTGATCGAGGTTCTCGGCATTGAAAAATCTTAGTAAACTAAATCACACATGTATATGTTGACATTTAAGAGATATACAGTCACGAAAATCAAGGGCAATGGTGATATATATGCGGATTAGACACAAAAAACCACTTAACAAATGGCTACGAGTTAAGGAATGTGTTTAGTGACGGCATCAGATTCCTAATTGATGGAGAAAGGTCTGGTGGCAAGAAAAGCTGCTTCTAGGAGGTTGTCAAGTGTTTTCGCTCGATGATTCCATTCTTAGGTGGTTGGTTTGGCCCTTGTTCCTGTAACTCGAATCCTAGCCCGGTATATCCCATTTTAATTTTACACCGTTGTGAACCTTACTCCTTTTTTATTCTCTGATCGAGGTTCTCGGCATAGAAAAATCTTCGTAAACTAAATCACACGTGTATATGTTGACATTTAAGAGATATATAGTAAAAAAAAATCAAGGGCAATGGTGATATATATGCGGATTAAACACCAAAAAAAACACTCAAAAAATGCCTACAATTTAAGGAATGTGTTTAGTGACGGCATCAGATTCCTAATTGATGGAGAAAGGTCTGGTGGCAAAAAAAGCTGCGTCTAGGAGGTTGTCAAGTGTTTTCGCTCGACGATTCCATTATTGGGTGGTTGGTTTGGCCATTGTTCCTGTAACTCGAATCCTAGCCCGGTATATCCCATTTTAATTTTACTCTCTGATCGAGGTTCTCGGCATTGAAAAATCTTCGTAAACTAAATCACACGTGTATATGTAGACATTTAAGAGATATACAGTTAAGAAAATCATGGGAAATGGTGATATATATGCGGATTAGACGCCAAAAAAACACTCAACAAATGGCTACAATTTAAGGAATGTGTTTAGTGACGGCATCAGATTCCTAATTGGTGGAGAAAGGTCTGGTGGCAAGAAAAGCTGCTTCTTGGAGGTTGTCAAGTGTTTTCGCTCGACGATTCCTTTCTTGGGTGGTTTGTTTGGCCCTTGTTCCTGTAACTCGAATCATAGCCCGGTATATCCCATTTTAATTTTACACCATTCCAAACCTTACGCCTTTTTTACTCTCTGATCGAGGTTCTCGGCATTGAAAAATCTTCGTAAACTAAATCACACGTGTATTTGTTGACATTTAAGAGATATACAATCAAGAAAATCTTGGGCAATGGTGATATATATGCGGATTAGACACCAAAAAAAACTCTCAACAAATGGCTACAATTTAAGGAATGTGTTTAGTGACGGCATCAGATTCCTAAATGATGGAGAAAGGTCTGGTGGCAAGAAAAGCTGCTTCTAGGAGGTTGTCAAGTGTTTTCGCGAGTCGATTCCATTCTTGGGTGGTTGGTTTGGCCCTTGTTCCTGTAACTCGAATCCTACCCCGGTATATCCCATTTTAATTTTACACCATTGTGAACCTTACGCCTTTTTTACTCTCTGATCGAGGTTCTCGGCATTGAAAAATCTTCGTAAACTAAATCACACGTGTATATGTTGACATTTAAGAGATATACAGTCATGAAAATGAAGGGGGCAATGGTGATATATATGCGGATTAGACACCAAAATAAAAACACTTAACAAATGGCTACAATTTAAGGAATTTGTTTAGTGACGGCATCAGATTTCTAATTGATGGAGAAAGGTCTGGTGGCAAGAAAAGCTGCTTCTTGGAGGTTCTCAAGTGTTTTTGCTCGACAATTCCATTCTCGGGTGGTTGGTTTGGCTCATGTTCCTGTAACTCGAATCCTACCCTGTTATATCCCATTTAAATTTTACACCATTCTGAACCTTACGCCTTTTTTACTCTCTGATCGAGGTTCTCGGTATTGAAAAATCTTCGTAAACCAAATCGCACGTTTATAAGTTGACATTTAAGAGATATACAGTAAAGAAAATCAAGGGCAATGGTGATATATATGCGGATTAGACACAAAAAAAACACTCAACAAATGGCTACAATTTAAGTAATTTGTTTTGTGACGGTATCAGATTCCTAATTGATGGAGAAAGGTCTGGTGGCAAGAAAAGCTGCTTCTAGGAGGTTGTCATGTGTTTTCGCTCGACAATTCCATTCTTGGGGGTGGTTGGTTTGGCCCTTGTTCCTGTAACTCAAATCCTTGCCCGGTATATCCCATTTTAATTTTACACCATTGTGAACCTTACGCCTTTTTAGTCACCGATCGAGGTTCTCGGCATTGAAAAATCTCCGTAAACTAAATCACACGTGTATATGTTGACATTTAGGAGATATACAGTAAAGAAAATCAAGGGCAATGGTGATATATATGCAGATTAGACACCAAAAAAACACTCAACAAATGGCTACAATTTAAGGACTGTGTTTAGTGACGGCATCAGATTCCTAATTGATGGAGAAAGGTCTGGTGGCAAGAAAAGCTGCTTCTAGGAGGTTGCAAGTGTTTTCGCTCGACGATTCCATTCTTGGGAGGTTGGTTTGGCCCTTGTTCCTATAACTCGAATCCTAGCCCGTTATATCTCATTTTAATTTTACACCATTGTGAACCTTACGCCTTTTTTACCCTCTGATCGAGGTTCTCAGCATTGAAAAATCTTCGTAAACTAAATCACACGTGTATATGTTGACATTTTAGAGATATACAGTCAAGAAAATCAAGGGCAATGGTGATATATATGCGGATTAGACACCAAAAAAAACACTCAACAAATGGCTACAATTTAAGAAATGTGTTTAGTGAGGGCATCAGATTCCTAATTGATGAACAAAGGTCTGGTGGCAAGAAAAGCTGCTTCTAGGAGGTTGTCAAGTGTTTTCGCTCGACGATTCCATTCTTGGGTGGTTGGTTTGGCCCTTGTTCCTGTAACTCGAATCCTAGCCCGGTATATCACATTTTAATTTTACACCATTGTGAACCTTACGCCTTTTTTACTCTCTGATCGAGGTTCTCGGCATTGAAAAATCTTCGTAAACTAAATCACACGTGTATATGTTGACATTTAAGAGATATACAGTCAAGAAAATCAAGGGCAATAGTGATATATATGCGGATTAGACACCAAAAAAACACTCAACAAATGGCTACAATTTAATGAATGTGTTTAGTGACGGCATCGAATTCTTAATTGATGGAGAAAGGTCTGGTGGCAAGAAAAGCTGCTTCTAGGAGATTGTCAAGTGTTTTCGCTCGACGATTCCATTCTTGGGTGGTTGGTTTGGCCCTTGTTCCTGTAACTCGAATCCTAGCCCGGTATATCTCATTTTAATTTTACACCATTGTGAACCTTACGTCTTTTTTACTCTCTGATCGACGTTCTCGGCATTGAAAAATCTTCGTAAACTAAATGACACGTGTATATGTTGATATTTAAGAGATATACAGTTAAGAAAATCAAGGGCAATGGTGATATATATGCGGATTAGACACCAAAAAAAACACTCAACAAATGGCTACAATTTAAGGAATGCATTTAGTGACGGCATCAGATTCCGAATTGATGGAGAAAGGTCTGGTGGCAAGAAAAGCTGCTTCTAGGAGGTTGTCAAGTGTTTTCGCTCGACGATTCCATTCTTGGATGGTTGGTTTGGCCCTTATTCTTGTAAGTCGAATTCTAGCCCGGTATATCCCATTTTAATTTTACAACATTGTGAACCTTACGCCTTTTTTACTCTCTGATCGAGGTTCTCGGCATTGAAAAATTTTCGTAAACTAAATCACACGTTATATGTTGACATTTAAGAGATATACAGTCAAGAAAATCAAGGAAATAGTGATATATATGCGGATTAGACACCAAAAAAACACTCAACAAATGGCTACAATTTAAGGAATGTGTTTAGTGACAGCATCAGATTCCTAATTGATGGAGAAAGGTCTGGTGGCAAGAAAAGCTGCTTCTAGAAGGTTGTCAAGTGTTTTCGCTCGTCGATTCCATTCTTGGGTGGTTGGTTTGGCCCTTGTTCCTGTAACTCAAATCCTAGCCCGGCATATCCCATTTTAACTTTACACCATTGTGAACCTTACGCCTTTTTTACTCTCTGATCGAGGTTCTCGGCATTGAAAAATCTTTGTAAACTAAATCACACGGGTATATGTTGACATTTAAGAGATATACAGTCGAGAAAATCAAGGGCAATAGTGATATATATGCGGATTAGACACAAAAAAAACACTCAACAAACGGCTACAATTTAATGAATGTGTTTAGTGACGGCATCGAATTCCTAATTGATGGAGAAAGGTCTGGTGGCAAGAAAAGCTGCTTCTAGGAGGTTGTCAAGTGTTTTCGCTCGACGGTTCCATTCTCGGGTGGTTGGTTTGGCCCTTGTTCCTGTAACTTGAATCGCCCGGTATATCACATTATAATTTTACACCATCGTGAACCTTACACCTTTTTTACTCTCTGATCGAGATTCTTGGCATTGAAAAATCTTCGAAAACTAAATCACACGTGTATATGTTGACATTTAAGAGATATACAGTCAAGAAAAATCAAGGGCAATGGTGATATATGTGCGGATTAGACACCAAAAAAACACTCAACAAATGGCTACAATTTAAGGAATGTGTTTAGTGATTGCATCAGATTCCTAATTGATGGAGAAAGTTCTGGTGGCAAGAAAAGCTGCTTCTAGGAGGTTCTCAAGTGTTTTCGCTCGACGGTACCATTCTTGGGTGGTTGGGTTGGCCCTTGTTCCTGTAACTCGAATCCTAGCCCGGTATATCTCATTTTAATTTTACACCATTGTGAACCTTGCGCCTTTTTTACTCTCTAATCGAGGTTCTCGACATTGAAAAATCTTTGTAAACTAAATAACACGTGTATATGTTCACATTTAAGAGATATATAGTTAAGAAAATCAAGGGCAATGGTGATATATATATGCGGATTAGACACCAAAAAAAACACTCAACAAATGGCTACAATTTAAGGAATGTGTTTAGTGACGGCATCAGATTCCTAATTGATGGAGAAAGGTCTGGTGGCAAGAAAAGCTGCCTCTAGGAGGTTGTCAAGTGTTTTCGTTCGATGATTCCATTCTTGGGTGGTTGGTGTTCCTGTAACTCGAATCCTAGCACGGTATATCCCATTTTAATTTTACACCATTGTGAACCTTACGCCTTTTTTTCTCTCTGATCGAGGTTTTCGGCATTGAAAAATCTTCGTAAACTAAATCACACGTGTATATGTTGACATTTAAGGGATATTCAGTCAAGAAAATAAGGGCAATGGTGATATATATGCGGATTAGACACAAAAAAACACTCAACAATTGGCTAGCATTTAAGGAATGTGTTTAGTGACGGCATCAGATTCCTAATTGATGGAGAAAGGTTTGGTGGCAAGAAAAGCTGCTTCTATAGTGGTTGTCAAGTGTTTTCGCTCGACGATTCCATTCTTGGGTGGTTGGTTTGGCCCTTGTTCCTGTAACTCGAATCCTAGCCCGGTATATCCCATTTTAATTTTACACCATTGTGAACCTTACGCCTTTTTTACTCTCTGATCGACGTTCTCGGCATTGAAAAATCTTCGTAAACTAAATCACACGTGTATATGTTGACATTTAAGAGATATACAGTTAAGAAAATCAAGGGCAATGGTGATATATATGCGGATTAGACACCAAAAAAAACACTCAACAAATGGCTACAATTTAAGGAATGCTTTTAGTGACGGCATCAGATTCCGAATTGATGGAGAAAGGTCTGGTGGCAAGAAAAACTGCTTCTAGGAGGTTGTCAAGTGTTTTCGCTCGACGATTCCATTCTTGGATGGTTGGTTTGGCCCTTATTCTTGTAACTCGAATTCTAGCCGGTATATCCCATTTTAATTTTACAACATTGTGAACCTTACGCCTTTTTTACTCTCTGATAGAGGTTCTCGGCATTGAAAATTTTTCGTAAACTAAATCACACGTGTATATGTTGACATTTAAGAGATATACAGTCAAGAAAATCAAGGGAAATGGTGATATATATGCGGATTAGACACCAAAAAAACACTCAACAAATGGCTACAATTTAAGGAATGTGTTTAGTGACAGCATCAGATTCCTAATTGATGGAGAAAGGTCTGGTGGCAAGAAAAGCTGCTTCTAGAAGGTTGTCAAGTGTTTTCGCTCGTCGATTCCATTCTTAGGTGGTTGGTTTGGCCCTTGTTCCTGTAACTCAAATCCTAACCCGGCATATCCCATTTTAATTTTACACCATAGTGAACCTTACGCCTTTTTTACTCTCTGATCGAGGTTCTCGGCATTGAAAAATCTTTGTAAACTAAATCACATGTGTATATGTTGACATTTAAGAGATATACAGTCGAGAAAATCAAGGGCAATAGTGATATATATGCGGATTAGACACAAAAAAACACTCAACAAACGGCTACAATTTAATGAATGTGTTTAGTGACGACATCGAATTCCTAATTGATGGAGAAAGGTCTGGTGGCAAGAAAAGCTGCTTCTAGGAGGTTGTCAAGTGTTTTCGCTCGACGGTTCCATTCTCGGGTGGTTGGTTTGGCCCTTGTTCCTGTAACTTGAATCGCCCGGTATATCACATTTTAATTTTACACCATCGTGAACCTTACACCTTTTTTACTCTCTGATCGAGGTTCTCGGCATTGAAAAATCTTCGTAAACTAAATCACACGTGTATATGTTGACATTTAAGAGATATACAGTCAAGAAAAATCAAGGGCAATGGTGATATATGTGCGGATTAGACACCAAAAAAACACTCAACAAATGGCTACAATTTAAGGAATGTGTTTAGTGATTGCATCAGATTCCTAATTGATGGAGAAAGGTCTGGTGGCAAGAAAAGCTGCTTCTAGGAGGTTCTCAAGTGTTTTCGCTCCACGGTACCATTCTTGGGTGGTTGGTTTGGCCCTTGTTCCTGTAACTCGAATCCTAGCCCGGTATATCTCATTTTAATTTTACACCATTGTGAACCTTGCGCCTTTTTTACTCTCTGATCGAGGTTCTCGACATTGAAAAATCTTTGTAAACTAAATCACACGTGTATATGTTCACATTTAAGAGATATATAGTTAAGAAAATCAAGGGCAATGGTGATATATATATGCGGATTAGACACCAAAAAAAACACTCAACAAATGGCTACAATATAAGGAATGTGTTTAGTGACGGCAACAGATTCCTAATTGATGGAGAAAGGTCTGGTGGCAAGAAAAGCTGCCTCTAGGAGGTTGTCAAGTGTTTTCGTTCGATGATTCCATTCTTGGGTGGTTGGTGTTCCTGTAACTCGAATCCTAGCACGGTATATCCCATTTTAATTTTACACCATTGTGAACCTTACGCCTTTTTTTCTCTCTGATCGAGGTTTTCGGCATTGAAAAATCTTCGTAAACTAAATCACACGTGTATATGTTGACATTTAAGGGATATTCAGTCAAGAAAATAAGGGCAATGGTGATATATATGCGGATTAGACACAAAAAAACACTCAACAATTGGCTAGCATTTAAGGAATGTGTTTAGTGACGGCATCAGATTCCTAATTGATGGAGAAAGGTTTGGTGGCAAGAAAAGCTGCTTCTATAGTGGTTGTCAAGTGTTTTCGCTCGACGATTCCATTCTTGGGTGGTTGGTTTGGCCCTTGTTCCTGTAACTCGAATCCTAGCCCGGTATATCCCATTTTAATTTTACACCATTGTGAACCTTACGCCTTTTTTACTCTCTGATCGACGTTCTCGGCATTGAAAAATCTTCGTAAACTAAATCACACGTGTATATGTTGACATTTAAGAGATATACAGTTAAGAAAATCAAGGGCAATGGTGATATATATGCGGATTAGACACCAAAAAAAAACACTCAACAAATGGCTACAATTTAAGGAATGCATTTAGTGACGGCATCAGATTCCGAATTGATGGAGAAAGGTCTGGTGGCAAGAAAAGCTGCTTCTAGGAGGTTGTCAAGTGTTTTCGCTCGACGATTCCATTCTTGGATGGTTGGTTTGGCCCTTATTCTTGTAACTCGAATTCTAGCCGGTATATCCCATTTTAATTTTACAACATTGTGAACCTTACGCCTTTTTTACTCTCTGATAGAGGTTCTCGGCATTGAAAATTTTTCGTAAACTAAATCACACGTATATATGTTGACATTTAAGAGATATACAGTCAAGAAAATCAAGGGAAATGGTGATATATATGCGGATTAGACACCAAAAAAACACTCAACAAATGGCTACAATTTAAGGAATGTGTTTAGTGACAGCATCAGATTCCTAATTGATGGAGAAAGGTCTGGTGGCAAGAAAAGCTGCTTCTAGAAGGTTGTCAAGTGTTTTCGCTCGTCGATTCCATTCTTGGGTGGTTGGTTTGGCCCTTGTTCCTGTAACTCAAATCCTAGCCCGGCATATCCCATTTTAATTTTACACCATAGTGAACCTTACGCCTTTTTTACTCTCTGATCGAGGTTCTCGGCATTGAAAAATCTTTGTAAACTAAATCACATGTGTATACGTTGACATTTAAGAGATATACAGTCGAGAAAATCAAGGGCAATAGTGATATATATGCGGATTAGACACAAAAAAACACTCAACAAACGGCTACAATTTAATGAATGTGTTTAGTGACGGCATCGAATTCCTAATTGATGGAGAAAGGTCTGGTGGCAAGAAAAGCTGCTTCTAGGAGTTTGTCAAGTGTTTTCGCTCGACGGTTCCATTCTCGGGTGGTTGGTTTGGCCCTTGTTCCTGTAACTTGAATCGCCCGGTATATCACATTTTAATTTTACACCATCGTGAACCTTACACCTTTTTTACTCTCTGATCGAGGTTCTCGGCATTGAAAAATCTTCGTAAACTAAATCACACGTGTATATGTTGACATTTAAGAGATATACAGTCAAGAAAAATCAAGGGCAATGGTGATATATGTGCGGATTAGACACCAAAAAAACACTCAACAAATGGCTACAATTTAAGGAATGTGTTTAGTGATTGCATCAGATTCCTAATTGATGGAGAAAGGTCTGGTGGCAAGAAAAGCTGCTTCTAGGAGGTTCTCAAGTGTTTTCGCTCGACGGTACCATTCTTGGGTGGTTGGTTTGGCCCTTGTTCCTGTAACTCGAATCCTAGCCCGGTATATCTCATTTTAATTTTACACCATTGTGAACCTTGCGCCTTTTTTACGCTCTGATCGAGGTTCTCGACATTGAAAAATCTTTGTAAACTAAATCACACGTGTATATGTTCACATTTAAGAGATATATAGTTAAGAAAATCAAGGGCAATGGTGATATATATATGCGGATTAGACACCAAAAAAAACACTCAACAAATGGCTACAATATAAGGAATGTGTTTAGTGACGGCAACAGATTCCTAATTGATGGAGAAAGGTCTGGTGGCAAGAAAAGCTGCTTCTAAGAGGTTGTCAAGTGTTTTCGCTTGATGATTCCATTCTTGGGTGGTTGGTGTTCCTGTAACTCGAATCCTAGCCCGGTATACCCCATTTTAATTTTACACCATTGTGAACCTTACGCCTTTTTTACTCTCTGATCGAGGTTCTCGGCATTGAAAAATCTTCGTAAACTAAATCACACGTGTATATGTTGACATTTAAGGGATATTCAGTCAAGAAAATAAGGCCAATGGTGATATATATGCGGATTAGACACAAAAAAACACTCAACAATTGGCTAGCATTTAAGGAATGTGTTTAGTGACGGCATCAGATTCCTAATTGATGGAGAAAGGTTTGGTGGCAAGAAAAGCTGCTTCTATAATGGTTGTCAAGTGTTTTCGATCGACGATTCCTTTCTTGGGTGGTTGGTTTGGCCCTTGTTCCTGTAACTCGAATCCTAGCCCGGTATATCCCATTTTAATGTTACACCATTGTAAACCTTACGCCTTTTTTACTCTCCGATCGAGGTTCTCGGCATTGAAAATCTTCATAAACTAAATCACTCGTGTATGTGTTGACATTTAAGAGATATACAGTTAAGAAAATCAAGGGCAATGGTGATATATATGAGGATTAGACACAAAAAAAAACACTCAGCAAATGGCTACAATTTAAGGAATGTGTTTAGTGACGGCATCAGATTCCGAATTGATGGAGAAAGGTCGGGTGGCAAGAAAAGCTGCTTCTAGGAGGTTGTCAAGTGTTTTCGCTCGACGATTCCATTCTTGGGAGGTTAGTTTGGCCCTTTTTCCTGTAACTCGAATCCTAGCCTGGTATATCCCATTTTGATTTTACACCATTGTGAATCATATGCCTTTTTTACACTCTGATCGAAGTTCTCGGCATTGAAAAATCTCTGTAAACTGAATCACACGTGTATATGTTGACATTTAAGAGATAAACAGTCATGAAAATAAAGGGCAATGCTGATATATATGCGGATTAGACACCAAAAAAACACTTAACAAATGGCTACAATTTAAGGAATGTGTTTAGTGACGGCATCAGATTCCTAACTGATGGAGAAAGGTATGGTGGCAAGAAAAGCTGCTTCTAGGAGGCTGTCAAGTGTTTTCGCTCGACGATTCCGTTCTTGGGTGGTTGGTTTGGCTCTTGTACCTGTAACTCGAATCCTATCTCGGTATATCCCCTTTTAATTTTACACCATTGTGAACCTTACGCCTTTTTTACTCTCTGATCGACGTTCTCGGCATTGAAAAATCTTCGTAAAATAAATCACACGTGTATATGTTGACATTTAAGAGATATACAGTCAAGAAAATCAAGGGCAATGGTGATATATATGCGGATTAGACACCAAAAAAACACTAAACAAATGGCTACAATTTAAGGAATGTGTTTAGTGACCGCATCAGATTCCTAATTGATGGAGAAAGGTCTGTGGCAAGAAAAGCTGCTTCTAGAAGGTTGTCAAGTGTTTTCGCTCGACGATTCCATTCTTGGGTGGTTGGATTGGCCCTTGTTCCTGTAACTCGATTCCTAGCCCGGTATATCCCATTTTCATTTTACACCATTGTGAACCTTATTCCTTTTTTACTCTCTGATCGAGGTTCTCGGCATTGAAAAATCTTCGTAAACTAAATCACATGTGTATATGTTGACATTTAAGAGATATACAGTCAAGAAAATCAAGGGTAATGGTGATATATTTGCGGATTAGACACCAAAAAAAACACTCAACAAATGGCTACAATTTAAGGAATGTGTTTAGTGACGGCATCAGATTCCTAATTGATGGAGAAATGTCTGGTGGCAAGAAAAGCTGCTTCTAGAAGGTTGTCAAGTGTTTTCGCTCGACGATTCCATTCTTGGATGGTTGGTTTGGCCCTTGTTCCTGTAACTCGAATCCTAGCCCGGTATATCCCATTTTAATTTTACACCATTATGAACCTTACGCCATTTTTACTCTCTGATCAAGGTTCTCGGCATTGAAAAATCTTCGTAAACTAAATCACACGTGTATATGTTGACATTTAAGAGATACACAGTCAAGAAAATCAAGGGCAATGCTGATATATATGCGGATTAGACACCAAAAAAACACTCAACAAATGGCTACAATTTAAGGAAAGTGTTTAGTGACGGCATCAGATTCCGAATTGATGGAGAAAGCTCGGGTGGCAAGAAAAGCTGCTTCTAGGAGGTTGTCAAGTGTTTTCGCTAAACGATTCCATTCTTGGGAGGTTAGTTTGGCCCTTTTTCCTGTAACTCGAATCCTAGCCTGGTATATCCCATTTTGATTTTACACCATTGTGAACC
Source organism: Helianthus tuberosus (assembly GCA_030545235.1). Classification (NCBI taxonomy): domain Eukaryota; kingdom Viridiplantae; phylum Streptophyta; class Magnoliopsida; order Asterales; family Asteraceae; genus Helianthus; species Helianthus tuberosus. Next base: position 210,232,710 of record CM060441.1, on the reverse strand, counting down.
TTATGCCTTTTTTACTCTCTGATCGAGGTTCTCAGCATTGAAAAATCTTCATAAACTAAATCACACGTGTATATGTTGACATTTAAGAGATATACAGTCAAGAAAATCAAGGGCAATGGTGATATATATGCGGATTAGACACCAAAAAAAACACTCAATAAATGGCTACAATTTAAGGAATGTGTTTAGTGACGGCATCAGATTCCTAATTGATGGAGAAAGGTCTGGTGGCAAGAAAAGCTGCTTCTAGGAGGTTGTCAAGGGTTTTCGCTCGACGATTCCATTCTTGGGTGGTTGGTTTCGCACTTGTTCCTGTAACTCAAATCCTATGCCGGTGTATCCCATTTTAATTTTACACCATTGTGAACCTTATGCCTTTTTTACACTCTGATCGAGGTTCTCGGCATTGAAAAATCTTTGTAAACTTAATCACACGTGTATATGTTGACATTTAAGAGATATACAGTCAAGAAAATAAAGGGCAATGCTGATATATAAGCGGATTAGACACCAAAAAACACTCAACAAATGGCTACAATTTATGGAATGTGTTTAGTGACGGCATCAGATTCCTAATTGATGGAGAAAGGTATGTTGGCAAGAAAAGCTGCTTCTAGGAGGTTGTCAAGTGTTTTCGCTCGACGATTCCGTTCTTGGGTGGTTGGATTGGCCCTTGTACCTGTAACTCGAATCCTATCCCGTTATATCCCATTTTAATTTTACACCATTGTGAACCTTACGCCATTTTTACTCTCTGATCAAGGTTCTCGGCATTGAAAAATCTTCGTAAACTAAATCACACGTGTATATGTTGACATTTAAGAGATATACAGTCAAGAAAATCAAGGGAAATGGTGATATATATGCGGATTAGACACCAAAAAAACACTCAACAAAAGGCTACAATTTAAGGAATGTGTTTTGTGACGGCATCAGATTCCTAATTGAAGGAGAAAGGTCTGGTGGCAAGAAAAGCTGCTTCTAGGAGGTTGTCAAGTGTTTTCGCTCGACGATTCCATTCTTGGGTGGTTGGTTTGGCCCTTGTTCCTGTAACTTGAATCGTAGCCCGGTATATCCCATTTTAATTTTACACCATCGTGAACCTTACACCTTTTTTACTCTCTGATCGACGTTGTCGGCATTGAAAAATCTTCGTGAACTAAATCACACGTGTATATGTTGACATTTAAGAGATATACAGTCAAGAAAATCAAGGGAAATGGTGATATATATGCGGATTAGACACCAAAAAAAACACTCAACAAAGGGCTACAATTTAAGGAATGTGTTTTGTGAAGGCATCAGATTCCTAATTGAGGGAGAAATGTATGGTGGCAAGAAAAGCTGCTTCTAGGAGGTTGTCAAGTGTTTTCGCTCGACGATTCCGTTCTTGGGTGGTTGGTTTGGCCTTTGTACCTATAACTCGAATCCTATCCCGGTATATCCCATTTTAATTTTACACCATTGTGAACCTTACGCCTTTTTTACTCTCTGATCGAGGTTCTCGGCATTGAAAAATCTTTGTAAACAAAATCACACGTGTATATGTTGACATTTAAGAGATATACAATCAAGAAAATCAAGGGCAATGGTGATATATATGCGGATTAGACACCAACAAAAACACTCAACAAATGGCTACAATTTAATGAATGTGTTTAGTGACGGCATCGAATTCCTAATTGATGGAGAAAGGTTTGGTGGCAAGAAAGCTGCTTCTAGGAGGTTGTCAAGTGTTTTCGCTCGCCGATTCCATTCTTGGGTGGTTAGTTTAGCCCTTGTTCCTGTAACTCGAATCCTAGCCCGGTATATCCCATTTTAATTTTACACCATTGTGAACCTCACGCCTTTTTTACTCTCTGATCGAAGTTCTCGGCATTGAAAAATCTTTGTAAACTAAATCACACGTGTATATGTTCACATTTAAGAGATATATAGTTAAGAAAATCAAGGGCAATGGTGATATATATATATGCGGATTAGACAGCAAAAAAAACACTCAACAAATAGCTACAATTTAAGGAATGTGTTTAGTGACGGCATCAGATTCCTAATTGATGGAGAAAGGTCTGGTGGCAAGAAAAGCTGCTTCTAGGAGGTTGTCAAGTGTTTTCGCTCGATGATTCCATTCTTGGGTGGTTGGTGTTCCTATAACTCGAATCCTAGCCCCGGTATATCCCATTTTAATTTTACACCATTGTGACCCTTACGCCTTTTTTACTCTCTGATCGAGGTTCTCGGCATTGAAAAATCTTCGTAAACTATATCACACGTGTATATGTTGACATTTAAGGGATATACAGTCAAGAAAATCAAGGGCAATGGTGATATATATGCGGATTAGACACAAAAAAACACTCAACAAATGGCTACAATTTAAGGAATGTGTTTAGTGACGGCATCAGATTCCTAATTGATGGAGAAAGGTTTGGAGGCAAGAAAAGCTGCTTCTAGGTGGTTGTCAAGTGTTTTCGATCGACGATTCCATTCTTGGGTAGTTGGTTTGGCCCTTGTTCCTGTAACTCGAATCCTAGCCCGGTATATCCCATTTTAATTTTACACCATTGTAAACCTTACGCCTTTTTTACTCTCTGATCTAGGTTCTTGGCATTGAAAAATCTTTGTAAACTAAATCACACGTGTATATGTTGACATTTAAGAGATATACAGTCAAGAAAATCAAGGGAAATGGTGATATATATGCGGATTAGACACCAAAAAAAACACTCAACAAATGGCTACAATTTAAGGAATGTGTTTTGTGAAGGCATCAGATTCCTAATTGAGGGAGAAATGTATGGTGGCAAGAAAAGCTGCTTCTAGGAGGTTGTCAAGTGTTTTCGCTCGACGATTCCGTTCTTGGGTGGTTGGTTTGGCCTTTGTACCTGTAACTCGAATCCTATCCCGGTACATCCCATTTTAATTTTACACCATTGTGAACCTTACGCCTTTTTTACACTCTGATCGAGGTTCTCGGCATTGAAAAACTTTGTAAACTAAATCACACGTGTATATGTTGACATTTAAGAGATATACAATCAAGAAAATCAAGGGCAATGGTGATATATATGCGGATTAGACACCAACAAAAACACTCAACAAATGGCTACAATTTAATGAATGTGTTTAGTGACGGCATCGAATTCCTAATTGATGGAGAAAGGTTTGGTGGCAAGAAAAGCTGCTTCTAGGAGGTTGTCAAGTGTTTTCGCTCGCCGATTCCATTCTTGGGTGGTTAGTTTAGCCCTTGTTCCTGTAACTCGAATCCTAGCACGGTATATCCCATTTTAATTTTACACCATTGTGAACCTCACGCCTTTTTTACTCTCTGATCGAAGTTCTCGGCATTGAAAAATCTTTGTAAACTAAATCACACGTGTATATGTTCACATTTAAGAGATATATAGTTAAGAAAATCAAGGGCAATGGTGATATATATATATGCGGATTAGACACCAAAAAAAACACTCAACAAATGGCTACAATTTAAGGAATGTGTTTAGTGACGGCATCAGATTCCTAATTGATGGAGAAAGGTCTGGTGGCAAGAAAAGCTGCTTCTAGGAGGTTGTCAAGTGTTTTCGCTCGAAGATTCCATTCTTGGGTGGTTGGTGTTCCTATAACTCGAATCCTAGCCCGGTATATCCCATTTTAATTTTACACCATTGTGAACCTTACGCCTCTTTTACTCTCTGATCGAGGTTCTCGGCATTGAAAAATCTTCGTAAACTAAATCACACGTGTATATGTTGACATTTAAGGGATATACAGTCAAGAAAATCAAGGGCAACGGTGATATATATGCGGATTAGACACAAAAAAACACTCAACAAATGGCTACAATTTAAGGAATGTGTTTAGTGACGGCATCAGATTCCTAATTGATGGAGAAAGGTTTGGAGGCAAGAAAAGCTGCTTCTAGGTGGTTGTCAAGTGTTTTCGATCGACGATTCCCTTCTTGGGTGGTTGGTTTGGCCCTTGTTCCTGTAATTCGAATACTAGCCCGGTATATCCCATTTTAATTTTGCACCATTGTAAACCTTACGCCTTTTTTACTCTCCGATCTAGGTTCTCGGCATTGAAAAATCTTTGTAAACTAAATCACACGTGTATATGTTGACATTTAAGAGATATACAGTCAAGAAAATCAAGGGCAATGGTGATATATATGCGGATTAGACACCAAAAAAACACTCAACAAATGGCTACAATTTAATGAATGTGTTTAGTGACGGCATCGAATTCCTAATTGATGGAGAAAGGTCTGGTGGCAAGAAAAGCTGCTTCTAGGAGGTTGTCAAGTGTTTTCGCTCGACGATTCCATTCTTGGGTGGTTGGTTTGGCCCTTGTTCCTGTAACTTGAATCGTAGCCCGGTATATCCCATTTTAATTTTACACCATCGTGAACCTTACACCTTTTTTACTCTCTGATCGACGTTGTCGGCATTGAAAAATCTTCGTGAACTAAATCACACGTGTATATGTTGACATTTAAGAGATATACAGTCAAGAAAATCAAGGGAAATGGTGATATATATGCGGATTAGACACCAAAAAAAACACTCAACAAAGGGCTACAATTTAAGGAATGTGTTTTGTGAAGGCATCAGATTCCTAATTGAGGGAGAAATGTATGGTGGCAAGAAAAGCTGCTTCTAGGAGGTTGTCAAGTGTTTTCGCTCGACGATTCCGTTCTTGGGTGGTTGGTTTGGCCCTTGTTCCTGTAACTTGAATCGTAGCCCGGTATATCCCATTTTAATTTTACACCATCGTGAACCTTACACCTTTTTTACTCTCTGATCGACGTTGTCGGCATTGAAAAATCTTCGTGAACTAAATCACACGTGTATATGTTGACATTTAAGAGATATACAGTCAAGAAAATCAAGGGAAATGGTGATATATATGCGGATTAGACACCAAAAAAAACACTCAACAAAGGGCTACAATTTAAGGAATGTGTTTTGTGAAGGCATCAGATTCCTAATTGAGGGAGAAATGTATGGTGGCAAGAAAAGCTGCTTCTAGGAGGTTGTCAAGTGTTTTCGCTCGACGATTCCGTTCTTGGGTGGTTGGTTTGGCCTTTGTACCTATAACTCGAATCCTATCCCGGTATATCCCATTTTAATTTTACACCATTGTGAACCTTACGCCTTTTTTACTCTCTGATCGAGGTTCTCGGCATTGAAAAATCTTTGTAAACTAAATCACACGTGTATATGTTGACATTTAAGAGATATACAATCAAGAAAATCAAGGGCAATGGTGATATATATGCGGATTAGACACCAACAAAAACACTCAACAAATGGCTACAATTTAATGAATGTGTTTAGTGACGGCATCGAATTCCTAATTGATGGAGAAAGGTTTGGTGGCAAGAAAGCTGCTTCTAGGAGGTTGTCAAGTGTTTTCGCTCGCCGATTCCATTCTTGGGTGGTTAGTTTAGCCCTTGTTCCTGTAACTCGAATCCTAGCCCGGTATATCCCATTTTAATTTTACACCATTGTGAACCTCACGCCTTTTTTACTCTCTGATCGAAGTTCTCGGCATTGAAAAATCTTTGTAAACTAAATCACACGTGTATATGTTCACATTTAAGAGATATATAGTTAAGAAAATCAAGGGCAATGGTGATATATATATATGCGGATTAGACAGCAAAAAAAACACTCAACAAATAGCTACAATTTAAGGAATGTGTTTAGTGACGGCATCAGATTCCTAATTGATGGAGAAAGGTCTGGTGGCAAGAAAAGCTGCTTCTAGGAGGTTGTCAAGTGTTTTCGCTCGATGATTCCATTCTTGGGTGGTTGGTGTTCCTATAACTCGAATCCTAGCCCCGGTATATCCCATTTTAATTTTACACCATTGTGACCCTTACGCCTTTTTTACTCTCTGATCGAGGTTCTCGGCATTGAAAAATCTTCGTAAACTATATCACACGTGTATATGTTGACATTTAAGGGATATACAGTCAAGAAAATCAAGGGCAATGGTGATATATATGCGGATTAGACACAAAAAAACACTCAACAAATGGCTACAATTTAAGGAATGTGTTTAGTGACGGCATCAGATTCCTAATTGATGGAGAAAGGTTTGGAGGCAAGAAAAGCTGCTTCTAGGTGGTTGTCAAGTGTTTTCGATCGACGATTCCATTCTTGGGTAGTTGGTTTGGCCCTTGTTCCTGTAACTCGAATCCTAGCCCGGTATATCCCATTTTAATTTTACACCATTGTAAACCTTACGCCTTTTTTACTCTCTGATCTAGGTTCTTGGCATTGAAAAATCTTTGTAAACTAAATCACACGTGTATATGTTGACATTTAAGAGATATACAGTCAAGAAAATCAAGGGAAATGGTGATATATATGCGGATTAGACACCAAAAAAAACACTCAACAAATGGCTACAATTTAAGGAATGTGTTTTGTGAAGGCATCAGATTCCTAATTGAGGGAGAAATGTATGGTGGCAAGAAAAGCTGCTTCTAGGAGGTTGTCAAGTGTTTTCGCTCGACGATTCCGTTCTTGGGTGGTTGGTTTGGCCTTTGTACCTGTAACTCGAATCCTATCCCGGTATATCCCATTTTAATTTTACACCATTGTGAACCTTACGCCTTTTTTACACTCTGATCGAGGTTCTCGGCATTGAAAAACTTTGTAAACTAAATCACACGTGTATATGTTGACATTTAAGAGATATACAATCAAGAAAATCAAGGGCAATGGTGATATATATGCGGATTAGACACCAACAAAAACACTCAACAAATGGCTACAATTTAATGAATGTGTTTAGTGACGGCATCGAATTCCTAATTGATGGAGAAAGGTTTGGTGGCAAGAAAAGCTGCTTCTAGGAGGTTGTCAAGTGTTTTCGCTCGCCGATTCCATTCTTGGGTGGTTAGTTTAGCCCTTGTTCCTGTAACTCGAATCCTAGCACGGTATATCCCATTTTAATTTTACACCATTGTGAACCTCACGCCTTTTTTACTCTCTGATCGAAGTTCTCGGCATTGAAAAATCTTTGTAAACTAAATCACACGTGTATATGTTCACATTTAAGAGATATATAGTTAAGAAAATCAAGGGCAATGGTGATATATATATATGCGGATTAGACACCAAAAAAAACACTCAACAAATGGCTACAATTTAAGGAATGTGTTTAGTGACGGCATCAGATTCCTAATTGATGGAGAAAGGTCTGGTGGCAAGAAAAGCTGCTTCTAGGAGGTTGTCAAGTGTTTTCGCTCGAAGATTCCATTCTTGGGTGGTTGGTGTTCCTATAACTCGAATCCTAGCCCGGTATATCCCATTTTAATTTTACACCATTGTGAACCTTACGCCTCTTTTACTCTCTGATCGAGGTTCTCGGCATTGAAAAATCTTCGTAAACTAAATCACACGTGTATATGTTGACATTTAAGGGATATACAGTCAAGAAAATCAAGGGCAACGGTGATATATATGCGGATTAGACACAAAAAAACACTCAACAAATGGCTACAATTTAAGGAATGTGTTTAGTGACGGCATCAGATTCCTAATTGATGGAGAAAGGTTTGGAGGCAAGAAAAGCTGCTTCTAGGTGGTTGTCAAGTGTTTTCGATCGACGATTCCCTTCTTGGGTGGTTGGTTTGGCCCTTGTTCCTGTAACTCGAATACTAGCCCGGTATATCCCATTTTAATTTTGCACCATTGTAAACCTTACGCCTTTTTTACTCTCCGATCTAGGTTCTCGGCATTGAAAAATCTTTGTAAACTAAATCACACGTGTATATGTTGACATTTAAGAGATATACAGTCAAGAAAATCAAGGGCAATGGTGATATATATGCGGATTAGACACCAAAAAAACACTCAACAAATGGCTACAATTTAATGAATGTGTTTAGTGACGGCATCGAATTCCTAATTGATGGAGAAAGGTCTGGTGGCAAGAAAAGCTGCTTCTAGGAGGTTGTCAATTGTTTTCGCTCGACGATTCCATTCTTGGGTGGTTGGTTTAGCCCTTGTTCCTGTAACTCGAATCCTAGCCCGGTATATCTCATTTTAATTTTACACCATTGTGAACCTTGCGCCTTTTTTACTTTCTGATCGAGGTTCTCGGCATTGAAAAATCTTTGTAAACTAAATCACACGTGTATATGTTCACATTTAATAGATATATAGTTAAGAAAATCAAGGGCAATGGTGATATATATATATATATATGCGGATTAGACACCAAAAAAACACTCAACAAATGGCTACAATTTAAGGAATGTGTTTAGTGACGGCATCAGATTCCTAATTGATGGAGAAAGGTCTGGTGGCAAGAAAAGCTGCTTCTAGGAGGTTGTCAAGTGTTTTCGCTCGATGATTCCTTTCTTGGGTGGTTGGTGATCCTGTAACTCGAATCCTAGCCCGGTATATCCCATTTTGATTTTACACCATTGTGAACCTTACGCCTTTTTTACTCTCTGATCGAGGTTCTCGGCATTGCAAAATCTTCGTAAACTAAATCACATGTGTATTTGTTGACATTTAAGGGATATACAGTCAAGAAAATCAAGGGCAATGGTGATATATATACGGATTAGACACAAAAAAACACTCAACAAATGGCTACAATTTAAGGAATGTGTTTAGTGATGGCATCAGATTCCTAATTGATGGAGAAAGGTTTGGTGGCAAGAAAAGCTGCTTCAAGGTGGTTTTCAAGCGTTTTCGATCGACGATTCCATTCTTGGGTGGTTAGTTTGGCCCTTGTTCCTGTAACTCGAATCCTAGCCCGGTATATCCCATTTTAATTTTACACCATTGCAAACCTTACGCCTTTTTTACTCTCCGATCGAGGTTCTCGGCATTGAAAAATCTTCATAAACTAAATCACTCGTGTATGTGTTGACATTTTAGAGATATACAGTCAAGAAAATCAAGGGCAATGATGATATATATGCGGATTAGACACCAAAAAAAACACTCAACAAATGGCTACAATTTAAGGAATGTGTTTAGTGACGGCATCAGATTCCGAATTGATGGAGAAAGGTCTGGTGGCAAGAAAAGCTGCTTCTAGGAGGTTGTCAAGTGTTTTCGCTTGACGATTCCATTCTTGGGAGGTTAGTTTGGCCCTTTTTCTTGTAACTCGAATCCTAGCCTGTATATCCCATTTTGATTTTACACCATTGTGAACCTTATGCCTTTTTTACTCTCTGATCGAGGTTCTCGGCATTGAAAAATCTTCGTAAACTAAATCGCACGTGTATATGTTGACATTTAGGAGTTATACAGTCAAGAAAATCAAGGGCAATGGTGATATATATGCGGATTAGACACCAAAAAAAACACTCAATAAATGGCTACAATTTAAGTAATGTGTTTAGTGACGGCATCAGATTCCTAATTGATGGAGAAAGGTCTGGTGGCAAGAAAAGCTGCTTTTAGGAGGTTGTCAAGTGTTTTCGCTCGATGATTCCTTTCTTGGGTGGTTGGTGTTCCTGTAACTCAAATCCTAGCCCGGTATATCCCATTTTAATTTTACACCATTGTGAACCTTACGCCTTTTTTACTCTCTGATCGAGGTTCTCGGCATTGAAAAATCTTCGTAAACTAAATCACACGTGTATATGTTGACATTTAAGGGATATACAGTCAAGAAAATCAAGGGCAATGGTGATATATATGCGGATTAGACACAAAAAAACACTCAACAAATGGCTACAATTTAAGGAATGTGTTTAGTGACGGCATCAGATTCCTAATTGATGGAGAAAGGTTTGGTGGCAAGAAAAGCTGCTTCTAGGTGGTTGTCAAGTTTTTTCGATCGACGATACCATTCTTGAGTGGTTGGTTTTGCCCTTGTTCCTGTAACTCGAATCCTAGCCCGGTATATCCCATTTTAATTTTACACCATTGCAAACCTTACACCTTTTTTACTCTCCGATCGAGGTTCTCGGCATTGAAAAATCTTCATAAACTAAATCACTCGTGTATGTGTTGAAATTTAAGAGATATACAGTTAAGAAAATCAAGGGCAATGGTGATATATATGCGGATTAGACACCAAAAAAAAAACACTCAACAAATGGCTACAATTTAAGGAATGTGTTTAGTGACGGCATCAGATTCTGATTTGATGGAGAAAGGTCTGGTGGCAAGAAAACTGCTTCTAGGAGGTTGTCAAGTGTTTTCGCTCGACGATTCCATTCTTGGGAGGTTAGTTTGGCACTTTTTCCTGTAACTCGAATCCTAGCCTAGTATATCCCATTTTGATTTTACACCATTGTGAACCTTATGCCTTTTTTACTCTCTGATCGAGGTTCTCGGCATTGAAAAATCTTCGTAAACTAAATCACACGTGTATATGTTGACATTTAAGAGATATACAGTCAAGAAAATAAAGGGCAATGCTGATATATATGCAGATTAGACACCAAAAAAACACTCAACAAATGGCTACAATTTAAGGAATGTGTTTAGTGACGGCATCAGATTCCTAATTGATGGAGAAAGGTATGGTGGCAAGAAAAGCTACTTCTAGGAGGTTGTCAAGTGTTTTCGCTCGACGATTCCGTTCTTGGGTGGTGGGTTTGGCCCTTGTACCTGTAACTCGAATCCTATCCCGGTATATCCCATTTTAATTTTACACCATTGTGAACCTTACGCCTATTTTACTCTCTGATCGACGTTCTCAGCATTGAAAAATCTTCGTAAAATAAATCACACGTGTATATGTTGACATTTAAGAGATATACAGTTAAGAAAATCAAGGGCAATGGTGATATATATGCGGATTAGACAACAAAAAAACACTCAACAAATGGCTACAATTTAAGGAATGTGTTTAGTGACGGCATCAGATTCCTAATTGATGGAGAAAGGTCTGTGGCAAGAAAAGCTGCTTCTAGAAGGTTGTCAATTGTTTTCGCTCGACGACTCCATTCTTGGGTGGTTGGTTTGGCCCTTGTTCCTGTAACTCGATTCCTAGCCCGGTATATCCCATTTTCATTTTACACCATTGTAAACCTTATTCCTTTTTTACTCTCTGATCGAGGTTCTCGGCATTGAAAAATCTTCGTAAACTAAATCACACGTGTATATATTGACATTTAAGAGATATACAGTCAAGAAAATCAAGGGTAATGGTGATATATTTGCAGATTAGACACCAAAAAAAACACTCAACAAATGGCTACAATTTAAGGAATGTGTTTAGTGACGGCATCAGATTCCTAATTGATGGAGAAAGGTCTGGTGGCAAGAAAAGCTGCTTCTAGAAGATTGTCAAGTGTTTTCGCTCGACGATTCCATTCTTGGATGGTTGGTTTGGCCCTTGTTCCTGTAACTCGAATCCTAACCCGGTATATCCCATTTTAATTTTACACCATTATGAACCTTACGCCATTTTTACTCTCTGATCAAGGGACTCGGCATTGAAAAATCTTCGTAAACTAAATCACACGTGTATATGTTGACATTTAAGAGATATACACTCAAGAAAATCAAGGGAAATGGTGATATATATGCGGATTAGACACCAAAAAATACACTCAACAAATGGCTACAATTTAAGGAATGTGTTTTGTGACGGCATCAGATTCCTAATTGAGGGAGAAATGTATGGTGGCAAGAAAAGCTGCTTCTAGGAGGTTGTCAAGTGTTTTCGCTAGATGATCCCGTTCTTGGGTGGTTGGTTTGGCCTTTGTACCTGTAACTCGAATCCTATCCCGGTATATCCCATTTTAATTTTACACCATTGTGAACCTTACGCCTTTTTTACTCTCTGATCGACGTTCTCGGAATTGAAAAATCTTCGTGAACTAAATCACACGTGTATATGTTGACATTTAACAGATATACAATGAAGAAAAATCAAGGGCAATGGTGATATATATATGCGGATTAGACACCAAAAAAAACACTCAACAAATGGCTACAATTTAAGGAATGTGTTTAGTGACAGCATCAGATTCCTAATTGATGGAGAAAGGTCTGGTGGCAAGAAAAGCTGCTTCTAGGAGGTTGTCTAGTGTTTTCGCTCGTCGATTCCATTCTTGGGTGGTTGGTTTAGCCCTTGTTCCTGTAACTCGAATCCTAGCCCGGTATATCCCATTTTAATTTTACACCATTGTGAACCTTACGCCTTTTTTACTCTCTGATCGAGGTTCTTGGCATTGAAAAATCTTTGTAAACCAAATCACATGTGTATATGTTGACATTTAAGAGATATACAGTCAAGAAAATCAAGGGCAATGGTGATATATATGCGGATTAGACACCAAAAAAAACACTCAACAAATGGCTACAATTTAATGAATGTGTTTAGTGACGGCATCAAATTCCTAATTGATGGAGAAAGGTCTGGTGGCAAGAAAAGCTGCTTCTAGGAGGTTGTCAAGTGCTTTCGCTCGACGATTCCATTCTTGGGTGGTTGGTTTAGCCCTTGTTCCTGTAACTCGAATCCTAGCCCGTTATATCGCATTTTAATTTTACACCATTGTGAACCTTACGCCTTTTTTACTCTCTGATCGATGTTCTCGGCATTGAAAAATCTTTGTAAACTAAATCACACGTGTATATGTTCACATTTAAGAGATATATAGTTAAGAAAATCAAGGGCAATGGTGATATATATATGCGGATTAGACACCAAAAAAACACTCAACAAATGGCTACAATTTAAGAAATGTGTTTAGTGACGACATCAGATTCCTAATTGATGGAGAAAGGTCTGGTGGCAAGAAAAGCTACTTCTAGGTGGTGGTCAAGTGTTTTCGCTCGATAATTCCATTCTTGGGTGGTTGGGGTTCCTGTAACTCGAATCCTAGCCCGGTATATCCCATTTTAATTTTACACCATTGTGAACCTTACGCCTTTTTTACTCTCTGATCGAGGTTCTCGGCATTGAAAAATCTTTGTAAACCAAATCACATGTGTATATGTTGACATTTAAGAGATATACGGTCAAGAAAATCAAGGGCAATGGTGATATATATGCGGATTAGACACCAAAAAAACACTCAACAAATGGCTACAATTTAATGAATGTGTTTAGTGACGGCATCGAATTCCTAATTGATGGAGAAAGGTCTGGTGGCAAGAAAAGCTGCTTCTAGGAGGTTGTCAAGTGCTTTCGCTCGACGATTCCATTCTTGGGTGGTTGGTTTAGCGCTTGTTCCTGTAACTCGAATCCTAGCCCGTTATATCGCATTTTAATTTTACACCATTGTGAACCTTACGCCTTTTTTACTCTCTGATCGATGTTCTCGGCATTGAAAAATCTTTGTAAACTAAATCACACGTGTATATGTTCACATTTAAGAGATATATAGTTAAGAAAATCAAGGGCAATGGTGATATATATATGCGGATTAGACACCAAAAAAACACTCAACAAATGGCTACAATTTAAGAAATGTGTTTAGTGACGACATCAGATTCCTAATTGATGGAGAAAGGTCTGGTGGCAAGAAAAGCTACTTCTAGGTGGTGGTCAAGTGTTTTCGCTCGATAATTCCATTCTTGGGTGGTTGGGGTTCCTGTAACTCGAATCCTAGCCCGGTATATCCCATTTTAATTTTACACCATTGTGAACCGTACGCCTTTTTTACTCTCTGATCGATGTTCTCGGCATTGAAAAATCTTCGTAAACTAAATCACACGTGTATATGTTGACATTTAAGAGATATACAGTCAAGAAAATCAAGGGCAATGGTGATATATATGCGGATTAGACACCAAAAAAAACACTCAACAAATGGCTACAATTTAATGAATGTGTTTAGTGACGGCATCGAATTCCTAATTGATGGAGAAGGGTCTGGTGGCAAGAAAAGCTGCTTCTAGGAGGTTGTCAATTGTTTTCGCTCGACGATTCCATTCTTGGGTGGTTGGTTTAGCCCTTGTTCCTGTAACTCGAATCCTAGCCCGGTATATCTCATTTTAATTTTACACCATTGTGAACCTTGCGCCTTTTTTACTTTCTGATCGAGGTTCTCGGCATTGAAAAATCTTTGTAAACTAAATCACACGTGTATATGTTCACATTTAATAGATATATAGTTAAGAAAATCAAGGGCAATGGTGATATATATATATATATATATATGCGGATTAGACACCAAAAAAACACTCAACAAATGGCTACAATTTAAGGAATGTGTTTAGTGACGGCATCAGACTCCTAATTGATGGAGAAAGGTCTGGTGGCAAGAAAAGCTGCTTCTAGGAGGTTGTCAAGTGTTTTCGCTCGATGATTCCTTTCTTGGGTGGTTGGTGATCCTGTAACTCGAATCCTAGCCCGGTATATCCCATTTTGATTTTACACCATTGTGAACCTTACGCCTTTTTTACTCTCTGATCGAGGTTCTCGGCATTGAAAAATCTTCGTAAACTAAATCACATGTGTATGTGTTGACATTTAAGGGATATACAGTCAAGAAAATCAAGGGCAATGGTGATATATATACGGATTAGACACAAAAAAACACTCAACAAATGGCTACAATTTAAGGAATGTGTTTAGTGATGGCATCAGATTCCTAATTGATGGAGAAAGGTTTGGTGGCAAGAAAAGCTGCTTCAAGGTGGTTGTCAAGCGTTTTCGATCGACGATTCCATTCTTGGGTGGTTAGTTTGGCCCTTGTTCCTGTAACTCGAATCCTAGCCCGGTATATCCCATTTTAATTTTACACCATTGCAAACCTTACGCCTTTTTTACTCTCCGATCGAGGTTCTCGGCATTGAAAAATCTTCATAAACTAAATCACTCGTGTATGTGTTGACATTTTAGAGATATACAGTCAAGAAAATCAAGGGCAATGATGATATATATGCGGATTAGACACCAAAAAAACACTCAACAAATGGCTACATTTTAAGGAATGTGTTTAGTGACGGCATCAGATTCCGAATTGACGGAGAAAGGTCTGGTGGCAAGAAAAGCTGCTTCTAGGAGGTTGTCAAGTGTTTTTGCTTGACGATTCCATTCTTGGGAGGTTAGTTTGGCCCTTTTTCTTGTAACTCGAATCCTAGCCTGTATATCCCATTTTGATTTTACACCATTGTGAACCTTATGCCTTTTTTACTCTCTGATCGAGGTTCTCGGCATTGAAAAATCTTCGTAAACTAAATCGCACGTGTATATGTTGACATTTAAGAGTTATACAGTCAAGAAAATCAAGGGCAATGGTGATATATATGCGGATTAGACACCAAAAAAATCACTCAATAAATGGCTACAATTTAAGGAATGTGTTTAGTGACGGCATCAGATTCCTAATTGATGGAGAAAGGTCTGGTGGCAAGAAAAGCTGCTTCTAGGAGGTTGTCAAGTGTTTTCGCTCGATGATTCCTTTCTTGGGTGGTTGGTGTTCCTGTAACTCAAATCCTAGCCCGGTATATCCCATTTTAATTTTACACCATTGTGAACCTTACGCCTTTTTTACTCTCTGATCGAGGTTCTCGGCATTGAATAATCTTCGTAAACTAAATCACACGTGTATATGTTGACATTTAAGGGATATATAGTCAAGAAAATCAAGGGCAATGGTGATATATATGCGGATTAGACACAAAAAAACACTCAACAAATGGCTACAATTTAAGGAATGTGTTTAGTGACGGCATCAGATTCCTAATTGATGGAGAAAGGTTTGGTGGCAAGAAAAGCTGCTTCTAGGTGGTTGTCAAGTTTTTTCGATCGACGATTCCATTCTTGAGTGGTTGGTTTTGCCCTTGTTCCTGTAACTCGAATCCTAGCCCGGTATATCCCATTTTAATTTTACACCATTGCAAACCTTACACCTTTTTTACTCTCCGATCGAGGTTCTCGGCATTGAAAAATCTTCATAAACTAAATCACTCGTGTATGTGTTGAAATTTAAGAGATATACAGTTAAGAAAATCAAGGGCAATGGTGATATATATGCGGATTAGACACCAAAAAAAACACTCAACAAATGGCTACAATTTAAGGAATGTGTTTAGTGACGGCATCAGATTCCGAATTGATGGAGAAAGGTCTGGTGGCAAGAAAACTGCTTCTAGGAGGTTGTCAAGTGTTTTCGCTCGACGATTCCATTCTTGGGAGGTTAGTTTGGCACTTTTTCCTGTAACTCGAATCCTAGCCTAGTATATCCCATTTTGATTTTACACCATTGTGAACCTTATGGCTTTTTTACTCTCTGATCGAGGTTCTCGGCATTGAAAAATCTTCGTAAACTAAATCACACGTGTATATGTTGACATTTAAGAGATATACCGTCAAGAAAATCAAGGGCAATGGTGATATATATGCGGATTAGACACCAAAAAAAACACTCAATAAATGGCTACAATTTAAGGAATGTGTTTAGTGACGGCATCAGATTCCTAATTGATGGAGAAAGGTCTGGTGGCAAGAAAAGCTGCTTCTAGGAGGTTGTCAAGTGTTTTCGCTCGACGATTCCATTCTTGGGTGGTTGGTTTCGCCCTTGTTCCTGTAACTCAAATCCTAGCCCGGTATATCTCATTTTAATTTTACACCATTGTGAACCTTTTGCCTTTTTTACACTCTGATCGAGGTTCTCGGCATTGAAAAATCTTTGTAAACTAAATCACACGTGTATATGTTGACATTTAAGAGATATACAGTCAAGAAAATAAAGGGCAATGCTGATATATATGCAGATTAGACACCAAAAAAACACTCAACAAATGGCTACAATTTAAGGAATGTGTTTAGTGACGGCATCAGATTCCTAATTGATGGAGAAAGGTATGGTGGCAAGAAAAGCTACTTCTAGGAGGTTGTCAAGTGTTTTCGCTCGACGATTCCGTTCTTGGGTGGTGGGTTTGGCCCTTGTACCTGTAACTCGAATCCTATCCCGGTATATCCCATTTTAATTTTACACCATTGTGAACCTTACGCCTTTTTTACTCTCTGATCGACGTTCTCAGCATTGAAAAATCTCCGTAAAATAAATCACACGTGTATATGTTGACATTTAAGAGATATACAGTTAAGAAAATCAAGGGCAATGGTGATATATATGCGGATTAGACAACAAAAAAACACTCAACAAATGGCTACAATTTAAGGAATGTGTTTAGTGACGGCATCAGATTCCTAATTGATGGAGAAAGGTCTGTGGCAAGAAAAGCTGCTTCTAGAAGGTTGTCAATTGTTTTCGCTCGACGACTCCATTCTTGGGTGGTTGGTTTGGCCCTTGTTCCTGTAACTCGATTCCTAGCCCGGTATATCCCATTTTCATTTTACACCATTGTAAACCTTATTCCTTTTTTACTCTCTGATCGAGGTTCTCGGCATTGAAAAATCTTCGTAAACTAAATCACACGTGTATATATTGACATTTAAGAGATATACAGTCAAGAAAATCAAGGGTAATGGTGATATATTTGCAGATTAGACACCAAAAAAAACACACAACAAATGGCTACAATTTAAGGAATGTGTTTAGTGACGGCATCAGATTCCTAATTGATGGAGAAAGGTCTGGTGGCAAGAAAAGCTGCTTCTAGAAGGTTGTCAAGTGTTTTCGCTCGACGATTACATTCTTGGATGGTTGGTTTGGCCCTTGTTCCTGTAACTCGAATCCTAACCCGGTATATCCCATTTTAATTTTACACCATTATGAACCTTACGCCATTTTTACTCTCTGATCAAGGGACTCGGCATTGAAAAATCTTCGTAAACTAAATCACACGTGTATATGTTGACATTTAAGAGATATACACTCAAGAAAATCAAGGGAAATAGTGATATATATTCGGATTAGACACCAAAAAAAACACTCAACAAATGGCTACAATTTTAAGGAATGTGTTTTGTGACGGCATCAGATTTCTAATTGAGGGAGAAATGTATGGTGGCAAGAAAAGCTGCTTCTAGGAGGTTGTCAAGTGTTTTCGCTCGATGATCCCGTTCTTGGGTGGTTGGTTTGGCCTTTGTACTTGTAACTCGAATCCTATCCCGGTATATCCCATTTTAATTTTACACCATTGTGAACCTTACGCCTTTTTTACTCTCTGATCGACCTTCTCGGAATTGAAAAATCTTCGTGAACTAAATCACACGTGTATATGTTGACATTTAACAGATATACAATGAAGAAAAATCAAGGGCAATGGTGATATATATATGCGGATTAGACACCAAAAAAAACACTCAACAAATGGCTACAATTTAAGGAATGTGTTTAGTGACAGCATCAGATTCCTAATTGATGGAGAAAGGTCTGGTGGCAAGAAAAGCTGCTTCTAGGAGGTTGTATAGTGTTTTCGCTCGTCGATTCCATTCTTGGGTGGTTGGTTTAGCCCTTGTTCCTGTAACTCGAATCCTAGCCCGGTATATCCCATTTTAATTTTACACCATTGTGAACCTTACGCCTTTTTTACTCTCTGATCGAGGTTCTCGGCATTGAAAAATCTTTGTAAACCAAATCACATGTGTATATGTTGACATTTAAGAGATATACAGTCAAGAAAATCAAGGGCAATGGTGATATATATGCGGATTAGACACCAAAAAAAACACTCAACAAATGGCTACAATTTAATGAATGTGTTTAGTGACGGCATCGAATTCCTAATTGATGGAGAAAGGTCTGGTGGCAAGAAAAGCTGCTTCTAGGAGGTTGTCAAGTGTTTTCGCTCGACGATTCCATTCTTGGGTGGTTGGTTTCGCCCTTGTTCCTGTAACTCAAATCCTAGCCCGGTATATCTCATTTTAATTTTACACCATTGTGAACCTTTTGCCTTTTTTACACTCTGATCGAGGTTCTCGGCATTGAAAAATCTTTGTAAACTAAATCACACGTGTATATGTTGACATTTAAGAGATATATACAGTCAAGAAAATAAAGGGCAATGCTGATATATATGCAGATTAGACACCAAAAAAACACTCAACAAATGGCTACAATTTAAGGAATGTGTTTAGTGACGGCATCAGATTCCTAATTGATGGAGAAAGGTATGGTGGCAAGAAAAGCTACTTCTAGGTGGTGGTCAAGTGTTTTCGCTCGATAATTCTATTCTTGGGTGGTTGGGGTTCCTGTAACTCGAATCCTAGCCCGGTATATCCCATTTTAATTTTACACCATTGTGAACCGTACGCCTTTTTTACTCTCTGATCGAGGTTCTCGGCATTGAAAAATCTTCGTTAACTAAATCACACGTGTATATGTTGACATTTAAGGGATATACAGTCAAGAAAATCAAGGGCAATGGTGATATATATGCGGATTAGACACAAAAAAACTCTCAACAAATGGCTACAATTTAAGGAATGTTTTTACTGACGGCATCAGATTCCTAATTGATGGAGAAAGGTTTGGTGGCAAGAAAAGCTGCTTCTAGGTGGTTGTCAAGTGTTTTCGATCGACGATTCCATTCTTGGGTGGTTGGTTTGGCCCTTGTTCCTGTAACTCGAATCCTAGCCCGGTATATCCCATTTTAATTTTACACCATTGTAAACCTTATGCCTTTTTTACTCTCCGATCGAGGTTCTCGGCATTGAAAAATCTTTGTAAACTAAATCACACGTGTATATGTTGACATTTAAGAGATATACAGTCAAGAAAATCAAGGGCAATGGTGATATATATGCGGATTAGACACCAAAAAAAAACACTCAACAAATGGCTACAATTTAATAAATGTGTTTAGTGACGGCATCGAAATTCCTAATTGATGGAGACAGGTCTGGTGGCAAGAAAAGCTGCTTCTAGGAGGTTGTCAAGTGTTTTCGCTCGACGATTCCATTCTTGGGTGGTTGGTTTAGCCCTTGTTCCAGTAACTCGAATCCTAGCCCGGTATATCCCATTTTAATTTTTCACCATTGTGATCCTTGCGCCTTTTTTACTCTCTGATCGAAGTTCTCGGCATTGAAAAATCTTTGTAAACTAAATCACACGTGTATATGTTCACATTTAAGAGATATATAGTTAAGAAAATCAAGGGCAATGGTGATATATATATATATATGCGGATTAGACACCAAAAAAAACACTCAACAAATGGCTACAATTTAAGGAATGTGTTTAGTGACGGCATCAGATTCCTAATTGATGGAGAAAGGTCTGGTGGCAAGAAAAGCTGCTTCTAGGAGGTTGTCAAGTGTTTTCGCTCGATGACTCCATTCTTGGGTGGTTTGTGTTCCTGTAACTCGAATCCAAGCCCGGTATATCCCATTTTAATTTTACACCATTGTGAACCTTACGGCTTTTTTACTCTTTGATCGAGGTTCTCGGAATTGAAAAATCTTCGTAAACTAAATCACACGTGTATATGTTGACATTTAAGGGATATACAGTCAAGAAAATCAAGGGAAATAGTGATATATATGCGGATTAGACACAAAAAAACACTCAACAAATGGCTACAATTTAAGGAATGTGTTTAGTGACGGCATCAGATTCCTAATTGAGGGAGAAAGGTTTGGTGGCAAGAAAAGCTGCTTCTAGGTGGTTGTCAAGTGTTTTCGATCGACAATTCCATTCTTGGGTGGTTGGTTTGGCCCTTGTTCCTGTGACTCGAATCCTAGCCCGATATATCCCATTTTAATTTTACACCATTGTAAACCTTACGCCTTTTTTACTCTCTGATCGAGGTTCTCGGCATTGAAAAATCTTCATAAACTAAATCACTCGTGTATGCGTTGACATTTAAGAGATATACAGTCAAGAAAATCAAGGGAAATGGTGATATATATGCGGATTAGACCCCAAAAAAAACACTCAACAAATGGCTACAATTTAATGAATGTGTTTAGTGACGGCATCGAATTCCTAATTGATGGAGAAAGGTCTGGTGGCGAGAAAAGCTGCTTCTAGGAGGTTGTCAAGTGTTTTCGCTCGACGATTCCATTCTTGGGTGGTTGGTTTAGCCCTTGTTCCAGTAACTCGAATCCTAGCCCGGTATATCCCATTTTAATTTTACACCATTGTGATCCTTACGCCTTTTTTACTCTCCGATCGAGGTTCTCGGCATTGAAAAATCTTTGTAAACTAAATCACACGTGTATATGTTCACATTTAATAGATATATAGTTAAGAAAATCAAGGGCAATGGTGATATATATATGCGGATTAGACACCAAAAAAAACACTCAACAAATGGCTACAATTTAAGGAATGTGTTTAGTGACGGCATCAGATTCCTAATTGATGGAGAAAGGTCTGGTGGCAAGAAAAGACGCTTCTAGGAGGTTGTCAAGTGTTTTCGCTCGATGATTCCTTTCTTGGGAGGTTGGTGTTCCTGTAACTCGAATTCTAGCCCGGTATATCTCATTTTAATTTTACACCATTGTGAACCTTACGAATTTTTTACTCTCTGATCGAGGTTCTCGGGATTGAAAAATCTTTGTAAACTAAATCACACGTGTATATGTTGACATTTAAGGGATATACAGTCAAGAAAATCACGGGCAACGGTGATATATAGGCGGATTAGACACAAAAAAACACTCAACAAATGGCTACAATTTAAGGAATGTGTTTAGTGACGGCATCAGATTCCTAATTGATGGAGAAAGGTTTGGTGGCAAGAAAAGCTGCTTCTAGGTGGCTGTCAAGTGTTTTCGATCGACGATTCCATTCTTGGGTGGTTGGTTTGGCCCTTCTTCCTGTAACTCGAATCCTAGCCCGGTATATCCCATTTTAATTTTACACCATTGTAAACCTTACGCCTTTTTTACTCTCCGATCGAGGTTCTCGGCGTTGAAAAAATCTTCATAAACTAAATCACTCGTGTATGTGTTGACATTTTAGAGATATACAGTGAAGAAAATCAAGGGAAATGGTGATATATATGCGGATTAGACCCCAAAAAAAACACTCAACAAATGGCTACAATTTAAGGAATGTGTTTAGTGACGGCATCAGATTCCGAATAGATGGAGAAAGGTCTGGTGGCAAGAAAAGCTGCTTCTAGGAGGTTGTCAAGTGTTTTCGCTCGACGATTCCATTCTTGGGAGCTTAGTTTGGCCCTTTTTCCTGTAACTCGAATCCTAGCCTGGTATATCCCATTTTGATTTTACACCATTGTGAACCTTATGCCTTTTTTACTCTCTGATCGAGGTTCTCGGCATTGAAAAATCTTCGTAAACTAAATCACACGTGTATATGTTGACATTTAAGAGATATACAGTCAAGAAAATCAAGGGAAATGGTGATATATATGCGGATTAGACACAAAAAAAACACTCAACAAATGGCTACAATTTATGGAATGTGTTTAGTGACGGCATCAGATTCCTAATTGATGGAGAAAGGTATGGTGGCAAGAAAAGCTGCTTCTAGGAGGTTGTCAAGTGTTTTCGCTCGACGATTCCATTCTTGGGTGGTTGGTTTCGCCCTTGTTCCTGTAACTCGAATCCTATCCCGGTATATCCCATTTTAATTTTACACCATTGTAAACCTTACGCCTTT
This sequence comes from Helianthus tuberosus, assembly GCA_030545235.1. NCBI lineage: Eukaryota > Viridiplantae > Streptophyta > Magnoliopsida > Asterales > Asteraceae > Helianthus > Helianthus tuberosus. The sequence continues at coordinate 210,210,287 of CM060441.1, read as the reverse complement.
TTTACTCTCCGATCGAGGTTCTCGGCATTGAAAAATCTTTGTAAACTAAATCACACGTGTATATGTTGACATTTAAGTGATATACAGTCAAGAAAATCAAGGGCAATCGTGATATATATGCGGATTAGACACCAAAAAAAACACTAAACAAATGGCTACAATTTAAAGAATGTGTTTAGTGACGGCATCGAATTCCTAATTGATGGAGAAAGGTCTGGTGGCAAGAAAAGCTGCTTCTAGGAGGTTGTCAAGTGTTTTCGCTCGATGATTCCATTCTTGGGTGGTTGGTTTAGCCCTTGTTCCTGTAACTCGAATCCTAGCCCGGTATATCTCAGTTTAATTTTACACCATTGTGAACCTTGCGCCTTTTTTACTCTCTGATCGAGGTTCTCGGCATTGAAAAATCTTTGTAAACTAAATCACACGTGTATATGTTCACATTTAATAGATATATAGTTAAGAAAATCAAGGGCAAGGGTGATATATATATGCGGATTAGACACAAAAAAAAACACTCAACAAATGGCTACAATTTAAGGAATGTGTTTAGTGACGGCATCAGATTCCTAATTGATGGAGAAAGGTCTGGTGGCAAGAAAAGCTGCTTCTAGGAGGTTGTCATGTGTTTTCGCTCGATGATTCCTTTCTTGGGTGGTTGGTGTTCCTGTAACTCGAATCCTAGCCTGGTATATCCCATTTTAATTTTACACCATTGTGAACCTTACGCCTTTTTTACTCTCTGATCGAGGTTCTCGGCATTGAAAAATCTTCGTAAACTAAATCACACGTGTATATGTTGACATTTAAGGGATATGAAGTCAAGAAAATCAAGGGCAATGGTGATATATATGCGGATTAGACACAAAAAAAAACACTCAACAAATGGCTACAACTTAAGGAATGTGTTTAGTGGCGGCATCAGATTCCTAATTGATGGAGAAAGGTTTGGTGGCAAGAAAAGCTGCTTCTAGGTGGTTGTCAAGTGTTTTTGATCGACGATTCCATTCTTGGGTGGTTGGTTTGGCCCTAGTTCCTGTAACTCGAATCCTAGCCCGGTATATCCCATTTTAATTTTACACCATTGTAAACCTTACGCCTTTTTTACTCTCCGATCGAGGTTCTCGGCATTGAAAAATCTTCATACACTTAATCACTCGTGTATGTGTTGACATTTAAGAGATATACAGTCAAGAAAATAAAGTGCAATGGTGATATATATGCGGAATAGACACCAAAAAAAACACTCAACAATTGGCTACAATTTAGGGAATGTGTTTAGTGACGGCATCGAATTCCTAATTGATGGAGAAAGGTTTGGTGGCAAGAAAAGCTGCTTCTAGGAGGTTGTCAAGTGTTTTCGCTCGATGATTCCATTCTTGGGTGGTTGGTTTAGCCCTTGTTCCTGTAACTCGAATCCTAGCCCGGTATATCTCATTTTAATTTTACACCATTGTGAACCTTGCGCCTTTTTTACTCTCTGATCGAGGTTCTCGGCATTGAAAAATCTTTGTAAACTAAATCACACGTGTATATGTTCATATTTAATAGATATATAGTTAAGAAAATCAAGGGCAAGGGTGATATATATTTGCGGATTAGACACCAAAAAAAACACTCAACAAATGGCTACAATTTAAGGAATATGTTTAGTGACGGCATCAGATTCCTAATTGATGGAGAAAGGTTTGGTGGCTAGGATTCGAGTTACAGGAACAAGGGCCAAACCAACCACCCAAGAATGGAATCGTCGATCGAAAACACTTGACAACCACCTAGGTATATCCCATTTTAATTTTACACCATTGTAAACCTTACGCCTTTTTTACTCTCCGATCGAGGTTCTCGGCATTGAAAAATCTTTGTAAACTAAATCACACGTGTATATGTTGACATTTAAGAGATATACAGTCAAGAAAATCAAGGGCAATGGTGATATATATGCGGATTAGACACCAAAAAAAACACTCAACAAATGGCTACAATTTAAAGAATGTGTTTAGTGACGGCATCGAATTCCTAATTGATGGAGAAAGGTCTGGTGGCAAGAAAAGCTGCTTCTAGGAGGTTGTCAAGTGTTTTCGCTCGACGATTCCATTCTTGGGTGGTTGGTTTAGCCTTTGTTCCTGTAACTCGAATCCTAGCCCGGTATATCTCATTTTAATTTCACACCATTGTGAACCTTGCGCCTTTTTTACTCTCTGATCGAGGTTCTCGGCATTGAAAAATCTTTGTAAACTAAATCACACGTGTATATGTTCACATTTAATAAATATATAGTTAAGAAAATCAAGGGCAATGGTGATATATATATGCGGATTAGACACCAAAAAAACACTCAACAAATGGCTACAATTTAAGGAATGTGTTTAGTGACGGCATCAGATTCCTAATTGATGGAGAAAGGTCTGGTGGCAAGAAAAGCTGCTTCTAGAAGGTTGTCAAGTGTTTTCGCTCGATGATTCCTTTCTTGGGTGGTTGGTGTTCCTGTATCTCGAATCCTAGCCCGGTATATCCCATTTTAATTTTACACCATTGTGAACCTTACGCCTTTTTTACTCTCTAATCGAGGTTCTCGGCATTGAAAAATCTTCGTAAACTAAATCACACGTGTATATGTTGACATTTAAGGGATATACAGTCAAGAAAATCAAGGGCAATGGTGATATATATGCGGATTAGACACAAAAAAAACACTCAACAAATGGCTACAATTTAAGGAATGTGTTTAGTGACGGCATCAGATTCCTAATTGATGGAGAAAGGTTTGGGGGCAAGAAAAGCTGCTTCTAGGTGGTTGTCAAGTGTTTTCGATCGACGATTCCATTCTTGAGTGGTTGGTTTCGCCCTTGTTCCTGTAACTCGAATCCTAGCCCGGTATATCCCATTTTAATTTTACACCATTGTGAACCTTACGCCTTTTTTACTCTCTGATCGAGGTTCTCGGCATTGAAAAATCTTCATAAACTAAATCACTCGTGTATGTGTTGACATTTAAGAGATATACAGTCAAGAAAATCAAGGGCAATGGTGATATATATGCGGATTAGACACCAAAAAAAACACTCAACAAATGACTACAATTTAAGGAATGTGTTTAGTGACGGCATCAGAGTCCGAATTGATGGAGAAAGGTCTGGAGGCAAGAAAAGCTGCTTCTAGGAGGTTGTCAAGTGTTTTCGCTCGACGATTCCATTCTTGGGAGGTTAGTTTGGCCCTTTTTCCTGTAACTCGAATCCTAGCCTGGTATATCCCATTTTGATTTTACACCATTGTGAACCTTATGCCATTTTTACTCTCTGATTGAGGTTCTCGGCATTGAAAAATCTTCGTAAACTAAATCACACGTGTATTTGTTGACATTTAAGAGATATACAGTCAAGAAAATCAAGGGCAATGGTGATATATATGTGGATTAGACACAAAAAAAACACTCAATAAATGGCTACAATTTAAGGAATGTGTTTAGTGACGGCATCAGATTCCTAATTGATGGAGAAAGGCCTGGTGGCAAGAAAAGCTGCTTCTAGGAGGTTGTCAAGTGTTTTCGCTCGACGATTCCATTCTTGGGTGGTTGGTTTCGCCCTTGTTCCTGTAACACAAATCCTAGCCCGGTATATCCCATTTTAATTTTACACCATTGTGAACCTTATGCCTTTTTTACACCCTGATCGAGGTTCTCGGCATTGAAAAATCTTTGTAAACTAAATCACACGTGTATATCTTCACATTTAAGAGATATACAGTCAAGAAAATAAAGGGCAATGCTGATATATATGCGGATTAGACACCAAAAAAACACTCAACAAATGGTTACAATTTAAGGAATGTGTTTAGTGACGGCATCAGATTCCTAATTGATGGAGAAAGGTATGGTGGCAAGAAAAGCTGCTTCTAGGAGGTTGTCAAGTGTTTTCGCTCGACGATTCCGTTCTTGGGTGGTTGGTTTGGTTCTTGTACCTGTAACTCGAATCCTATCCCGGTATATCCCATTTTAATTTTACACCATTGTGAACCTTACGCCTTTTTTACTCTCTGATCGACGTTCTCGGCATTGAAAAATCTTCGTAAACTAAATCACACGTGTATATGTTGACATTTAAGAGATATACAGTCAAGAAAATCAAGGGCAATGGTGATATATATGCGGATTAGACACCAAAAAAACACTCAACAAATGGCTATAATTTAAGAAATGTGTTTAGTGACGGCATCAGATTCCTAATTGATGGAGAAAGGTTTGGTGGCAAGAAAAGCTGCTTATAGGTGGTTGTCAAGTGTTTTCGATCGACGATTCCATTTCTTGAGTGGTTGGTTTCGCCCTTGTTCCTGTAACTCGAATCCTAGCCCGGTATATCCCATTTTAATTTTACACCATTGTGAACCTTACGCCTTTTTTACTCTCTGATCGAGGTTCTCGGCATTGAAATATCTTCATAAACTAAATCACTCGTGTATGTGTTTACATTTAAGAGATATACAGTCAAGAAAATCAAGGGCAATGGTGATATATATGCGGATTAGACACCAAAAAAAACACTCAACAAATGACTACAATTTAAGGAATGTGTTTAGTGACGGCATCAGAGTCCGAATTGATGGAGAAAGGTCTGGTGGCAAGAAAAGCTGCTTCTAGGAGGTTGTCAAGTGTTTTCGCTCGACGATTCCATTCTTGGGAGGTTAGTTTGGCCCTTTTTCCTGTAACTCGAATCCTAGCCTGGTATATCCCATTTTGATTTTACACCATTGTGAACCTTATGCCCTTTTTACTCTCTGATCGAGGTTCTCGGCATTGAAAAATCTTCGTAAACTAAATCACACGTGTATATGTTGACATTTAAGAGATATACAGTCAAGAAAATCAAGGGCAATGGTGATATATATGCGGATTAGACACCTAAAAAAACACTCAATAAATGGCTACAATTTAAGGAATGTGTTTAGTGACGGCATCAGATTCCTAATTGATGGAGAAAGGTCTGGTGGCAATAAAAGCTGCTTCTATGAGGTTGTCAAGTGTTTTCGCTCGACGATTCCATTCTTGGGTGGTTGGTTTCGCCCTTGTTCCTGTAACTCGAATCCTAGCCCGTTATATCCCATTTTAATTTTACACCATTGTGAACCATATGCCTGTTTTACACTCTGATCGAGGTTCTCGGCATTGAAAAATCTTTGTAAACTAAATCATACGTGTATATGTTGACATTTAAGAGATATACAGTCAAGAAAATAAAGGGCAATGCTGATGTATATGCGGATTAGACACCAAAAAAACACTCAACAAATGGCTACAATTTAAGAAATGTGTTTAGTGACGGCATCAGATTCCTAATTGATGGAGAAAGGTATGGTAGCAAGAAAAGCTACTTCTAAGAGGTTATCAAGTGTTTTCGCTCGACGATTCCGTTCTTGGGTGGTTGGTTTGGCCCTTGTACCTTTAACTCGAATCCTATCCCGGTATATCCCATTTTAATTTTACACCATTGTGAACCTTACGCCTTTTTTACTCTCTGATCGACGTTCTCGACATTGAAAAATCTTCGTAAAATAAATCGCACGTGTATATGTTGACTTTTAAGAGATATACAGTCAAGAATATCAAGGGCAATATTGATATATATGCGGATTTGACACCAAAAAAACACTCAACAAATGGCTACAATTTAAGGAATGTGTTTAATGACGGCATCAGATTCTTAATTGATGGAGAAAGGTCCGTGGCAAGAAAACCTACTTCTAGAAGGTTGTCAAGTGTTTTCGCTCGACGATTCCATTCTTGGGTGGTTGGTTTGGCCCTTGTTCCTGTAACTCGATTCCTAGCCCGGTATATCCCATTTTCATTTTACACCATTGTGAACCTTATTCCTTTTTTACTCTCCGATCGAGGTTCTCGGCATTGAAAAAAATGTCGTAAACTAAATCACACGTGTATATGTTGACATTTAAGAGATATACAGTTAAGAAAATCAAGGGCAATGGTGATATATTTGCGGATTGGACATCAAAAAAACACTCAACAAATGGCAACAATTTAAGGAATGTGTTTAGTGACGGCATCAGATTCCTAATTGATGGAGAAAGGTCTGGTGGCAAGAAAAGCTGCTTCTAGAAGGTTGTCAAGTGTTTTCGCTCGACGACTCCATTCTTGGATGGTTGGTTTGGCCATTGTTCCTGTAACTCGAATCCTAGCCCGGTATATCCCATTTTAATTTTACACCATTATGAACCTTACGCCTTTTTTACTCTCTGATCAAGGTTCTCGGCATTGAAAAATGTTCGTAAACTAAATCACACGTGTATATGTTGACATTTAAGAGATATACAGTCAAGAAAATCAACAGAAATGGTGATATATATGTGGATTAGACACCAAAAAAAACACTCAACAAATGGCTACAATTTAAGGAATGTGTTTTGTGACAGCATCAGATTCCTAATTGATGGAGAAAGGTCTGGTCGCAAGAAAAAGCTGCTTCTAGGAGGTTGTCAAGTGTTTTCGCTCGACGATTCCATTCTTGGGTGGTTGGTTTGGCCCTTGTTCCAGTAACTCGATTCCTAGCCCGGTATATCCCATTTTCATTTTACACCATTGTGAACCTTATTCCTTTTTTACTCTCCGATCGAGGTTCTCGGCATTGAAAAATATTCGTAAACTAAATCACACGTGTATATGTTGACATTTAAGAGATATACAGTTAAGAAAATCAAGGGCAATGGTGATATATTTGCGGATTAGACATCAAAAAAACACTCAACAAATGGCAACAATTTAAGGAATGTGTTTAGCGACGCCATCAGATTCCTAATTGATGGAGAAAGGTCTGGTGGCAAGAAAAGCTGCTTCTAGATGGTTGTCAAGTGTTTTCGCTCGACGATTCCATTCTTGGATGGTTGGTTTGGCCATTGTTCCTGTAACTCGAATCCAAGCCCAGTATATCCCATTTTAATTTTACACCATTATGAACCTTACGCCTTTTTTACTCTCTGATCAAGGTTCTCGGCATTGAAAAATGTTCGTAAACTAAATCACACGTGTATATGTTGACATTTAAGAGATATACAGTCAAGAAAATCAACGGAAATGGTGATATATATGTGGATTAGACACCAAAAAAAACACTCAACAAATGGCTACAATTTAAGGAATGTGTTTTGTGACAGCATCAGATTCCTAATTGATGGAGAAAGGTCTGGTCGCAAGAAAAAGCTGCTTCTAGGAGGTTGTCAAGTGTTTTCGCTCGACGATTCAATTCTTGGGTGGTTGGTTTGGCCCTTGTTCCTGTAACTTGAATCGTATCCCGTTATATCCCATTTTAATTTTACACCATCGTGAACCTTACACCTTTTTTACACTCTGATCGACGTTCTCGGCATTGAGAAATCTTCGTAAACTAAATCACACGCGTATATGTTGACATTTAACAGATATACAAAGAAGAAAAATCAAGGGCAATGGTGATATATATGCGGATTAGACACCAAAAAAAAAACACTCAACAAATGGCTACAATTTAAGAAATGTGTTTAGTGACGGCATCAGATTCCTAATTGATGGAGAAAGGTATGGTGGCAAGAAAAGCTATTTCTAAGAGGTTATCAAGTGTTTTCGCTCGACGATTCCGTTCTTAGGTGGTTGGTTTGGCCCTTGTACCTGTAACTCGAATCCTAACCCGGTATATCCCATTTTAATTTTACACCATTGTGAACCTTACGCCTTTTTTACTCTCTGATCGACGTTCTCGGCATTGAAAAATCTTCGTAAAATAAATCGCACGTGTATATGTTGACATTTAAGAGTTATACAGTCAAGAAAATCAAGGGCAATGGTGATATATATGCGGATTAGACACCAAAAAAACACTCAACAAATGGCTACAATTTAAGGAATGTGTTTAATGACGGCATCAGATTCCTAATTGATGGAGAAAGGTCTGTGGCAAGAAAAGCTGCTTCTAGAAGGTTGTCAAGTGTTTTCGCTCGACGATTCCATTCTTGGGTGGTTGGTTTGGCCCTTGTTCCTGGAACTCGATTCCTAGCCCGGTATATCCCATTTTCATTTTACACCATTGTGAACCTTATTCCTTTTTTACTCTCTGATCGAGGTTCTCGGCGTTGAAAAATTTTCGTAAACTAAATCACACATGTATATGTTGACATTTAAGAGATATACAGTTAAGAAAATCAAGGGCAATGGTGATATATTTGCGGATTAGACATCAAAAAAACACTCAACAAATGGCTACAATTTAAGTAATGTGTTTAGTGACGGCATCAGATTCCTAATTGATGGAGAAAGGTCTGGTGGCAAGAAAAGCTGCTTCTAGAAGGTTGTCAAGTGTTTTCGCTCGACGATTCCATTCTTGGATGGTTGGTTTGGCCATTGTTCCTGTAACTCGAATCCTAGCCCGGTATATCCCATTTTAATTTTACACCATTATGAACCTTACGCCTTTTTTACTCTCTGATCAAGGTTCTCGGCATTGAAAAATGTTCGTAAACTAAATCACACGTGCATATGTTGACATTTAAGAGATATACAGTCAAGAAAATCAACGGAAATGGTGATATATATGTGGATTAGACACCAAAAAAACACTCAACAAATGGCTACAATTTAAGGAATGTGTTTTGTGACAGCATCAGATTCCTAATTGATGGAGAAAGGTCTGGTCGCAAGAAAAGCTGCTTCTAGGAGGTTGTCAAGTGTTTTCGGTCGATGATTCCATTCTTGAGTGGTTGGTTTGGCCCTTGTTCCTGTAACTTGAATCGTAGCCCGTTATATCCCATTTTAATTTTACACCATCGTGAACCTTACACCTTTTTTACTCTCTGATCGACGTTCTTGGCATTGAGAAATCTTCGTAAACTAAATCACACGTGTATATGTTGACATTTAACAGATATACAAAGAAGAAAAATCAAGGGCAATGGTGATATATATGCGGATTAGACACCAAAAAAAACACTCAACAAATGACTACAATTTAAGGAATGTGTTTAGTGACGGCATCAGATTCCTAATTGATGGAGAAAGGTCTGTGGCAAGAAAAGCTGCTCCTAGAAGGTTGTCAAGTGTTTTCGCTCGACGATTCCATTCTTGGGTGGTTGGTTCGGCCCTTGTTCCTGTAACTCGATTCCTAGCCCGGTATATCCCATTTTCATTTTACACCATTGTGAACCTTATTCCTTTTTTACTCTCTGATCGAGGTTCTCGGCATTGAAAAATCTTCATAAACTAAATCACACGTGTATATGTTGACATTTAAGAGATATACAGTCAAGAAAATCAAGGGCAATGGTGATATATATGCGGATTAGACACCAAAAAAAACACTCAATAAATGGCTACAATTTAAGGAATGTGTTTAGTGACGGCATCAGATTCCTAATTGATGGAGAAAGGTCTGATGGCAAGAAAAGCTGCTTCTAGGAGGTTGTCAAGTGTTTTCGCTCGACGATTCCATTCTTGGGTGGTTGGTTTCGCCCATGTTCCTGTAACTTGATGGAATGGGTTTGGAATGGTGTTTAACATGTTTAAGTGATTAACTTTATGAGTTTTTATGGGTTTAAATGTTTGGAATTGAATAACTATGAGAAGTTGATGTTTTGTAGGTTAAACACGAAGATTGGACGTGTTTCGAGGAAAATAAGTGGAGTGGAATTGAAGATCTTGGGATGTGGTATGATAGAGGGCTGAATTATGAAGACGTGGCCACAAACGGAGAGGAAATCGGACTTAAAACGAGGAAGTTATGAAGAAAACAGTGTTGTGAAGAATCTGTCAGCAGTAGGCTACGGTTTCAGCCTGTTCCAGCGTAGCCTACGGTGCTGGGTTACGAAAATTGATTAAAAACATGTGAAAAAAATAGGGTTAAGATATCTTTCATTCTGAATAGAGAGGCACGACCTAAGGGACGATTTTTAGGGGTTCTTCTTGGGTTTTTCCATCATTCCACACCACCTAATAATCATTCCATCATCAATCATGCCTTCCAACATCAAGATTGAAGATCAATTCACAAGCATGAGCGGCTAATTCCTTCATGGTTTCCTCCGGATGGAGGATTTTCGTATGTTAGGTGACTTTATGTGTTTTTGACATTTATTAACTCGGTGATCTAAGCATTCGATGCTTTTCACCTATGATTTGATTGGTTGACTGTAAACAGTTACATTTTATTTAATCGTTAATCTTTAATCATTCAATTCCCGAGAGTTCTAGTAATCGGGATATATTTGAGGCGGGATTAGGGTTGGTAATTGTGATTGATATTCATTTGATAACCTCCCATTATGTATTGATCGGAGTACTTAGTCGTTGAATATCACAATCAATTGATTAGGTCAAACACTTATGTCTATGTGAGTGTTATGATAAAACGCATAATCGAATCTAACTGGAAATCTGAATTCCGGAGGGACCATTGTTCTTCTTATTGATTAAAACCTCAATTTAATTCGTTTACTTTAGCAATTTCACAAATCCACAATCAAGATTTACTTTTACGCAATAGATAAGCAACATTTAACATTTCGACACTTTCCACAATCCTCCCTTGGTTCGATACCTTGCTTATTCTATACTAATAGTTTAAATAGGTTTTTGCATGTTCTTCACGACAGACATCAAAATGGCGCCGTTGCCGGGGAGGCGTGCGCAAAGTGCTTAGTGTTAAGTTCTAGTTTTAGTTAAATACACAAAAATCCAAAAATAGTGTTTTTTTTTTAGTTTGTTCTGTTTTGTTCGGATTTACGCGAGGTTTTCTTGTTTGTGCTTGTGCAGGTGATCTAGGAAGTGTATGCATCATACTCGGAATTCCGGGAAGTCATCTCCATTAGTGTTCGACCCCGAGATCGAGAGAACTGTAAAGCATACAAAGCGAGTACTACATCGTGAGAACAAGATCCTACAATCACCTATACCAACATCTAAGACAATGGAGAACTCAGCAACTCCGGAGAAACAACCGCAAGATCCACTCCCACAGCAACAATTCTCACCAACACCTACCCAACCTTCACCAAACACTACCATACCACCACCACAGTCTACACAACCTACTTCTACATCTCCAGTACCATCATTCTCAACCTTTTTCCCAAACCTTGATAACATTCAACCAACTTCTACCCAAGCAACATCTCTTCAACATCCAACTACAACCCAGGCTGTCAATTTACAGCATTCGTCTCCTTACGTTAGAATCATTCCCGATGATACTGCATCACCGAGTCAGACTCAAGGACCTAACGCAACATCAATTCCACCAGCCACCCGACCGGTTATTTCACAGCAAAGTCAGCCAATGCCACATCTTTACAGGTCGACCATTTATGATCAAGGAAATAACTCAGGAGATTTTGATGATGGCTATGAGGAATATGATAACTACATGGGTCAAAACGAGAGACAAGTGGTTAACACGGGTAGCTATGAGAGGCAAACAGTCGGATTGGGTGTGGCCGAGAGAGTCAATCAAGGGAACGTAGGGTATCAACAATATGTGCAACCAACGCCAATACAACAACAGGTACCACAACAATATCATCAACCTGACCCACTCAATCAGCAGCCTGCTCCGAGAAGGCCGATGGTGGACATTCCATTACCACCGCCGGTACCTCAGATGCAGGGTCAGGCAAGACCGCTGCCACGAAACCTACACCGACCGGTGATTTTACCGGAAGGAATTCCACGACGAAATAATCAAGGTCCAGTTCGAGGCATAGAGAGCCACTTCAGGCCTGCTATAGTTAACAACCCATCACCGGTTGTGATCCCGCAATTACAAGGAGGGCGGTCATTCGAAGTACGAACACAATCAATATCCAGTCTGCCTAAGTTTCATGGTCACGCACATGAAGAACCATATCTACACATTGCTGCATATGATGCACGTTGCAACACAATCAGTAGCCAAGGGTTCTCAGTTGATGATGTGAAATTGGTACTTTTCCAATTCACACTTGAAGACAAAGCATAGCAATGGTTTCATTCGCTACCGTCAGCTTCGATCTTCACATGGGGCGAAATGCAGCAACAATTTTTAGATGAGTTCTATACTCATTTGCGTACTAACAATGCAAGAAAGGATATTCGAGGGTTTCAACAACAGCCCGGTGAGTTATTTCACGAAGCGTTCAATCGTTTCAAAATGATGCTCAAGAACTATCCACATCATGAGATATATTTGTGGGAGCTTATTAATACATTCCACGAAGGCTTAACAGATGAAGATGCCAGAGATGTAAATTCAATATCCAATGGTACTTTTGGAATGAATTACGAAGAAGATGATTGGGAATATTTGGAAAGAACCGCAAGGGCGTCAAAACGCAAAGCTCAATCCTCTAGAAGTGCACGACATTCGACAGTGAGAGCAGTAGAGAATCCACCGGAGGTAAACGGTCAGTTTCCATTGTGTGGACGTTGTGGAGATCTAGGGCATATAGCGGATCAATGCCCGGGCATAATTGGTGAAAATGAAGATGTGAACTATGTGCAAGGTGGGGGTGGTGGAAGAAATTTCAACATGAAATCCAACACATATCACCCGGACCTTAGAAATCACCCGAATTTTAGCTATGGGAATGCAAATAATCAACTAAATCCGGGATTTCAAGGAAACAATCAGTCTGGTGGTCAAAGAAACTTCAATCAGAACCGATTTCAGGGCAACTTTCAAGGTGGCTACCAAAATGATCAAAGAGGACAAGCTGGGTCGTCTAACACTTCGGGGGGTAACGATATGATGGAGATGTTGAAATCAATTCAGCTTGAATTACAAAATCAAAGGCTCGAGATGCAAAATCGTGCTCAAAAGGATGAGGTGCGAGATAAAGCCGTTCAATCATTAACCACACAAATGGCCCAACTTGCAACCGATGTGAAGGAGCTGAAGCAGAGTAGCGGAAATTTGCCGAGTGATACCCAAATAAACCCCAAGAATGCATGGAGCACACTGATCAGTGGGGTAAATCCGGTTTCTAGAAATATTTGCTATGATAACGAATTGTCTGCTTCTCATGTGATTGTAGGTCTAAATGAAGCGGATGCGAAAGAAAGCGGAATTGATTTAGGGGAACCGGTTGTTCCAATAAGAGTTGGCAAGTTCAAAATCCAAAAGGCATTGCTGGATTATGGAGCAGGGACGAGTGTACTACCCGGTAGCTTGTATGACCAGTATGATTTTGGTCCTTTGCAAGCATGTGATAGCATGGCAATGTTCGCGGATGCAAGTTGGAAACAACCCCGGGGGGTTGTGAAGGATATGGTCATCCAACTGGGGGAGTTCTACTACTCGATGGAATTTATGGTGATCGACTATGCACCATCAAACACATATGAGCAGCCACAGGTGGTTTTGGGTCGCCCATTTCTGTATACCGCTAATGCACAGATCGATTGCAGAGGCGGAATGGTCACAATGAGTTACAATAATCGTAAGTTGTACTTTAACGTGTTTTTAAAAACTATTTCTTACGATCTTGTTGATGATTCTTGTAACACAGTTGCTACTAACGAAGATGTTTCAAGTGTGACCAAGGACAGGTTAGAGACGAGTGATGTTGGATGTCACAGGCCGAAAGGCGAGATGAGTGGACATTAGGTGAAGAAAGCGGAAGTGAAAGAGAAAGTGAATGCAAGAAAACCACCCAACGGTGGTATTAGAAGGGGCAATGAAGTTGCATTTAACCACAAATGGCGTGAAGCTGCAAACCTCACACAAAACCAGATGGAACTGTATGTGGAGAAGTTGGGAGGCAAGCAGGCGTCTGAGCCGCCATGAGGGTCACGAGAAATCCGGCTGAAGACTAAAACTTAGCGCTACCGGGAGGCAACCCGGATTTCGGTACATATTTCGTTTCATTTTTGTATATTTCTAGTTGTTTTGTTTTTAATGGTTTGAAGGGATTCCGGAGATTCTACCCACAGCGTCGAGCAAGTGTGGGGAAGTTGGAACCACCCAGTTATGTTTTCGAATTAAATTGAGTGTCGCGGACGACACCAATTTTTTACGGGGGGTGGAGCGGGCATGAAAAAAGATCGTTCTTTTACAATAAAACGTCTAAGGGACCATCAAATCATTTAAATCATTATTATTATTATTATTAGTATTATTAATTAAAAAAAAGATCATACGTTTGAAAAAAAATAATAATAATAAAAAAATGAATCATATGGGAATGAATGTGAATGCATTAATTGCATCACATGTGGCTGCAAAAAGGAGCTCAAAGACTCACACAAATCAGAAAAAAAAAAAACAAAACAAAACAAAACAAAACGTACGGGTGGGTATTTTAGTAGCCTACGGCTCCAAGAGTAAAAATATGAACAGAAGGTTTTTCTAGTAAGCTACGGGGTTTCAGTACTTTACGGTTCATAGCTGGGCATATTTTATTCATTCACATCAGAAGGGTTGTTGTTGTAGGCTACGCTTCAAGTGTAGGATACGACTTCATTCAAACCACCAAGTCGGAAGTTACGTGTTGTAGCCTACGGAGGGACTGTAACCTACACTTTCAGCTGGTTCACATGGGTCGGTTCAGGTAAAACGGGTTGACCCGGGTTAAAAAAAAATAATAATAATAATAACATAACACCTCCGACTCCAGCCTAATTCTCGGTTCATTCATCTCTCTAATCCCTTTCAAGAACCCTACCTCCTCCATAACCACTCCCATCTCTAAAACCATCAAATCTTAACCAAATCGAGTGGTTCTTGCATCTATCTTGCCTAATTTTTCGAGGAGAACAAACCCCTAATATTTATTTTACCCGATTCGTGTTCGTCTGAGAGAAATCAGAGAAGAAGGGTGACGAACCCTAGTATCATATATTGGGGGTTTTCACTTTGGAGTGTACTTGGTTGCAATTGAAGTTTACTCTAGCAATTCTAAACATAAAAGGTACGTTTTTGACCAGTTTTGCTCAAGATTGTTGGATGTATAGCACTTTATGGTTGAGATATGCTTCATAGATGAATGTTAATGCTTGAGACTGATGATGTGGTAGTCTGAGTGCGATTTTCTGTCATGAACCTTTGAGTAATACTTGAATTTGATGCTAACATATGGTTAAATTGTTGGATGGAATGTGGTTGGGTTGCTAGATGATGTTGATTTGGGCTTGTTGAACATGTCATATTGCTTAAAAATCGATTGTTAAACTCGTAAGCTGGTATTTGATGAAACTCGGTAATTTTTTTTTAAAGTTCTAAAATCTTGTTTCGTACTTACATGGGAGCTTTGTGAGTTGAATTTCAACAAGCCGAATAGCCATAATGTTAAACAAGTGTGGGGACGTTGTTGGTGTCACACACTTGTTTAAAGTTTGAGAATGTGCACTGACATGGATTCTTGGTTTGATGTTTATATGTGTGTAGGATGGGAGATGTTGATGGTGATGATGCTGAGGATGTAGCCACACGTTTTGATGTGGGTATGAGTTCAGGGGTACCAAATGTCGAGGATGTGAGTGAGTTCGTTGTGCGGGAGAGCCGCCATTACATCATTCAGCATGGTTGGACCTGGAGCAGGATGCGCCTCCCGAAGGTTATCTTGATATGATGAAGGGGGTCTTTGGAGACCCTAAGCCACCCCATCACTGAGCACTCTCTGATCCCCGATCAGGTCCATGTGTTCTTTTGTGACTTTTTATTTTGTGATGTATTTATTCATGGGCTTAGGTGGTCGGGTGGAGCTTTGAACTATTTTTATTTGTTTTCTTTTTGGTGTGTTTTAGTTGTTCGTAAACTTGGTGGTGTAACTATTGTTATGTGTCGGAATGGTATTGTGCATTTTTATGTGTTTGGTTGGTTGGTGGGTTGAATTAGTCGCTTGTGAATGTGATAAGATGGAATGAATTGATAAACCACATGTTTTGAGCTAAAAACCTATACATTGTCAACCTATACATTGGGGACAATGTATCTCAAGTGTGGGGATGAAGGGAAAAGTAAAAAAAAAAATCAAATGGTTTGTTTTTAAGTGATCTAATAGGGCACGAAAGCGACTGTTCAGTACATGCCAGTTTGTTCTGACTTGTTTGGGTAGAGGTCCTTAGTCATGGTTTAGTCTTTGAGATGTAGAATGAACCGTTTTCAGCAAGTGTTTTATAGAAAATGTGTAAAACTTGCCTAACTAGGGGTAACAAGCTATTGGCACAATAAATGCATGCACACATCGGTAACCTTGTTTCCCCACTTTTGTGAGACTCTTGAGCCTACTAGAATTGTTAGTTGGATTTGAAATATTTATATATTCATTTGTTGAGAGTAGGCCGTATGTTGCTCTGTTTTAGAACTTGTGTGATTTGATACATGCTGAGACTGTGGTTTAGCGTATGCACATAGATGATAAAGGCATTAGGATTCCTTCATTTGTTCATATGTTGATTGTTTATCCATTCTACCTTAGTAAACCATGTTGAGCCTTTCACCCTTCGTTTGTTACACCTTGTTTGAGCCGTTTGATTACCAACCATGAATGACAATTGTGTGTTAGATATTTGTTGAAAGATTAAAAAAAACGAAAAAAAACAAAGAAAGAAAAAGGAAAACAGAAATCATTGTTATGTTTGTGTTAAATAAATGGGTCGAAAATCACCCAAAGTGTTAGTAGTATTGTGAATAAGTTGTTATGGTTTGGTATATTCATTTGTGTTAGCCAATGAAAAAAAAAATGCCAAAAATATTCCCTTACCTTTACCCTTAACCCAAAACCCGCAAAGTCCTTTTGATATGTGCTATGTTATATGTTATAGTGGAGGTGTGATTGTCATACAAGCTTATGAGTACAGAGTTTCATCTTCGGTTTTTGAGTGATTATACTAGTGTATTACATGCTAGTTCAGATATTAAACTGAGAGGGGTGAAAAATTGTGAGGGGTGTGTTGCATAAGAATAAAAGCCAGAAGCATGTTAGGTTTAGTTAGGCGAGTTTGTATTAAAAAAAAGATGTATCACTTTTACTTGCTGAATTAACACATCTAGTGCAAATCATGATTAGGGTATGACTTTGGACCTTAGCTAAGACATGATCGGGGCGGTTGGGGTATTTGTTCGGTTTGTTATAGTGTTTCGAACGGATTTGCTTGAGGGCAAGCAAAGGCCAAGTGTGGGGATGTGATGGAATGGGTTTGGAATGGTGTTTAACATGTTTAAGTGATTAACTTTATGAGTTTTTATGGGTTTAAATGTTTGGAATTGAATAACTACGAGAAGTTGATGTTTTATAGGTTAAACACGAAGATTGGACGTGTTTCGAGGAAAATAAGTGGAGTGGAATTGAAGATCTTGGGATGTGGTATGATAGAGGGCTGAATTATGAAGACGTGGCAACAAACGGAGAGGAAATCGGACTTAAAACGAGGAAGTTATGAAGAAAACAGTGTTGTGAAGAATCTGTCAGCAGTAGGCTACGGTTTCAGCCTGTTCCAGCGTAGCCTACGGTGTTGGGTTACGAAAATTGATTAAAAACATGTGAAAAAATAGGGTTAAGATATCTTTCATTCTGAATAGAGAGGCACGACCTAAGGGACGATTTTTGGGGGGTTCCTCTTGGGTTTTTCCATCATTCCACACCACCTAATAATCATTCCATCATCAATCATGCCTTCCAACATCAAGATTGAAGATCAATTCACAAGCATGAGCGGCTAATTCCTTCATGGTTTCCTCCGGATGGAGGATTTTCGTATGTTAGGTGACTTTATGTGTTTTTGACATTTATTAACTCGGTGATCTAAGCATTCGATGCTTTTCACCTATGATTTGATTGGTTGATTGTAAACAGTTACATTTTATTTAATCGTTAATCTTTAATCATTCAATTCCCGAGAGTTCTAGTAATCGGGATATATTTGAGGCGGGATTAGGGTTGGTAATTGTGATTGATATTCATTTGATAACCTCCCATTATGTATTGATCGGAGTACTTAGTCGTTGAATATCACAATCAATTGATTAGGTCAAACACTTATGCCTATGTGAGTGTTATGATAAAACGCATAATCGAATCTAACTGGAAATCTGAATTCCGGAGGGACCATTGTTCTTCTTATTGATTAAAACCTCAATTTAATTCGTTTACTTTAGCAATTTCACAAATCCACAATCAAGATTTACTTTTACGCAATAGATAAGCAACATTTAACATTTCGACACTTTCCACAATCCTCCCTTGGTTCGATACCTTGCTTATTCTATACTAATAGTTTAAATAGGTTTTTGCATGTTCTTCATGACAGACATCATAACTCGAATCATAGCCCGTTATATCCCATTTTAATTTTACACCATTGTGAACCTTATGCCTTTTTTACACTCTGATCGAGGTTCTCGGCATTGAAAAATCTTTGTAAACTAAATCACACGTGTATATGTTGACATTTAAGAGATATACAATCAAGAAAATAAATGGCAATGCTGATATATATGCGGATTAGACACCAAAAAACCACTCAACAAATGGCTACAATTTAAGAAATGTGTTTAGTGACGGCATCAGATTCCTAATTGATGGAGAAAGGTATGGTGGCAAGAAAAGCTACTTCTAGGAGGTTATCAAGTGTTTTCGCTCGACGATTCCGTTCTTGGGTGATTGGTTTGGCCCTTGTACATGTAACTCGAATCCTATCCCGGTATATCCCATTTTAATTTTACACCATTGTGAACCTTACACCTTTTTTACTCTCTGATCGACGTTCTCGGCATTGAAAAATCTTCGTAAACTAAATCACACGTGTATATGTTGACATTTAAGAGATATACAGTCAAAAAAATCAAGAGCAATGGTGATATATATGCGGATTAAACACCAAAAAAACACTCAACAAATGGCTACAATTTAAGGAATGTGTTTAGTGACGGCATCAGATTCCTAATTGATGGAGAAAGGTCTGTGGAAAGAAAAGCTGCTTCTAGAAGGTTGTCAAGTGTTTTAGCTCGACGATTCCATTCTTGGGTGGTTGGTTTGGCCCTTCTTCCTGTAACTCGATTCCTAGCCCGGTATATCCCATTTTCATTTTACACCATTGTGAACCTTATTCCTTTTTTACTCTCTGATCGAGGTTCTCGGCATTGAAAAATCTTCGTAAACTAAATCACACGTGTATATGTTGACATTTAAGAGATATACAGTTAAGAAAATCAAGGGCAATGGTGATATATTTGTGGATTAGACATCAAAAAAACACTCAACAAATGGCTACAATTTAAGGAATGTGTTTAGTGACGGCATCAGATTCCTAATTGATGGAGAAAGGTCTGGTGGCAAGAAAAGCTGCTTCTAGAAGGTTGTCAAGTGTTTTCGCTCGACGATTCCATTCTTGGATGGTTGGTTTGGCCATTGTTCCTGTAACTCGAATCCTAGCCCGGTATATCCCATTTTAATTTTACACCATTATGAACCTTACGCCTTTTTTACTCTCTGATCAAGGTTCTCGGCATTGAAAAATCTTCGTAAACTAAATCACACGTGTATATGTTGACATTTAAGAGATATATAGTCAAGAAAATCAACGGAAATGGTGATATATATGCGGATTAGACACCAAAAAAAAACACTCAACAAATGGCTACAATTTAAGGAATGTGTGTTGTGACAGCATCCGATTCCTAATTGATGGAGAAAGGTCTGGTCGCAAGAAAATCTGCTTCTAGGAGGTTGTCAAGTGTTTTCGCTCGACGATTCCATTCTTGGGTGGTTGGTTTGGCCCTTGTTCCTGTAACTTGAATCGTAGCCCAGTATATCCCATTTTAATTTTACACCATCGCGAACCTTACACCTTTTTTACTCTCTGATCGACGTTCTCGGCATTGAAAAATCTTCGTAAACTAAATCACACGTGTATATGTTGACATTTAACAGATATACAATGAAGAAAAATCAAGGGCAATGGTGATATATATGCGGATTAGACACAAAAAAAAAACACTCAACAAATGGCTACAATTTAAGGAATGTGTTTAGTGATGGCATCAGATTCCTAATTGATGGAGAAAGGTCTGTGGCAAGAAAAGCTGCTTCTAGAAGGTTGTCAAGTGTTCTCGCTCGACGATTCCATTCTTGGGTGGTTGGTTTGGCCCTTGTTCCTGTAACTCGATTCCTAGCCCGGTATATCCCATTTTCATTTTACACCATTGTAAAACTTATTCCTTTTTTACTCTCTGATCGAGGTTCTCGGCATTGAAAAATCTTCGTAAACTAAATCACACGTGTATATGTTGACATTTAAGAGATATACAGTTAAGAAAATCAAGGGCAATGGTGATATATTTGCGGATTAGACATCAAAAAAAACACTCAACAAATGGCTACAATTTAAGGAATGTGTTTAGTGACGGCATCAGATTCCTAATTGATGAAGAAAGGTCTGGTGGCAAGAAAAGCTGCTTCTAGAAGGTTGTCAAGTGTTTTCGCTCGACGATTCCATTCTTGGATGGTTGGTTTGGCCATTGTTCCTGTAACTCGAATCCTATCCCGGTATATCCCATTTTAATTTTACACCATTATGAACCTTACGCCTTTTTTACTCTCTGATCAAGGTTCTCGGCATTGAAAAATCTTCGTAAACTAAATCACACGTGTATATGTTGACATTTAAGAGATATACAGTCAAGAAAATCAACGGAAATGGTGATATATATGCGGATTAGACACCAAAAAAAACACTCAACAAATGGCTACAATTTAAGGAATGTGTTTTGTGACAGCATCAGATTCCTAATTGATGGAGAAAGGTCTGGTCGCAAGAAAAGCTGCTTCTAGGAGGTTGTCAAGTGTTTTCGCTCGACGATTCCATTCTTGGGTGGTTGGTTTGGCCCTTGTTCCTGTAACTTGAATCGTAGCCCGGTATATCCCATTTTAATTTTACACCATCGTGAACCTTACACCTTTTTTACTCTCTGATCGACGTTCTCGGCATTGAAAAATCTTCGTAAACTAAATCACACGTGTATATGTTGACATTTAACAGATATACAATGAAGAAAAATCAAGGGCAATGGTGATATATATGCGGATTGGACAACAAAAAAAAACTCTCAACAAATGGCTACAATTTAAGGAATGTGTTTAGTGACGGCATCAGATTCCTAATTGATGGAGAAAGGTCTGTGGCAAGAAAAGCTGCTTCTAGAAGGTTGTCAAGTGTTCTCGCTCGACGATTCCATTCTTGGGTGGTTGGTTTGGCCCTTGTTCCTGTAACTCGATTCCTAGCCCGGTATATCCCATTTTCATTTTACACCATTGTAAACCTTATTCCTTTTTACTCTCTGATCGAGGTTCTCGGCATTGAAAAATCTTCGTAAACTAAATCACACGTGTATATGTTGACATTTAAGAGATATACAGTTAAGAAAATCAAGGGCAATGGTGATATATTTGCGGATTAGACATAAAAAAACACTCAACAAATGGCTACAATTTAAGGAATGTGTTTAGTGACGGCATCAGATTCCTAATTGATGAAGAAAGGTCTGGTGGCAAGAAAAGCTGCTTCTAGAAGGTTGTCAAGTGTTTTCGCTCGACGATTCCATTCTTGGATGGTTGGTTTGGCCATTGTTCCTGTAACTCGAATCCTATCCCGGTATATCCCATTTTAATTTTACACCATTATGAACCTTACGCCTTTTTTACTCTCTGATCAAAGTTCTCGGCATTGAAAAATCTTCGTAAACTAAGTCACACGTGTATATGTTGACATTTAAGAGATATACAGTCAAGAAAATCAACGGAAATGGTGATATATATGCGGATTAGACACCAAAAAAAACACTCAACAAATGGCTACAATTTAAGGAATGTGTTTTGTGACAGCATCAGATTCCTAATTGATGGAGAAAGGTCTGGTCGCAAGAAAAGTTGTTCTAGGAGGTTGTCAAGTGTTTTCGCTCGACGATTCCATTCTTGGGTGGTTGGTTTGGCCCTTGTTCCTGTAACTTGAATCGTAGCCCGGTATATCCCATTTTAATTTTACACCATCGTGAACCTTACACCTTTTTTACTCTCTGATCGACGTTCTCGGCATTGAAAAATCTTCGTAAACTAAATCACACGTGTATATGTTGACATTTAACAGATATACAATGAAGAAAAATCAAGGGCAATGGTGATATATATGCGGATTAGACAACAAAAAAAAACTCTCAACAAATGGCTACAATTTAAGGAATGTGTTTAGTGACGGCATCAGATTCCTAATTGATGGAGAAAGGTCTGTGGCAAGAAAAGCTGCTTCTAGAAGGTTGTCAAGTGTTTTCGCTCGACGATTCCATTCTTGGGTGGTTGGTTTGGCCCTTGTTCCTGTAACTCGATTCCTAGCCCGGTATATCCCATTTTCATTTTACACCATTGTGAACATTATTCCTTTTTTACTCTCTGATCGAGGTTCTCGGCATTGAAAAATCTTTGTAAACTAAATCACACGTGTATATGTTGACATTTAAGAGATATACAGTTAAGAAAATCAAGGGCAATGGTGATATATTTGCGGATTAGACATCAAAAAAACACTCAACAATTGGCTACAATTTAAGGAATGTGTTTAGTGACGGCATCAGATTCCTAATTGATGAAGAAAGGTCTGGTGGCAAGAAAAGCAGCTTCTAGAAGGTTGTCAAGTGTTTTCGCTCGACGATTCCATTCTTGGATGGTTGGTTTGGCCATTGTTCCTGTAACTCGAATCCTAACCCGGTATATCCCATTTTAATTTTACACCATTATGAACCTTACGCCTTTTTTACTCTCTGATCAAGGTTCTCGGCATTGAAAAATCTTCGTAAACTAAATCACACGTGTATATGTTGACATTTAAGAGATATACAGTCAAGAAAATCAACGGAAATGGTGATATATATGCGGATTAGACACCAAAAAAAACACTCAACAAATTTCTACAATTTAAGGAATGTGTTTTGTGACAGCATCAGATTCCTAATTGATGGAGAAAGGTCTGGTCGCAAGAAAAGCTGCTTCTATGAGGTTGTCAAGTGTTTTCGCTCGACGATTCCATTCTTGGATGGTTGGTTTGGCCATTGTTCCTGTAACTTGAATCGTAGCCCGGTATATCCCATTTTAATTTTACACCATCGTGAACCTTACACCTTTTTTACTCTCTAATCAAGGTTCTCGGCATTGAAAAATCTTCGTAAACTAAATCACACGTGTATATGTTGACATTTAAGAGATATACAATGAAGAAAAATCAAGGGCAATGGTGATATATATGCGGATTTGACACCAAAAAAAAACTCTCAACAAATGGCCACAATTTAAGGAATGTGTTTAGTGACGGCATCAGATTCCTAACTGATGGAGAAAGGTCTGTGGCAAGAAAAGCTGCTTCTAGAAAGTTGTCAAGTGTTTTCGCTCGACGATTCCATTCTGGGGTGGTTGGTTGGGCCTTTGTTCCTGTAACTCGATTCCTAGCCCGGTATATCCCATTTTCATTTTACACCATTGTGAACCTTATTCCTTTTTTACTCTCTGATCAAGGTTCTCGGCATTGGAAAATCTTCGTAAACTAAATCACACGTGGATATGTTGACATTTAAGAGATATACAATTAAGAAAATCAAGGGCAATGGTGATATATTTGCGGATTAGACGTAAAAAAACACTCAACAAATGGCTACAATTTAAGGAATGTGTTTAGTGATGGCATCAGATTCCTAATTGATGGAGAAAGGTCTGGTGGCAAGAAAAGCTGCTTCTAGAAGGTTGTCAAGTGTTTTCGCTTGACGATTCTATTCTTGGATGGTTGGTTTGGCCATTGTTCCTGTAACTCGAATACTAGCCCGGTATATCCCATTTTAATTTTACACCATTATGAACCTTACGCCTTTTCTACTCTCTGATCAAGGTTCTTGGCATTGAAAAATCTTCGTAAACTAAATCACACGTGTATATGTTGACATTTAAGAGATATACAGTCAAGAAAATCAACGGAAATGGTGATATATATGCGGATTAGACCACAAAAAAAAACACTCAACAAATGGCTACAATTTAAGGAATGTGTTTTGTGACAGCATCAGATTCCTAATTGATGGAGAAAGGTCTAGTCGCAAGAAAAGCTGCTTCTAGGAGGTTGTCAAGTGTTTTCGCTTGACGATTCCATTCTTGGGTGGTTGGTTTGGCCCTTGTTCCTGTAACTTGAATCGTAGCTCGGTAGATCCCATTTTAATTTTACACCATCGTGAACCTTACACCTTTTTTACTCTCTGATCGACGTTCTCGGCGTTGAAAAATCTTCGTAAACTAAATCACACGTGTATATGTTGACATTTAACAGATATACAATGAAGAAAAATCAAGGGCAATGGTGATATATATGCGGATTAGACAACAAAAAAAACACTCAACAAATGGCTACAATTTAAGGAATGTGTTTAACGACAGCATCAGATTTCTAATTGATGGAGAAAGGTCTGGTGGCAAGAAAAGCTGCTTCTAGGAGGTTGTCAAGTGTTTTCGCTCGTCGATTCCATTCTTGGGTGGTTGGTTTAGCCCTTGTTCCTGTAACTCGAATCCTAGCCCGGTAAATCCCATTTTAATTTTACACCATTGTGAACCTTACGCCTTTTTTACTCTCTGATCAAGGTTCTCGGCAATGAAAATTCTTTGTAAACTAAATCACACGTGTATATGTTGACATTTAAGAGATATACAGTCAAGAAAAATCAAGGGCAATGGTGATATTAATGCGGATTAGACACCAAAAAAAACACTCAACAAATGACTACAATTTAATGAATGTGTTTAGTGACGGCATCGAATTCCTAATTGATAGAGAAAAGTCTGGTGGCAAGAAAAGCTGCTTCTAGGAGGTTGTCAAGTGTTTTCGCTCGACGATTCCATTCATGGGTGGTTGGTTTAGCCCTTGTTCCTGTAACTCGAATCCTAGCCCGGTATATCCCATTTTAATTTTACACCATTGTGAACCTTACGCCTTTTTTACTCTCTGATCGAAGTTCTCGGCATTGAAAAATCATCATAAACTAAATCACACGTGTATATGTCGACATTTAAGAGATATACAATCAAGAAAATCAAGGGCAATGGTGATATATATGCGGATTAGTCACCAAAAAAATCACTCATCAAATTGCTACAATTTAAGGAATGTGTTTAGTGATTGCATCAGATTCCTAATTGATGGAGAAAGGTCTGGTGGCAAGAAAAGCTGCTTCTAGGAGGTTGTAAGTGTTTTCGTTCGACGATACCATTCTTGGGTGGTTGGTTTAGCCCTTGTTCCTGTAACTCGAATCCTAGCCCGGTATATCTCATTTTAATTTTACACCATTGTGAACCTTGCGCCTTTTTTACTCTCTGATCGAGGTTCTCGGCATTGAAAAAATCTTCGTAAACTAAATCACACGTGTATATGTTGACATTTAAGAGATATATAGTTAAGAAAATCAAGAGCAATGGTGATATATATATGCGGATTAGACACCAAAAAAAACACTCAACAAATGGCTACAATTTAAGGAATGTGTTTAGTGACGTCATCAGATTCCTAATTGATGGAGAAAGGTCTGGTGGCAAGAAAAGCTGCTTCTAGGAGGTTGTCAAGTGTTTTTGCTCGATGATTCCATTCTTGGGTGGTTGGTTTGGCCCATCTTCCTGTAACTCGAATCCTAGCCCGGTATATCCCATTTTAATTTTACACCATTGTGAACCTAACGCCTTTTTTACTCTGTGATCGAGGTTCTCGGCATTGAAAAATCTTCGTAAACTAAATAACACATGCATATGTTGACATTTAAGGGATATACAGTCAAGAAAATCAAGGGCAATGGTGATATATATGCGGATTAGACACAAAAAAACACTCAACAAATGGCTACAATTTAAGGAATGTGTTTAGTGACGGCATCAGATTCCTAATTGATGGAGAAAGGTCTGGTGGCAAGAAAAGCTGCTTCTTGGAGGTTGTCAAGTGTTTTCGCTCGACGATTCCATTCTTCGGTGGTTGGTTTGGCCCTTTTTTGCTGTAATTTGAATCCTAGCCTGGTATATCCCATTTTAATTTTACACCATTGTGAACCTTACGCCTTTTTTACTCTCTGATCAAGGTTCTCGGCATTAAAAAATATTCGTAAACTAAATCACACATGTATATGTTGACATTTAAGAGATATACAGTCAAGAAAATCAAGGGAAATGGTGATATATATATATATATATATATATATATATATATATATATATATATATATATATATATATATATATGCGGATTAGCCACAAAAAAACACTCAACAAATGGCTACAATTTAAGGAATGTGTTTATTGACGGCATCAGATTCCTAATTGATGGAGAAAGGTCTGGTGGCAAGAAAAGCTGCTTCTAGGAGGTTGTCAAGTGTTTTCGATCGACGATTCCATTCTTGGGTGGTTGGTTTGGCCCTTGTTCCTGTAACTCGAATTCTAGCCCGGTATATCCCATTTTAATTTTACACCATTGTAAACCTTACGCCTTTTTTACGCTCCGATCTAGGTTCTCGGCATTGAAAAATCTTCATAAACTAAATCACTGATCTATGTGTTAACATGTAAGAGATATACAGTCAAGAAAATCAAGGGCAATGGTGATATATATGCGGATTAGACACCAAAAAAACACTCAACAAATGTCTACAATTTAAGGTATGTGTTATTGATGGCATCAGATTCCGAATTGATGGAGAAAGGTCTGGTGGTAAGAAAAGCTGCTTCTAGGAGGTTGTCAAGTGTTTTCGCTCGACGATTCCATTCTTGGGAGGTTGGTTTAGCCCTTGTTCCTGTAACTTGAATCCTAGCCCGGTATATCCCATTTTGATTTTACACCATTGTGAACCTTATGCCTTTTTTACTCTCTAATCGAGGTTCTCGGCATTGAAAAATCTTCGTAAACTAAATCACACGTGTATATGTTGACATTTAAGAGATATACATTGAAGAAAATCAAGGGTAATGGTGATATATATGCGGATTAGACACCAAAAAATAAACACTCAACAAATGGCTAAAATTTAAGGAATGTGTTTAGTGACGGCATCAGATTCCTAATTGATGGAGAAAGGTCTGGTGGCAAGAAAAGCTACTTCTAAGAGGTTGTCAAGTGTTTTCCCTCGACTATTCCATTCTTGGGTAATTGGTTTGGCCCTTGTTCCTGTAACTCAAAACCTAGCCCGGTATATCCCATTTTAATTTTACACCATTGTGAAACTTACGCCTTTTTTACTCTCTGATCGAGGTTCTCGGCATTGAAAAATCTTCGTAAACTAAATCACACGTGTATATGTTGACATTTAAGAGATATACAGTCAAGAAAATAAAGGGCAATGCTGATATATATGCGGATTAGACACCAAAAAAAACACTCAACAAATGGCTACAATTTAAGGAATGGGTTTAGTGACGGCATCAGATTCCTAATTGATGGAGTAATGTATGGTGGCAAGAAAAACTGCTTCTAGGAGGTTGTCAAGTGTTTTCGCTTGACGATTACATTCTTGGGTGGTTGGTTTGGCCCTTGTTCCTGTAACTCGAATCCTACCCCGGTATATCCCATTTTAATTTTACACCATTGTGAACCTTACGCCTTTTTTACTCTCTGATCGACGTTCTCGGCATTGAAAAATCTTCGTAAACAAAATCACACGTGTATATGTTGGCATTTAAGAGATATACAGTCAAGAAAATCAAGGGGAATGGTGATATATATGCGGATTAGACACCAAAAAAAACACTCAACAAATGGCTACAATTTAAGGAATGTGTTTAGTGACGGCATCAGATTCCTAATTGATGGAGAAAGGTCTGTGGCAAGAAAAGCTGCTTCTAGAAGGTTGTCAAGTGTTTTCGCCCGACGATTCCTTTCTTGGGTGATTGATTTGGCCTTTGTTCCTGTAACTCGATTCCTAGCCCGGTATATCCCATTTTCATTTTACACCATTGTGAACCTTATTCCTTTTTTAATCTCTGATCGAGGTTCTCGGCATTGAAAAATCTTCATAAACTAAATCACACGTGTATATGTTGACATTTAAGAGATATACAGTCAAGAAAATCAAGGGCAATTGTGATATATTTGCGGATTAGACACCAAAAAAACACTCTACAAAAGGCTACAATTTAAGTAATGTGTTTAGTGACGGCATCAGATTCCTAATTGATGGAGAAAGGTCTGGTGGAAAGAAAAGCTGCTTCTAGAAGGTTGTCAAGTGTTTTCGCTCGACGATTCCATTCTTGGGTGGTTGGTTTGGCCCTTATTCCTGTAACTCGAATCCTATCCCGGTATATCCCATTTTAATTTTACACCATTGTTAACCTTACCCCTTTTTTACTCTCTGATCGACGTTCTAGGCATTGAAAAATCTTCATAAACTAAATCACATGTGTATATGTTGACACTTAAGAGACATACAGTCAAGAAAATCAAGGGCAATGGTGATATATATGCGGATTAGACACCAAAAACACTCAACAAATGGCTACAATTTAAGGAACGTGTTTAGTGACGGCATCAGATTCCTAATTGATGGAGAAAGGTCTGGTGGCAAGAAAAGCTGCTTATAGGAGGTTGTCAAGTATTTTTGCTCGACGATTCCATTCTTGGGTGGTTGGTTTGGCCCTTGTTCTTGTAACTCGAATCCTTGCTCGGTATATCCCATTTTAATTTTACACTATTTTGAACCTTACGACTTTTTTACTCTCTGATCGAGGTTCTCGGCATTGAAAAATCTTTGTAAACTAAATCACACGGTATATTTGATATTTAAGAGATATACAGTCAAGAAAATCAAGGGCAATGGTGATATATATGCGGATTAGACACCAAAAAGAGCACTCAACAAATGGCTACAATTTAAGGAACGTGTTTAGTGACGGCATCAGATTCCTAATTGATGGAGAAACGTCTGGTGGCAAGAAAATCTGCTTCTAAGAGGTTGTCAAGTGTTTTCGCTCGATGATTCCACTCTTGGGTGGTTGGTTTGGCCCTTGTTCCTGTAACTCGAATCCTAGCCCGGTATATCACATTTTAATTTTACACCATTGTGAACCTTACGACTTTTTTACTCACTGATCGAGGTTCTCGGCATTGAAAAATCTTCGTAAACTAAGTAACACGTGTATATGTTGACATTTAAGGGATATACAGTCAAGAAAATCAACGGCAATGGTGATATATATCCGGATTAGACACAAAAAAACACTCAACAAATGGCTACAATTTAAGGAATGTGTTTAGTGACGGCATCAGATTCCTAATTGATGGAGAAAGTTCTGGTGGCAAGAAAAGCTGCTTCTTGGAGGTTGTCAAGTGTTTTCGCTCGACGATTCCATTCTTGGGTGGTTGGTTTGGCCCTTGTTCCTATAACTCGAATCCTAGCCAGGTATATCCCATTTTAATTTTACACCATTGTGAACCTTGCGCCTTTTTTACTCTCTGATCAAGGTTCTCGTCATTGAAAAATCTTCGTAAACTAAATCACACATGTATATGTTGACATTTAAGAGATATACAGTCAAGAAAATCAAGGGAAATGGTGATATATATATATATATATATATATATACGGATTAGACACCAAAAAAAACACTCAACAAATGGCTACAATTTAAGGAATGTGTTTAGTGACGGCATCAGATTCCTAATTGATGGAGAAAGGTCTGGTGGCAAGAAAAGCTGCTTCTAGGAGGTTGTCAAGTGTTTTCGATCGACGATTCCATTCTTGGGGGGGTTGGTTTCACCCTTGTTCCTGTAACTCAAATTCTAGTCCGGTATATCCCATTTTAATTTTACACCATTGTAAACCTTATGCCTTTTTTACTCTCCGATCGAGGTTCTCGGCATTGAAAAATCTTCATTAACTAAATCACTCATGTATGTGTTGATATTTAAGAGATATACAGTCAAGAAAATCAAGGGCAATGGTGATATATATGCGGATTAGACACCAAAAAAAAACAAATGTCTACAATTTAAGGAATGTGTTTAGTGACGGCATCAGATTCCGAATTGATTGAGAAAGGTCTGTTGGTAAGAAAAGCTGCTTCTAGGAGGTTGTCAAGTGTTTTCGCACGACGATTCCATTCTTGGGAGGTTGGTTTGGCCCTTGTTCCTGTAACTTCAATCCTAGCCCGGTATATCCCATTTTGATTTTACACCATTGTGAACCTGGCGCCTTTTTTACTCTCTGATCGAGGTTCTCAGCATTGAAAAATCTTCGTAAACTAAATCACACGTGTATATGTTGACATTTAAGAGATATACAGTCAAGAAAATAAAAGGCAATGCTGATATATATGCGGATTAGACACAAAAAAAACACTCAACAAATGGCTACAATTTAAGGAATGTGTTTAGTGACGGCATCAGATTCCTAATTGATGGAGTAAGGTATGGTGGCAAGAAAAACTGCTTCTAGGAGGTTGTCAAGTGTTTTCGCTCGACGATTCCATTCTTGGGTGGTTGGTTTGGCCCTTGTTCCTGTAACTCGAATCCAATCCCGGTATATCCCATTTTAATTTTACACCATTGTGAACCTTACGCCTTTTTTACTCTCTGATCGACGTTCTCGGCATTGAAAAATTTTTCGTAAACTAAATCACACGTGTATATGTTGACATTTAAGAGATATACAGTCAAGAAAATCAAGGGCAATGGTGATATATATGCGGATTAGACACCAAAAAAAACACTCAATAAATGGCTACAATTTAAGGAATGTGTTTAGTGACGGCATCAAATTCCTAATTGATGGAGAAAGGTCTGTGGCAAGAAAAGCTGCTTCTAGAAGGTTGTCAAGTGTTTTTGCCAGACGATTCCATTCTTGGGTAGTTGGTTTGGCCTTTGTTCCTGTAACTCGATTCCTAGCCCGGTACATCCCATTATTATTTTACACCATTGTGAACCCTATTCCTTTTTTACTCTCTGATCGAGGTTCTCGGCATTCAAAAATCTTCGTAAACTAAATCACTCTTGTATATGTTGACATTTAAGAGATATACAGTCAAGAAAATCAAGGGCAATGGTGATATATTTGCGGATTAGACACCAAAAAAAACACTCAACAAATGGCTACAATTTAAGGAATGTGTTTAGTGACGGCATCAGATTCCTAATTGATGGAGAAAGGTCTGGTGGCAAGAAAAGCTGCTTCTAGAAGGTTGTCAAGTGTGTTTTCGCTCGACGATTCCATTCTTTGGTGGTTGGTTTGGCCCTTATTCCTGTAACTCGAATCCTATCCCAGTATATCCCATTTTAATTTTACACCATTGTGAACCTTACCCCTTTTTTACTCTCTGATCGAGGTTCTAGGCATTGAAAAATCTTCATAAACTAAATCACACGTGTATATGTTGACACTTAAGAGACATACAATCAAGAAAATCAAGGGCAATGGTGATATATATGCGGATTAGACACCAAAAAAACACTCAACAAATGGCTACAATTTAAGGAATGTGTTTAGTGACGGCATCAGATTCCTAATTGATGGAGAAAGGTCTGGTGTCAAGAAAAGTTGCTTCTACGATGTTGTCAAGTGTTTTTGCTCGACGATTCCATTCTTGGGTGGTTGGTTTGGCCCTTGTTCTTGTAACTCGAATCCTTGCCCGGTATATCCCCTTTTAATTTTACACCATTGTGAACCTTACGACTTTTTTACTCTCTGGTCGAGGTTCTCGGCATTGAAAAATCTTTGTAAACTAAATCACACGGTATATTTGATATTTAAGAGATATACAGTCAAGAAAATCAAGGGCAATGGTGATATATTTGCGGATTAGACACCAAAAAAACACTCAACAAATGGCTACAATTTAAGGAATGTGTTTAGTGACGGCATCAGATTCCTAGTTGATGGAGAAAGGTCTGGTGGCAAGAAAAGCTGCTTCTAGAAGGTTGTCAAGTGTTTTCGCTCGACGATTCCATTCTTGGGTGGTTGGTTTGGCCCTTGTTCCTGTAACTCGAATCCTAGCCCGGTATATCCCATTTTAATTTTACACCATTGTGAACCTTACGCCTTTTTTACTCTCTGATCGAGGTTCTCGGCATTGAAAAATCTTCGTAAACTAAATCACACCTATATATGTTGACATTTAAGAGATATACAGTCAAGAAAATCAAGGGAAATGGTGATATATATGTGGATTAGACACCAAAATAAAAACACTCAACAAATGGCTGGAATTTAAGGAATGTGTTTAGTGACGGCATCAGATTCCTAATTGATGGAGAAAGGCCTGGAGGCAAGAAAAGCTGCTTCTAGGAGGTTGTCAAGTTTTTCGCTCGACGATTCCATTCTTGGGTGGTTGGTTTGGCCCTTGTTCCTGTAACTCGAATCCTAGCCCGGTATATTCCATTTTAATTTTACACCATTGTGAACCTTACGCCTTTTTTACTCTCTGATCGAGGTTCTCGGCATTGAAAAATCTTTGTAAACTAAATCACACGTGTATATGTTGACATTTAAGAGATATACAGTCAAGAAAATCAAGGGCAATGGTGATATATATGCGGATTAGACACCAAAAAAACACTCAACAAATGGCTACAATTTAAGGAATATGTTTAGTGACGGCATCAGATTCCTAATTGATGGAGAAATGTCTGGTGGCAAGAAAAGCTGCTTCTAGAAGGTTGTCAAGTGTTTTCGCTCGACGATTCCATTCTTGGGTGGTTGGTTTGGCTCTTGTTCCTGTAACTCGAATCCTAGCCCGGTATATCCCATTTTAATTTTACACCATCGTGAACCTTGCGCCTTTTTTACTCTCTGATCGAGGTTCTCGGCATTGAAAAATCTTCGTAAACTAAATCACACGTGTATATGTTGACATTTAAGAGTTCTACCCAGCGACTCTGTCGCTTGTTTAATTCCTTCTGGATGATACTTGATTGCACAGTCGTAGTCGTTTAAGAGTTCTACCCAGCGACGCTGTCGCATGTTTAATTCCTTCTGGTCAAAGATATGCTGAAGGCTCTTGTGGTCGGTATAAATAGTGCATTTAGTACCGTACAAGTAATGCCTCCAGATTTTGAGCGCGAACACCACGGCCCCCAACTCTAAGTCGTGAGTCGTGTAATTCTTTTCATGGACCTTCAACTGTTGAGAGGCGTAAGCTATAACTTTCTCGCGTTGCATCAACACGCAACCGAGACCTTGAATAGAGGCGTCACAATACACTACGAAATCTTCGGTACCTTCGGGTAGAGACAAAATTGGTGCACTGCAGATTTTTTGCTTCAGAAGCTGAAAAGCGTCTTCCTGTTTCATTCCCCAAGTATACACTACACCCTTCTGTGTCAGAGCAGTGAGAGGTTGAGCGATCTTTGAAAAGCCTTCGATGAATCTTCGATAGTACCCAGCGAGACCAAGAAATTGTCGCACCTCCAAAGGATTCTTTGGTGCTGCCCAATTCCTGATTAAGTCGATCTTAGCAGGATCCACGTGTATCCCCATTTCGTTAACGATGTGGCCGAGGAAGTGTACTTCTCAAATCCAGAAGTCACACTTAGAAAATTTCGCGTAAAGTTGCTCTTTTCTCAGAAGCTCTAAGATAAGACGCAAATGCCATTCGTGGTCCTCCTTGCTCTTAGAATAGATTAGAATGTCGTCGATAAACACGATGACAAAATCGTCAAGATATGGTTTACATGTGCGGTTCATGAGATCCATGAATACCGCTGGTGCGTTGGCTAACCTGAATAGCATAACCAGGAACTCGTAATGGCCATACCGCGTGCGGAAAGCTGTTTTTGGAACATCCTCCTCTCGGACTCTCATCTGGTGATAGCCTGATCTTAAATCAATCTTCGAGTAGAAGCTCGACCCTTGCAACTGGTCGAACAGGTCGTCGATGCGAGGTAAAGGGTAACGATTCTTGATCATCACCTTGTTAAGCTCTCGATAGTCTATGCACATGTGAAAGGACCTGTCTTTCTTTTTCACAAACAAAACTGGGGCTCCCCAAGGCGAAGAGCTGGGTCGGATAAAGCCTCTATCCAACAGTTCTTGAAGTGGATTCGACAATTCTTGCAACTCCCCAGTTGCAAGACGATATGGTGCGCGAGCAATCGGAGCTGCTCCTGGTGTAAGATCAATTTGGAATTCCACCTGACGATGTGGAGGTAAACCTGGAAGTTCCTCGGGAAAAACGTCAGGAAACTCCCGTACGACTGGTAAATCATCGATTCTCTTCTCTTCAGACCGAGTATCAGTAACAAGCGCGAGAATAGCAGGGTAGCCCTTTCGTAAACATTTATGGGCTTTCATGGATCAAATGATGTTGACGGTTGCACCGCTTCGATGACCTTGGATAGATAATGATTCCTCGCTAGGGAGAGGTACACGCATGATCTTCTCCTTGCAAAGTATGTCTGCTCTGTGTTTGGACAACCAGTCCATACCAATGACTATATCAAAACTACCAAGAGTGATAGGGAGGAGGTCAATGTCAAACACCTGACCCAGAAGGTCGAGTTTACACCATAAGAATACATGTGTGGCTTCTATCGACTTGCCATCGGCTAATTCCACTACATGCTTATTTACAAGAGGCGCATGAGTCAACCCTAGCTGACGACTAAATCCCAAAGACACATAACTCCAGTCGGCACCAGAGTCGAATAACACAGAAGCAATAATACCATTAACAGAGAACGTACCGGTCACAACGTTGCCATCATTCCTTGCATCGCCTGCCCCAATAGTGAACGCCCTACCGCGAGCGCCATTACCTCTGTTATTCCCATTATTGTTGTTTCCCGCGTTGTTGTTGTTCTGGCGGTTACCCCCATTGTTATTGTTGGCATTCTGATTTAATTGCGGGCAATCCTTCTTAAAGTGCCCTTTATTGCCGCACTGATAGCATCCCCTCTGATTACCCCGATTATGTTGGGGATGTTGCCTTTGTTGCTGCTGCTGGGGTTGTTGCTGCTATTGCTTGGGGTGTGGAGCTCTACAATCTTTCGCCATGTGACCCACCTTGTCACACCTTTGACATGCTCGGCTACACTGACCGTAGTGATGCAAACCACACTTATTGCACTTCGGTTGTTTTCCAGCGTAACCGCCTAACCGGAAGTCTGGCTGTGGTTCTGATTCTGATTGATAGAGGACGACTGGCTGAAACCTCGGGTGTTGTTATTGTCAGTCTTCTTTTGCGACTGATTCGAGTTGGTTGCCTTATCTGCGTCGCTCCACTTATGCTTGTTATCCGTGGTGGTGGTAACCGTAGCAGCAGTAGTGGTAGCAGCAATACGGGGTGGCAGCGAGCCACGCTCCACCTCCTGATCAATGATCTTGTGAGCCAATCTGATAATCCTGGGTAGGTCGTTGAGATTTGCTGTAGTGACTAATCCCTTGACTTGTGGTGCCAATCCCTTAATGTAGAGTTCGATCCTGTGAGGTGGTGTTCGGGATAAATTAGGACACATGTTTGCCAGCTCGTGAGACCGTCTCGTATAAGCCTCGATCTCATATCCTTCCATCTCCAGGTTATAGTACTCGTTTTCCAACTTTTGAATTTCATCCCGAGGGCAGTACTCTTCCCGAATCAGCTCTTTGAAATCATCCCAAGCGGTCGCGTTTGCCATCTCGACACCCAGCATCTGCACTTGAGCATTCCACCAAGTCAGAGCACCATCCTCCAAGGTGCCAGAAGCAAACTTCACCCTGTCCCCCTCTGGACAATTACACATAGCAAAAACGGATTCGGCTTTCTCGAACCAACGGAGCAGTCCCACATGGCCTTCAGCTCCACTGAAAGTTTGGGGTTTGCAATCCATGAACGTTTTGAACGTACACGCAGGTGGATTGTTCTGGTTTTGATTCGCTTGGAGACCTAAGGATGAAAGAAATTACAATACACGGGTAAGAATTAGGTACGCGACACATGAATAGTGAATAATTGGCACATATCGTACCAGCTTGATATGCTGCCAAAGCCTCAGCCACATGGGTGTTAATCAGATTTGTCAACTCAGCCTGAGTTATCGCAATGTGTCCACGTCCATGGACTCGTCCGCTCATGATTCTATATAAGAAGAGGGAACAAGTTTAAGAATCGAGACAAGGTAGAGTCAAACCTCACGTTGACATCTACAAACTACAAAGTTTACACCAAACAACAGGGCAGAACCCTTCTCACACTCGTTAAGCCTCACTGGGACTCACATGCACCTCACGTTATTATTATGTGTGCACCCATAATAATAAGGCAATTTGCATGCTTATCTTAGTGCCTCTTAACTTGCGCTAAAAGTTTCCCCCACATTCAAATAGCAAAACAAAAGGCATCACAGGATTAATAATCACAAAAGTCGAAGAGTAGTGTCACACTATCGAACTTCACTAAAACATCCAGCACGGGTAATCACATCATGGTATCTAGTATGTAGTTTCATGCAAGTCGTGAGTGTGTGATTACTAAACAAGTAATGCATAAAGTAGACAGAGGACGAACCTTGTAATCTGGAGCTGAGTGTCATGGTCGTTTTCGATACTGTTTGGTTATAGTCTGCTTTTATGAAAATGTTTTAAAACCTAGTTCACTATAACCAGTGGCTCTGGTACCAAACTGTCACACCCCCAAAATACCACATACGGAAACCTCGCGAGGTGTGTGACATACCAGGATCCAGTCACTAATCACATTGAACTTATAATAAGTATTTGAATAAAACATTTCATTCATTCATAATATAGTTTCAAACCATACGTTAAAACCAAAGTAAACATTTAGTGAAAGCATAAGATTATTCGTTATTCAAGTGTTTCAAAACAATGTACTAAACCAAGAATAAATATCCAAGAGTTGCGACTCATGACCACTCCAGCACTCCCAGATAGCAAGTTCCATTCCAAGAACCTAAGGACCTGCAAGCATGCAGAAAAGTGTATCAGACAACGCTGGTGAGTTCACAGTTTGTTTTAACCGTTGAACACCAAGTAGTAACTTATGTTGTGTTATGTTATGTTGATAATAACTCGATACCGCAGACTGCCCTTTTGCCCGTCTCCAATGCTCTATCAAACATTGGTCATGATATAAAGTTATTAGTTCACGCCCGTCCTATCCAGGTACGTCGTGAGGGTGCCAAACCTAATAGCTCTATCAACTAATAACCCCGTTGCCCTACAAGCAACTAACCCGGTAGTATCATGGGACTTAAGTGATAGAAGTGAGTGTATTATCCAACATCAACGTTTACAGAAAAAACAATGCATATCCCCTGCAAGGATATGCGTTTGTGAAATCCGCCTCACATCCCCTACAAGGATGTGGGTATTTGAAAACCGCCTCACATCCCCTAAAAGGATATGGGTTTACGAAAATCATTTTACAAGTTTTATCAGTTTGATCGTTTCCACCGGATGCATGCTTGTTTTGAGACAAGTGAACTCACCTTGGTTTGCTCGGTATGATTAGTTACTTGTTCACACTTAGTTAGTCGAAGCCTATGGTGTTCAGGTACACGTAATCAGTTTACGTTCACAATGTATAAGTTTTCGTTTATAATCGTAGTATGCTTTCAAGTAACAGTTTCTGAATAACACATAGCAGTCATTCCAAGTCATACATATCCACCATTCACACGCATATTTCGCAATAGTATTCAACAGTTAACTGTGTTATTCACAACCGAATCATGTTTTTCCCCAGTCATAACTTACATCATTAACAAACAAAAATCAACAGATAGTCATTCAATAGCATATTTGTTCTAAATTACAGTATGTGTGAACTATCCATTTGGGCGGCGAAACTTCAAATGACGAAATACCAAGGTATTTCGTCGACATGAGGGGTGACGAAACATCAAGTGTTTCGTCGACAGGCAGGTGACGAAATATCAGGTTGTTAGTCGAGATCCCTGTTGACGAAAGACCCATGATTCGCCGACATGAATGTTTCGTCGAGAAGGAGGTTTCGTCGCATACATAACAGTTACACCATTTCCTTAATGCTCAGAGTTTCAATCATCACCCAAATCATTAACCCTAATCATGCCACTATGAATCATAATTAA
This sequence comes from Helianthus tuberosus, assembly GCA_030545235.1. Lineage (NCBI taxonomy): Eukaryota > Viridiplantae > Streptophyta > Magnoliopsida > Asterales > Asteraceae > Helianthus > Helianthus tuberosus. The sequence continues at coordinate 210,172,255 of CM060441.1, read as the reverse complement.
TCAGATCATATCATCGACAATTCATCAATTCATAGGAATTCGTTTTACAGTTACCCTGCTATGTATACATAAGTTTCCACGAATCGTACGACTAACCTCTAACATACAATCTAATCAGAGTTTCAATCATCACACTAGGAAACCACACAACCACGTATGACAAGTAGATCGACAGAACATTCGGGGAAACATATGATAACCTTAATCAGGATGGAATCGAAGGATAACCCGAGTCGAGGAGAGGTTGCCGTCGGTTTTGGAGAAGGAGAGGAGAGGTGATGAAGAGATTAGGGTTTGTCGTCGATAACAGGGAGGAGGAGAATACTAGGGTTGAGGTTTATGCGTGAGTTATGAACGTATGGCAGATATGCACGCACTAATGTACGAATTACTGGGTTGGGCTTGGATTTATTTGGGCTTGGGGCCCTATCGACGAAAAACCACCATCAGATAAACACTAGGTTTCGTCATGCATGGCAACGACGAAAAACCTAGTATTTCATCAAACATGGATATGATGCAAGTTGAGTTTGATTTAGTTAAAAGGTATTAAAACATAAACTAGTCTTAAATAATTAATACACATACAATACCACCTTAAAGATCACATGCCACACATAAAATACCACCTTATCACATGTTGTAACACTTACACGAATTACAAAAACAGAGAAGCAAACAAGTAACGTGTCGAGGAAAGACCTTGAAAACTCGAGTTGTCACATAGCCCGGTATATCCCATTTTAATTTTACACCATTGTGAACCTTACGCCTTTTTTACTCACTGATCGAGGTTCTCAGCATTGACAAATCTTTGTAAACTAAATCACACGTGTATATGTTGACATTTAAGAGATATACAGTCAAGAAAATCAAGGGCAATGGTGATATATGTGCGGATTAGACACCAAAACAAACACTCAACAAATGGCTACAATTTAAGGAATGTGTTTAGTGAGGGCATCAGATTCCTAATTGATGGAGAAAAGTCTGGTGGCAAGAAAAGCTACTTCTAGGAGGTTGTCAAGTGTTTTCGCTCGATGATTCCATTCTTGGGTGGTTGGTTTGGCCCTTGTTCCTGTAACTCGAATCCTAGCCCGGTATATCCCATTTTAATTTTACACCATTGTGAACCTTACGCCTTTTTTACTCTCTGATCAAGGTTCTCGGCATTGAAAAATCTTCGAAAACTAAATCACACGTGTATATGTTGACATTTAAGAGATATACAGTCAAGAAAATCAAGGGAAATGGTGATATATATGCGGATTAGACACAAAAAAAAAAAACACTCAACAAATGGCTACAATTTAAGGAATGTGTTTAGTGACGGCATCAGATTCCTAATTGATGAAGAAAGGTCTTGTGGCAAGAAAAGCTGCTTCTAGGAGGTTGTCAAGTGTTTTCGATCAACGATTCCATTCTTGGGTGGTTGGTTTGGCCCTTGTTCCTGTAACTCGAATCCTAGCCCGGTATATCCCATTTTAATTTTACACTATTGTAAACCTTACGCCGTTTTTTACCCTCCGATCGAGTTCTCGGCATTGAAAAATCTTCATAAACTAAATCACTCATGTATGTGTTGACATTTAAGAGATATACAGACAAGAAAATCAAGGGCAATGGTGATATATATGCGGATTAGACACCAAAAAAAAGACTCAACAAATGGCTACAATATAAGGAATGTGTTTAGTGACGGCATCAGATTCCTAATTGATGGAGAAAGGTCTGGTGGCAAGAAAAGTTGCTTCTAGGAGGTTGTCAAGTGTTTTCGCTCAACGATTCCATTCTTGGGTGGTTGGTTTGGTCGTTGTTCATGTAACTGAAATCCTAGCCCGGCATATTCCATTTTAATTTTACACCATTGTGAACCTTACGCCTCTTTTACTCCCCGATCGAGGTTCTCGGCTTTGAAAAATCTTCGTAAACTAAATCACACGTGTATATATTGACATTTAAGAGATATACCGTCAAGAAAATCAAGGGCAATGGTGATATATGTGCGGATTAGATACCAAAAAAAAGACTCAACAAATGGCTACAATTTAAGGAATGTGTTTAGTGACGGCATCAGATTCCTAATTGATGAAGAAAGGTCTGGTGGCAAGAAAAGCTGCTTCTAGGAGGTTGTCAAGTGTTTTCGCTCGACGATTCCATTCTTGGGTGGTTGGTTTAGCCCTTGTTCCTGTAACTCGAATCCTAGCCCGGTATATCCCATTTTAATTTTACACCATTGTGAACCTTACGCCTTTTTTACTCTCTGATCGAGGTTCTCGGCATTGAAAAATCGTCGTAAACTAAATCACACGTGTATATGTTGACATCTAAAAGATATACAGTCAAGAAAATCAAGGGAAATGGTGATATATATGCGGATTAGACACCAAAAAAAACACTCAACAAATGGCTACAATTTAAGGAATGTGTTTAGTGACGGCATCAGATTCCTAATTGATGGAGAAAGATCTGGTGGCAAGAAAAGTTGCTTCTAGGAGGTTGTCAAGTGTTTTCGCTCGACGATTCCATTCTTGGGTGGTTGGTTTGGTCGTTGTTCATGTAACTGAAATCCTAGCCCGGCATATTCCATTTTAATTTTACACCATTGTGAACCTTACGCCTCTTTTACTCCCCGATCGAGGTTCTCGGCTTTGAAAAATCTTCGTAAACTAAATCACACGTGTATATATTGACATTTAAGAGATATACCGTCAAGAAAATCAAGGGCAATGGTGATATATGTGCGGATTAGATACCAAAAAAAAGACTCAACAAATGGCTACAATTTAAGGAATGTGTTTAGTGACGGCATCAGATTCTTAATTGATGGAGAAAGGTCTGGTGGCAAGAAAAGTTGCTTCTAGGAGGTTGTCAAGTGTTTTCGCTCGACGATTCCATTCTTGGGTGGTTGGTTTAGCCCTTGTTCCTGTAACTCGAATCCTAGCCCGGTATATCCCATTTTAATTTTACACCATTGTGAACCTTACGCCTTTTTTACTCTCTGATCGAGGTTCTCGGCATTGAAAAATCATCGTAAACTAAATCACACGTGTATATGTTGACATTTAAAAGATATACAGTCAAGAAAATCAAGGGAAATGGTGATATATATGCGGATTAGACACCAAAAAAAACTCAACAAATGGCTACAATATAAGGAATGTGTTTAGTGACGGCATCAGATTCCTAATTGATGGAGAAAGGTCTGGTGGCAAGAAAAGCTGCTTCTAGGAGGTTATCAAGTGTTTTCGCTCGACGATTCCATTCTTGGGTGGTTGGTTTGGTCGTTGTTCATGTAACTCGAATCCTAGCCCCGGTATATCCCATTTTAATTTAACACCATTGTGAACCTTACGCCTTTTTTACTCCCTGATCGAGGTTCTCGGCATTGAAAAATCTTCGTAAACTAAATCACTCGTGTATATGTTGACATTTAAGAGATATACAGTCAAGAAAATCATGGGCAATGGTGATATATGTGCGGATTAGACACTCAACAAAAGGCTACAATTTAAGGAATGTGTTTAGTGACGGCATCAGATTCCTAATTGATGGAGAAAGGTCTGGTGGCAAGAAAAGCTGCTTCTAGGAGGTTGTCAAGGTTTTTCGCTCGACGATTCCGTTCTTGGTTGGTTGGTTTAGCCCTTGTTCCTGTAACTCGAATCCTAGCCCGGTATATCCCATTTTAATTTTACACCATTGTGAACATTACGCCTTTTTTACTCTCTGATCGAGGTTCTCGGCATTGAAAAATCTTCGTAAACTAAATCACACGTGTATATGTTGACATTTAAAAGATATACAGTCAAGAAAATCAAGGACAATGGTGATATATATGCGGATTAGACACCATAAAAACACTCAACAAATGGCTACAATTTATGGAATGTGTTTAGTGACGGCATCAGATTCTTAATTGATGGAGAAAGGTCTGGTGGCAAGAAAAGCTGCTTCTAGGAGGTTGTTAAGTGTTTTAGCTCAACGATTCCATTCTTGGGTGGTTGGTTTGGCCCTTGTTCCTGTAACTCGAATCCTACCCCGGTATATCCCATTTTTATTTTACACCATTGTGACCTTTCGCCTTTTTTACTCTCTGATCGAGGTTCTCGGTATTGAAAAATCGTCGTAAACTAAATCACACGTGTATATGTTGACATTTAAGAGATATACAGTCAAGAAAATCAAGGGCAATGGTGATATATATGTGGATTAGACACCAAAAAAAAACACTCAACAAATGGCTACAATTTAAAGAATGTGTTTAATGACGGCATCAGATTCCTAATTAATGGAGAAAGGTCTGGTGGCAAGAAAAGCAGCTTCAAGGAGGTTGTCAAGTGTTTTTGCTCGATGATTCCATTCTTGGGTGGTTGGTTTGGCCCTTGTTCCTGTAACTCGAATCCTAGCCCGGTATATCCCATTTTAATTTTACACCATTGTGAACCTTACGCCTTTTTACTCTCTGATCGAGGTTCTCGGTATTGAAAAATTTTCGTAAACTAAATCACGCGTGTATATGTTGACATTTAAGAGATATACAGTCAAGAAAATCAAGGGCAATGGTTATATATATGCGGATTTAGACACCAAAAAAACACTCAACAAATGGCTACAATTTAAGGAATGTGTTTAGTGACGGCATCAGATTCTTAATTGATGGAGAAAGGTCTGGTGGCAAGAAAAGCTGCTTCTAGGAGGTAGTCAAGTGTTTTCGCTCGACGATTCCATTCTTGGGTTGTTGGTTTGGCCCTTGTTCCTGTAACTCAAATCCTAGCCCGGTATATCCCATTTTAATTTTACACCTTTGTGAACCTTACGCATTTTTTACTCTCTGATCGAGATTCTCGGCATTGAAAAATCTTCGTAAAATAAATCACACGTGTATATGTTGACATTTAAGTGATATACAGTCAAGAAAATCAAGGGCAATGGTGATATATATGCGGATTTGACACCAAAAAAAACACTCAACAAATGGCTACAATTTAAGGAATGTGTTTAGTAACGGCATCAGATTTCTAATTGATGGAGAAAGGTCTGGTGGCAAGAAAAGCTGCTTCTAGGAGGTTGTCAAGTGTTTTCGCTCGACGATTCCATTCTTGGGTGGTTGGTTTGGCCCTTGTTCCTGTAACTCGAATCCTAGCCCAGTATATCCCATTTTAATTTTACACCATTGCGAACCTTACGCCTTTTTTACTCTCTGATTGAGGTTCACGACATTGAAAAATCTTTGTAAACTAAATCACACGTGTATATGTTGACATCTAAGGGATATACAGTCAAGAAAATTTAGGGCAATGGTGATATATATGCGCGTTAGACACGAAAAAAAACATTCAACAAATGCCTACAATTTAAGAAATGTGTTTAGTTACGGCATCAGATTCCTAATAGATGGAGAAAGGTCTGGTGGCAAGAAAAGCTGCTTCTAGGAGGTTGTCAAGTGTTTTCGCTCGACAATTCCATTCTTGGGTGGTTGGTTTGGCCCTTGTTCCTGTAACTCGAATCCTAGCCCGGTATATCCCATTTTAATTTTACACCATTGTGAACCTTACGCCTTTTTTACTCTCTCATCGAGGTTCTCGGCATTGAAAAATCTTCGTAAACTAAATCACACGTGTATATGTTGACATTTAAGAGATATACAGTCAAGAAAATCAAGGGCAATGGTGATATATATGCGGATTAGACACCAAAAAAATCAATCATCAAATTGCTACAATTTAAGGAATGTGTTTAGTGATTGCATCAGATTCCTAATTGATGGAGAAAGGTCTGGTGGCAAGAAAAGCTGCTTCTAGGAGGTTGTCAAATGTTTACGCTCGACGATTCTATTCTTGGGTGGTTGGTTTGGCCCTTATTCCTGTAACTCGAACCCTAGCCCAGTATATCCCATTTTAATTTTACACCATTGTGAAACTTACACCTTTTTTACTCTCTGATCGAGGTTCTCGGCATTGAAAAATCTTCGTAACCTAAGTCACACGTGTATATGTTGACATTTAAGAGATATACAGTCAAGAAATCATGGGCAGTGGTGATATATTTGCGGATTAGACACCCAAAAAACACTCAACAAATGGCTACAATTTAAGGAATGTGTTTAGTGACGGCATCAGATTCCTAATTGATGGAGAAAGGTCTGGTGGCAAGAAAAGCTGCTTCTAGGAGGTTGTCAAGTGTTTTCACTCGACGATTCCATTCTTGGGTGGTTGGTTCGGCCCTTGTTCCTGTAACTAGAATCTTAGTTCAGTATATTCCATTTTAATTTTACACCATTGTGAACCTTACGCCTTTTTTACTCTCTGGTCGAGGTTCTCGGCATTGAAAAATCTTCGTAAACTAAATCATAAGTGTATATGTTGACATTTAAGAGATATACAGTCAAGAAAATCAAGGGCAATTGTGACATATATGCGGATTAGACACCAAAAAAACACTCAACGAATGGCTACAATTTAAGGAATGTGTTTAGTGACGGCATCAGATTTCTAATTGATGGAGAAAGATCTGGTGGCAAGAAAAGCTGCTTCTAGGAGGTCAAGTGTTTTCGCTCGACGATTCCATTCTTGGGTGGTTGGTTTGGCCCTTGTTCCTGTAACTCAAATCCTAGCCCGGTATATCCCATTTTAATTTTACACCATTGTGACCTTTCGCCTTTTTAACTCTCTGATCGAGGTTCTCGGTATTGAAAAATCGTCGTAAACTAAATCACACGTGTATATGTTGACATTTAAGAGATATACAGTCAAGAAAATCAAGGGCAATGGTGATATATATGTGGATTAGACACCAAAAAAACACTCAACAAATGGCTACAATTTAAGGAATGTGTTTAATGACGGCATCAGATTCCTAATTAAGGGAGAAAGGTCTGGTGGCAAGAAAAGCAGCTTCAAGGACGTTGTCAAGTGTTTTCGCTCGATGATTCCATTCTTGGGTGGTTGGTTTGGCCCTTGTTCCTGTAACTCGAATCCTAGCCCGGTATATCCCATTTTAATTTTACACCATTGTGAACCTTGCGCATTTTTACTCTCTGATCGACGTTCTCGGCATTGAAAAATCTTCGTAAACTAAATCACGCGTGTATATGTTGACATTTAAGAGATATACAGTCAAGAAAATCAAGGGCAATGGTTATATATATGCGGATTAGACACCAAAAAAACACTCAACAAATGGCTACAATTTAAGGAATGTGTTTAGTGACGGCATCAGATTCTTAATTGATTGAGAAAGGTCTGGTGGCAAGAAAAGCTGCTTCTAGGAGGTAGTCAAGTGTTTTCGCTCGACGATTCAATTCTTGGGTTGTTGGTTTGGCCCTTGTTCCTGTAACTCGAATCCTAGCCCGGTATATCCCATTTTAATTTTACACCTTTGTGAACCTTACGCATTTTTTACTCTCTGATTGAGATTCTCGGCATTGAAAAATCTTCGTAAAATAAATCACACGTGTATATGTTGACATTTAAGTGATATACAGTCAAGAAAATCAAGGGCAATGGTGATATATATGCGGATTTGACACCAAAAAAAACACTCAACAAATGGCTACAATTTAAGGAATGTGTTTACTGACGGCATCAGATTTCTAATTGATGGAGAAAGGTCTAGTGGCAAGAAAAGCTGCTTCTAGGAGGTTGTCAAGTGTTTTCGCTCGACGATTCCATTCTTAGGTGGTTGGTTTGGCCCTTGTTCCTGTAACTCGAATCCTAGCCCAGTATATCCCATTTTAATTTTACACCATTGCGAACCTTACGCCTTTTTTACTCTCTGATTGAGGTTCACGACATTGAAAAATCTTTGTAAACTAAATCACACGTGTATATGTTGACATCTAAGGGATATACAGTCAAGAAAATTTAGGGCAATGGTGATATATATGCGCATTAGACACGAAAAAAAACATTCAACAAATGGCTACAATTTAAGAAATGTGTTTAGTTACGGCATCATATTCCTAATAGATGGAGAAAGGTCTGGTGTCAAGAAAAGCTCCTTCTAGGAGGTTGTCAAGTGTTTTTGCTCGACGATTCCATTCTTGGATGGTTGGTTTGGCCTTTGTTCCTGTAACTCGAATCCTAGCCCGGTTTATCCCATTTTAATTTTACACCATTGTGAACCTTACGCCTTTTTACTCTCTGATCGAGGTTCTCGGTATTGAAAAATTTTCGTAAACTAAATCACGCGTGTATATGTTGACATTTAAGAGATATACAGTCAAGAAAATCAAGGGCAATGGTTATATATATGCGGATTTAGACACCAAAAAAACACTCAACAAATGGCTACAATTTAAGGAATGTGTTTAGTGACGGCATCAGATTCTTAATTGATGGAGAAAGGTCTGGTGGCAAGAAAAGCTGCTTCTAGGAGGTAGTCAAGTGTTTTCGCTCGACGATTCCATTCTTGGGTTGTTGGTTTGGCCCTTGTTCCTGTAACTCAAATCCTAGCCCGGTATATCCCATTTTAATTTTACACCTTTGTGAACCTTACGCATTTTTTACTCTCTGATCGAGATTCTCGGCATTGAAAAATCTTCGTAAAATAAATCACACGTGTATATGTTGACATTTAAGTGATATACAGTCAAGAAAATCAAAGGCAATGGTGATATATATGCGGATTTGACACCAAAAAAAACATTCAACAAATGGCTACAATTTAAGGAATGTGTTTAGTAACGGCATCAGATTTCTAATTGATGGAGAAAGGTCTGGTGGCAAGAAAAGCTGCTTCTAGGAGGTTGTCAAGTGTTTTCGCTCGACGATTCCATTCTTGGGTGGTTGGTTTGGCCCTTGTTCCTGTAACTCGAATCCTAGCCCAGTATATCCCATTTTAATTTTACACCATTGCGAACCTTACGCCTTTTTTACTCTCTGATTGAGGTTCACGACATTGAAAAATCTTTGTAAACTAAATCACACGTGTATATGTTGACATCTAAGGGATATACAGTCAAGAAAATTTAGGGCAATGGTGATATATATGCGCGTTAGACACGAAAAAAAACATTCAACAAATGCCTACAATTTAAGAAATGTGTTTAGTTACGGCATCAGATTCCTAATAGATGGAGAAAGGTCTGGTGGCAAGAAAAGCTGCTTCTAGGAGGTTGTCAAGTGTTTTCGCTCGACAATTCCATTCTTGGGTGGTTGGTTTGGCCCTTGTTCCTGTAACTCGAATCCTAGCCCGGTATATCCCATTTTAATTTTACACCATTGTGAACCTTACGCCTTTTTTACTCTCTGATCGAGGTTCTCGGCATTGAAAAATCTTCGTAAACTAAATCACACGTGTATATGTTGACATTTAAGAGATATACAGTCAAGAAAATCAAGGGCAATGGTGATATATATGCGGATTAGACACCAAAAAAATCAATCATCAAATTGCTACAATTTAAGGAATGTGTTTAGTGATTGCATCAGATTCCTAATTGATGGAGAAAGGTCTGGTGGCAAGAAAAGCTGCTTCTAGGAGGTTGTCAAATGTTTACGCTCGACGATTCTATTCTTGGGTGGTTGGTTTGGCCCTTATTCCTGTAACTCGAACCCTAGCCCAGTATATCCCATTTTAATTTTACACCATTGTGAAACTTACACCTTTTTTACTCTCTGATCGAGGTTCTCGCCTTTGAAAAATCTTCGTAAACTAAGTCACACGTGTATATGTTGACATTTAAGAGATATACAGTCAAGAAATCATGGGCAGTGGTGATATATTTGCGGATTAGACACCCAAAAAACACTCAACAAATGGCTACAATTTAAGGAATGTGTTTAGTGACGGCATCAGATTCCTAATTGATGGAGAAAGGTCTGGTGGCAAGAAAAGCTGCTTCTAGGAGGTTGTCAAGTGTTTTCACTCGACGATTCCATTCTTGGGTGGTTGGTTCGGCCCTTGTTCCTGTAACTAGAATCTTAGTTCAGTATATTCCATTTTAATTTTACACCATTGTGAACCTTACGCCTTTTTTACTCTCTGGTCGAGGTTCTCGGCACTGAAAAATCTTCGTAAACTAAATCATAAGTGTATATGTTGACATTTAAGAGATATACAGTCAAGAAAATCAAGGGCAATTGTGACATATATGCGGATTAGACACCAAAAAAACACTCAACGAATGGCTACAATTTAAGGAATGTGTTTAGTGACGGCATCAGATTTCTAATTGATGGAGAAAGATCTGGTGGCAAGAAAAGCTGCTTCTAGGAGGTCAAGTGTTTTCGCTCGACGATTCCATTCTTGGGTGGTTGGTTTGGCCCTTGTTCCTGTAACTCAAATCCTAGCCCGGTATATCCCATTTTAATTTTACACCATTGTGACCTTTCGCCTTTTTAACTCTCTGATCGAGGTTCTCGGTATTGAAAAATCGTCGTAAACTAAATCACACGTGTATATGTTGACATTTAAGAGATATACAGTCAAGAAAATCAAGGGCAATGGTGATATATATGTGGATTAGACACCAAAAAAACACTCAACAAATGGCTACAATTTAAGGAATGTGTTTAATGACGGCATCAGATTCCTAATTAAGGGAGAAAGGTCTGGTGGCAAGAAAAGCAGCTTCAAGGACGTTGTCAAGTGTTTTCGCTCGATGATTCCATTCTTGGGTGGTTGGTTTGGCCCTTGTTCCTGTAACTCGAATCCTAGCCCGGTATATCCCATTTTAATTTTACACCATTGTGAACCTTGCGCATTTTTACTCTCTGATCGACGTTCTCGGCATTGAAAAATCTTCGTAAACTAAATCACGCGTGTATATGTTGACATTTAAGAGATATACAGTCAAGAAAATCAAGGGCAATGGTTATATATATGCGGATTAGACACCAAAAAAACACTCAACAAATGGCTACAATTTAAGGAATGTGTTTAGTGACGGCATCAGATTCTTAATTGATTGAGAAAGGTCTGGTGGCAAGAAAAGCTGCTTCTAGGAGGTAGTCAAGTGTTTTCGCTCGACGATTCAATTCTTGGGTTGTTGGTTTGGCCCTTGTTCCTGTAACTCGAATCCTAGCCCGGTATATCCCATTTTAATTTTACACCTTTGTGAACCTTACGCATTTTTTACTCTCTGATTGAGATTCTCGGCATTGAAAAATCTTCGTAAAATAAATCACACGTGTATATGTTGACATTTAAGTGATATACAGTCAAGAAAATCAAGGGCAATGGTGATATATATGCGGATTTGACACCAAAAAAAACACTCAACAAATGGCTACAATTTAAGGAATGTGTTTAGTAACGGCATCAGATTTCTAATTGATGGAGAAAGGTCTGGTGGCAAGAAAAGCTGCTTCTAGGAGGTTGTCAAGTGTTTTCGCTCGACGATTCCATTCTTGGGTGGTTGGTTTGGCCCTTGTTCCTGTAACTCGAATCCTAGCCCAGTATATCCCATTTTAATTTTACACCATTGCGAACCTTACGCCTTTTTTACTCTCTGATTGAGGTTCACGACATTGAAAAATCTTTGTAAACTAAATCACACGTGTATATGTTGACATCTAAGGGATATACAGTCAAGAAAATTTAGGGCAATGGTGATATATATGCGCGTTAGACACGAAAAAAAACATTCAACAAATGCCTACAATTTAAGAAATGTGTTTAGTTACGGCATCAGATTCCTAATAGATGGAGAAAGGTCTGGTGTCAAGAAATGCTCCTTCTAGGAGGTTGTCAAGTGTTTTTGCTCGACGATTCCATTCTTGGATGGTTGGTTTGGCCTTTGTTCCTGTAACTCGAATCCTAGCCCGGTATATCCCATTTGAATTTTACACCATTGTGAACCTTACGCCTTTTTTACTCTCTGATCGAGGTTCTCGGCATTGAAAAATCTTCGTAAACTAAATCACACGTGTATATGTTGACATTTAAGAGATATACAGTCAAGAAAATCAAGGGCAATGGTGATATATATGCGGATTAGACACCCAAAAAACACTCAACAAATGGCTACAATTTAAGGAATGTGTTTGGTGATGGCATCAGATTCCTAATTGATGGAGAAAGGTCTGGTGGCAAGAAAAGCTGCTTCTAGGAGGTTGTCAAGTGTTTTCGCTCAACGATTCCATTCTTGGGTGGTTGGTTTGGCCCTTGTTCCTGTAACTTGAATCCTATCCCGGTATATCCCATTTTAATTTTACCCCATTGTGAACCTTAAGCCTTTTTTACTCTCTGATCGAGGTTCTCGGCATTGAAAAATCTTCGTAAACTAAATCACACATGTATATGTTGACATTTAAGAGATATACAGTCAAGAAAATCAATGGCAATGGTGATATATATGCGGATTAGACACCAAAAAAAACGCTCAACAAATGGCAACAATTTAAGGAATGTGTTTAGTGACGCCATCAGATTCCTAATTGATGGAGAACGGTCTGGTGGCAATAAAAGCTGCTTCTTGGAGGTTTTCAAGAGTTTTCGCTCAACGATTGAATTCTTGGGTGGTTGGTTTGGCCCTTGTTCCTGTAACTCGAATCTTAGCCCGGTATATCCCATTTTAATTTTACACCATTGTGAACCTTACACCTTTTTTACTCTCTGGTCGAGGTTCTCGGCATTGAAAAATCTTCGTAAACTAAATCACACGTGAATATGTTGACATTTAAGAGATATACAGTCAAGAAAATCAAGTGCAATGGTGATATATATGCGGATTAGACACCAAAAAAAACACTCAACAAATGGCTAGAATTTAAGGAATGTGTTTAGTGACGGAATCAGATTCCTAATTAATGGAGAAAGGTCTGGTGGCAAGAAAAGCTGTTTCTAGGAGGTTGTCAAGTGTTTTCACTCGACGATTCCATTCTTGGGTGGTTGGTTCGGCCCTTGTTCCTGTAACTAGAATCCTAGTTCAGTATATTCCATTTTAATTTTACACCATTGTGAACCTTACGCCTTTTTTACTCTCTGGTCAAGGTTCTCGGCATTGAAAAATCTTCGTAAACTAAATCATAAGTGTATGTGTTGACATTTAAGAGATATACAGTCAAGAAAATCAAGGGCAATGGTGATATATATGCGGATTAGACACCAAAAAAACACTCAACGAATGGCTACAATTTAAGTAATGTGTTTAGTGACGGCATCAGATTTCTAATTGATGGAGAAAGATCTGGTGGCAAGAAAAGCTGCTTCTAGGAGGTCAAGTGTTTTCGCTCGACGATTCCATTCTTGGGTGGTTGGTTTGGCCCTTGTTCCTATAACTCAAATCCTAGCCCGGTATATCCCATTTTAATTTTACACCATTGCGAACCTTACGCCTTTTTTACTCTCTGATTGAGGTTCGCGGCATTGAAAAATCTTTGTAAACTAAATCACACGTGTTTAGGTTGACATTTAAGAGATATATAGTCAAGAAAATCAAGGGCAATGGTGATATATATGCGGATTAGACACCAAAAAAAATGCTCAACAAATGGCTACAATTTAAGGAATGTGTTTAGTGACGGCATCAGATTCCTAGTTGATGTAGGAAGGTCTGGTGGCAAAAAAAAAGCTGCTTCTAGAAGGTTGTCAAGTGTTTTCGCTCGACGATTCCATTCTTGGGTGGTTGGTTTGGCCCTTGTTCCTGTAACTCGAATCCTACCCCGGTATATCCCATTTTTATTTTACACCATTGTGACCTTTCGCCTTTTTAACTCTCTGATCGAGGTTCTCGGTATTGAAAAATCGTCGTAAACTAAATCACACGTGTATATGTTGACATTTAAGAGATATACAGTCAAGAAAATCAAGGGCAATGGTGATATATATGTGGATTAGACACCAAAAAAAACACTCAACAAATGGCTATAATTTAAGGAATATGTTTAATGACGGCATCAGATTCCTAATTAATGGAGAAAGGTCTGGTGGCAAGAAAAGCAGCTTCAAGGAGGTTGTCAAGTGTTTTCGCTCGACGATTCCATTCTTGGGTGGTTGGTTTGGCCCTTGTTCCTGTAACTCGAATCCTATCCCGGTATATCCCATTTTAATTTTACACCATTGTGAACCTTACGCCTTTTTACTCTCTGATCGAGGTTCTCAGCATTGAAAAATCTTCGTAAACTAAATCACGCGTGTTGACATTTAAGAGATATACAGTCAAGAAAATCAAGGGCAATGGTTATATATGCGGATTAGACACCAAAAAAACACTCAACAAATGGCTACAATTTAAGGAATGTGTTTAGTGACGGCATCAGATTCTTAATTGATGGAGAAAGGTCTGGTGGTAAGAAAAGCTGCTTCTAGGAGGTCGTCAAGTGTTTTGGCTCGACGATTCCATTCTTGGGTTGTTGGTTTGGTCCTTGTTCCTGTAACTAGAATCCTAGTTCAGTATATTCCATTTTAATTTTACACCATTGTGAACCTTACGCCTTTTTTACTCTCTGATCGAGGTTCTCGGCATTGAAAAATCTTTGTAAACTAAATCATAAGTGTATATGTTGACATTTAAGAGATATACAGTCAAGAAAATCAAGGGCAATGGTGATATATATCCGGATTAGACACCAAAAAAAACACTCAACAAATGGCTACAATTTAAGGAATGTGTTTAGTGACGGCATCAGATTTCTAATAGATGGAGAAAGATCTGGTGGCAAGAAAAGCTGCTTCTAGGAGGTCAAGTGTTTTCGCTCGACGATTCTATTCTTGGGTGGTTGGTTTGGCCCTTGTTCCTGTAACTCGAATCCTAGCCCGGTATATCCCATTTTAATTTTACACCATTGCGAACCTTACGCCTTTTTTACTCTCTGATTGAGGTTCGCGGCATTGAAAAATCTTTGTAAACTAAATCACACGTGTTTATGTTGACATTTAAGAGATATACTTTCAAGAAAATCAAGGGCAATGGTGATATATATGCGGATTAGACACCAAAAAAATGCTCAACAAATGGCTACAATTTAAGGAATGTGTTTAGTGACGGCATCAGATTCCTAGTTGATGTAGAAAGGTCTGGTGGCAAAAAAAGCTGCTTCTAGGAGGTTGTCAAGTGTTTTCGCTCGACGATTCCATTATTGGGTGGTTGGTTTGGCCCTTGTTCCTGTAACTCGAATCCTAGCCCGATATATCCCATTTTAATTTTACACCATTGTGAACCTTACGCCTTTTTTACTCTCTGATCGAGGTTCTCGGCATTGAAAATTCTTCGTAAACTAAATCACACGTGTATATGTTGACATTTAAGAGATATACAGTCAAGAAAATCAAGTGCGATGGTGATATATATGCGGATTAGACCCCAAAAAAAATGCTCAACAAATGGCTACAATTTAAGGAATGTGTTTAGTGACGGCATCAGATTTCTAATTGATGGAGAAAGGTCTCGTGGCAAGAAAAACTGCTTCTAGGAGGTTGTCAAGTGTTTTCGCTCGACGATTCCATTCTCGGGTGGTTGGTTTGGCCCTTGTTCCTGTAACTCGAATCCTAGCCCGGTATATCCCATTTTAATTTTACACCATTGTGAACCTTACGCCTTTTTTACTCTCTGATCGAGGTTCTCGGCATTGAAAAATCTTCGTAAACTAAATCACGCGTGTATATGTTGACATTTAAGAGATATACAGTCAACAAAATCAAGGGCAATTGTGATATATATGGGGATTAGACACAAAAAAAAGACTCAACAAATGGCTACAATTTAAGGAATGTGTTTAGTGACGACAACAGATTCCAAATTGATGGAGAAAGGTCTGGTGGCAATAAAAGCTGCTTCTAGGAGCTTGTCAAGTGTTTTCGCTCGACGATTCCATTCTTGGGTGGTTGCTCTGGCCCTTGTTCCTGTAACTCGAATCCTAGCCCGGTATATCCCATTTTAATTTTACACCATTGTGAACCTTACGCCTTTTTTACTCTCTGATCGACGTTCTCAGCATTAAAAAATCTTCTTAAACTAAATCACACGTGTATATGTTGACATTTAAGGGATATACAGTCAAGAAAATTAAGGGCAATGGTGATATATATGCGCATTAGACACAAAAAAAAAACATTCAACAAATGGCTACAATTTAAGGAATGTGTTTAGTTACGGCATCAGATTCCTAATGGATGGAGAAAGGTCTGGTGGCAAGAAAAGCTGCTTCTATGAGGTTGTCAAGTGTTTTCGCTCGACGATTCCATTCTTGGGTGGTTGGTTTGGCCCTTGTTCCTGTAACTCGAATCCTAGCCTGGTATATCCCATTTTAATTTTACACCATTGTGAACCTTACGCCTTTTTTACGCTCTAATCGAGGTTCTCGGCATTGAAAAATCTTCGTAAACTAAATCACACGTGTATATGTTGACATTTAAGAGATATACAGTCAAGAAAATCAAGGGCAATGGGGATATATATGCGGATTAGACACCAAAAAAATCAATCATCAAATTGCTACAATTTAAGGAATGTGTTTAGTGATTGCATCGGATTCCTAATTGATGGAGAAAGGTCTGGTGGCAAGAAAAGCTGCTTCTAGGAGGTTGTCAAGTGTTTACGCTCGACGATACCATTCTTGGGTGGTTCGTTTGGCCCATGTTCCTGTAAATCAAATCCTAGCCCGGTATATCTCATTTGAATTTTACACCATTGTGAACCTTGCGACTTTTTTACTCTCTGATCGAGGTTCTCGGCATTGAAAAATCTTCGTAAACTAAATCAAACGTGTATATGTTGACATTTAAGAGATATACAGTCAAGAAAATCAAGGGCAATGGTCATATATGTGCGGATTTGACACCAAAAAAATCACTCATCAAATTGCTACAATTTAAGGAATGTGTTTAGTGATTGCATCAGTTTCCTAATTGATGGAGAAAGGTCTGGTGGCAAGAAAAGCTGCTTCTAGGAGGTTGTCAAGTGTTTCCGCTAGACGATACCATTCTTGGGTGGTTGGTTTGGCCCATGTTCCTGTAACTCGAATCCTAGCCCGGTATATCTAATTTTAATTTTACACCATTGTGAAACTTACGCCTTTTTTACTCTCTGATCGACGTTCTCAGCATTAAAAAATCTTCGTAAACAAAATCACACGTGTATTTGTTGACATTTAAGATATACACAGTCAAGAAAATCAAGTGAAATGGTGATATATATGCGGATTAGACACCAAAAAAAAACACTCAACAAATGGCTAGAATTTAAGGAATGTGTTTAGTGATGGAATCAGATTCCTAATTAATGGAGAAAGGTCTGGTGGCAAGAAAAGCTGCTTCTAGGAGGTTGTCAAGTGTTTTCGCTCGACGATTCCATTCTTGGGTGGTTGGTTTGGCCCTTGTTCCTGTAACTCGAATCCTTGCCCGATATATCCCATTTTAATTTTACACCATTGTGAACCTTACGCCTTTTTTACTCTCTGATTGAGGTTCTCGGCATTGAAAAATCTTCGTAAACTAAATCACACGTGTATATGTTGACATTTAAGAGATATACAGTCAAGAAAATCAAGGGCAATGGTGATATATATGCGGATTAGACACAAAAAAACACTCAACATATGGCTACAATTTAAGGAATATGTTTAGGGATGGCATCAGATTCCTAATTGATGGAGAAAGGTCTGGTTCCAAGAAAAGCTGCTTCTAGGAGGTTGTCTAGTGTTTTCGCTCGACGATTCCATTATTGGGTGGTTGGTTTGGCCCTTTTTTCTTGTAACTAGAATCCTAGCCTGTTATATCCCATTTTAATTTTACACCATTGTGAACCTTACGCCTTTTTAACTCTTTGATCGAAGTTCTCGGCATTAAAAAATCTTCGTAAACTAAATCACACGTGTATATGTTGACATTTAACAAATGTACAGTCAAGAAAATCAAGGGCAATTGTGATATATATGGGGATTAGACACAAAAAAAAGACTCAACAAATGGCTACAATTTAAGGAATGTGTTTAGTGACGACATCAGATTCCTATTTGATGGAGAAAGGTCTGGTGGCAAGAAAAGCTGCTTCTAGGAGGTTGTCAAGTGTTTTCGCTCGACGATTCCATTCTTGGGTGGTTGGTTTGGCCCTTGTTCCTGTAACTCGAATCCTAGCCCGGTATATCCCATTTTAATTTTACACCATTGTGAACCTTACGCCTTTTTTACTCTCTGATCGAGGTTCTCGGCATTGAAAAATCTTCGTAAACTAAATCACACGTGTATATGTTGACATTTAAGAGATATATAGTCAAGAAAATCAAGGGCAATGGTGATATATATGCGGATTAGACACCAAAAAAAACACTCAACAAATGGCTACAATTTAAGGAATATGTTTAGTGACGGCATCAGATTCCTAATTGATAGAGAAAGGTCTGGTGGCAAGAAAAGCTGCTTCTAGGAGGTTGTCAAGTGTTTTCGCTCGACGATTCCATTCTTGGGTGGTTGGTTTGGCGTTTGTTCTTGTAACTCGAATCCTAGCCTGGTATATCCCATTTTAATTTTACACCATTATGAACCTAACCCCTTTTTTACTCTCTGATCGAGGTTCTCGGCATTGAAAAATCTTCGTAAACTAAATCACACGTGTGTATGTTGACATTTAAGGGATATACAGTCAAGAAAATCAAGGGCAATGGTGATATATATGCGGATTAGACACCAAAAAAAACACTCAACAAATTGCTACAATTTAAGGAATGTCTTTAGTGATGGCATCAGATTTCTAATTGATGGAGAAAGGTCTGGTGGAAGAAAAGCTGCTTCTAGGAGGTTGTCAAGTGTTTTCGCTCGACGATTCCATTCTTGGGTGGTTGGTTTGGCCCTTGTTCCTGTAACTCGAATTCTAGCCCGGTATATCCCATCTTAATTTTACACCATTGTGAACCTTACGCCTTTTTTACTCTCTTATCGAGGTTCTCGGCATTGAAAAATTTTCGTAAACTAAATCACACGTGTATATGTTGACATTTAAAAGATATACAGTCAAGAAAATCAGGGGCAATGGTGATATATATGCGGCTTAGACACAAAAAAACACTCAACATATGGCTACAATTTAAGGAATATGTTTAGGCACGGCATCAGATTCCTAATTAATGGAGAAAGGTCTGGTGCCAAGAAAAGCTGCTTCTAGGAGGTTGTCTAGTGTTTTCGCTCGACGATTCCATTCTTGGGTGGTTGGTTTGGTCCTTGTTCTTGTAACTCGAATCCTAGCCCAGTATATCTCATTTTAATTTTACACCATTGTGAACCATACGCCTTTTTTACTCTCTGATCGACGTTCTCAGCATTAAAAATCTTCGTAAACAAAATCACACGTGTATATGTTGACATTTAAGAGATACACAGTCAAGAAAATAAAGTGCAATGGTGATATATATGGGGATTAGAGACAAAAAAAAAAGACTCAACAAATGGCTACAATTTAAGGAATGTGTTTAGTGACGACATCAGATTCCTAATTGATGGAGAAAGGTCTAGTGGCAAGAAAAGCTGCTTCTAGGAGGTTGTCAAGTGTTTTCGCTCGACGATTCCATTCTTGGGTGGTTGGTTTGGCCCATGTTCCTGTAACTCGAATCCAAGCCCGGTATATCCCATTTTAATTTTACACCATTGTGAACCATACGCCTTTTTTACTCTCTGATCGACGTTCTCAGCATTAAAAATCTTCGTAAACAAAATCACACGTGTATATGTTGACATTTAAGAGATACACAGTCAAGAAAATAAAGTGCAATGGTGATATATATGCGGATTAGACACCAAAAAAAACACTCAACAAATGGCTAGATTTGAAGGAATGTGTTTAGTGGCGGAATCAGATTCTTAATTAATGGAGAAAGGTCTGGTGGCAAGAAATGCTGCTTCTAGGAGGTTGTCAAGTGTTTTCGTTCGACGATTCCATTCTTGGGTGGTTGGTTTGGCCCTTGTTCCTGTAACTCGAATCCTAGCCCGATATATCCCATTTTAATTTTACACCATTGTGAACCTTACGCCTTTTTTACTCTCTGATCAAGGTTCTCGGCATTGAAAAATCTTCGTAAACTAAATCACACGTGTATATGTTGACATTTAAGAGATATATAGTCAAGAAAATCAAGGGCAATGGTGATATATATGCGGATTAGACACCAAAAAAAACACTAAACAAATGGCTACAATTTAAGGAATATGTTTAGTGACGGCATCAGATTCCTAATTGATAGAGAAAGGTCTGGTGGCAAGAAAAGCTGCTTCTAGGAGGTTGTCAAGTGTTTTCGCTCGACGATTCCATTCTTGGGTGGTTGGTTTGGCGCTTGTTCCTGTAACTCGAATCCTAGCCCGATATATCCCATTTTAATTTTACACCATTGTGAACCTTACGCCTTTTTTACTCTCTGATCAAGGTTCTCGGCATTGAAAAATCTTCGTAAACTAAATCACACGTGTATATGTTGACATTTAAGAGATATATAGTCAAGAAAATCAAGGGCAATGGTGATATATATGCGGATTAGACACCAAAAAAAACACTAAACAAATGGCTACAATTTAAGGAATATGTTTAGTGACGGCATCAGATTCCTAATTGATAGAGAAAGGTCTGGTGGCAAGAAAAGCTGCTTCTAGGAGGTTGTCAAGTGTTTTCGCTCGACGATTCCATTCTTGGGTGGTTGGTTTGGCGCTTGTTCTTGTAACTCGAATCCTAGCCTGGTATATCCCATTTTAATTTTACACCATTATGAACCTAACCCATTTTTTACTCTCTGATCGAGGTTCTCGGCATTGAAAAAAATTCGTAAACTAAATCACACGTGTGTATGTTGACATTTAAGGGATATACAGTCAAGAAAATCAAGGGCAATGGTGATATATATGCGGATTAGACACCAAAAAAAACACTCAACAAATTGCTACAATTTAAGGAATGTGTTTAGTGATGGCATCAGATTTCTAATTGATGGAGAAAGGTCTGGTGGAAGAAAAGCTGCTTCTAGGAGGTTGTCAAGTGTTTTCGCTCGACGATTCCATTCTTGGGTGGTTGGTTTGGCCCTTGTTCCTGTAACTCGAATTCTAGCCCGGTATATCCCATCTTAATTTTACACCATTGTGAACCTTACGCCTTTTTTACTCTCTTATCGAGGTTCTCGGCATTGAAAAATTTTCGTAAACTAAATCACACGTGTATATGTTGACATTTAAAAGATATACAGTCAAGAAAATCAGGGGCAATGGTGATATATATGCGGCTTAGACACAAAAAAACACTCAACATATGGCTACAATTTAAGGAATATGTTTAGGGACGGCATCAGATTCCTAATTGATGGAGAAAGGTCTGGTGCCAAGAAAAGCTGCTTCTAGGAGGTTGTCTAGTGTTTTCGCTCGACGATTCCATTCTTGGGTGGTTGGTTTGGTCCTTGTTCTTGTAACTCAAATCCTAGCCCAGTATATCTCATTTTAATTTTACACCATTGTGAACCATACGCCTTTTTTACTCTCTGATCGACGTTCTCAGCATTAAAAATCTTCGTAAACAAAATCACACGTGTATATGTTGACATTTAAGAGATACACAGTCAAGAAAATAAAGTGCAATGGTGATATATATGGGGATTAGAGACAAAAAAAAGACTCAACAAATGGCTACAATTTAAGGAATGTGTTTAGTGACGACATCAGATTCCTAATTGATGGAGAAAGGTCTAGTGGCAAGAAAAGCTGCTTCTAGGAGGTTGTCAAGTGTTTTCGCTCGACGATTCCATTCTTGGGTGGTTGGTTTGGCCCATGTTCCTGTAACTCGAATCCTAGCCCGGTATATCCCATTTTAATTTTACACCATTGTGAACCTTACGCCTTTTTTACTCTCTGATCGAGGTTCTCGGCATTGAAAAATCTTCGTAAACTAAATCACACGTGTATATGTTGACATTTAAGAGATATACAGTCAAGAAAATCAAGGGCAATGGTGATATATTTGCGGATTTGACACCAAAAAAATCAATCATCAAATTGCTACAATTTAAGGAATGTGTTTAGTGACGGAATCAGATTCCTAATTAATGGAGAAAGGTCTGGTGGCAAGAAATGCTGCTTCTAGGAGGTTGTCAAGTGTTTTCATTCGACGATTCCATTCTTGGGTGGGACGTTCTCAGCATTAAAAATCTTCGTAAACAAAATCACACGTGTATATGTTGACATTTAAGAGATACACAGTCAAGAAAATAAAGTGCAATGGTGATATATATGCGGCTTAGACACAAAAAAACACTCAACATATGGCTACAATTTAAGGAATATGTTTAGGGACGGCATCAGATTCCTAATTGATGGAGAAAGGTCTGGTGCCAAGAAAAGCTGCTTCTACGAGGTTGTCTAGTGTTTTCGCTCGACGATTCCATTCTTGGGTGGTTGGTTTGGCCCATGTTCCTGTAACTCGAATCCTAGCCCGTTATATCTCATTTTAATTTTACACCATTGTGAACCATACGCCTTTTTTACTCTCTGATCGACGTTCTTAGCATTAAAAATCTTCGTAAACAAAATCACACGTGTATATGTTGACATTTAAGAGATACACAGTCAAGAAAATAAAGTGCAATGGTGATATATATGCGGATTAGACACCATAAAAAACACTCAACAAATGGCTAGATTTTAAGGAATGTGTTTAGTGACGGAATCAGATTCCTAATTAATGGAGAAAGGTCTGGTGGCAAGAAATGCTGCTTCTAGGAGGTTGTCAAGTGTTTTCGTTCGACGATTCCATTCTTGAGAGGTTGGTTTGGCCCTTGTTCCTGTAACTCGAATCCTAGCCCGATATATCCCATTTTAATTTTACACCATTGTGAACCTTACGCCTTTTTTACTCTCTGATTGAGGTTCTCGGCATTGAAAAATCTTCGTAAACTAAATCACACGTGTATATGTTGACATTTAAGAGATATACAGTCAAGAAAATCAAGGGCAATGGTGATATATATGCGGATTAGACACAAAAAAAACACTCAACATATGGCTACAATTTAAGGAAAATGTTTAGGGACGGCATCAGATTCCTAATTGATGGGGAAAGGTCTTGTGCCAAGAAAAGCTGCTTCAAGGAGGTTGTCAAGTGTTTTCGCTCGACGATTCCATTCTTGGGTGGTTGGTTTAGCCTTTGTTCCTGTAACTCGAATCCTAGCCCGGTATATCCCAAGTTAATTTTACACCATTGTGAACCTTACGCCTTTTTTACTCTCTGATCGAGGTTCTCGGCATTGAAAAATCTTCGTAAACTAAATCACACGTGTATATATTGACATTTAAGAGATATACAGTCAAGAAAATCAAGGGCAATGGTGATATATATAAAGATTAGACACAAAAAAACACTCAACAAACGGCTACAATTTAAGGAATATGTTTAGTGACGGCATCAGATTCCTAATTGATAGAGAAAGGTCTGGTGGCAAGAAAAGCTGCTTCTAGGTGTTGTCACGTGTTTTCGCTCGACGATTCCATTCTTGGGTGGTTGGTTTGGCGCTTGTTCTTGTAACTCGAATCCTAGCCTGGTATATCCCATTTTAATTTTACACCATTGTGAACCTTACCCCTTTTTTACTCTCTGATCGAGGTTCTCGGCATTGAAAAATCTTCGTAATCTAAATCATACGTGTGTATGTTGACATTTAAGGGATATACAGTCAAGAAAATCAAGGGCAATGGTGATATATATGCGGATTAGACACCAAAAAAAACACTCAACAAATTGCTACATTTTAAGGAATGTGTTTAGTGATGGCATCAGATTTCTAATTGATGGAGAAAGGTCTGGTGGCAAGAAAAGCTGCTTCTAGGAGGTTGTCAAGTGTTTTCGCTCGACGATTCCATTCTTGGGTGGTTGTTTTGGCCCTTGTTCCTGTAACTCGAATCCTAGCCCGGTATATCCCATTTTAATTTTACACCATTGTGAACCTTACGCCTTTTTTACTCTCTGATCGAGGTTCTCAGCATTAAAAAATCTTCGTAAACTAAATCACACGTGTATATGTTGACATTTAAGGGATATACAGTCAAGAAAATTATGGGCAATGGTGATATATATGGGCATTAGACACGAAAAAAAACATTCAACAAATGGCTACAATTTAAGGAATGTGTTTAGTTACAGCAACAGATTCCTAATAGATGGAGAAAGGTCTGGTGGCAAGAAAAGCTGCTTCTAGGAGGTTGTCAAGTGTTTTCGCTCGACTATTCCATTCTTGGGTGATTGGTTTGGCCCTTGTTCCTGTAACTCGAATCCTAGCCCGGTATATCCCATTTTAATTTTACACCATTGTGAACCTGACGCCTTTTTTACTCTCTGATCGAGGTTCTCGGCATTGAAAAATCTTCGTAAACTAAATCACACGTGTATATGTTGACATTTAAGAGATATACAGTCAAGAAAATCAAGGGCAATGGTGATATATATGCGGATTAGACACCAAAAAATCAATCATCAAATTGCTACAATTTAAGGAATGTGTTTAGTGATTGCATCAGATTCCTAATTTATGGAGAAAGGTCTGGTGGCAAGAAAAGCTGCTTCTAGGAGGTTGTCAAGTGTTTTCGCTCGACGATACCATTCTTGGGTGGTTGGTTTGGCCCATGTTCCTGTAACTCGAATCCTAGCCCTGTATATCTCATTTTAATTTTACACCATTGTGAACCTTGCGACTTTTTTACTCTCTGATCGAGGTTCTCGGCATTGAAAAATCTTCGTAAACTAAATCAAACGTGTATATGTTGACAATTAAGAGATACATAGTTAAGAAAATCAAGGGCAATGGTGATATATATATATATATATATGCGGATTAGACACAAAAAAAACACTCAACAAATGGCTACAATTTAAGGAATATGTTTAGTGACGGCATCAGATTCCTAATTCATGGAGAAATGTCTGGTGGCAAAAAAAGCTGTTTCTAGGAGGTTGTCAAGTGTTTTCGCTCGACAATTCCATTCTTGGGTGGTTGGTTTGGCGCTTGTTCTTGTAACTCGAATCCAAGCCTGGTATATCCCATTTTAATTTTACACCATTGTGAACCTTACGCCTTTTTTACTCTCTGATCAAGTTTATCGGCATTGAAAAATCTTTGTAAACTAAATCACACGTGTATATGTTGACATTTAAGGGATATACAGTCAAGAAAATTAAGGGCAATGGTGATATATATATGTGGATTAGACACCAAAAAAACACTCAACAAATGGCTACAATTTAAGGAATGTGTTTAGTGACGACAACAGATTCCTAATTGATGGAGAAAGGTCTGGTGGCAATAAAAGCTGCTTCTAGGAGGTTGTCAAGTGTTTTCGCTCGACAATTCCATTCTTGGGTGGTTGGTTTGGCCCTTGTTCCTGTAACTCGAATCCTAGCCCGGTATATCCCAATTTAATTTTACACCATTGTGAACCTTACGCCTTTTTTACTCTCTGATCGAGGTTCTCGGCATTGAAAAATCTTCGTAAACTAAATCACACGTGTATATATTGACATTTAAGAGATATACGGTCAAGAAAATCAAGGGCAATAGTGATATATATGAAGATTAGACACAAAAAAAAACAGTCAACAAATGGCTACAATTTAAGGAATATGTTTAGTGACGGCATCAGATTCCTAATTGATAGAGAAAGGTCTGGTGGCAAGAAAAGCTGCTTCTAGGAGGTTGTCAAGTGTTTTCGCTCGACGATTCCATTCTTGGGTAGTTGGTTTGGCGCTTGTTCTTGTAACTCGAATCCTAGCCTGGTATATCCCGTTTTAATTTTACACCATTGTGAACGTTACCCCTTTTTTACTCTCTGATCGAGGTTCTCGGCATTGAAAAATCTTCGTAAACTAAATCACACGTGTGTATGTTGACATTTAAGGGATATACAGTCAAGAAAATCAAGGGCAATGGTGATATACATGCGGATTAGACCCCAAAAAAACACTCAACAAATTGCTACAATTTAAGGAATGTGTTTAGTGATGGCATCAGATTTCTAATTGATGGAGAAAGGTCTGGTGGCAAGAAAAGCTGCTTCTAGGAGGTTGTCAAGTGTTTTCGCTCGACGATTCCATTCTTAGGTGGTTGGTTTGGCCCTTGTTCCTGTAACTCGAACCCTAGCCCGGTATATCCCATCTTAATTTTACACCATTGTGAACCTTACGCCTTTTTTACCCTCTGATCGAGGTTCTCGGCATTGAAAAATTTTCGTAAACTAAATCACACGTGTATATGTTGACATTTAAGAGATATACAGTCAAGAAAATCAAGGGCAATTATGATATATATGCGGATTAGACACCAAAAAAACTCAACAAATGGCTACAATTTAAGGAATGTGTTTAGTGACGGCATCAGATTCCTAATTGATGGAGAAAGGTCTGGTGGCAAGAAAAGCTGCTTCTAGGAGGTTGTCAAGTGTTTTCGCTCGACGATTCCATTCTTGGGTGGTTAGTTTTGGCCCTTGTTCCTGTAACTTGAATTTTAGCCTGGTATATCCCATTTTAATTTTACACCATTGTGATCCTTACGCCTTTTTTACTCTCTGATCGAGTTTCTCTGCATTGAAAAGTCTTCGTAAACTAAATCACACATGTATATGTTGACATTTAAGAGATATACAGTCAAGAAAATTAAGGGCAATGGTGATATATATGCGGATTAGACACCAAAAAAACACTCAACAAATGGCTACAATTTAAGGAATATGTTTAGTGACGGCATCAGATTTCTAATTGATGGAGAAAGGTCTGGTGGCAAGAAAAACTACTTCTATGAGTTTGTCAAGTGTTTTCGCTCGACGATTCCATTCTTGGGTGGTTGGTTTGGCCCTTGTTCCTATAACTCAAATTCTAGCCCAGTATGTCCCATCTTAATTTTACACCATTGTGAACCTTACGCCTTTTTTACTCTCTGATCGAGGTTCTCGGCATTGAAAAATCTTCGTAAACTAAATCACACGTGTATATGTTGACATTTAAGAGATATACAGTCAAGAAAATCAAGGGCAATGGTGATATATATGCGGATTAGACACCAAAAAAACACTCAACAAATGGCTACAATTTAAGGAATATGTTTAGTGACGGTATCAGATTCTTAATTGATGGAGAAAGGTCTGGTGGCAAGAAAAGCTGCTTCTAGGAGGTTGTCAAGTGTTTTCGCTTGACGATTTCATTCTTGGGTTTATTAAAGTATAGGGGCTAAACACGTAAATTAAGAAAGTTAAAGGACTAAAATTCTTATGGCAACGCTACATGTGTCTATGTCATATTGGCCAATCGACATAGCATATTTATAGTTTGTATAATATGGGACTTTGCCCTTGCCCTTGATCACCCATGTTTTTTTTATATGAAGCCTATATGATTCTTGGAGCTTACATGACAAACTGACAGGGTGGGCCGGTGGGACTCTGCCTTTACCCTCATTACTCCTTGTAGCCTTAGAGCAGTTACATTGGATTTTTATTTATATCCATGTAATTACGCCAAAAATTATAATTTTATCTCTCTCTCTTTTTTAATTAAATAATATTTTTTATATCTTTATTATTACATTTTCTCTATCATTTACTCACAACCATCCCTAAAAATATTTAAAAAATTATAAAGATGAAGAGTGACGGGTGGTCCACGGGACAACCCTTAAGTGTGTTAAAAGATAAGTTAATCCCCCATTTGATCATGTAATTG
This sequence comes from Helianthus tuberosus, assembly GCA_030545235.1. NCBI lineage: Eukaryota > Viridiplantae > Streptophyta > Magnoliopsida > Asterales > Asteraceae > Helianthus > Helianthus tuberosus. Next base: position 210,144,651 of record CM060441.1, on the reverse strand, counting down.
TCTTGAATTAGATGACTACGTTTGCTTGTGTTTCAGGTACATTTGGGGCTTAAAAGTGTGGAAATTAAGCTTCAAATAGGCACGACTGGATTGTAGATTGAAAGACGGAGAATAAATGAAAAAAATAAAATTTTGGAATTGAAGAATTAAGAATATAACATGATAGAGGATGAAATTACGAGAACGTAGGCGAAAACGGTGAAGAAAACGGAGTTGAAACGAGAAAGTTATGAAGAAAACAAAAATTGATTGCTGAAGCCTACCGTAACTTACGGTGGTACCGTAATTTACGGTAGACTCTGACAAAAATTGATGCCGTAACTCAGTTTAACTCCACCGTAAACCATTTTAAGCCACCGTAACTTACGGTGGTACCGTAATTTACGGTGGAGGCCAGCGTAAAACTTGTAACTCCCTCATTTAAGGTTGCTTATGGTGCCTTTTCATCATCTAATCATTCCCATTCGTTTTGTAACTCCTAAGGGGCGAATTTGGGGTGTTCTAAGGTGTTCTTGAGTGATCTAAACATGAAGACTTTGTTTTTTATTCCAATGGACAAAGGTTCGATTGTGATGATGGTTCATAACACTATGAGCAGCTAGGTTTTGCTTGGTGATCATCCCGAATGTAAGGTTTACTTGTGACAATTATGTTTTGTTCTTGAATTTCTGGAATATTAAACTGTGCATGTGTTGTTAGTTTATTATGGTGCTTGATTGGGTGTTTGTAAATTGTTGATGTATGTTTGATCATAGTTCTAAACCATACGTTCTTGGTGCCGTTGGCAATCGAGATATCATGGGAGGGATTAGGGTTGGATATGTGTTGATTGGTCATCGGGTAACAACCTCGCGTTCTAGGAATCCGAGTACTTAGTTCCCTTTCATCACAAACAATTGATCTTACATGAGCCATGTCTATGTGGTTCTTTCCAGTTGAACATGAACGTTAGTTGTCCCTTAAAACCTGAAACTCGGGATGATCACTATCCTCTTATCGTGTTACAAAACTTAACCTTGATTTGTAATCTAATTTAGTTTAATTTAGTTAATTAAAACCAATCAACCCAAAAAATGAAATTTACATTTCTTGCAATTTAGATTAATCTAGTTAGTTAGACATACATTGAGATAACACATATTCCACAAACTCCCTGTGTTCGATACCCACTTACCGCTAGCTAATTAGTTGTAACTGGATTAAATTTGCGTGACCACGACAATCACGTCAAATTTTGGCGCCGTTGCCGGGGAGTAGTGCGCAACGTGTGTTATCTTGTGTATTAGTTTGAAAAAAAAATTAATCAAAATTAAAAAAAAAACCAAAAAGATTTCTTTTATGTTCATGATTTACACTTGGTAGTTGAGTTGTGTTGTGCAGGATGACAGGGCATTACACAAATTTCAGCTTATTTACGTGTAGATTGTGCGGGGGTCCACGACATCCATGTATTGGTTGCCACGAGGCTCACTACAGGAGGGCACATGGAAAACCGGTGTCTTATGTTTCACAGCTTCCACCTCCATCATATGTTGACGATTATGAATCAGAAATGGAGGATGACTATTATTCATATGGATACGATCGGGACGAGGAAGTTTATTATGAGGCAAGGATGGATGATCTATGTTTTTGTTGCGGTCGCGATCACACTTATGATTATGATGTGTGCCCGGTGTATTCGGAAAAGCCGAAGTATTGGAATAAAAAGATGATGGAAGCACGCATCTATAGACCGTATCAGGGATATCGACAATATCATCCCGAAGAATATTCTGAGCCCGAGGGTGTTTATGTTTATGAGACCGAGGAGGAAAAAGAGCTTGCTGTATTGGAAGTAACTTTGTCCAAACTCGAGCAATATTTAGCAACACCCAACCTGTCCGATGTAGACCGAATCAGCTGCTTGGTTTCTAAGTGTCATACTTTAAAATTGAAGATAGAGATAGAAGAACGCCTCTCACCATTACCTGACGATATTAGAGATTATTCTCACATGAAGGAGGAGGTTGTGGAGGATAATACCACACCAATGAGTCCTTTATCTGATGAAGAGTCACTCGTAGATCAGATGATGTGTGCAGATTATGAGGTAGAGCAGGCTGATGGGATGGATATGTGTACCGAACCTCTTCCCATAATTCAAATTAACAAGTGTGGGGAAGAGGGTTCGAGAAACAAGATGAGAAGGGTGAAACTACCAGACATTAAGGTATATGTCATGAAGTGGACTAGCAAAGCCCGCAGGAGCAGCTTTAACATGCCAAATAGACTGACAAATCTATGGAGATGGCATGTAAATTTCCGAGCATTTGTTGGAAATGCTGCGGGTAAGTGTGCATTAAGACCACCATAACGCATATCAGGTATGGTCTGGCTGAAGACCTTTAAACTTAGCGCTCTCGGGAGGCAGCCCGAGGATGTAGAGTATTGTATTTTTGTTTTGTTTTGTTTTGCTTTGTTTGGTTTGTTTTGGTGTTGTGTTTGTGTTTTGGCAGGTTATTACGTTTCAACCCTCGCGGATGCAATGATTCAAGTGTGGGGATGTTTGGCAACATCCCTGTTGAGATATCAGCGAATCTAAGAGATGTTTTTGAACCGGTCCGATTACCGCAGCTGCATCACTACCAACACTGCTAATTTACTAATCAGGTCGTGTCTTGTTCTCATCTTTTGTGCACCTTTGTATATATTCATGTTTATGATCATGGTTGGGCGGATGGGTGGTGTATTGGTTTTGATGTTATGTGTTGGGTTGTGCTAAGTTGGTGGTGTTTTTAGTTATATATAAAAAAAACAAAAAGAAAGTTGTGGTTTGAGATGATGAGCTTTTGGTTGATGTTGAAGGGTTTAGCGATCAAGTCTTTCCAAAACCATACATTGGGGTCAATGTATCCCAAGTGTGGGGATGGGGGGAAATTTTGAGGTTTTTAAAATTTTTTTAAATCAAGCAAAACATTGTGAGAATTTGAACACCTTGGATTACACCCGAATGATGCACCGGCAACCCTTGATACCCTTTTATTCTTGGTGAGAGTTGAAGCCACACATGTAAATAAATAAATAATACTTGTCTTTGATGAGAGTGGCAACGGGTGGGGATGCATTAGAACTTGTGCCTTAATACGGTTTGAGTCCTTAGTTGGATATGAATGCGAAAAGGATAAGGGCATTTAGGTAGCCTCGTCTTTAGCGTGTGTGAGTGTGGGATTTGGGGGGTTGGACCTCATAAGATATATATATGAGCATGGTTGCGAGAGGGGTGGGGGTTTGGACATTTAGTTGCCCATTTTGTGCTTAAAGCCGATCATTTGTTACCCCTTACCTAGTTCCTCAAAAATTTACCCGACTTGACCCGGTCTTATAGTGTTAGTAGTTGTTATAGTGGTGTTTAGATTTGTTATGTTGAATGTTTCGTTGTTGCTATGTTATGTTTGCTATGTTGTTAAAAAAATATAAAAAAAAGAAAAGAAAAGAAAAGAAAAGAAAAAGAAAAAAAAGCAATGAAAAAAAATGAAAAAGAAGGATGTGTGAGTTATCTTGTATATAGTAGTTATGCGTTATTTATTTCATTGTGTAATAAAAAGACCGGGTAAAGTCCTTCGCTACTACATATATATTCCATTTCCTACCCGTACACCTAGCCACGTTACAGCCTTAAAGCCCCTTTGATTTGCATTCATGTTTGGCGCTTGTTAGGAGGAGGACCGATTTAGGTATAAGCATATAGTTGTGCAATCACCCATTTGCCTTTTGTGTGACTAGCTCACAATTGCTAGTGCTTACTTGTTGCCGAGAGGAGAGATATAGAGAGGGGTGTGTTATTTTGGGTGTTAAGAAAGGGTTAGTAAAAGGACTACATGTTTATGCTTGGTTTACGTTGATCACTTGTGAACTTGGAAATGGTTTTTGATGGGTTGCTTGGGGGCAAGCAACGGTTAAGTGTGGGGATGTGACGGGTGGTCCACGGGACAACCCTTAAGTGTGTTAAAAGATAAGTTAATCCCCCATTTGATCATGTAATTGTCTTGAATTAGATGACTACGTTTGCTTGTGTTTCAGGTACATTTGGGGCTTAAAAGTGTGGAAATTAAGCTTCAAATAGGCACGACTGGATTGTAGATTGAAAGACGGAGAATAAATGAAAAAAAAAAAAATTTGGAATTGAAGAATTAAGAAGATAACATGATAGAGGATGAAATTACGAGAACCTAGGCGAAAACGGTGAAGAAAACGGAGTTGAAACGAGAAAGTTATGAAGAAAACAAAAATTGATTGCTGAAGCCTACCGTAACTTACGGTGGTACCGTAATTTACGGTAGACTCTGACAAAAATTGATGCCGTAACTCAGTTTAACTCCACCGTAAACCATTTTAAGCCACCGTAACTTACGGTGGTACCGTAATTTACGGTGGAGGCCAGCGTAAAACTTGTAACTCCCTCATTTAAGGTTGCTTATGGTGCCTTTTCATCATCTAATCATTCCCATTCGTTTTGTAACTCCTAAGGGGCGAATTTGGGGTGTTCTAAGGTGTTCTTGAGTGATCTAAACATGAAGACTTTGTTTTTGATTCCAATGGACAAAGGTTCGATTGTGATGATGGTTCATAACACTATGAGCAGCTAGGTTTTGCTTGGTGATCATCCCGAATGTAAGGTTTACTTGTGACAATTATGTTTTGTTCTTGAATTTCTGGAATATTAAACTGTGCATGTGTTGTTAGTTTATTATGGTGCTTGATTGGGTGTTTGTAAATTGTTGATGTATGTTTGATCATAGTTCTAAACCATACGTTCTTGGTGCCGTTGGCAATCGAGATATCATGGGAGGGATTAGGGTTGGATATGTGTTGATTGGTCATCGGGTAACAACCTCGCGTTCTAGGAATCCGAGTACTTAGTTCCCTTTCATCACAAACAATTGATCTTACATGAGCCATGTCTATGTGGTTCTTTCCAGTTGAACATGAACGTTAGTTGTCCCTTAAAACCTGAAACTCGGGATGATCACTATCCTCTTATCGTGTTACAAAACTTAACCTTGATTTGTAATCTAATTTAGTTTAATTTAGTTAATTAAAACCAATCAACCCAAAAAATGAAATTTACATTTCTTGCAATTTAGATTAATCTAGTTAGTTAGACATACATTGAGATAACACATATTCCACAAACTCCCTGTGTTCGATACCCACTTACCGCTAGCTAATTAGTTGTAACTGGATTAAATTTGCGTGACCACGACAATCACGTCAAAGAGTGTTTCCAATATATTTACAAATGAACAGTAAAATTCTCATATATTTCATATTTCCTCTACTCACATCTATTTCTTATAATAAACGTAAACCACTCACATATTTTTAAAACAATCAATGTGAATGTTTTTAGATCATTGTGAACCTTACGTTGACATTTAAGAGATATACAGTCAAGAAAATCAAGGGCAATGGTGATATATTTGCGGATTAGACACAAAAAAAAACACTCAACATATGTCTGCAATTTAAGGAATATGTTTAGGGACGGCATCAGATTCCTAATTGATGGAGAAAGGTCTGGTGCCAAGAAAAGCTGCTTCTAGGAGGTTGTCTAGTGTTTTCGCTCGACGATTCCATTCTTGGGTGGTTGCTTTTGCCCTTGTTCCTGTAACTCGAATCCTAGACCGGTATATCCCATTTTAATTTTACACCATTGTGAACCTTACACCTTTTTTACTCTCTGATCGAGGTTCTCAGCATTAAAAAATCTTCGTAAACTAAATCACACGTGTATATGTTGACATTTAAGGGATATACAGTCAAGAAAATTAAGGGCAATGGTGATATATATGCGCATTAGACACGAAAAAAAACATTCAACAAATGGCTACAATTTAAGCAATGTGTTTAGTTACGGCATCAGATTCCTAATTGATGGAGAAAGGTCTGGTGGCAAGAAAAGCTGCTTCTAGAAGGTTGTCAAGTGTTTTCGCTAGACGATTCCATTCTTGGGTGGTTGGTTTGGCCCTTGTTCCTGTAACTCGAATCCTAGCCCGGAACATCCCATTTTAATTTTACACCATTGTGAACCTTACGCCTTTTTTACTCTCTGATCGAGGTTCTCGACATTGAAAAATCTTCATAAACTAAATCACACGTGTATATGTTGACATTTAAGATATATACAGTCAAGAAAATCAAGGGCAATGGTGATATATATGCAGATTAGACACCAAAAAAATCACTCATCAAATTGCTACAATTTAAGGAATGTGTTTAGTGATTGCATCAGATTCCTAATTGATGGAGAAAGGTCTGGTGGCAAGAAAAGCTGCTTCTAGGAGGTTGTTAAGTGTTTTCGCTCGACGATACCATTCTTGGGTGGTTGGTTTGTCCCTTTTTCCTGTTTCTCGAATCCTAGCCCGGTATATCTCATTTTAATTTTACACCATTGTGAACCTTGCGCCTTTTTTACTCTCTGTTCTAGGCTCTCGGCATTGAAAAATCTTCGTAAACTAAATCACACGTGTATATGTAGACATTTAAGAGATATATAGTTAAGAAAATCAAGGGCAATGGTGATATATATAGGAGAATTAGACAGCAAAAAAATCACTCATCAAATTGCTACAATTTAAGGAATGTGTTTAGTGATTGCATCAGATTCCTAATTGATGGAGAAAGGTCTGGTGGCAAGAAAAGCTGCTTCTAGAAGGTTATCAAGTGCTTTCGCTAGACGATTCCATTCTTGGGTGGTTGGTTTGGCCCTTGTTCCTGTAACTCGAATCCTAGCCCGGTATATCCCATTTTAATTTTACACCATTGTGAACCTTACGCCTTTTTTACTCTCTGATCGAGGTTCTCGGCATTGAAAAATCTTCGTAAACTAAATCACACGTGTATATGTTGACATTTAAGGGATATAATCAAGAAAATCAAGGGCAATGGTGATATATATGCGGATTAGACACCAAAAAAACACTCAACAAATGGCTACAATTTAAGGAATGTGTTTAGTGACGGCGTCAGATTTCTAATTGATGGAGAAAGGTCTGGTGGCAAAAAACGCTGCTTGTAGGAGGTTCTCAAGTGTTTTCGCTCGACGATTCCATTCTTGGGTGGTTGTTTTGGCCCTTGTTCGTGTAACTCGAATCCTAGCCTGTTATATCCCATTTAAATTTTACACCATTGTGAACCTTACGCCTGTTTTACTCTCTGATCGAGGTTCTCGGCATTAAAAATCTTTGTAAACTAAATCACACGTGTATATGTTGACATTTAAGAGATATACAGTCAAGAAAATTAAGGGCAATGGTGATATATATGAAGATTAGACACAAAAAAAAAAAAAAAACTCAACAAATGGCTACAATTTAGGGAATATGTTTTGTGACGACATCAGATTCCTAATTGATAGAGAAAGGTCTGGTGGCAAGAAAAGCTGCTTCTAGGAGGTTGTCAAGTGTTTTCGCTTGACGGTTCCATTCTTGGGTGGTTGGTTTGGCGCTTGTTCTTGTAACTCGAATCCTAGCCTGGTATATCCCATTTTAATTTTACACCATTGTGAACCTTACGCCTTTTTTACTCTCTGATCGAGGTTCTCGGCATTGAAAAATCTTCGTAAACTAAATCACACGTGTATATGTTGACATTTAAGGGATATAATCAAGAAAATCAAGGGCAATGGTGATATATATGCGGATTAGACACCAAAAAAACACTCAACAAATGGCTACAATTTAAGGAATGTGTTTAGTGACGGCGTCAGATTTCTAATTGATGGAGAAAGGTCTGGTGGCAAAAAACGTTGCTTGTAGGAGGTTGTCAAGTGTTTTCGCTCGACGATTCCATTCTTGGGTGGTTGTTTTGGCCCTTGTTCGTGTAACTCGAATCCTAGCCCGTTATATCCCATTTAAATTTTACACCATTGTGAACCTTACGCCTTTTTTACTCTCTGATCGAGGTTCTCGGCATTGAAAAATCTTCGTAAACTAAATCACACGTGTGTATGTTGACATTTAATAGATATACAGTCAAGAAAATCAAGGGCAATGGTGATATATATGCATATTAGACACCAAAAAAAAACACTCAAAAAATGGCTAAAATTTAAGGAATGTGTTTAGTGATTGCATCAGATTCCTAATAGATGGAGAAAGGTCTGGTGGCAAGAATAGCTGCTTCTAGGAGGTTGTCAAGTGTTTTCTCTCGACGATTCCATTCTTGGGTGGTTGGTTTGGCCCTTGTTCCTGTAACTCGAATCCTAGCCCGGTATATCCCATTTTAATTTTACACCATTGTGAACCTTACGCCTTTTTTACTCTCTGATCGAGGTTCTCGGCATTGAAAAATCTTCGTAAACTAAATCACACGTGTATATGTTGACATTTAAGGGATATAATCAAGAAAATCAAGGGCAATGGTGATATATATGCGGATTAGACACCAAAAAAACACTCAACAAATGGCTACAATTTAAGGAATGTGTTTAGTGACGGCGTCAGATTTCTAATTGATGGAGAAAGGTCTGGTGGCAAAAAACGCTGCTTGTAGGAGGTTGTCAAGTGTTTTCGCTCGACGATTCCATTCTTGGGTGGTTGTTTTGGCCCTTGTTCGTGTAACTCGAATCCTAGCCTGTTATATCCCATTTAAATTTTACACCATTGTGAACCTTACGCCTTTTTTACTCTCTGATCGAGGTTCTCGGCATTGAAAAATCTTTGTAAACTAAATCACACGTGTATATGTTGACATTTAAGAGATATACAGTCAAGAAAATTAAGGGCTATGGTGATATATATGAAGATTAGACACAAAAAAAAAACTCAACAAATGGCTACAATTTAGGGAATATGTTTAGTGACGACATCAGATTCCTAATTGATAGAGAAAGGTCTGGTGGCAAGAAAAGCTGCTTCTAGGAGGTTGTCAAGTGTTTTCGCTTGACGGTTCCATTCTTGGGTGGTTGGTTTGGCGCTAGTTCTTGTAACTCGAATCCTAGCCTGGTATATCCCATTTTAATTTTACACCATTGTGAACCTTACGCCTTTTTTACTCTCTGATCGAGGTTCTCGGCATTGAAAAATCTTCGTAAACTAAATCACACGTGTGTATGTTGACATTTAATAGATATACAGTCAAGAAGATCAAGGGCAATGGTGATATATATGCATATTAGACACCAAAAAAAACACTCAAAAAATGGCTACAATTTAAGGAATGTGTTTAGTGACAGCATCAGATTTCTAATTGATGGAGAAAGGTCTGGTGGCAAGAATAGCTGCTTCAAGGAGGTTGTCAAGTGTTTTCTCTCGACGATTCCATTCTTGGGTGGTTGGTTTGGCCCTTGTTCCTGTAACTCGAATCCTAGCCCGGTATATCCCATTTTAATTTTACACCATTGTGAACCTTACGCCTTTTTTACTCTCTGATCGAGGTTCTCGGCATTAAAAAATCTTCGTAAACTAAATCACACGTGTATATGTTGACATTTAAGGGATATACAGTCAAGAAAATTAAGGGCAATGGTGATATATATATGCGGATTAGACACAAAAAAAGCACTCAACAAATGGCTACAATTTAAGGAATGCATTTAGTGACGTCATCAGATTCCTAATTGATGGAGAAAGGTCTGATGGCAAGAAAAGCTGCTTCTTGGAGGTTGTTAAGTGTTTTCGCTCGACGATGCCATTCTTGGGTGGTTGGTTTGGCCCTTGTTCCTGTAACTCGAATCCTAGCCCGGTATATCCCATTTTAATTTTACACCATTGTGAACCTTACGTCTTTTTTACTCTCTGATCGAGGTTCTCGGCATTGAAAAATCTTCGTAAACTAAATCACATGTGTATATGTTGACATTTAAGGGATATACAGTAAAGAAAATCAAGGGCAATGGTGATATATATATGCGGATTAGACACCAAAAAAACACTCAACAAATGGCTACAATTTAAGGAATGTGTTTAGTGACGGCATCAGATTACTAATTGATGGAGAAAGGTCTGGTGGCAAGAAAAGGTACTTGTAGGAGGTTGTCAAGTGTTTTCGCCTAACGATTCCATTCTTGGGTGCCTGGTTTGGCCCTTGTTCCTCTAACTCGAATCCTAGCCCGGTATATCCCATTTTAATTTTACACCATTGTGAACCTTACGCCTTTTTTTCTCTCTGATCGAGGTTCTCGGCATTGAAAAATCTTTGTAAACTAAATCACACGTGTATATGTTGACATTTAAGGGATATACAGTCAAGAAAATCAAGGGCAATGGTGATATATATGCGGATTAGAAACCAAAAAAAACACTCAACAAATTGCTACAATTTAAGGAATTTGTTTAGTGATGGCATCAGATTTCTAATTGATGGAGAAAGGTCTGGTGGCAAGAAAAGGTGTTTCTAGGAGGTTGTCAAGTGTTTTCGCTCGACGATTCCATTCTTGAGTTGTTGGTTTGGCCCTTGTTCCTGTAACTCGAATTTTAGCCCGGTATATCCCATCTTAATTTTACACCATTGTGAACCTTACGCCTTTTTTACTCTCTGATCGAGGTTCTCGGCATTGAAAAATTTTCGTAAACTAAATCACACGTGTATATGTTGACATTTAAAAGATATACAGTCAAGAAAATCAAGGGCAATGGTGATATATATGCGGATTAAACACCAAAAAAAAACTCAACAAATGGCTACAATTTAAGGAATGTGTTTAGTGATGGCATCAGATTCCTAATTGATGGAGAAAGGTCTGGTGGCAAGAAAAGCTGCTTCTAGGAGGTTGTCAAGTGTTTTCGCTCGACGAATCCATTTTTGGGTGGTTAGTATGGCCCTTGTTCCTGTAACTCGAATCCTAGCCCGGTATATACCATTTTAATTTTACACCATTCTGAACCTTACGCCTTTTTTACTCTCTGATCGAGGTTCTCGGCATTGAAAAATCTTCGTAAACTAAATCACACGTGTATATGTTGACATTTAAGGGATATACAGTCAAGAAAATCAAGGGCAATGGTGATATATATGCGGATTAGACACCAAAAAAAACACTCAACAAATTGCTACAATTTAAGGAATGTGTTTAGTGATGGCATCAGATTTCTAATTGATGGAGAAAGGTCTGGTGGCAAGAAAAGCTGCTTCTAGGAGGTTGTCAAATGTTTTCGCTCGACGATTCCATTCTTGGGTGGTTGGTTTGGCCCTTGTTCCTGTATCTCAAATTCTAGCCCAGTATATCCCATCTTAATTTTACACCATTGTGAACCTTACGCCTTTTTTACTCTCTGGTCGAGGTTCTCGGCATTGAAAAATTTTCGTAAACTAAATCACACGTGTATATGTTGACATTTAAGAGATATACAGTCAAGAAAATCAAGGGCAATGGTGATATATATGCGGATTAGACACCAAAAAAAACTCAACAAATGGCTACAATTTAAGGAATGTGTTTAGTGACAGCATCAGATTCCTAATTGATGGAGAAAGGTCTGGTGGCAAGAAAAGCTGCTTCTAGGAGGTTGTCTAGTGTTTTCGCCCGACGATTCCATTCTTGAGTGGTTAGTTTTGGCCCTTGTTCCTGTAACTTGAATCTTAGCCCGGTATATCCCATTTTAATTTTACACCATTGTGAACCTTACGCCTTTTTTACTCTCTGATCGAGTTTCTCTGCATTGAAAAATCTTCGTAAACTAAATCACACATATATATGTTGACATTTAAGAGATATACAGTCAAGAAAATTAAGGGCAATGGTGATATATATGCGGATTAGACACAAAAAAAAACACTCAACAAATAGCTACAATTTAAGTAATGTGTTTAGTGACGGCATCAGATTTCTAATTGATGGAGAAAGGTCTGGTGGCAAGAAAAGCTACTTCTAGGAGGTTCTCAAGTGTTTTCGCTCGACGATTCCATTCTTTGGTGGTTGGTTTGGCCCTTGTTCCTGTAACTCGAATCCTAGCCCGGTATATCCCATTTTAATTTTACACCATTGTGAACCTTACGCCTTTTTTACTCTCTGATCGAGGTTCTCGGCATTGAAAATCTTCGTAAACTAAATCACACGTGTATATGTTGACATTTAAGAGATATACATTCTAGAAAATCAAGGGCAATGGTGATATATATGCGAATTAGACACCAAAAAAGACACTCAACAAATGGCTACAATTTAAGGAATATGTTTAGTGACGGTATCAGATTCTTCATTGATGGATAAAGGTCTGGTGGCAAGAAAAGCTGCTTCTAGGAGGTTGTCAAGTGTTTTCGATTGATGATTTCATTCTTGGGTTTATTTAAGTATAGGGGTAAACACGTAAATTAAGAAAGTTAAAGGACTAAAATTCTTATGGCAACGCTACATGTGTCTATGTCTTATTGGCCAATCGACATAGCATATTTATAGTTTGTATAATATGGGACTTTGCCCTTGCCCTTGCCCTTGATCACCCATGTTTTTTTTTATATGAAGCCTATATGATTCTTGGAGCCTACATGACAAACTGACAAGGTGGGCCGGTGGGACTCTGCCTTTACCCTCATTACTCCTTGTAGCCTTAGAGCAGTTACATTGGATTTTTATTTATATCCATGTAATTACGCCAAAAATTATAATTTTATCTCTCTCTCTCTTTTAATTAAATAATATTTTTTATATCTTTATTATTACAATTTCTCTATCATTTACTGACAACCATCTCTAAAAATATTTAAAAAATTATAAAGATGAACAGTGTTTCCAATATATTTACAAATGAACAGTAAAATTCTCATATATTTCATCTTTCCTCTACTCACAGCTATTTCTTATAATAAAAGTAAACCACTCACATATTTTTAGAACAATCAATGTGAATGTTTTTAGATCATTGTGAACCTTACGTTGACATTTAAGAGATATACAGTCAAGAAAATCAAGGGCAATGATGATATATATGCGGATTAGACACAAAAAAAACACTCAACATATGGCTACAATTTAAGGAATATGTTTAGGGACGGCATCAGATTCCTAATTAATGGAGAAAGGTCTGGTGCCAAGAAAAGCTGCTTCTAGGAGGTTGTCTAGTGTTTTCGCTCGACGATTTCATTCTTGGGTGGTTGGTTTGGCCCTTGTTCTAGTAACTGGAATCCAAGCCTGGTATATCCCATTTTAATTTTACACCATTGTGAACCTTACGCCTTTTTTACTCTCTGATCGAGGTTCTCGGCATTGAAAAATCTTCGTAAACTAAATCACACGTGTATATGTTGACATTTAAGAGATGTACAGTCAAGAAAATCAAGGGCAATTGTAATATATATGGGGATTAGAAATATATATGGGGATTAGACACAAAAAAAAACACTCAACAAATGGCTACAATTTAAGGAATGTGTTTAGTGACAACATCAGATTTCTAATTGATGGAGAAAGGTCTGGTGGCAAGAAAAGCTGCTTCTAGGAGGTTGTCAAGTGTTTTCGCTTGACGATTCCATTCTTGGGTGGTTGCTTTGGCCCTTGTTCCTGTAACTCGAATCCTAGCCCGGTATATCCCATTTTAATTTTACACCATTGTGAACCTTACGCCTTTTTTACCCTCTGATCGAGGTTCTCAGCATTAAAAAATCTTCGTAAACAAAATCACACGTTTAAGGGATATACAGTCAAGAAAATTAAGGGCAATGGGGATATATATGAAGATTAGACACAAAAAAAACACTCAACAAACGGCTACAATTTAAGGAATGTGTTTAGTTACGGCATCAAATTCCTATTAGATGGAGAAAGGTCTAGTGGCAAGAAAAGCTGCTTCTAGGAGGTTGTCAAGGGTTTTCGCTCGACGATTCCAATCTTGAGTGGTTGGTTTGGCCCTTGTTCCTGTAACTCGAATTCTTGCCCGGTATATCCCATCTTAATTTTACACCATTGTGAACCTTACGCCTTTTTTACTCTCTGATCGAGGTTCTCGGCATTGAAAAATCTTCGTAAACTAAATCACACGTGTATATGTTGACACTTAAGAGATATACAGTCAAGAAAATCAAGGGCAAGGGTGATATATATGCGGATTAGACATCAAAAAAATCACTCATCAAATTGCTACAATTTAAGGAATGTGTTTAGTGATTGCGTCAGATTCCTAATTGATGGAGAAAGGTCTGGTGGCAAGAAAAGCTGCTTCTAGGAGGTTGTCAAATGTTTTCGCTCGACGATACCATTCTTGGGTGGTTGGTTTGGCCCTTGTTCCTGTAACTCGAATCCTAGCCCGGTATATCTCATTTTAATTTTACACCATTTTGAACCTTGCGCCTTTTTTACTCTCTGATCGAGGTTCTCGGCATTGAAAAAATCTTAGTAAACTAAATCACACGTGTATATGTTGACATTTAAGAGATATATAGTTAAGAAAATCAAGGGCAATGGTGATATATATATATATATATATATATGTGGATTAGACACAAAAAAAACACTCAACAAATGGCTACAATTTAAGGAATTTGTTTAGTGACGGCATCAGATTCCTAATTGGTGGAGAAAGGTCTGGTGGCAAGAAAAGCTGCTTCTAGGAGGTTGTCAAGTGTTTTCGCTCGACGATTCCATTCTTGGGTGGTTGGTTTGTCGCTTGTTCTTGTAACTCGAACCCTAGCCTAGTATATCCCATTTTAATTTTACACCATTGTGAACCTTACGCCTTTTTTACTCTCTGATCGAGGTTCTCGGCATTGAAAAATCTTCGTAAACTAAATCACACGTGTATATGTTGACATTTAAGGGATATACAGTCAAGAAAATTAAGGGCAATGGTGATATATATATGCGGATTAGACACAAAAAAGCACTCAACAAATGGCTACAATTTAAGGAATGCATTTAGTGACGTCATCAGATTCCTAATTGATGGAGAAAGGTCTGATGGCAAGAAAAGCTGCTTCTTGGAGGTTGTTAAGTGTTTTCGCTCGACGATGCCATTCTTGGGTGGTTGGTTTGGCCCTTGTTCCTGTAACTCGAATCCTAGCCCGGTATATCCCATTTTAATTTTACACCATTGTGAACCTTACGTCTTTTTTACTCTCTGATCGAGGTTCTCGGCATTGAAAAATCTTCGTTAACTAAATCACATGTGTATATGTTGACATTTAAGGGATATAATCCAGAAAATCAATGGCAATGGTGATATATATGCGGATTTGACACAAAAAAAAACACTCAACAAATGGCTACAATTTAAGGAATGTGTTTAGTGACGGCATCAGATTTCTAATTGATGGAGAAAGGTCTGGTGGCAAAAAAAAGCTGCTTGTAGGAGGTTGTCAAGTGTTTTCGCTCGACGATTCCATTCTTGGGTGGTTTCTTTGGCCCTTGTTCCTGTAACTCGAATCCTAGCCTGTTATATCCCATTTAAATTTTACACCATTGTGAACCTGACGCCTTTTTTACTTTCTGATCGAGGTTCTCGGCATTGAAAAATCTTCGTAAACTAAATCACACGTGTATATGTTGACATTTAAGAGATATACGGTCAAGAAAATCAAGGGCAATGGTGATATATATGAAGATTAGACACAAAAAAAACACTCAACAAATGGCTACAATTTAAGGAATATGTTTAGTGACGGCATCAGATTCCTAATTGATAGAGAAAGGTCTGGTGGCAAGAGAAGCTGTTTCTAGGAGGTTGTCAAGTGTTTTCGCTCAACGATTCCATTCTTGGGTGGTTGGTTTGGCGCTTGTTCTTGTAACTCGAATCCTAGCCTGGTATATCCCATTTTAATATTACACCATTGTGAACCTTACGCCTTTTTTACTCTCTGATCGAGGTTCTCGGCATTGAAAAATCTTCGTAAACTAAATCGCACGTGTGTATGTCGACATTTAAGAGATATACAGTTAAGAAAATCAAGGGCAATGGTGATATATATGCAGATTAGACACAAAAAAAAAACACTCAACAAATGGCTACAATTTAAAGAATGTGTTTAGTGACGGCATCAGATTTCTAATTGATGGAGAAAGGTCTGGTGGCAAGAAAAGCTACTTCTAGGAGGTTGTCAAGTGTTTTCTCTTGACGATTCCATTCTTGGGTGGTTGGTTTGGCCCTTGTTCCTGTTACTCGAATCCTAGCCCGGTATATCCAATTTTAATTTTACACCATTGTGAACCTTACGCCTTTTTTACTCTCTGATCGTGGTTCTCGGCATTGAAAAATCTTCGTAAACTAAATCACACGTGTATATGTTGACATTTAAGGGATATACAGTCAAGAAAATCAAGGGCAATGGTGATATATATGCAGATTAGATACAAAAAAAACACTCAACAAATGGCTACAATTTAAGGAATGTGTTTAGTGACGGCATCAGATTTCTAATTGATGGAGAAAGGTCTGGTGGCAAGAAAAACTGCTTCTAGGAGGTTGTCAAGTGTTTTCTCTCGACGATTCCATTCTTGGGTGGTTGGTTTGGCCCTTGTTCCTGTAACTCGAATCCTAGCACGGTATATCCCATTTTAATTTTACACAATTGTGAACCTTACGCCTATTTATGTTAGTGGGTTAGTTATATTATAAAAACGACTGTGAGTGGAGTAGAGAGAAAAATATATAAAATGTAACTGTTCATCTGTGAATATATTGGGATCACTGTTCATCACTTATAATTTTTTTAATATTTTAAAAAATGGTTGTGAGTGAGGGAGAGAAAAAATATGATAATAAAGGTATTATTTAATTTAATTAAAAAAAGATAAAAAAAAATAGTGATTTTTAATATAACTAGAGTAATGTTTTAAACTTAAACCCTCAAAGAATGAAAAACTAAACCGTTCAACTAACCCGTCTAGTTTAGCTGGTCATTTCCAAAAAAAAAAAAAAAACCGTAGACCATTGACATTGAAACTGAACCCAAAAGTTTCCTGCCTAACCCTAAACCTGAAGCTGCCGTTGAACTAACTACTGGCTTGGCCCAATTCCAGATAACGGGCCTCGAACGTAACGGAAAGAAAATCACTCCCACCTGTTATCATATCGTCTTCTTCCTCATTTCATTTTCATTCAATACAAACACCACAATTCTCAACCTTTCACCGCTCCCTATGGCTGCCTGTAAGTCCCCTCCACATATCCCTTAGAGTTAAATTAAAAAAAAAATATATCTAGGGTTTTACAGCCCTAATTATGCTTAATTTGATACAAGAAATCATGTTACATTTGGTATTGTTTGTTTGTTTTTTTTGTTACTAGGTAGCTTTGGGGCTTCAAGTTTGAAGCTTTACAACTTGAGGTTAGCTCCTGATAGAATAGAATTAGCTAATTTGCAACAGAATTGTTATGGAGTTAGGTTCGACAACGCCCGACGGTTTGATCGGCTGGTTTTGTCGAAAGGATCGAGTCGGTGCCTCTGTTTGTCTGCAAAGAATGCCCAATGTAAGAAATTTCGATTACAGTGAATGTTAGTGTGTTGATTGTTTTCGTGTTTAGGGTTTAGGATTTAATTTGTTTGAATTCAAAATTCGTGTTTTGAAAGTATGGTATATAGCAGCAGGTGCAGAGTTAGAAGACTCTCCTGTGGTTGAAAGATCGTCTGAATCAACAAGCCAATTCACTCCAAGTGCTGCAGAGGTAAATTCTGAATTTATATATTAAATGTATGCAAAAATTTAGCATGTGCAATACTATAATTGGGGTGTTTACGGTTCAGTTCGACCGGTTTTGACGAAAATTCTGGGTCAAGCCCTAAACTACGGTTTCAGGGAAAGACAAACCAAACCAGCGGTCAAGACGGTTTGACAGTTCAGTTTTGAGATTTGAGAGTTGAACTGTTTTTTTTATTTTGTTCATTCCAAAATCATTCTTTTGTATTAAAAAATCTTAAATGATAAAGATGGTTCGTGACTAAAATACATATACATCTACATATTCCGAAAGTGTAAAAATACAACGGCCGGTTCGGTTATACCAGGTTTCAGACCAAACCATTAAACCGCCAAACCATCATAGCTGAACCGTTTGGGTCTCAAAGCGGCTGACTTGCTTCCGTTGGGGCGGTTCGGTCGTTTCAGTGGCTTATGAACACCCTTCATATCAAAGTGTATGTTTAACTTATTCCATTTATACCATATTCACAGGTGGAGTCTCTTCTAACAGAAATTTGTGACACAACCTCAATTGCAGAGTTTGAATTGAAAGTTAGTACCTGTAAAAACCGACTATAATGTCCATTGGAATTGTTAATCCATGTCTCTGAACTAACTCTTATATCTTCTTTGCATTATTTGTTGTTATTAGCTTGGCGGATTTCGGTTACATGTACTGAGAAACTTAACGGTAGAAAATACAAGTTCTCCACCGCCAGTTTCCGCCCCAATCGTCACTGCAAATGTGGAGTCAACTGAACAAAACGGGTCAGCATCGTCACCGTCTCTAGCCATTACCAAAGTTGAACCTACTTTGGGTGGGATTCAGACGTTTCTTGATACAGCTGCAGATGAAGGGTTCGCTGTAATTCCGTCTCCCATGGTGAGAAACAAGATATTCAATATACTTTTATTTAGTTAAAACTTAAAAGATTATTTTTAAATGTGCCACTTTTATGTGCAATACAGGTTGGGTACTTTCGAAGATCACGAACTATCAAGGGGAAACGAACACCTCCGCCATGCAAAGAGGTAATCACTTCCCAGTGTTTTTTCACCCGCTCCAAATGCTTCTGAATATTATTAGTTTATTACACTCTGAACATTTGCTGGGAATTGTATTATTTGATCTTCCAAAAAATAAATGTAAGAAAAAAATGAAATGCTTCGATTTGATGCTTTCCCTCCAGTAATCGCACTGATTCAACTAGGGATGAGATTTTTTTCCCAAATAACCATACGCGTACCGATTTTAAGTATTCGGTACATCGGTACCCAGTTTTATTGATTTCGGTATTCGGTACTTTTGGCATCGGTATGGATAAACAATGGTACTGGTACCGAATTTTATATAGAATTCCAAGAGTTTTTATTTTATTTTATGCTTTATTTTCTATTAGGTATTTATGGTACCTATTTGGTACCCGTATCGTATCGTATTGGTACTCGTACCGATTTTACCTGCTTGGTACCTGTTGGTATCGGGACTCGTACCAATTTTACCTACTTGGTACCCGTATGAGTGCTCAAAAAGAAATAAAGTGGTACCAAAACGGGGTACCGTTCTGAAATACCGGTACCGATACCCGTACCACGGTGAAGTGCCAGGACTAAGAGCATTCACATTCAAGGCATCATATTATGAGTGTGGGGTTTTTAAAATGTAAAGAGTATAAAAAGTGGTTGTGAGTGGAGGAGAGAGAAAATGTTACTGTTTATCTGTATATTTGGGGGGACACTGTTCACCCACTATAATTTTTTAATATATATTGAAAGTGGTTGTGAGTGAAGGAGAGAGAAAAATGTAATATATATTGAAAAGGAGAGAGAAAAAATATTTGTTTTTAATGAAAATATATTGATATAGGAGTTGTTTTTTAGTGGAATGTATGTATATTTTTAATGGATTGGATGTGAATGCTCTAAGACCTCATGCCATAGACGCATTTTTTAAAATTTAAGATTCTGTTTATATTCTACTGATACTTGCATTGTTCTAACAGAAGCAAACTGTAAAGGAAGGGCAAGTCATTTGTTACATCGAGCAGCTCGGTGGGGAGCTTCCCATTGAGGTTATTCTCTAAAAAAATTTCAGTAACTATCTAATTAAATTAAAACTCATACTAATTGTTTAGTTTCTGTCTTACTCTTTTTTCTTCTGTTTTCAGTCTGATATAGCTGGAGAAGTTATTAAGATACTTCGTGAGGATGGTGGTAAGCACATTTTATTCTAATAATTTGGTCAATACGGGGTTGAAAATCAGATCCTATAGTTACTTTGTATACAACTAGTAGGAATACCCGCGCTACGCTGCGGGGATTTGGTCGATATCTATTTTGGTTCAGTATACCAACCAAAAGAAATATGCTCAAAAGAATGTCGACACTTGTTTTACATCGACCGAAAACCATAAAAATAAATTTAAATTGGACAGCGGGAAGAATTGATTTTAAATTAATTGTAAATGAAAACGTAAATGTTATCTTAAATATAGCTTTAATGAAAGGAAACCTAAAACTAAAACACTAAACATAAAAAAAATAAAAACAATAAAGTCCAGAAAAAAATCAAGAAAGAAACAAAAAAGTTAATAGGATAAAAGCACTATCCACATAACTTGCTAATTGTAATTTGCGTTAAAGCGCAGATCAACTGAAAACATACATAAAAATAAGCATGAAAACGAATTATATTTGACACATATTTCCGAAGAAAATTTACGTCGAATTATAAACCAACTTAAATTTATACCGACGCGTGCATAAAAATAAGCACGTAAGAAAATAGTTACGGCGTGTCGAAACGTAAAGTGACTCGAACTTATAGCATTTAATGAAAACTGTTATATTTTACTCGACGTGTTTCCGAACAAAATTTATGTCAAAACGTAGACCATTTAAACACGTACATAAAAATAAGCATGAAAACATATTATATTTTAACCGGCTCGTTTATAGAAAAAAGTTACATCAAAACGTAAACTAACAGAAAATGTACATAATAATAAGCATAAGGAATATATTATATTTGACCTAACTAATTAACGGGAAAAAGTTTATGTCTAAACGTAAATCAATTTAAATTTATAGAAACGCGTACATAAAAATAAACACGTAAAGCTTGATTACAAAAGTTTTAGAAAGTTAAGAGGTTGAAATTGTTAACACTGAAAGTTAAAGGGGTAAAAGTTTAAAGAAAATTAATAAAGAAAAGAAAAGGTCAAAAAGCAAGCAAGAAAAAAAAAAACGGCTACTGTACAAGCCCTTTGAAATTGTTAGGATATAGAATATAATACCTTGTTTGGTTATTGTAAACAGATCCGGTGGGATATGGCGACGCTCTAATTGCAATTCTGCCCTCTTTTCCCGGAATCAAGAAGCTACAATAGGTTGTTGCAGCACCCCTTTTTTGCAGATGAGCTTATCACCGTATTTATTGAGATTGGTTGGTTGAGATAACTGTACATGGCTTATCACCATATTTATCGTACTATCTTTCTTACCAAGATTTATTTTCTTGTATTTTTGGCCTGTATGACCACCGCACACTCATCTAATAAAGATGTAAAGTGAGACTTACTTCGTCTTCCATCTTCATTCTTGTTAGGTATGTGGTTGATTTGTTTAGCTTGATTCAAAATGTTCTTTCAAGATTTTCGCATATGCTCAAAGGTACATGAACAAAAAATGAGGGCATTATCCTCCTTTTCCTTGCATTCATTTTTTGGTCTGGTCTGGTTTGAGACAAACCCCAAATTTGTATTCATTTTTCGTCTGGTTGAGATTGAAATAGTTCTAATCCGGAACAGGGCTGCAAGTGAACCGGTTTAGATGGTTTGGCTATGGGCGCCATTATCTTTAATTTTCCGGTCCTAATTTGGCCTTGATCCATTCCGTGGTTTTCCCAATAAACACCCCTAGAAGTGTCATATTTTTAACACGTGGAAAGGACCGCAATGATTAAAACAGACCTATTATCGCTCCTGTCACAGCCGAGCAGCTTTCCGCTAAAACCTGTGGACAACCCAGATGATATATAAGTTTAATATTCATATTACAGTATTTTGTGGATTTCCCTAGAGTTGGAAATTTCATTATTGCATGGGTCAGTTTTGGCTGTATCTTATCTCAAACGGGTCAATTCGTAACATTAGCTAACGGGGAACAGGTCAAAATGGATTGAAAATCACATAAATCTGTTTTTGGGTGTTCAGGCCATTTATTCAAATGTCTGAATTGTTATTGTAATAAGAATGTTTTTTAAATCATTACAACCCCTACAATGAACGACAATTTAATCTTGTTTTGACCCACTACCCAACTAGTCCATATTGTTGTTTAAAGTTTCATAGGTAAAACCAAATATACATACGTGTATGTGATTTTGGGTAATATTTAATCTCAAACGGGTCAATTCTTAAAGCGTGTTTTTGATGATTAATAGAACACGTCTTCAAGAACTTGAAGAATCAAAACCAAAAGGCTAAAAAGCGATAAAGAAAAAACATATCTTGATATGTTGTAGATCAGTTGTTGAATGGGGCTTGTTTAAGATTTCTCATATTGTATGCCTAAAGGAATCACTTAACTTACAATAAATTGTGAAGATGCAAACTCCATCGGTGTCATTGCATCCTCATTAGTCATTGTTAATCTATACTTGTTCGCTGCTTACAAATGGATTGATGCATTTATGTAGTATATAATCTGAAACTGAGATTTTCAATAAACCATGCGAACGAAAACAATTATTTACTCCAACGATGAATTTTAAGCTTCCTACCATCAATAGATCCGATGGCCTTTAGTTCTTGTGTTAGTGATTCCGGTTCCTAGCATCCTTGAACATGGTAGTCATTTTTTACTTCATCTAAAAACTCTTATCACTTTTAGATTTATAAATGAGTCTTCATGTTAATGCCTTCATTGACCTCGTGGTACGACTCAAAGCATGTACTTAGCGTCCTTTAGCGTGTGGAGGCATCAGCTTACAAGTTACAACACGGCTAATAGCACATGAGCATATGTGGTCACACAAATACGAAGTTGACACCACTCACCGATCTGTAATGTATTTGAATTTGGAAAGATTTAGAATCTATCCTAGAAAATTTGAATTTGTAATGTATTTGGGTGGCGGATGTCATAAAGGAATCAAATTCTATCAATGCAGTCACCACTTGTCACACCAGACACCACCAGCGACGATGCCACCCCACTCCACCCCTTAGTTGACATATCCCATAATGATTATAATTAGGTGCCGTCGTCCACCTTACAGAGAAAGAGAAAACTTAAACAAAACGGTGGAAGACAACCATGGTCAAATCCCATGGAAGTTAAAGTATATTTAGATATTCGGAAAATGTGGCAACATTTGTTCAAACTGAATGTGCAAATTTTAAAGTTTAAAACAAGGATATGATAGATCAGTAGTTGGCTACTACAAAACATTCTACCAGGCCCAGCAAAAAAAAATTAAAAATGTACAAAGAGAACTGTTTATCAACCTGGATGCTATTAAGTGATCAAAAGAAAATAAAAATGATAAAAAAATAAAAACCTGGAAGGTGGCAATATGGCATTATAAAGGCGCGAGACCGAGGCAGTGAATGCCCAAACCAGATCAGGGTATGAACGGGAATGATTACAGTACAGATCAGGAAGAACGGACAACCGACTTAGAATCACATGCATCAGCCCAAACCAGATCAGGGTATGAACGGGAATGATTACAGTACAGATCAGGAAGAACGGACAACCGACTTAGAATCACATGCATCAAACAACATTTTCAATAACTAAATGGAAAATGATATCTATTCAGATACTAATATTGACCATGAAGATCAATTGTTGTCGGTTGGAACATAGAGGGCATAGTTGTCGATAGCGAATAGCAACAAATAGCGACAAGGCACCTATAGGCTACGTAGCGAATAGCGACAAGGCACCTATAGACTACGTAGCGAATAGCGACAAATAGTGACGGCTATTTTATAAATAGCGATTACACTAGAA
Source organism: Helianthus tuberosus (assembly GCA_030545235.1). Lineage (NCBI taxonomy): Eukaryota > Viridiplantae > Streptophyta > Magnoliopsida > Asterales > Asteraceae > Helianthus > Helianthus tuberosus. The sequence continues at coordinate 210,121,040 of CM060441.1, read as the reverse complement.
AAAGAATTTTGAAAACTTTTATATGTATATTACATCAAAATACCCTTGTATATATGCTATTTTACATGTATATTTAACAAAAACCTATAAATCCAGCTATTTTATAGCTATATCTAATTGCTATTAAATCCAAAAAAAAATACCTAACTGTCGCTAAGTACGCTATTGGTTGCTATGACCCATATAGCGACACTTGGTCGCATGGCTACATAGCGCGCTATAGCGGTCGCTATAGCCGCTATTGACAACTATGATAGAGGGAGATCTAACTTTATCTTGATAATCTTTTCCTTGTGGATTACTCCTGGTTTCACACCAGGTGCACAACTAATTATCTAAGGATAACACAAATTACTTATTTACCCCTGATGTTTAACCTAATTTGAGAGACTCCATTTCACAAAATTACTTACAACTTTAGACAACATAACTACAGGCACACACTTTTTTTCTAAAGCCTATTTTATAACAACTAATTATCCGATTCAGAATATTTAATATCACTTTAAAAAACGCTCGTCTAAACACTCTCTTAACTCCTTTTCCAACATTCATACTTATTAGTAAATATGACAAATATCATATCAAAAAAAGAAGCAGCAATGAAGTTATTCTTGCTTATTGAGTATACCAAGCAACCAAATACAACAAAAACCTAATATATGAAAATCGGTAGTAATCCCTATCTTAGTAATTCATTTCAGAACATTAAACATTAACTGTAGAAAGACTTATACAATTTTGTGGGGCCCATATAAGATGTCTCGTTACGAACATTTGGCTGATATACCCTGTTCCGTAAAACGGTACTTAACTTATCATCCCGTCAAGCATCTAATAAACGGAATTTCCAGATACATATTTTATGAGCCAAATTCTGGGTTGACCAAAAAACCGGGTCAACTCGTAAGCTCTTCCATTTTCCCCTGTTGTTCATTATTGTTCGTTAAGACAGTTAAAAGCTAGAAGCAAAGTTAAAAAACAACAAAACGGGTGTATGTAACATGTAAAGACTAAAATATTTACAGAAATACCTGAGAAATGAAACTCTCAGCGTCGATTCGTTTAAGAAATAGAATTGAATGCATGGCAAGGTTAGCTATTTGATCACTGAGCAAAACCTCACCGATTTCTTCAAGGACCCTCACCTTAATGTACGGATCTTTAGGTGGCACCATGTCCTAAATAAACACATGAATTATAAACATTTAAGACCAAATTAGCTCACAATATTCATAGCATGTAAGGGCTTGTTCGTGTTGGTTCCGTAAAGAAATAAATGTGTTCATGAACACTTACTGAACCAGATTTTATGTTCGTGTTCGTTCATTAAGAAAATGAACATGTTTGTTTGTGTCCGTTCGTTAACTTTAGGTAAAGAACACAAACAAGCGTTCATGAACATATATTAAATATTTCATTAAATATACAATACGCTAATATTTATTAAGTAATTTATTAGTTGGAACTTTGAATTATTTAAATAAAATAAAAACTAAAAACCCTAATGAACTATCAAACACAAACATATATGAACGAACGCAGCCTCTGTTAACGTTCGTTCATTTAACTAAACGAACGAAATTTCTCGTTTGTGTTCGTTTATTTAATAAACGAACAATCACAAACGAGCTTCTTACCGAATGGTTCACGAACTGTTCGCTGAACATTCGGTTCGTTTGAAGCAATAATGTTTCTATAACAAAATGATTAATGGCTGATATGCGTTCATCAACCAAATTCAAAGACACTAAAGATTGTGAAACTTACGACGGCCAAATCAAGATTCAAATCTAACATGTACGATTGTAGATTCGAAGAATGCTTTCCGAAATATTCATTCTCAGAGATACTAAGTTTCTCTTTAACCGCAGCAGGGAGATCTGCATGCTTGATGGTCCATCCCAAATTTTGAATAACTTCTGCTCGATTATACCTATCAGAATAATAACAATAATGATTAACGACACAGCATAAACATATGTTACACGAGTGATGGAATTAAAGGATTAAATAAACAAATACACAAGTGATTATTTACACATAAGCCATGAGACATCGCTTGTTGCGGACCAATGAAAGATGATGAACGAGGGCCCCGAAATGATCAGCGTTTTTATTCGTCTGATTGTTGGATCCTTCCTCTTGCATCTTCCTGTCATACAGTAAGTTATTTTTTTATTTTTATTTGGGGGGGGGGGGGGGGGGGGTGTTAAAGGGTATGCTAAAATGGTACCTTAGCAAGGCTTGAAGATGAAGAATATTTCCGTCACATTCTTCTATGACTTGCGCAAATAGATCATTCTAGATAAGAACGAAACAATGAAAAAAGTGAGTTGAGTAGGGTTTTTATTTAGATGGGAAAAGGAACAGCAACTTTCTCTATTCAAAAGGCGTGATTTTATACAATCCCGTTGAATAAACATGTGTAATACAAGCCAAAACAGTTGCAAGATGAAAGGCAAAAGCAAGTTTTTTGGGAAACAAAAATGCAATATTGACATTTTGAACAATTTGGATTTAATCTCCTCATGAATAATTCACAAGTAATGCAATGACATGTAGAATTCTTAAACTTGAACCATAGACTCTAAAATGGAATGATAACATAACTCCTACACAGTGCAACACAACAGTTCACTGCCCGCAAATTCACTTCATAAGAAAAGCAATATCTTGTGGGCCCAGGCTTCCAATCACGACTCCTTTGTGTTTTATAAATAAAACCCATACATAATACATATCCCTAACCATCTATTTATACTAACCAAATGATGACTCATAATTAGATAACTTTACCAACTAAACTTAGCTAGATGTTAACCGATAAGCAGTGTTGGAAAAATAGGGACTAGTCGCTAGTCAGCCGACACTATTGAACTTTTAGGTAATCGCTGCATTAGTTGCTAGTCGGTCCAAGCCGGTCCTAATCAGCCCTAATAGGCCAAAAATCGGCGATTCCGGCCTAAACCTATAAATTCCGGCCAGGCTACGACCAAAACCTGTAAATTCCGGCAAGTAATCTTGTAAACTTAAAAAATGGGTCGAAGAGGGGATGAAACTTGTCTACTTAAAATATTTACATATAAAAATGTGTGTGTGTATAAAACTGAAAATTAAGTATAAAAATCCCAATCTGATTAATCGCTAGTAGGTTCCGACTAGTGCCTAGCGATTCTTACAACAGTGTCAATAAACATAACCAAAACAAACATTTAAATAACAAACTCAAACCATAGTTCTTGCTACTTTTAAAAGAATTAACATCTTTATTAGTAAACTGATTTTAAGACTAGCAACAGGAGAAGAAGATTTACATTAAAGCCAGTGAGTTGCCCTGGTTCACCGCTCACAAATTCTTTTAAAAGTTGACTAGCCTTTCGTCCATACATCTTGCTGTTCCAGTAGTCACTCAACTCTTACACAACTGTAAAAAAAAAACTAAAAAACCCACATAAGCATTTCATCGAACACCTTAACTGCATAAACATAAAATGGTTGTATTTGATGACCCGAACAGTAATCGATGGATAAATTGAGTGTTCTAGTGTCAATTGTTGTATAAAGTGTAACAATCTGGACATTAAGAACTGATTATCAAGAAAATCATAGTTTAAGCACATAAATTTCAAAAGAAAACGACATTTATTGCAAAGAAAACTAAATATAAAATTAAATACCTGTGAATTGTACTGGTGAAAATTAGAAATTGGGGTTTTTGATAAACAACGAGATCTAGTAACGGGGGTGAAAAGATGAATGCTGCTGAGGAGGAGATGTTGTTGCTTTTAATTTTCACGAAATTTTGGCGGGATGATTTCAAGAAAGCGTTCCAAAGCTTCATGTGGGCTGTCGCTCTTTATTTGGATCCGGATCCGGATCCGGATCCGGATCTCGCTTGAATTACGAGTTTGGATTATCCAGTGACCCTCGGGTTTTTTTTAAACCGGTCGAGTTTTTAACTGAATTGGTTATTGTTGTGTGGGAAAAAAAGAACCGGTTTCTAAAAATACCGGTTTTTCAAGATGAGAACCCAAATTGGTATAACCGGTTATTGCCAAAAAATGACTTTTAACCGGTTTCGGTTTTTAAACCAATTTTGAAGATCAGGATCCCTAACCGGCGGTTCGGTTCGGGTTGAAACCGGTTTTCAAAAATATCAGTTAAAAAACGGTTTCGGTTCTAAAACAAGATTTTTGTACACCTCTTCTTTTTATTAGGGGTGTTTAGAAAAAACCGTAACCAAATAAAAACCGTAAACCGTAACCGTAACCAAATAAACCGATCTGAATAACGAATTCGGTTTTTGGTTTGGTTTCTAACCGAAACCGAATTGTGAATATGGTTTTTGGTTCAGTTTATGGATCCACATTTTATTTTATTTGGTTTATTCGGATTATTGGGATAACCGAATAAACCATTTAAGTTAATTAATTATTAAATATAAATAATAATATTTTATAAATCATATACAATTTATTAGCCCAAAATAGTTATTTTTTATGCAGATGCCAAATGTAAATCTAAAAGCTCAACTCAAACCCATTCATTTCTAAAATAATAGAACTTCTTCATACCTTAAGTATAGAAGCTAGGGTTGCTATATGTTTGAAGATTATTTATATTTTGAGTCATTAGACTTGTTAACTATTTATAGTTTCTATGATCTATGTTTTGAAGCTTTAAATTAGTTGCGATGTTCGGAAGTTGGAACACAAACATAAATATAAATTAGGAAAAAAAAGTACTTAGGTACAATTTGGTTAGATTTGGTTTATTTGGTTTCTAACCGAAACCAAACCGAATTGAATTTGGTTTGGTTTGGATCGGTTTGCTTATTCCTTATTTGGTTTGGTTTGGTTTTTGGTTTGGGGTAAAAAAATTTGAAAACCGAATAAACCGAACCGAATAAACCAAATAAACCATAAACCGAACCGATGAACACCCCTACTTTTAATGCAAGCCAGGCTCGTTGACTTTCTATCTTTTTTTCAACTAGTATTTAGTTAGACCCCGTGTTTTGCAATGGGTTCGTTAAACCAAACAAAAAGTAGACATAACAATGTTGAATCACGCACGCGTATTGCGACGTGTTAACTCGCAAAAATTAGACCAAAATGTAAAAGTAGAAAAGAATAATTAAGTCGACTTAGGACCCGCACGTTGAAAAAAGTTTTATAATCAAACTCTTCATCAATAATTCAATAACATTAATGATTAAATCCACAATTGACGAAAAGGTAACAGTCAATAGGGTGAAGTTATTGTAAAAAAGACCAAAAGTGTGAGAAAGGTAAGAAAGAATCTCAACCATTAGATCTAAATTAATTGAAAATGATATAATTGTAAATGCATTAACAAATTCAAATATGGTAATCCTTGATTTAAGGATTTGGAGAGAGAAAATCCTTGATTTAAGGAATTATAACCGTCCATAACATCATTCATTTTTTTTTTTTTTTTGCATCATTCACATAATCAGAGCATGTTCATGGTGTTTTAAAAAATTCATAGTTCAATTCATGGTGTTTTTACAAAATAATATAACACCATTCAGTAAACAAAAAATATAACACCATTCAGTACACAAAATAACACCATTCAGTACAAGATATAACACCATTCAGTAAACAAAAAACAACACCATTCAGAAACAAAATAACACCATCAAGTAAACAAAAAATAACACCATTCAGAAACAAAAAACACCATCCAGAAACAAAAAAACACCATCTAGTAAACAAAAAATAACACCATTCAGAAACAAAAACACCATCCAGTGAACAAAAAATAACACCATTCAGAAACAAAATAACACCATTCAGAAACAAAAAACACCATCCAGTAAACAAAAAATAACACCATTCAAAAACAAAAAACACCATCCAGTAAACAAAAAACACCATCCAGTAAACAAAAAACACCATCCAGTGAACATCTAGAAGTATATTCATAATTCATTGATCGAAACCTTAATTAGACTGCTACTTTGACTTATATAGGTAATTATTTGATAAAAGTCAGACAAATCAAATTGGAACAATCTGGAAACATGAACAACTAGAAACATATTCATCGAGAACCCCTATTTAGACTATCATTTGATAAAAGTCCTGACAAATCAAATGACGGATCGAGAGAAACATGAACAACTAGAAGCATATTGATAGCGAAACCGCAACTAGATCAAATAGGAACATCTGATACAAGTCAAACAAATCAAATAGGAACAAATCCTGAAACATGAATATACTCATCGATCGAAACCGTAACCAGATCCAGAAACACGAACAACTGGAACTACATTCATTGATCGAAACCCTAAGTTGATTGAAATATGGAAGAAGAAAGAGAGAAATTGGGAGCGTATGAGAGAAAGAACGAAAATGCAGGGATTTTGATTTACAAAAAAAAAGATAAAAAGACACAATTGCCCCTAGATGTTTCAATTCAGTCCAAGTTAACAAAAATATTTTACAATTTGGTCCCTATTGATCTCAACCATTAGATCAAAAGATCTAATGGCTGAGATTCTTTCTTACCTTTCTCACACTTTGGGCCTTTTTTACAGGATCCTTTACCACAGTCAATATACCATTAACATTATAAATTCTAGCATCTAATTATGTGAGAAAACTTATTGTACAAGAAGTGTACGAAGTGTAGAAGAGAAGTTTGACCCTTGATTTGTAAGATTAATAGTTAAGATTAAGTGGTCCTCAAATATATAATTCACATAACTAAAAACAATGGAACAAGTGGAGAAAATGGGAAAATAGGAAAATACAATATTGTTGACTCATAAACTCACTTCTCTCTTGATTTTAAAATGACTATAACTTTTTTCAAATCTTAAAAGTTTTTTATAAAAAATTACACCGTATTAACGAGCATTTCATTCTCTTTAATTCGAGTAGTCTATTGCTATATTTTTCCTAAAAAAATTGCAGAATTTTGAATACTCACTACGTGATTACGTGATTTTGAATACCCAGTAAGTGACTACGTGATTTTTAATACCCATTACGTGATTACTTGATTTCAATATAGTATTTTATGTGAAACCCCACTAAGTGATTACGTAATTACGTAGCAATAGTTGACTATGTATTATTACATGACTACATGATTTTAAATACCAATTTCATGATTACGTGATTTCATTATAGTCTTTATGTGAAGCCCTACTGAGTGATTACGTAATTATGTATAAATAAAACATGTAATACATAATATTTCATATGGAATACCTAATATTTCAGGTATAATCACGTATTAAGGATAAATTATATACAAAACATTAGCAAAACCAACCTATAGGCTATAATATCAACATAATGTCGTATATTAGAGATTTAACCACGTAATAAATCATAAGCAATCAAGTTCTTATTATTGAATGTGTAATCACATAATAAGTATAATTGTATTAACATTAGTTATAACAAATCATATTAAATGTGTAATCACGTAATGAATTTACATTGAATGTGTAATGATTTATTTTGAATGTGTAATCACGTAATGGGTATTCAAAAATCACGTAGTCATGTACCGGGAATTCAAAATCACGTAATGGATAATGGGTATTCAAAATCACGTAATCACGTAATGTGTATTCAAAGTCCTGTAAATTATTTTTAAGAACACTATAGCAATAAGCTGCTCGAATTAAAGAGAATGAAATGCTCGTTAATACAGTGTAATTTTTTTTAAAAAAGAGCAAATTACAAGTTTTTTTCTTTTATGTTTGTACCAAATTACAGGCGGTATCCTCTGCCTTTAAATTTGATGAGTTTTGTCCTTAACGTTTCAAAATCCTTCACGTTATGTCCTTTAACCCTAACTCGGTCAGGTTTTTGTGTTAAATATGGTCATGTGACTTGCACATGAGGGCATCTTTGTCATTTTACTCCTAGGGACTATTGAGTCAATAACTCGATATTCAAGGGACTAATTGTGTAAGAAATAAAACATATTCTCTCTTCTTTCCCTCCTCTCTCTATCTCCTTCTTCACCCACTACCACCACGTCCACCTCCACCTCCCACCACCAACACCCACCGCTGCAACCTCCCACCACTACACAACAAATGCAAAACATACATTCAAACAAATCATACACTACTACCAGAGTATCACTATAAAATTATCAAAACTGAAAACCTAAATACAATCATGAACCGAAATCATAAACCAATTCGAACCACTTTCACAAATAGATTCAATAGAACAAGAACAAATCACCTGAAACCTGCATATATAATAATCATTCCCAAACTGGCGAAGGATTCCGATGCCGTCAAGCACCGCCTTCAGATTTGAATTCGATCACCATCACCTCCATCAACAAATCCATCATCCGCCATTGATCTCTGTTGAATCTCAGTTGTCCAATCTCCACCACAACCAAATACAACAACGACTTCTGTGACGTCGTACAGAAACTCACCGGCTCACTGGAACAAGAAAGACTCAACCCTATACCGCCGGTAAAACTGTCGCAACCCCCGATCCCTAAGTCCCGGGAACGGGCGGATGCGATCACAGAGTTTCGGTGGTATCAGGTATATTTAATCTTGCAGTGGAATTTACATCAGGACCGTAGTTAGGAAATGTTTATCAGAGTAAAACCACCTCATTTAATATTAATAATCACATGGGTAAAACCCAAGTTTCTTATTACAATACATTTATAGGGATGAACCCTATTTTATTTAAATTTAAAACACCGTTTATTTGGTAACTTTTATAGCCACATTATCCCCAAGCCTTCAGTGCTCTCCAGCTGGCTTTTTACTAATTGGCTGTCACATTGGGTTACCTGAAACGTGTTTTAAAAACATTTGTCTGTCGGAAATACTGGTGAGTGAATCCCAGTTTAATCAAGTTTAAATAAAAAGTCACAGTGAACAGTATTGAGAGCGATCACATTGTTTATGTCTACACAATTACTCCATTAGTACTGTCAACCCTGACTTGTGGGTCATATTACCCATTGGCTAACTCATTGTCCAATGGTAACGTATTGTCATCCTCGACTTACTACTCACAGTGTAGTACATTTTGTATACAAAACCCCAACATACCGGTAGTAATTGAAGAACTACAAAGACTCAATCACTGCTAAATTTCATAGTAAAACATTTAAGGTTTGGTAAAACATTACCAAAAACGTTAACAAAAAGAGGATAAACTCACATTGCTATCTTAGGCTTCTTGTAAGGGTTTCCTGGATATAATCTATAATTTATACAAATGTACATTGGTTAGTATCATAACCCTTTGAAATTATTAATGATACCCTCCCCGAGACGGCATTCCAACAACTACGTCGAGCAGAACCACGACAGTTGTTACGGAACCCTAAATCAATCGGGCAGCGTAACTATTACGAAACTGGGGTTATAATACTTACAACGGAGCAGAACCTCGCTAATTAGGGGTATAATACCCGAGTATTTATAACTTTCCTACAGAAATTATGATTTGAGATTGAAATGTGAGCGACGGAAAACGAAACCCGTTGGCCTGCTTATATAGTGCTGATATTGGACTCTCAGGCGGCCCGCGTAAGGTAAGGCTAAGCCTTACGCGGCCCGCGTCAACACGCGGTCAACATATAGCTTAGCTGATTCGATACGTAGGTCCGCCACGATAATGACACGTGTCATCACCGGGCTGTGCCATGTTTCTTGATCTATCGCGGTCCGCGTCAACTTAAACGGTATCTCACGCGGCCCGCCTTAACTAAAGAAGTCAACGGAGTCAATTCCAGTCTTGATACCGCCCGCGTGAGATGTTGGGGTGGGTCTATGTCGCCCGCCTCAACTCAATATTTTATGTTTTTAATTTATTTTATAAACTATAACTTATTTCGGGCTCGGTTTTCACATACGGGGTATAATATAAGACATATTGGGACATTTTTCAATATACTAGAGTGTCAGAATATTATGAGGGTGTTGGTTTTACTGAGGGTTGTTACATTCTCCCCACCTTATTTTAGAGCTCGTCCTCGAGATCTACTAGAAATAAATGCGGATATTTCCTTTGCATTTCTGACTCGAGCTCCCATGTATACTCAGGTCCTCTTTTGGAGTCCCACTTTACTTTGACTAGAACTAATCTCTTGTGTTTGAGATTTTTGACTTTCCTGTCTTCAATCAGTAGAGGCCTTTCTACAAACTTAAGTTGTTCATTTACCTCTATATCCTTAAGAGGTACTATCAGTGATTCATCAGCTAAACACTTTTTAAGATTTGATACATGAAATACATCACGTATACCTGCCATTTCCTCTGGCAGTTGTAGTTGATAGGCTACAGGTCCTATTCTTCTAATAATTTTAAAAGGTCCAATATACCTGGGGCTTAACTTTCCTCGTTTGATGAATCTTACTATTCCTTTCCAAGGAGAGACTTTTAACAAGACTTTATCTCCTACTTGAAATTCCAATGGTTTGTGTCGGTTATTGGCATAACTCTTTTGTTGATCACGTGCAGCTTTCAGTCGTTCCTTGACTTGAATAATCTTGTCAGTTGTTTCTTGCACCATCTCAGGTCCAGATAGTTGCTTTTCCCCAATTTCCGCCCAACAGACTGGGGTTCGGCACTTTCGTCCATAAAGTGCTTCGAATGGTGCAGCATTGATACTTGTGTGATAACTATTATTATAAGAAAATTCTATTAAAGGTAAGTGATCATCCCAATTACCTCCGAAATCAATTACACAAGCTCTAAACATGTCTTCCATGGTCTTAATTGTCCTTTCGCTTTGTCCATCTGTTTGTGGATGATAAGCCGTACTTAGTTTTAACTTGGTTCCCATTGCCTTTTGGAAACTTGATCAAAAATTAGATGTAAAGCGGCTATCCCTATCAGAAACAATTGATAAAGGAATACCATGTAAAGAAACAATTTCATTTACATACAATTTAGATAATTGTTCCATACTAATTGTTTCCTTCATTGGTAAGAAATGAGCTGACTTAGTTAGTCTATCTACAATCACCCAGATTGTATCATTTCCTTTTCTTGTTTTGGGTAATTTAGTAACAAAATCCATTGTTATCAATTCCCATTTCCACACCGGCATTTCTAATTGTTGTAACATTCCTGAGGGTTTCTGGTGTTCAGCTTTGACTTGTGAACAGGTCAAACATTTAGAAACATAGGATGCTATGTCTTTCTTCATTCCTATCCACCAGAATTTTTTCCTTAAATCCTGGTACATTTTATCACTTCCTGGATGCATCGTATATTTAGACTTATGGGCTTCTTCTAATATACAATTACGCAGGTTTCCTAATTTAGGTATCCACATTCTCTTTTCATGGAATCTCCAAATTCCATCTATTCCTTGTTTTAATTCCTTTAACATACCTTTTAATTTTTCAGAATCATCCTTGATTACTGATTCTTGTGCTTCTCTTATTTGTTCATTTAAATCTACTTGCAGATTTAATTTAAGAGAACGTACCCTTCTTGGCTTTTCATGATATTTTCGACTTAAAGCATCTGCCACTACATTTGCTTTTCCTTCATGATACTGGATATCACAATCATAATCACTAAGCATCTCCATCCAGCATCTTTGTCTCATATTCAACTCCTTTTGCTTGAAGATATACCTTAAACTCTTATGATCGGTGAATACAGTAAACTTACTACCATAAAGGTAATGTCTCCAAATTTTAAGAGCAAAAATTATAGCTCCTAATTCTAAATCATGGGTTGAATAATTCTCTTCATGATTCTTAAGTTGTCTAGATGTGTAAGCTATAACCTTTTGACGTTGCATCAATACACATCCATAACCTAATCTAGAAGCATCACAATAGACTACAAAGTCTTCAGCTCCTTCTGGTAATGCTAGTATGGGTGTATGGGTTAATCTTTGCTTAAGGATTCTAAAGGCTTCTTCTTGTTTTAATCCCCATTCAAACTTAACAGATTTACAGGTTAACTTAGTTAAGGGAATGGCTATTCTAGAGAAATCTTGAATAAATCTTCTATAATAACCGGCCAATCCTAAGAAATTTCTAACCTCGGTTGGTGATTCAGGGGTTTTCCATTTAGTAATTGCCTCAATTTTGGTTGGATCCACATGAATTCCTTCATGATTAACTAAATGTCCAAGGAATTGTACATGTTCTAACCAAATTTCACACTTAGAGAATTTAGCATAAAGCTTTTCCTTTTGTAATAAACTTAAAAGTGCGTGCAAATGCTTTGCATGATCCTCTTTACTTTTAGAGTAAATTAGAATATCATCTATAAAGACAATTATGAATTTATCCAAATATGACTTACATATTCGGTTCATCATGTCCATAAATGCAGCTGGGGCATTGGTTAAACCAAATGGCATGACAGTAAATTCATAATGACCATACCTTGTTCTAAATGCAGTCTTAGGAATGTCCTCTTCCTGTACCTTTAATTGATGATATCCTGACCTTAAATCGATTTTAGAGAAAAATCGAGCTCCTTGTAGTTGATCAAACAAATCATCGATTCTCGGTAATGGGTACCGATTCTTAATCGTGACCTTGTTTAATTCACGGTAGTCAATGCACATACGCATTGATCCGTCCTTCTTTTTAACAAACAATATCGGCGCTCCCCATGGCGACGAACTTGGTTGTATAAATCCTTTCTCCAACAATTCGTCTAATTGTTTCTTTAATTCTTGCATTTCTGCAGGTACCAAACGGTAGGGTGCTTTGGCAATCGGTGTTGTTCCTGGTAGAAGGTGAATTCTGAATTCAACTTCTCTGTCTGGAGGTAGTCCTGGTAATTCTTCTGGAAAGACATCTGAAAACTGAGATACTACTGGAACATCTTTTAGTTCTTTTCCTTTAGTGTTAGTGATTATAGAAATCAAATACACTATAGAACCTTTTCTTATACAACTTGCAGTTTTCATCACAGAGATGAACTTAGTGGACCTAGAAGGTTTATCTCCTTTAATTGTGATCGTTTTACCTTTTGGTGAATTTACTTGAATTTACTTTTGATCACATACAATATTGGCTTTATTGGCTATTAACCAGTCCATTCCTAAAACAATATCGAATCCTGCCAGATTCATGGGATACAGGTTTGCGATAAATTTCTGATTCAAAATTTCTACGCTTGCTCCCTGCAAGATTTCAGAAATCCTCACAGTTTCTACATTAGCTGTTTCTACTAGACATTCTTATGGTAGTTTAGTTAATGACTGATTTAGAAATTTGCAAAATGACGTATTAATAAAACTTTGGTTTGCACCAGAGTCAAATAATACTTTAGCAAAAACATCATTAACTAAAAACGTACCAGCTATAACGTCTGGGATCATCTGGGCTTCTTCTGCAGTCAGAACAAATGCTCTAGCATTTTTAGTATTCTTGTTGTCTGCAGCTGGGGTCAATTTCGGACAGTTTGGCCTGATATGACCTTTTTCTCCACAGTTGTAGCACAATCCATTACTGGATTTCTTCCTACAATTTTCTTCCTTGTGCCCTGGCATCTTGCAATAATTGCAGAGAACGGAGCATTTTCCCGAATGCTTTTTCTTGCAGACCTTGCAGTATGGTGCATAGGTAGAAGCCATATTCCTACGATTGAAATTTCCAGAACGAAATTCTTAAGTAAGCCTTTGGGTTAAGTTCCTCCTCTGATCTTCTTCTCTAGTACGGATTAACTCATCTGTCAAGGTATTGGCTAGTTCTACAGCTTCTTCTATAGTTTGAGGTCTAGCTGCCTTGACTACGTGTCTAATCTCTCCAATTAATCCCCAAATATAACGGGAGATTAACACTGGTTCTGGTGAAGCAAGAGTTGGCACTATTCTGGCATATTCAAATAATATTTTAGTGTATCCCTTACTATCCACACCAGTCATCCTAAGGTTTAGGAATTTGTTTGCTATCTGTTCTTTTTCATTGGGTGGGCAGAATTTCCTTTCTACCTTGTTTTTAAATTCTTCTCATTCCATATTATAGGTTATATCATTTCCTTTTGTCTGGAGGATTGTGTTCCACCATTCTAGTGCTGCATTCTTAAACAAATTAGAAGCAAACAGTATTTTATCTTCTTCAGCACATTTGCTTATCCTTAAGACTGCCTCAGTCTTTTCTATCCAGCGTAAAGTTGCAATGGCCCCTTCGTTACCCGAGAATTCCATTGGTTTACAAGACCATAATTCTTTATAAGAACAACCGTAAGGCACGGTTCTTCTTCTTTTGGGAATGGGCATTTGAAGTACAGGTCCATTGTTCACGCTGTTTTCTGGTTCACTTGGTCGCTTACTGCTATGCTTACTTTTATTATCAGCATCCTTAACAGTTTGAAGAATAAAAGGCATTGCATCTATAATTCCATGTGCTACTATGTGTTGGATAGCACTATTGTCCACTTGGTTGTTATTGTTATTGATGCTTGGATTCTCATTAACCACGTTAATGTTACTCTGGTTATCATTATTCAGATTTCCTGGATTTCCTTCGTCAGCCATCTGAATTTTAAACATTTATCTCATATTAATATCACAAATAATAGTTAATATAGTAAATCACATGACACACAATCTAACCAAAAACGTCGATCATTGCGACTTATACTCTATTTTCATATACTATGCGTCTATTACACACTAGTACTGAAATAAAGGTTACAATACCAACAGAAAGAAAATTATACTAATAGTACTATGCATCCGTACACACATAATTTTATTTTATTTTATTATTATTATTACTACCATCTCCTCCATTCTCATATTCACGGGTATGGATTCATCCAAAAATCCATATTGCGTTCATCGTATTTCCATACGAGACGCTCTCCAACCTGACGCATTCTCTCACTGCTTTCTAAAATTTCCTCCCCGAAAGTCCTAAGTTCTTGAACGTTTTCTGCACTCATTGGGGGTGCAGGTTCTAGGACTGGGTTTGGAATCTGGGGTGCGGGTTCCTGATATGGGGGTGACAGTTCATGAAATTGGTAAGGATCCTCTAATATCTCCCTAATATAATCATCTTGGTAATAGGGATCTAAAGGGTCCATACCTGGGTAGGCTTCTATGTTCTGTATGGGTGGATAATTCTGGATAGGGTAACGTTGCACAAAGTCCCTATTATCGTCCCACCAGGGGTCGTAATTTGGGTCTAAAGGGTTTGGTGCAGATACTCTAGGAATTTCTTCTGGGTTAAAGTCGTGCATCTCCACTTGGTTTTCCTGGTTTTCTATCTCCATGGGTTGTTCTGGGTTTTGTGGTTGTGGGGCTACTAGTTGTTCCAGACTTGGGTCAGTAGCAGTTGTGGCTAGGATATGAAAATTAGCTAGGCTTCTATTAAGCATATCCTGTGTATGGGCATCTGTTCTACGTTTAGCAGCTGCTAGAACTCTTTGCTGTTGCAACTTTCGCATTCTCTTCCTACGAGCAAAAGCTTCTTTACTGAACCATCCTCGTTTCTTATTAGGAAATGGTTCTTCAGATTGAGCTCTAAAGGCAAATATTCCTTCCTCCTGATCAGCAGAATACCCTGAAAGGGCAGGCTGTGATGATGTACCCTCACTCATAGGTGAATCAAATAACTGACGATTCACGTCTGATGGTCCTTGATCACTCATACTGTTTACTAACAGATAGTCAAATTACACATAACAAATAAATACAGTTATGCATATATTTCCATAATTTATTTCCTAACACAAAATTTATAATTTAAGTGTCAGCAGAACACTTCTTTGGCTCAGACTAGTGGCTAGGCTCTGATACCACCTCCTGTCGCAACCCCCGATCCCTAAGTCTCGGGAACGGGCGGACGCGATCACAGAGTTTCGGTGGCATCAGGTTTATTTAATCTTGCAGCGGAATTTATATCAGGACCGTAGTTAGGAAATGTTTATCAGAGTAAAACCACCTCATTTAATATTAATAATCACATGGGTAAAACCCAAGTTTCTTATTATAATACATTTATAGGGATGAACCCTATTTTATTTAAATTTAAAACACCGTTTATTTGGTAACTTTTATAGCCACATTATACCCAAGCCTTCAGTGCTCTCCAGCTGGCTTTTTACTAATTGGCTGTCACATTGGGTTACCTGAAACGTGTTTTAAAAACATTTGTCAGTCGGAAATACTGGTGAGTGAATCCCAGTTTAATCAAGTTTAAATAAAAAGTCACAGTGAACAGTATTGAGAGCAATCACATTGTTTATGTCTACACAATTACTCCATTAGTACTGTCAACCCTGACTTGTGGGTCATATTACCCATTGGCTAACTCATTGTCCAATTGTAACGTATTGTCATCCTCGACTTACTACTCACAGTGTAGTACATTTTGTATACAAAACCCCAACATACCGGCAGTAATTGAAGAACTACAAAGACTCAATCACTGCTAAATTTCATAGTAAAACATTTAAGGTTTGGTAAAACATTACCAAAAACGTTAACAAAAAGAGGATAAACTCACATTGCTATCTTAGGCTTCTTGTAAGGGTTTCCTGGATATAATCTATAATTTATACAAATGTACATTGGTTAGTATCATAACCCTTTGAAATTATTAATGATACCCTCCCCGAGACGGCATTCCAACAACTACGTCTAGCAGAACAACGACAGTTGTTACGGAACCCTAAATCAATCAGGCAGCGTAACTATTACGAAACTGGGGTTATAATACTTACAACGGAGCAGAACCTCGCTAATTAGGGGTATAATACCCGAGTATTATAACTTTCCTACAGAAATTGTGATTTGAGATTGAAATGTGAGCGACGGAAAACGAAACCCGTTGGCCTGCTTATATAGTGCTGATATTGGACTCTCAGGCGGCCCGCGTAAGGTAAGGCTAAGCCTTACGCGGCCCTCGTCAACACACGGTCAACATATAGCTTAGCTGATTCGATACGTAGGTCCGCCACGATGATGACACGTGTCATCATCGGGCTGTGCCATGTTTCTTGATCTATCGCGGCCCGCGTCAACTTAAACGGTATCTCACGCGGCCCGCCTTAACTAAAGAAGTCAACGGAGTCAATTCCAGTCTTGATACCGCCTGCGTGGGATGTTGGGGTGGGTCTACGCGGCCCGCCTCAACTCAATATTTTATGTTTTTAATTTATTTTATAAACTATAACTTATTTCGGGCTCAATTTTCACATACGGGGTATAATATAAGATATATTGGGACATTTTTCAATATACTAGAGTGTCAGAATATTATGAGGGTGTTGGTTTTACTGAGGGTTGTTACAAAACCCCCCAAAGCTCCCGGTTACAAAAGATCCGTCCGTTGCCATTACAAAACCTCGTTAACCGCCCACCTCCAGTTGTTGGAGCGCCGCTGCCGTTTTCTCCGACGAATCAATTTGGTGGTGGCATATGGTGGGTCTGTGATTGCTGAGAGAGAGAGAGAGAGAGAGGGAGAGAGAGAAAGAAGAGAGATGTGGATAGATCAGGTACCGAAGAGAGAGAGAGAGGGAGAGAGAGATAAAGGGGTTTTGAGTTAATATATTTTAATTTTTTTAATTAAATACATAAAATCACAAAAGTACCCTTATTTGCTTACTAAAATTACAAAAATACCCTAATTTAACAGAAAAAATTTAATGTGTTAGGTTCAAAGGACATAATGTGTAGGATTTTGAAATGTTAAGGACAAAACTCGTCAAATTTAAAGGCAAAGGACACCGCCTGCAATCTGGTACAAACATAAAGGACAAAACTTGTAATTTACTCTTAAAAAATATTAACATATAGCCGTTTTAAAATCAAGGAGGAAACTAGTTAAAGGGAGAAAAGACCAATTCTTAAATAGAGAAAAACAAATGTGTGGTCATGATTGTCTCTTATACTTCGTACGAAATTTCTCTCTTGTCCATGTTCTCTTGTCCTAATTAAGTTTACTATAAATCTTTAAACATAACCACATGAAAAACACACTCAATCGTTGTAGCATCAATGATAACTAACTTCAGTTCTATATCAGACCACCCGTAGCGGGGATTTTTTGGCGTTTTTCCCCAAAAAACGCCCAAACATGCCCTTCAACCGCCCCCATTGGTATTTTTCTTGAGAAAATTGGTTTGGGCGTTCTAAATAAAACGTCGGGTCAAGATATGTTGGACCAATCAGATGGTACCAAATCAAATATCATTAGTTTTTAATTAAAAAACACAAAAAAAATACTTGGGTAAACATTGATGGGGCATTATTGGGCATTATCCCACTACACCCATTTATGAAAAACGCCCCATAATATTTCATTGCTGATTGGACTGCCACATGCCGTAAAACGCAAAAAACAAAGACGTTATTTGATTCTTCCACTACATGATGTCAGTTGTAAAATAAGTTGTCCTTTAAGATCTTTCCAATTTTCCTAGAAATATAACAAAAGCATTGATTGATTTAACAATATCACTAAACTATTATTAAATAAAAATAAGGAAAAATAATTGATTATCACCATTGAGGTTTGCTTTCAAATTTTTGTATTGCTAAACATCAATGATTTCATAAATATAGATTTTCTTTCACGCTCCATTCCTATGCGAAAATTATTATCATCATCATCATCATCATCATCAAATTTTATAGTTACTTAAAACTAAACATGTGTTTTTTTTTTTGAATGGCAAAATCGCTTTATATATATATATATATATATATATATATATAAAGAGCCAGCAAGAAGCTGGGAACAAACAACACCAAAAACAAACGCTAACCCCAATTACATTATGCTCGAAATATCAAAAACCTTCCAGCTATCCCAGCTAGGCGTCTTGAGCTTAGATCTGTTGCAAAACCAAAGATAGGCGTCTTCCTTAAACTAAACATGTGTTATGGTTTGATGAAGTGTAACGGAGTTTAAAAAGGAAATGTTTGGGTGAAGTTAAATCCATAGCCGCCACCACAAAACCACCAGCCGCACCCTAATTGGGGAGGGGGGGTCCACGCCTTGACGTTCACGCCCCATCCTCCTCTCATAACAATTAGTCTTTAACATGTTTCTCAAACTTTAAGTTTTAAAGAAGAATATTTAACAAAAAAGTATCAATCGGTATACGAATTGTAATATTGTCGTATTGTACTCACGCGTTCCATCAACTAATAACGATAAACTCATTTAGTAATAACAAGTGAACATAAAACTAATACACGATACATCTTCGCGTAACACCTGATATGAGTCATCATAAATATAAAAGTAGTCTGATACGCGTTCCATAACGATAAACTCATTTAATTTAATGATAACAAGTGAACATAAAACTAATACACGATACACCAGCTAAGATGAGTCATCATCATAAACATAAAAGCAGTCTGATACGCGAGTAAAAGTACACAGATAAAAATCATACTTTTTTCCATATATACTCAAAATCAATATTTATGACATATTGGTGTAGAGAACTACCTACCATCACCAAATTATACACTAAAAAGGTTAGAACAGACAGAAATGGCAGAGTTACAGAGATCCACCATATCATACAGACGCCAAGGATCATCAGGTTTAATCTGGGAAGACAAACTCTTATCCGGCGAACTCAAACGTTTTCCCGACGGCAAACAGTCATCATCGGCCGAAAGTGATCACGTTCAAACCGCAGAAAACAACCAGTCCAAGTGTTCGAAGAACACAGCAATCGGATCCATCAACACTGTTCGCCGCGAAGAACAAGCGACAGAGCCGCCGTCTCCTAGGGTTCCGTTGTGTGGACTTTGCTGTGGTTTTGGTAAGCATAACAAAACTCATGCACGAACCGGGTTACGTAAGCATGGTTTTGCATGATTGGTTACATAAATTGATGTTTACGTCGTTGTGTGTGGCTGGTGATGGGAGAAGTGATTGTTAGAATTGTTTTTAATCGTTGTGTTGTGTTGTGTTGTGTTGTGTTGTGTTGTGTGAATTGAATTGGAGAATAATGAGGTGTGATCTTGTAAAATATTGTGATGCTTGATGAATGAAAACATATCATTTGTTGTTCATCGCAAAGCGCCTCATGACAAATCTTACAAACTCTTAAATTACACCAAATATATCATAATTTATTCCTTGTTAAGAACAAAAGTCTCTACCAAATGAGCTAGCCCAACATTGGCCAAAACGTCTCTTTTATTTCTTGTAATGTTAAATATGTTGAGGTGGCAGGTGACTACAGTGTGGTTCCGATAAATGAACAAAACGGGTGTCAACGGAGGATCTCAACTCGTTTATTATAACGAGCTGAAATAATGAGTTAAAGTTGAAGATTACGGGCCTTTCTATGATTTCATGAGTTGTATAATGTTACACCAAGTTATGATTGATGGTATGTTCATAATTCACCATGGTAGGCACTCTTGGGTCTTATAACATGTTACACTAAATTTATTTTTGAGTCTTCGAGTTTTGATGATTTTAACTATTTCAAAAACTTTAACTATCAGAGTACCTAATTTTTCATTATGTAACAACCTGAGTCCAACTTACTAAGTCTGTTAGCTTTTTGTGAAAAGACAAAAATATCCCTATCATTTAAAAGCAAAATGAAAATGAAATAAAAAAATATATAAATCTACACACTCACTCTCTCTCACCCAGTTTTTTCTCAATCTCTCTCTACGAGACAACAACCACCACTATAGAGGTGTTCAAAACCGGATATCCGCAAATTCGGATATCCGAATTTCGGATATCTGACATTTTCGGATACCAGATTTCACTATCCGAATATCCGATTTTTATTTAATTTTAATTTAATTTTTAATTTTTATGATTATTTTTATATTCAGAACCAGATATTTCGAATAGTTTCGGATATCCGAATATAAGTTTTCGGATATTTTCCGGATATTTCGGATACTTTTCGGATATTTCGGTTACTTTTCGTTCGGATATTCGGATATCCGAAAAAAATAAAAATTAAATTTCCGATATTTCGGATATCCGAAATATCCGAAACTTTTTAAAATCACCATCCGAATCCGAAAATTCGGATACCCGAATTTCGGATATTCGAAATTTCGGATATTTCGGATTCGGATATCGGATAATTCGGATCGGATTTTCAGATACGGATAGTTTTGAACACCCCTAACCACCACCATCGCAACCACCATCGTCATACATGAGGTCAGATCTGAGAGGAATGGTGACCGGTGGTTTCTGGTTAAGGTGAAAAGGATGTAGATGATACGAGGGATGAAGTCGGAGATGGTGACCGGCGTGTTTTTGGTTTTGCCGCCGGAGATGGTGATCGTGGTGTGTAGGGGGTAGGATGGAGAAGTGGTGATGGTGGGGGTGGTGCGATGGGGGTGGTGGTACTCTTGTAACTTGAATCTTCTTCTGATTTTGTTAGAAAATTGTCAAACTGCATTTTGATTTAACCTATTTCATGTGACTACATGTGATATTGGCTTCTTATAATCAGATGGATTAATTTAGCGGATTAATGTTAAATATATTGAAACTAATAATGAAATCAACTGTTAGGTGGTTCCAATGAAGGAGTGTGGTGGTGAGGTGGGGGTTGAAGATGGGGTGATGTAGTGGTGGTGAAGTGGGGTTTAATGCCATGATGGTAGTAAGGGTATTTTGATCATTTCAAACAAACTTAACTAAGGAAATCTTACACAGGTAGCCAGTTAGACTCAACTCAGATGGTTACCGGTTGAAAGACCAAGTACTTAAATAGTTACAAATTTTGATTTTAGACTCAAGTAGTTAAAACTACTAAAACTCATAGAATCAAAAATGAATTTACCTTATGTGCTAATTTCTTGCATTATGTTACACTAAATCATGTAAGGTGTTAACTAGCCATTTTAGGTTATAATAAGTCGTGTTATATGTTAATGAGTTTTGTTTAACTCATTGTCATGAGCCTTATCTTGTGATATTAGTCATATTTGGCCACACTAAGTCATTTTAGATTAAAAAAAAGGTTATTGGATTTTAATAATCCTAAGTTTCACCTGTTGGCCGATAATAATCACAACTTTAAAAATTCCCCCCAACGATCCCAACTTGTAAAAGTTTGGTCCCCCATTGATCCTTTTCAAACATATAAGAATTTGGCATCCTCAATAGATTCAAGTGCACCTGCAGACTCCTTAATTGATTTAAGTGCACCTATGTTAGAAAAGGATCAATGTGTCGCAACCCCCCGTCCCCTGATTCAAACACAGGAACGGGCGGCCGCGAGCCAGTTTCGGTGGTATCGCGTATTGTCTAATTTGCCAGCGGAAATTTTCATCAGGACCGTAGTTAGGAAATATTTGATCAGAGTAAAATACCACATTTTCATAACATTAAACACATGGGATAAAACCCAAGTTTGCAATACACACATTGTCATAGGAATAAATCCTATTTTATTTAATAAAAACATCTATTTTATTTTAGGTGACTTTATTGCCACTTTTCCAAGCCTTCAGTGCTGTCCAGCTGGCTTCTATTGGGCTTTCACAATTTGTTACCTGGAACGCGTTTAAAAATATTTTGTCAGTGGGAATTACTGGTGAGTGAATCTCAGTTTAATCAAGTTTAAGTAAAATCCATTGTACAGTATTGAGGGCGATCTCGCAATTATATTTGTTTCCGAGTTATATCAATTACCACCCGCGGTACTGTCAGACCCGACTTGTGGAAATGTTACCCCTCCAGTAACAAATTTTGTATACAAAACCCCAACATACCGACGATAATTGTATCCTTACAAATACTCAATAACTGCTTAATATAGAATATATTGTGTCAGGTTTTGTAAAAACAGTTAACAAAAAGGAGATTACTCACAAAAAGGTTTACACAAAAAGAGGATTACTCACATTGCTGTCTTAGATTATCCTTTAGGGTTTCCTGGTGACAATCTATAAATTACACAAATGCACACATGTTAGTATAATAACCCATTTTAACATTAGTAATACCCTCCCCGAGACGGCATTCCAACGACTACGTCGGGCAGAACCACGACAGCCGTTACGAAACCCTAGATCAAATCGGGGAGAGTATCTAATACGTATCCAGGGGTTATGATACTTACAACGGAGCAGAACTTCGCTATTTAGGGGGGTATTATACCCGAGTATTATGCCTACACTTTAGAAATTCGAGATTGAGAATGAAAATGAACGAGCAGACTGAAGATCCAAGGCCCTCTACTTATAGGGCTGGTTTTCGACTTTTACGCGGCCCGCGTAAGATATAGCAAATGGCTACGCGGCCCGCGTCAACTATGGTCAACGACGTAGGTGATCCGGGTCAGCTAGTATGGTCGACATGTGTTAGGCCACGTGGCAGCACCAGGCTGCGCCACACTTTTGATCTCTAGCGGCCCGCGTAAGATCCCTAAGGGGTCTACGCGGCCCGCGACAAACCTCAAAAAATGGTTTTTAATTATTTTTAATAATATTCAAGGTATTCGGGGGTCCGTTTTCACGTATGGGTGTATTTTAAGACATATTGGGATATTTTAAATATTTTTAGGGTGCGGAAAATTTATGAGGGTGTCGGTTTATTTAGAGTTGTTATATCCTTCCCACCTTGTTTTAGAGCTCGTCCTCGAGATCTACTGGAACAAGTGTGGATATTTCCTTTGCATTTCCGATTCAAGCTCCCATGCGTACTCAGGTCCTCTTTTGGAGTTCCACTTCACTTTGACCAGAACTAATCTCTTATGTTTGAGGTTTTTGACCTTCCTGTCTTCAATCTGTAGAGGCTTCTCTACAAACTTGAGTTGTTCATTTACCTCTATATCCTTAAGAGGTACCACCAGTGATTCATCGGCTAAGCATTTCTTGAGATTAGATACATGAAATACATCATGTATTCCTGCCATTTCCTCTGGCAGTTGTAGCTGATAGGCTACAGGTCCTACTCTTCTAATAATCTCAAAAGGTCCAACATACCTGGGACTTAGCTTTCCTTTTTTGATAAATCTTACCACTCATTTCCAATGAGAGACTTTCAATAATACTTTATCTCCTACTTGGAATTCCAATGGTTTGCGTCGGTTATCAGCATAGCTCTTTTGTCGATCACGTGCTGCTTTCAGTCGTTCCTTGACTTGAATAATTTTGTCGGTTGTTTCTTGCACTATCTCATGTACAGATAGTTGCTTTTCCCCAATTTCTGCCCAACATACTGGGGTTCGGCACTTTCGTCCATAAAGTGCTTCGAATGGTGCAACGTGGATACTTGTGTGATAACTATTATTATAAGAAAATTCTATTAAAGGCAAGTGATCATCCCAATTACCTCCGAAATCAATTACACAAGCTCTAAGCATGTCTTCCATCGTCTGAATTGTCCTTTCGCTTTGTCCATCTGTTTGAGGATGATAAGCGGTGCTTAGATTTAACTTGGTTCCCATTGCTTTTTGGAAACTTGACTAAAAATGAGAGGTAAAACGGCTATCCCTATCAGAAACAATTGATAAAGGAATTCCATGTAAAGAAACTATTTCATTTACATATAGTTTAGCTAATTGTTCCATACTGAAAGTTTCTTTCGTCGGTAGGAAGTGAGCTGACTTAGTTAGCCTATCTACAATCACCCAGATTGTATCATTACCTTTCCTTGTTTTGGGTAATTTGGTAACAAAATCCATTGTTATCAATTCCCATTTCCATACTGGCATTTCTAACTGTTGTAACAAACCTGAGGGTTTCTGGTGTTCGGCTTTAACTTGTGAGCAAGTTAAACATTTAGAAACATAGGTTGCTATGTCCTTTTTCATTCCTATCCACCAGAAATTCTTTCTTAAATCCTGGTACATCTTATCATTTCCTGGATGCATCGTATATTTAGACTTATGGACTTCCTCTAATATACGATGACGTAGGTTTCCTAATTTAGGCATCCACATTATCTTTTCATGGAATCTCCAAATTCCATATATTCCTTGTTCTAATTCCTTAATCATACCTTTTAATTTTTCAGTATCATTCTTGATTACTGATTCTTGTGCTTCTCTTATCTGATCATTTAAATCTACCTGCAGATTTATTTTAAGAGAACGTACTCTTTTTGGCTTTTCGTGATACTTTCGACTTAAAGCATCTGCCACTACATTTGCTTTTCCTTCATGATACTGGATATCACAATCATAATCACTAAGCATTTCCATCCAGCGTCTTTGTCTCATATTCAACTCCTTTTACCCGAAAACATATCTTAAACTCTTATGATCAGTAAATATGGTAAACTTACTACCATAAAGATAATGTCTCCAAATTTTTAAAGCAAAAATTATTGCTCCTAATTCAAGATCATGGGTTGAATAATTCTCTTCATGATTCTTAAGTTGTCTAGATGCATAAGCTATAACCTTTTAGCGTTGCATCAACACACATCCATAACCTAACTTAGAAGCGTCACAATACACTACTAAATCTTCAGTTACTTCTGGTAACGCTAGTATGGGTGCATGGGTTAATCTATACTTAAGAATTCTAAATGCTTCTTCTTGTTTTGGTCCCCATTCAAACTTAATGGATTTACAGGTTAACTTAGTTAAAGGAATGGCTATCTTAGAAAAATCTCGAATAAATCTCCTATAATATCCGGCCAATCCTAAGAAACTTCTAACCTCGGTTGGTGACTCAGGGGTTTTCCATTTGGTAATCGCATCGATCTTTGTTGGATCCACATGAATTCCTTCATGATTAACTAAGTGTCCAAGAAACTGTACTTGCTCTAACCAAAACTCGCACTTTGAAAATTTAGCGTAGAGCTTTTCCTTTCTTAATAGACTTAAAAGTGCGTGCAAATGCTTTGCATGTTCCTCTTTACTTTTAGAATAGATGAGAATATCATCAATAAAAACAATTATGAATTTATCCAAATATGGCTTACATATTCGGTTCATCATGTCCATAAATGTGGCTGGGGCATTGGTTAAACCAAATGGCATGACAGTAAATTCATAATGGCCATACCTTGTTCTAAACGCGGTTTTAGGAATGTCCTCTTTCTGAACCTTTAATTGATGATATCCCGACCTTAAATCGATTTTAGAGAAAAATCGAGCTCCTTGAAGTTGATCGAACAGATCATCAATCCTTGGTAATGGGTACCGATTCTTAATCGTGACCTTGTTTAACTCACGGTAGTCAATGCACATACGCATTGATCCGTCCTTCTTTTTAACGAATAAAATCGGCGCTCCCCATGGCGACGAACTTGGCTGTATGAATCTCTTTTCCAATAATTCGTCTAATTGTTTCTGTAGTTCCTGCATCTCTGCTGGTGCCAAACGGTAAGGTACTTTGGCAATGGGTGCTGTTCCAGGTAGTAGGTGGATTCTGAATTTGACTTCTCTGTCTGGCGGTAGTCCTGGTAATTCTTCTAGAAATACATCTGAAAATTGAGACACTACTGGATTGTCTTTTAGTTCTTTTCCTTTAGTATTAGTGATTATAGAAATTAAATACACTATAGACCCTTTTCTTATATAGCTTGCAGTTTTCATCACATAGATGAATTTAGTGGATCTAGATGGTTTATCACATTTAATTGTGATCTTTTCACCCTTTGATGAATTTACTTGAATTGACTTTTGATCACATAAAATATTAGCTTTATTGGCTATTAACCAATCCATTCCTAATACGATATCAAATCCTGCCAGATTCATTAGGTAAAGATTTGCCATAAACTTTTGATTTAAAAATTCTATTCTTTCTCCCTGCAAGATTTCAGAAATCCTAGCCGTTTCTCCATTCGCTGTCTCAACTAGACATTCTTGTGAGAGTTTAGTTAATGGTTGATTAAGAAGTTTGCAAAATGAAGTATTAATAAAACTTTCGTTTGCACCAGAGTCAAATAATACTTTAGCAAAAACATCATTAACTAAAAACGTACCGGCTATTACATCTGGAATCATTTTGGCTTCATCTGCAGTCAGAACAAATGCTCTAGCATTTTTAGTGTTCTTGTTGTTCGTGGCTGGAGCTAGTTTCGGACAGTTCGGCTTGATGTGACCTTTTTCTCCATAGTTGAAGCATAGTCCATTACTGGATTTTCTCCAGCAATCTTCTTCCTTGTGTCCTGGTGCCTTGCAGAAATTGCAGTGAGTGGAGCAATTTCCCGAATGCTTTTTCTTGCAGCCCTTGCAGTATGGTGCAGAGGTAGAACCTATATTCCTACGGTTGGAATTCCCAGAACGGAATTCTTGGGTAAGCCTTTGAGCTAGGTTTCTCCTCTGGTCTTCTTCTCTAGTACGGATTAACTCGTCTGTCAAGGTATTTGCTAGTTCTACATCTTCTTCTATAGTTTGGGGTCTAGCTGCCTTGACTACATGTCTAATCTCCCCGATTAACCCCCAGATGTAACGGGAGATTAATACCGGTTCAGGTGATGCAAGGGTTGGTACTATTCTAGCATATTCAAAGAATGTGGTAGTATTGTAACACCCCAAAAATGGGTTTATTAATTATATTAAAGTAACCGAAAATAAACGGGTAAAATACCGTAAGTGCTAAAAGTAAACCCGGTGAATATTAGGATTTAAATAAATAAACCTGACATTAAATAAGAAAGTGAATAAAAGCTTTTGAGGAAATAAAGCTTATAAAAGACTAGAGGTAACGGGACTTAAAATATAACGGGTTATAACTTCCCGAACCTATTAAGTTAACTAGGAATAATCAACCTAGTTAGTCAAGTGAGGTTAAAGCAATAAAGGAAACATGAATTACTTAAACTTTTTATAAAACTTGAAACCTATAGGGACTAAAAGTGGTAAACTAGAAAACTAGTTTTAATTAAATAAAACACTAACACCAAAACATACACCCTAAGTGTGTGTTCTGGTCGAGACTTCCAGAGGAGCCAGGAAGCTCTCATGTTCAAACCCTAACTAGCCTAAATTCAAGCAATTGGAAGGGCAAATCAGACCCAAATTGAAATTCAAACACGGATTAATGATCACCTCAGTGAAGTGATCATAAGGTATGTCAAATTTCACTATTTCGTTCCATCTCAAATTCTTGATGAACTATAGGAATTCGAATTTTGATCTTGAATGATAGATATTTGGGTGGAAATAGGATGTATGCATGATTTGAAACAAACCCTAGTTAATAAACTAAGGAATTTGAGTGCATGTTAGAAAAACTCATGATCTCTAACTAGGTGTTTAATGGGTTTTGTAGAAACATGATGAACACTAGAATCATGATTATCAAACTAGTGTTATTTGAACTCTATGAAGTTAATCTTGACATTGAACCATGAACTAGATGATTATTTAGTAAAAGATGATGAAATTGGCAAGATATGTAGTCATGGAGTTTGATAGTTAATTTTATAAAAGTATGCTCACTAGGTGTTTGATATAATGCCTAAGAGAAAACCGAATGTTGAAATTTGAAATGAAACACGCATTTGAATAATATGGAAAATTATGTGAAATATGAAGCGATAAGGGTTCAAAACATCATGTTGAATTAGACTTAATTGTGTAAATCATGTGATCAAAAGTAGTTGACATTTGATACGTTAAACTAACCAATGATGAAGTCGAATAGAAGTTTCGATATAGAAAATGCGTAAGGTGGAATAGTCGTGTTTGTTAATGACTAATCTAACCACCTTCTAAATGATGATGATAGTTTGACGCTTAACGAGCTAGGTGGCGGCTTGGGAAAAAGAAGCGGGTCAAACGGCTTGAATACGCGGAAAAAAGCGAAATCGGATAAAAGGTAAGTTAAGCTTACACCCCCTTTTTAATTACAATACACTTACTTGTGAATTTTGGTTGTGAATAATATTAAGTAATTGAATTATGATGTTCCGGCATGATACAATGCAAGTCGGAATAAGTAAAAATGTAAGAAACCATAAATTAGGGTAAAACGGGGTAAAATAGTAGATTAGTCGGGTAAGGACTAATAAATAATGAATTTTGAAATAATTCGTTATGATGTAAACCGGAATGGGTAAAAGAGCGAGATGGTAACTAGATATCATTTCATAATGGAAAATGGTCGTTCGGGCTAAACGGGTCAAATGACATTGGTAAAATCATTTGACAATAATAACTGACGACTACTTGTTGAGTTTTTATGATCACATGAAATAACATGTGTGCGCAATGCTTTAACTAGAAAAATTAAAGCAAAAAGTATGTATACGGGTCAACGCTATGACCCGAGCCAGGTACGCATATTTAGAATAATACTTAAAAGCGATATTTTGGTTAAATATTAGCGAAAGTCCTTCGTCGTAAATGAAGGACTAAAATTGACCAAAAAGCCCTTGACGGGTGAATTGGGCAAACGACCCATATGGGTTATTTAGGAACTTGTATAGTGTGGTGGAATATAAGTAGTAAACTAATACGGGAATGCGAAGGGTGGAAGAAAGGAGCTAATTTAGACTAAATAGCTTAAATACCCTTAATGGGTCAAAATAAGCATACGAGCGAAAACGGGTTAAAATATATAAGAAACCCGCAATTAGAACCTAACGTGGTAGATAATATTGAATTGAAGAGGTTCATGTGAAATAATGATCAAACAAATATGTTTGTTTGATAAATGCATAAACGGGTCAAAATTTTGTAAAAAGGTAATAAGCCGAAGGCATAAAAGTCTCAAAATTTGTTAATCCGGATGTTGGATTTTAACTCCAGATGACGAAGGATCAAATTACAATCATGTAGGAAGAAACGGTAGGTCAAACGGACAAGCGGATTAAAAGTTATGAAGGTTTTCGTTTTAGAAAACGGCAAACTTGGAAAATCTTGCAGAGGCCACCGTAAGTTACGGTAGCTACCGTAACTTACGGTAGCCTTAAAGTCTTTACGCCACACACCCACTGCTTTACGGTGGAAAAATCAACATTCAGGGGCTACCGTAAATTACGGTAGCCACCGTAATTTACGGTAGACCCTGTAACAAAATATATTTTAATCAGTTTCGCTTTCCGGACACGTTTAGACATGTTTTAAACTCCGTATGACTAAAGCATTTCATGTTTATGAAATGTAGGTACATTTTGGATGCCGGAAGACGATCAAGCTCAACGAAGAACCGAACACGATAAAGATTCATGCTTCCGCACATTGCCTCGTCGTAAATTTAAACGACGAATCCGATCACGTTATGTTGAATAACTTATGATTTGTAAAAGTTTTAATAAACCCGTATTTTAAATGTACGTGTATTTCGTAAGAACACAATTACTTGTCGTTTTTAGTACTAAAACCCTTTTATAAAGTGAGAGTGTTACAAGTTGGTAATCAGAGCTCAAGGTTGTTGACAAATGTGTTCGGTTCGAGGCTTGATCGCAAATCCGGTAAGTTATATGTATATAAACGATCTAGTATGTTGACGTGTTATATACAACACATAGGGTTATCATGTAATACACGTTACCTCAAGTAAATGATTAATATGGTTAACGAAATTAAGTACGTTGTCACGTATGGTAGAAAACCTCGTATTGTAACACGGGCGTTCATTAATGTCGAAATTACTAACTTTTATAAATGTTGTAGTTGAATGACACTCGCATCTGAAGATTGCAGGAGTGTAATAAATTGCGGATTTGACAAAGGAATGGTCCAAAGTATGACAAGCGGAGTATGCTCACCAAGGACCAAAATCGCGTAACGACCGCGAACAAGGATAAAGGCATGGAAAGCCTGTTAAGGCAAGCATTACCAGGTGCACGCTTTTAAATTTAATCGCATAAGTAGTAATATGCAACAACACGTAGGGGATAACGGTTGCATATATCTAATAAAACATGAATAGGATATCTATTCAGGATGATGTTTCTAAGAGAAGTTTAATAGAAACATGTGTTATTCACGATGATGAATAACAAAGAAATAACAGGATTAGTTCATATGGAAACTTGGACGGGGTAATTATCCAAGTGGAAAACCCTCAATATAATACTAATGAGAAAAGTAGCGATCACATTAACGAATGTGATGATATAATAGTCGGTAAAAAGGAAAACATTTTATATGTTCAAGAATAAAACAGGTAGAACTGATAATTGGTTAATAGCAAAAGAATAAAGTTTTGCTAATTAAAATCCATAATATAGAAAAGATAGAGGTGTTACTTACATGGGGTGTACTGTGAAAATTATAAAAAGGTCATGAGTGTCATGTGTTAGTCGCTTACTCTGGCCAAGTAAGTAGTGAACACATGATGTCATGAACTTCTTATGATGGACACATTTATGTCCGATGTAGTAAGGGCGGGGTGAATGAGACTAACTTAAATGGTACCCAAATGAATCAAATAAATAAGCTGCTTGATAGTAAACGTAAACGCAAGTCGGATGACGGAAGCGTATTACGTTAAAATAACGAGCCCGAGAGAAGGGACAAAGATTAAAGTAAATAAAAAAAAATACAAACCAACTAATGAGAATGCTAAGGCATAAGGGATAAAGTTTGACTGTCATAAGTGATGAAATTTCACACGAACAAGTCAAACGAGTTAAATAAAGAATAACGTTTGTTAATGAAAGTAAGCGCGAACCAAATAAATATAAGCACGAAATATTAAGATAAAAGAACCCGGGTAATGGGTTGTGAATAAATGTGGGAATAAATCGGATAACAATAAGCGGAAAACAGACCGACGTGTAAATGACGTAAGCAGTCATAGAGTCGGAGGATTAGTTTAAAATGGAAGCGGATGTAGCCTTAGACTACGGTCAAGGTCCATAGAATTCAAAAACGAAAACGAATGATTTCTAAACTTAAAAAGGGTGCCTTGGCACCGAAGGTATATTTTAGCACGACATGAGCAAAAGATGAATCTACGGGATCATCACAACCTTTAGGAATTATAAGGTCTACGAGACCAAAAAGACCTTTGAGTCGCTGATAGAAAGAAACAAATTGTTGGGGTCTCGCTTTAAAAAGGTAAAAAGGAAAAAAATCAAGATAAACAGCCTACGAGGCTAAGTGATAGAACCTATGGGTAATTTGGGTTAAGTGTGGGAACTAATTATAATTTCATACATTAAATGATGACGGAAAGGAATAAATCCTCAGACTTAAAATTTCTAGAAATAAGAAAAAGGATGTAAGACAAGGCAAAAAAGGAAACGTTAAACTAAAATTCAGTGTTAGTAAGAAACAACGTTTTAACAAATATGGGTATTATGAGAGAAATTAGAAAATGATTAATATTAAAGGATTTCGGTCTTAACACTGATAGGTGTAAAAACGAAATGCTCGAAAAGAAGATTCTCGATGATGAAAAGTTATATAAACTTAAACATGAAGTGACATGAAAGTCGCTCGTTAAACTTGAGTTATAAAAGCGTAAAACATGAGATGGAAGTGATACGCTAAAAACTGACAAGCCCGGGAATGGGTAATTATGGATTGAAACCAATGTTGATGAATTATACAAGTACGTAACTTGGGTTTCGTTGCATTATCCTTAGATATTGAATGAAGATTAGTAACTTGGAATATTGTTATGAGAAAATGCAGTGTGTTGTAGAAGTGACGAAGTTCACTAGATAATCAAAACGGGTCAAAAGATTTGTTAAAGCATGTTTGGTTGTCGTTGAAATGGTGGATACCATTAGACAACCAAATGGGTCAAACAAAGGTTGTCTTGGTAATATAGAAGTGACTTGAATGTCACTTAAAGATTATGGATCATAAGGGCGTAAAACCATGGAATGGTAATGATACGCCAAAGACCACAAACCCACGGAATGGGTAGGTATGTCTAGAAGTCATAAATTGTAAGTAGTAAGAAGGTATGATGCAAAACTAAATGGGTCGAATAAATAAAAAGGGTACGGACAAGGAAAAGTAATACGAAATATAACCAGGTTATAGTGTGAATGATGAAATGAGAATAATAAAAGTTTGTAAGCCTCGAGAAGACAAAATGGATACACCCGAGCGAAGGGGTATAAGGTAACCAGTGACTAATTAGTCTAACCGCCAAGATAAGTAATTAATAGGAATAAGGGACATAAGATGAAAGTTACGACCCATGAGGCCAAACACATGAAAGAAGCATACGTTAATACAATGATAACCAAAGACCGAAGAGAAGGAAAACCTTAAAAAAACAAAAAAAAGGGGGCTAAGTTCATTTGGTTTAATCAACGAACTACATAAAGAAGGTTTCGGGGACGAAACCTCTTTAAGGGGGGTAGACTTGTAACACCCAAAAAAAGGGTTTATTAATTATATTAAAGTAACCGAAAATAAACGGGTAAAATACCGTAAGTGCTAAAAGTAAACCCGGTGAATATTAGGATTTAAATAAATAAACCTGACATTAAATAAGAAAGTGAACAAAAGCTTTTGAGGAAATAAAGCTTATAAAAGACTCGAGGTAACGGGACTTAAAATATAACGGGTTATAACTTCCCGAACCTATTAAGTTAACTAGGAATAATCAACCTAGTTAGTCAAGTGAGGTTAAAGCAATAAAGGAAACATGAATTACTTAAACTTTTTATAAAACTTGAAACCTAGAGGAACTAAAAGTGGTAAACTAGAAAACTAGTTTTAATTAAATAAAACACTAACACCAAAACACACACCCTAAGTGTGTCTTCTGGACGAGACTTCCAGAGGAGCCAGGAAGCTCTCATGTTCAAACCCTAACTAGCCTAAATTCAAGCAATTGGAAGGGCAAATCACACCCAAATTGAAATTCAAGCACGGATTAATGATCACCTCAGTGAAGTGATCATAAGGTATGTCAAATTTCACTATTTTGTTCCATCTCAAATTCTTGATGAACTCTAGGAATTCGAATTCTGATCTTGAATGATGGATATTTAGGTGGAAATAGGATGTATGCATGATTTGAAACAAACCCTAGTTAATAAACTAAGGAATTTGAGTGCATGTTAGTAAAACTCATGATCTCTAATTAGGTGTTTAATGGGTTTTGTAGAAACATGATGAACACTAGAATCATGATTATCAAACTAGTGTTATTTGAACTCTATGAAGTTAATCTTGACATTGAACCATGAACTAGATGATTATTTAGTAAAAGATGATGAAATTGGCAAGATATGTAGTCATGGAGTTTGATTGTTAATTTTATAAAAGTATGCTCATTAGGTGTTTGATATAATGCCTAAGAGAAAACCGAATGTTGAAATTTGAAATGAAACACGCATTTGAATAATATGGAAAATTATGTGAAATATGAAGCGATAAGGGTTCAAAACATCATGTTGAATTAGACTTAATTGTGTAAATCATGTGATCAAAAGTAGTTGACATTTGATACGTTAAACTAACCAATGATGAAGTCGAATAGAAGTTTCGATATAGAAAATGCGTAAGGTGGAATAGTCGTGTTTGTTAATGACTAATCTAACCACCTTCTAAATGATGACGGTAGTTTGACGCTTAACGAGCTAGGTGGCGGCTTGGGAAAAAGAAGCGGGTTAAACGGCTTGAATTCGCGGAAAAGAGCGAAATCGGATAAAAGGTAAGTTAAGCTTACACCCCCTTTTTAATTACAATACACTTACTTGTGAATTTTGGTTGTGAATAATATTAAGTAATTGAATTACGATGTTTCGGCATGATACAATGCAATTCGGAATAAGTAAAAAGGTAAGAAACCATAAATTAGGGTAAAAAGGGGTAAAATAGTAGATTAGTCGGGTAAGGACTAATAAATAACGAATTTTGAAATAATTCGTTATGATGTAAACCAGAATGGGTTAAAGAGCGAGATGGTAACTAGATATCATTTCATAATGGAAAATGGTCGTTCAGGCTAAACGGGTCAAATGACATTGGTAAAATCATTTGACAATAATAACTGACGACCACTTGTTGAGTTTTTATGATCACAGGAAATAACATGTGTGCGCAATGCTTTAACTAGAAAAATTAAAGCAAAAAGTATGTATACGGGTCAATGTTATGACCCGAGCCAGGTACGCATATTTAGAATTATACTTAAAAGCGATATTTTGGTCAAATATTAGCGAAAGTCCTTAGTCGTAAATGAAGGACTAAAATTGACCAAAAAGCCCTTGACGGGTGAATTGGGCAAACGACCCATATGGGTTATTTAGGAACTTGTATAGTTCGATGGAATATAAGTAGTAAACTAATACGGGAATGCGAAGGGTGGAAGAAAGGAACTAATTTAGACTAAATAGCTTAAATACCCTTAATGGGTCAAAATAAGCATACGAGCGAAAACGGGTTAAAATATATAAGAAACCCGCAATTAGAACCTAACATGGTAGATAATATTGAATTGAAGAGGTTTATGTGAAATAATGATCAAACAAATATGTTTGTTTGATAAATGCATAAACGGGTCAAAATTTTGTAAAAAGGTAATAAGCCGAAGGCATAAAAGTCTCAAAATTTGTTAATCCGGATGTTGGATTTTAACTCCGGATGACGAAGGATCAAATTACAATCATGTAGGAAGAAACGGTAGGTCAATCGGACAAGTGGATTAAAAGTTATGAAGGTTTTCGTTTTAGACAACGGCAAGCTTGGAAAATCTTGCAGAGGCCACCGTAAGTTACGGTAGCTACCGTAACTTACGGTAGCCTTAAAATCTTTACGCCACACACCCACTGCTTTACGGTGGAAAAATCAACATTCAGGGGCTACCGTAACGGTAGACCCTGTAACAAAATGTATTTTAATCAGTTTCGCTTTCCGGACTCGTTTAGACATGTTTTAAACTCCGTATGACTAAAGCATTTCATGTTTATGAAATGTAGGTACATTTTGGATGCCGGAAGACGATCAAGCTCAACGAAGAACCGAACACGATAAAGATTCATGCTTCCGCACATTGCCTCGTCGTAAATTTAAACGACAAATCCGATCACGTTATGTTGAATAACCTATGATTTGTAAAAGTTTTAATAAACCCGTATTTTAAATGTACGTGTATTTCGTAAGAACACAATTACTTGTCGTTTTTAGTACTAAAACCCTTTTATAAAGTGAGAGTGTTACAAGTATAACCCTTACTATCTACCCCTGTCATTCTTAGGTTCAGAAACTTATTTGCTATCTGTTCCTTTTCATTGGGAGGGCAGAATTTCCTTTCTACCATATTCTTAAATTCCTCCCATTCCATATTATAAATCCTATCACTTCCTCTAGACTGGAGGATAGTGTTCCACCATTCTAAGGCTGAGTTCTTAAATAGATTAGAAGCAAACATTATCTTGTCTTCTTCAGCACACTTGCTTATTTTTAAAACAGCCTCAGTCTTTTCTTTCCAACGTAGAGCCGCAATAGGTCCTTCATTACCTGAGAATTCTATTGGTTTGCAGGACCAGAATTCTTTGTAAGAACAACCATAAGGCATGGTTCTTCTTCTTTTGGGAATGGGCACTTGAAGTACGGGTCCATTGTTTACGCTGTGTTCTGGTTCAATTGGTCGCTTACTGCTATGTTTACTTTTATTATCAGCGTCCTTAACAATTTGGATAATAAATGGCATTGCATCTATGATTCCTTGTGCCACTATGTGTTGGATAGCACTATTATCCACTTGGTTTCCATTGTTATTGATGCTCGGGTTCTCATTAACCAAGTTATTGTTACTCTGGTCATCGTTATTCAGATTTTCTTGATTTCCTTCGTCGGCCATCTGAATTTTAAACATTTATCACGTATTAATATCACAAAATAATATTTAATATAACCAATCACATGACATACATTTTGGTCAAAAGAGTCGATCATTGCGACTTACTCTATTCATATACTATGCATCTATTACACACCAGTACTGAAATTAAAATTACAATACCGACTGAAATAAAGTTACACTTATAGTAGTAGGCATCCGTAGTTTTTTTTTCATACACATACACACATATTATATTATTATTATTACTACCGTCTCCATCATCACATCTACGGATATGGATTCATCCAGAAATCCATATTGCGCTCGTCGTACTTCCAGACGAGTCGCTCTCCCACCTGTCGCATTCTTTCACGATTCTCTACAATTTCCTCACCAAATGTCCTAAGTTCTTGTACATTGTCTGCACTCATTGGGGGTGCAGGTTCTAGGACTGGGTTCTGAAACTGGGGTGCGGGTTCCTGGTATGGAGGTGTAGAGGCCTGATATGGGTAAGGGTTTTCTAGAATCTCCCTAATGAACACATCATTATCGTAATAGGGATCTAGAGGATCTAACCCTGGGTAGGCTCCTAGATTTGGCATGGGTATGTCTTCATGGATCGGGTAACATTGCACGTAGTCCCTATTGTCATCCCACCATGGGTCATAATTTGGGTTTAAGGGATTTGGTACAGGTACCCTAGGTATTTCCTCCGGATTAAAATCATGCATTTCTACTTGATTTTCAGGGTTTTCTATTTCCATCGGTTGGTCAGGAATTGGTGGTTGTGGTTGGGGTGCTATCATTTGTTCCAGATTAGGGCCAGCTACAGTGGTTGCTAGGATGTGAATATTGGCTATACCCCTATTAATCATTTCCTGGGCATAGGCATCGGTTTCTCTTTTAGCTGCTGCTAGTGCTCTCTGGTCTTGTAACTTTTTCATACACTTCCTACGCTCATGTGCCCCTCGACTGAACCATCCTCTCTTTTTCTGAGGGAATGGCTCTTCAGACTGAGCCTTAAACACGAATATTCCTTCTTCCGTATCAGCAGAGTACCCTGAGAGGGCAGGCTGAGAAGAGGCACCTTCGCTTCTAGGCGAACCAGACAATTGACGGTACGCGTCAGATGGTCCTTGGTCGCTCATACTGTAAACTAACAAATAGTCAAATAACACATAACAAGAAAATACAATGGTGAACGTATTCTCGTAATTTATTTCCTAACAATTTATATTTTGATGTCAGCAGAACACTTCTGTGGCTGAATCAGTGGCTTAGCTCTGATACCACATTCTGTCGCAACCCCCGTCCCCTTATTCAAACATAGGAACGGGCGGCCGCGAGCCAGTTTCGGTGGTATCGCGTATTGTCTAATTTGCCAGCGGAAATTTTCATCAGGACCGTAGTTAGGAAATATTTGATCAGAGTAAAATACCACATTTTCATAACATTAAACACATGGGATAAAACCCAAGTTTGCAATACACACATTGTCATAGGAATAAATCCTATTTTTATTTAATAAAAACATCTATTTTATTTTAGGTGACTTTATTGCCACTTTTCCAAGCCTTCAGTGCTGCCAGCTGGCTTCTATTGGGCTTTCATAATTTGTTACCTGAAACGCGTTTAAAAACATTTTGTCAGTGAGAATTACTGGTGAGTGAATCCCAGTTTAATCAAGTTTAAGTAAAATCCATTGTATAGTATTGAGGGCGATCTCGCAATTATATTGTTTCCAAGTTATATTTATTACCACCCGCGGTACTGTCAGACCCGACTTGTTGAAATGTTACCCCTCTAGTAACAAATTTTGTATACAAAACCCCAACATACCGACGATAATTGTATCCTTACAAATACTCAATAACTGCTTAATATAGAATTTATTGTGTGAGGTTTTGTAAAAACAGTTAACAAAAAGGAGATTACTCACAAAAAGGTTTACACAAAAGAGGATTACTCACATTGATGTCTTAGATTATCCTTTAGGGTTTCCTGGTGACAATCTATAAATTACACAAATGCACACGTGTTAGTATAATAACCCATTTTAACATTAGTTATACCCTCTCCGAGATGGCATTCCAACGACTACATCGGGCAGAACCACGACAACCGTTACAGAACCCTAGATCAAATCGGGCAGAGTATCTAATACGTATCCAGGGGTTATGATACTTACAACGGAGCAGAACTTCGCTATTTAGGGGGGTATTATACCCGAGTATTATGCCTACACTTTAGAAATTCGAGATTGAGAATGAAAATGAACGAGCAAACTGAAGATCCAAGGCCCTCTACTTATAGGGCTGGTTTTCGACTTTTACGGGGCCCGCGTAAGGTATAGCAAGGGGTTATGATACTTACAACGGAGCAGAATGGTCGACATGTGTTGGGCCACGTGGCAGCACCAGGCTGCGCCACACTTTTGATCTCTAGCGGCCCGCGTAAGATCCCTAAGGGGTCTACGCGGCCCGCGACAAACCTCAAAAATTGGTTTTTAATTATTTTTAATAATATTCAAGGTATTTTGGGTTCGTTTTCACATATGCGGTGTATTTTAAGACATATTTTGATATTTTAAATATTTTTAGGGTGTCGGAAAATTTATGAGGGTGTCGGTTTATTTAGAATTGTTATACAATGGGGGCCAAATTCTTACAAGTTGGGATCGTTGGAGGGAATTTTTAAATCTGGGATTATTATCGGCCAGTAGGTGTAACTTAGGATTATTAAAATACAATAACCCTTAAAAAAGCATATTATGTCAATCACTTATGGTTTATCATATCTCCACTAAATCATTGTTATGGGCCATAATGAGGGCTTATTTATATACTACAAATTAGTAGCTTTGCATGCATAGGATATTATA
The DNA here is from genome assembly GCA_030545235.1 of Helianthus tuberosus. NCBI lineage: Eukaryota > Viridiplantae > Streptophyta > Magnoliopsida > Asterales > Asteraceae > Helianthus > Helianthus tuberosus. The sequence goes on along the minus strand of CM060441.1, from coordinate 210,081,560 downwards.
TCATATGCTTTGGATGTTTTAAAAAACAAAAGTTCAAATTTTACTTTTAACCTAAATCTTTGAATTTCTTGCAATTTTATAATCTCACAATTTTTTTACATTCAACTTCGGTCCCCTATACTTTTCATCTTTCGCAAATTTTCATTTTACGTTTCGTACTAAATTTTGCGAGTTACCAAGGAGCAACGTGTGTGTGGTTCAACATTTTTACGTTTCGTTCATAATTTTGCGAGGTAACACGACACAACGTCCATGTGCAGTTCAAGGTTTTTACGTCTATTGTTTCTCATTTCATTTCTTCGCAACGCGTAATTTTTTTTTTAACTTTTACAATTTCCACTATACTTTTCATCCTTCCCAAAATTTGGTTTTACATTTCGTACTTAATTTTTCTAGTTAACAAGTTGCATTCGTGTCCGCGGGACGTGCAGACACGCACGAGTTCAACCAAATTCCAATTCAAAAACTCATTTTTTGCACCCCCCTGCGCGCGGGTAGGACTTGTGGTAAAACATGTCATAAAGCTAGAATGGAGTAGTAAAGGCTTTACCTTATAAACAACCACTCACTTTGTTCTCACACCAATGTGAGACAAAGTATTTACCACCTTTTGAGACTTTCATTCACATACCCAAAACTTCCAACATAAGAGACCATCAAGTCCACCACTAATAAATCGACCATTAGGCTAAGTGGTGTGGGATAAAGTCCCTAGGGGCTTTATCACATCATATTAGCGTCACGTATGTGACACATAAGCGGGGCACTTTATCGTTAATTTGCACTGTGTGGAATAAAGTCCCCTGTAAAGCCCCTTTTAACTATTTAAAAAGTAAAACAAATCAAATAAAAACCAAATCCGATTGGTTTATGCAAATGGGCCCCATCACATTCTTCCTCTCACGTCCCCTAATGTCACGGCCCATGACCCGGTTTGACCCGTTTCAGGAGCCGCGGGACAGAAATACTGCGGTATTGATTTAATTGAGTTTAACAGCGGAAACAGGATCGCTTAAAGCTAAAATTTTTCCCCGATTATTTATTTCACAATTCGGGATAAAACCCCGATAATTTACAATATTATGTTTTTACTATAAAAGCGTGATATTACAAAAACATTTATTTATTTTATATTGAGCCACTATCTTTAAGCTTGAAATGCTCCCCAGCACTTTTCCTGAATTACAACAGATCACCTGAAACATGTTTGAAAAAGGTTTTGTCAGCGGGAAATACTGAGTGAATCATTCTATTTACTAAAATGACGCATTTGTTATAATTAACAGTATTAAGAGCGATTACAATGTTTCTGATATCAAGCCAACTACCCACGGTACTTGCCACTCGACCCATTGGCCCATTCGTCCAATGGTGTCTGTGACTATGGTCATATCCCCCATTGGCTGCCCCAATGGTGACGATTATCAAGTAATGTATACAAAACCCCACATACCGGCTGTAACTTGGTGATTACAAAGACTTAATCCCCGTAATTATAACTTTGAAATAAACATGATTTTGTAAATAGATTTGATAAAAAGAGAGAATGACTCACATTGCTGATTTAATATGGTCAGAGTCTAATCTATGATTTAGCCTTGTTAACCTAATATAAATAATGCACACAAAACTGGGTTAGTAATCAATCCAGCAATTACGATAATTTACGAGATCAAATTATCACAATAAATGTCAAAATGCAATACTTTGTCCATCGAATTAACGATGATCCATTGAATTAACAATGAACGACAAGGTATAATACTTTACCCATCGAATTAACGATGATCCGTTGAATTAACAACGAACGATAAAGTATAATACTTTACCTATCGAATTAACGACAATCCGTCAAATTAATGACGAACGATAAAGTATAACCCTAATGTGGGCGGCATTTAAACATGCATTGGATATCTTGATCGTCGGATAAATGAATCGTAGCAGCGATTGTGCTAATACCCTGTTTTGTAGCAGAATTTCGATACCCGGGGGTGTAATTTCGGAATAACAGTACGTAATACAGTGTGTGAATGGAATTCTTTCGTCGTAAAATGTTCAGAATTCGAGTGCCACAGCCTGCTATTTATAGGTGAAATTTGGCTAGCTTACGGACCGTAAGCTTGTCAATGTTGCGGTCCGTATGACTGCTTACGGACCGTAAGGTTGAGAGTGTTGCGGTCCGTATGGAATCAAAATAGGCTATAGGGTAGCCACGACTGAAACTAGCTTAGCTGAGTTGACATACTCGAAATTCAGTAACTTGACAACGAATTAAGTGGATAATCGTCCACTAGGGTTTATCCCCCCTTGAGTTTTAGGGGCCCTAATCCTGATTCTGAAAATTATGAAAATTTCAGGGTTTGTTCAGAATCACTTGGGTCTCTCAATTAGGGTTTCCTTTTGGACTAATTAATATAATAATTATGACTTTTGATGAGAGTTGTTACATTCTACCCACCTTAAGAAAAATCTCGTCCTCGAGATTTACTGGAATAAGTGTGGATACTTTTTCTTCATTTCTGATTCCAGTTCCCAAGTGTATTCAGCTCCCCTCTTTGAGTCCCACTTTACTTTGACTAAAACTAGTCGTTTGTGTTTGAGAAACTTGATCTTTCGATCCTCAATTTGAAGAGGTTTCTCAACAAATTTCAACTTTTCGTTTACTTCTATATCTCGAAGAGGTACTACCAGAGATTCATCTGATACGCATTTCTTGAGATTGGATACATGAAATACATTATGTACTCCAGATAATTCTTCTGGTAATTGTAAACGATAAGCTACTGGTCCTATACGTTGGATCACTGGAAATGGTCCTACGTACCTTGGACTTAGCTTTCCTTTCTTTCCAAATCTGACTACTCCTTTCCAAGGAGAAACTTTCAACAGTACTTTGTCTCCAACTTGGAATTCTAACGGCTTGCTTCTATTATCTGCATAACTCTTCTGACGATCTCGAGCCGTCTTCAATCTTTCCTTGATTTGAGTAATCTTATCAGTTGTTTCTTGCACTATTTCAGGTCCTGATAATTGACTTTCTCCTATTTCTGCCCAACAAACGGGAGTTCTGCACTTTCTTCCATACAGTGCCTCGAATGGAGCAGTTTCAATGCTTGAATGATAACTATTGTTATAGGAGAATTCAATTAATGGTAAGTGATCATCCCAACTTCCACCAAAGTCTATTACACATGCTCGGAGCATGTCTTCTAGAGTTTGGATTGTCCTTTCACTTTGTCCATCTGTTTGTGGATGATATGCAGTGCTCAGGTTTAGTCGAGTTCCCATAGCTTGCTGGAAACTTTTCCAGAAATGGGAAGTAAAACGACTATCTCTATCCGAAATAATGGAGAGTGGAACTCCATGTAAGGATACAACTTCATCTACATACAATTTAGCCAGTCTTTCCATACTAAAGGTTTCTTTCATAGGTAGAAAGTGAGCAGATTTGGTTAATCGATCCACAATTACCCAAATCGCATCATTACCTTTTCTGGTTTTGGGTAACTTAGTAACAAAATCCATTGTTATAAGTTCCCATTTCCATACTGGCATCTCTAATTGTTGTAGTAATCCTGAAGGTTTCTGATGTTCTGCCTTAACTTGTGAACAAGTAAGACATTTAGAAACATAGCTGGCTATGTCCTTTTTCATTCCTATCCACCAGAAATTCTTCCTTAAATCTTGGTACATCTTATTGTTTCCTGGATGCATAGTGTACCTAGATTTATGAGCTTCTTCTAAAATCTTAGGTCTTAAGTCTCCCTGCTTAGGTACCCAAATTCTACTTTTATGGAATCTCCAAATTCCATCTACTCCTTGTTCTAATTCCTTGATTCGTCCTTTCATTCCTTCAGCATCATCCTTGATTGCTGTAGTTTGAACATTCTTTAATTGTTCCATTAAATCTATTTGTAGATTTAATCTGAGAGCACGAACCCTTCGTTGTTTCTCATAATACTTACGACTTAAGGCATCTGCAACTACATTCGCCTTTCCTTCGTGATACTGAATATCACAGTCGTAGTCACTTAAGATTTCCATCCATCTCCTTTGCCTCATGTTTAACTCTTTTTGCCCAAATATGTATTTTAAACTTTTGTGGTCAGTGTAGACAGTAAATTTACTTCCGTAAAGATAGTGTCTCCAAATCTTAAGGGCAAAAATTACGGCTCCTAATTCTAAATCATGAGTCGTATAATTCTCTTCGTGCTTTTTCAACTGCCTTGATGCGTACGCAATTACCTTCTTGCGTTGCATAAGCACACATCCATATCCTAATTTTGAAGCATCACAATATACTTCAAAATCCTCAGTTCCTTCTGGTAAAGCTAAGATTGGTGCATTGGTTAATTTCTGTTTCAAAATTCTAAAGGCTTCTTCCTGTTTAGATCCCCATTCAAACTTAGTGGCTTTACAGGTTAACTTAGTTAATGGTACGGCTATTTTGGAAAAATCCTTAATAAACCGTCTATAATACCCAGCTAAACCTATAAAACTTCTAATTTCCATTGCTGTTTGTGGAACCTTCCATTTGGTAATTGCCTCTATCTTAGCAGGATCTACATGAATACCTTCATGATTCACTATGTGTCCTAAAAATTGCACTTCCTTTAGCCAGAATTCGCATTTCGAGAATTTGGCGTACAATTTTTCTTTTCTTAACAAAGTTAAGAGTGCATGAAGATGTTCACAATGCTCTGTCTGACTTTTGGAATAAATAAGTATATCGTCTATGAAAACAATTACAAATTTATCCAAATACGGTTTACAGATCCTATTCATCATGTCCATGAATGCTGCAGGTGCATTCATTAACCCGAAGGGCATGACTGTAAACTCGTAATGACCATACCTAGTTCTGAAAGCAGTCTTAGGTATGTCTTCTTCTTGTACCTTCAATTGATGATATCCAGAGCGTAAATCTATCTTAGAAAAATATCTAGCCCCCTGTAGTTGATCAAAAAGATCATCAATCCTAGGTAATGGATATCGATTCTTAATTGTAACCTTATTCAATTCCCTATAATCGATACACATTCTCATTGAACCATCCTTTTTCTTCACGAACAACACTGGCGCTCCCCAAGGGGATGAGCTAGGTTGTATGAATCCTTTACTTAGTAATTCATCTAATTGCTTTTTCAGTTCTAACATTTCTGTGGGTGCTAACCGATAAGGTGCCTTGGCTATCGGTGTAGTTCCTGGAATTAAATGAATCCTAAATTCTACTTCCCTATCTGGAGGTAATCCTGGTAAATCTTCTGGAAATATATCAGAGTATTCTGATACTACTGGTATTTCCTTAAGATCTTTTCTCTTAGTGCTAATGATTACTGAAATCATATACACTATTCCTTGTTTTCGTTCATAATTAGCAACTTTCATTACTGATATGAACTTCATGGGCTTACGTGGTTTATCTCCTGTAATCCTAATCACTTCTCCGGTAGGTGATTGAATTTCTATGGAATTCTGATCACAAAGGATTCTAGCATGGTTGGCTACTAACCAATCCATTCCTAATACAACATCAAATTCAGCTAAATTCATCGGCAATAATCTTGCAGAGAATTTATGTCCTAAAAGTTCTATGTTTCCTTCTTGCAACACTTTATCTATTCTAACTGAATTTCCGTCTGCGGTTTCAACGGTAAAAATCTGCCTAGTATTGGTTAAAGGTAAACTAAGAGCTTGACAGAATGAAGTATTTATAAAACTTTGGTTTGCACCAGAGTCAAATAATACTTTTGCATACACGTTGTGAACTAAGAACGTACCCGCTATCACATCTGGAATAAGTTCTGCTTCTTGAGTGGTCAGCTGAAATGCCCTAGCATTCTTCTTAGTAGTTCCTTCGGTCGCCTTAGGTTTGTTATCTACTGGTTTGATCAATTTAGGACATTCTGTTTTATAATGCCCCGCTTCACCACAATTAAAACAGATTACTGTTTTCTTTTTGCAGTTTTCTTCACGATGTCCTACAGCTTTGCAAAAATTGCAAGTAATATCGCATCTTCCATAATGCTTCTTTTTGCATTTTCTGCAGAATGACGGAGCTGGAGTTTGCCCTGTTCCTTTTCTCTTGAAGCTGTTATTATTACCCACACGAAATCCTTGGGTAATTTTCTGAGCTAGTGCCTTCTTCCTATCTTCATCTCTTGTGCGTACCAATTCATCGGTCAGAGTGTTAGCTAATTCTACCGCATCATCAATAGTGCGTGGTCTCGCAGCTTTAACAATATTGCGGATTTCGCTAATTAGCCCCCAAATATAGCGAGAAATAAGTACCGGTTCTGGCGAAGCCAATGTTGGTACTACTCTTGCATATTCGAAGAATGTCGAGGTATAACCGCGACAATCCACACTCATCATCCGATGGTTTAGAAACTTATTCGCCATCTGTTCTTTCTCATACTCAGGACAGAATTTTCTTTCTACCAAACCCTTAAATTCTTCCCAAGTCATAGCATAAGCTATTGCTCTTCCTTTTGATTGTAACACAGTATTCCACCACTCGAGTGCTCCTTCTTTGAACAGATTAGATGAATACATGACCTGATCATCTTTACCACATTTACTTATTGCAATGACTGCTTCGGTTTTCTCTAACCAACGCAGTGATGCAGTTGCTCCTTCATTGCCTGCAAATTCAGTGGGTTTACAAGCAATGAATTCTTTGAAAGTGCAACCAGGCGTTGCAGTTTTCATTTTCTTGGGTAATGGAGCTTGATGTGGTTCCTTATTATGATTATCATGCTTATTGCCTCCATTTACACTATTACTGAAGTTATCTTCAGTAATTTGTTTGCTAGGAACAATCTGTTGCGGTTCAACCGGATTCTTTATAGCAGCAACGAATGTCGGAATAGCATTGGTTATCCCTTGAGCAACAATGTTTTCGATATCTTGCCGTGTCATATATTGGTCTCTGGAATGTTGTTCAGAATGATTAACTTCATTAATAGGTTCATTATCACTGTTTGCCATCTGATAATGTATATATATAAATTTTATTAGTAACTGACAAATAATAATTATATACAAATAATCAGAAAATTGTATAATACAGATATAGTCAAAATAATCGATCTTTCGATTTCATTTTATATATATCTATCATAGCATGCATCATTACTCACAGATATCATACAGAGTTTTATTGATTATTTACAGACTATCTCACTAGTACTATTATACAACTACCAGTTTATCATCGTACTATCTCTCGTCACTTGTTGTTAAAAACGCATTTCCCTCTCGTCATACTTCCAAGCAATCTGTCCAGCTATCTCCCTCATTCTATTCCCCATATCAAACAACTCTTCGCCAAAGTGGCGAAGTTCAGCCATGTTTTCATTGCTCATTGGTGGATTAGGTAATGGTTCTGGATCGAATTGTGGAAGAAAAGAGTATGGATCGTTGACAATATTTTGAAATTGCCAATCGTTCGTCCACCATTCGTCCATTCCTATGGGTTGGGAGTGAACTATTGGATCTGGAATTGCTGGTTCCCAATTCATAGGAAATTGGTTTTCAATAGGATAGGTAAAAAGATTTGTTTGGACAGGCTGAATCGTCTCACAGTTTTCCAACAGAAAATCTATTTCATCTTGAAAAGTTCTTTCCTGGATTGGATTGGAACTCTCTCCGATTTCTCTCTGAGCTGGTATAGACCCTTGCCCAACTTCCATTATTACTTCTTTAGTAATTTCCTCCATTTGTATTTCTATCTCCTTATCCTCCTCTTTGTCTCCAGTTTCCATTTCTTGTGGTTTAGAACTCTCTCCGGTTATAACTTCTTTTTCCCTTTTCAAAGGATTATTTATTTTGGGCAGTTTCTTAGTTGGCTTCTTCTTACGGATTTTCCTCCATCCTACATAAGTTCTTTTCTTCTGTTTTGGCTTGCTCAAAGGTGGAACCTTGAATTCTACTGGTTGTTCAATATCGGGATAGTAGCTAGTATATTCTTTGGAAGCTTCGACAGTTACGGGATAAAGATTAAGATTCTGAAAATCTTCGGATATTTCACTCATGCTGATGTAGCATATATGCAAAATGCATAAAATACTAAGTTAAAATTTACAAATAACTTTGTAATTTATTACACACAGTGTACTAGTTGATTACAAAGATAATTGACAACACACTCAGGTTTTCAAATTTTATTTATCACACAGAGTTTCTAGATTGTGAGAGTAGGGTGCTAATCTTTAAAGATTTATATTTTCTGCTACGGTGGCTAGCATATATAAATTTGCCCATTTCTCATCTAGTTTATCTTCCCAAGGTGATTTATCAATTAATTCCTGAGTTTCTCGTTTAATCCTCTTTTCTCGGATTTTCTCTTTACTTTTCTTAATAATCATTTCCCTCCTTCGAGGAGAAAGTGATTCCTCGTATTGTGCCTTTCGCACGAATATTCCTTCTTCAGGAATTTCAGCCTGATTCGAGGATTTGGTTCGGGATGAACTACCCTTTTCACTGGATGATCTATCTAATTTAAGATAGATACTTGACAGCTTTTTCTTACCCATACTGTAACTAACAAATAATCAAATAATCAGTTAATAATACAAATAATCACATAATAGTAATCAGGAAAAATTAAGTATTTCTAAATACTTAATCAGCTTAACCCAGTGGCTGTAATCAGGAAAAATTAAGTATTTCTAAATACTTAATCAGCTTAACCCAGTGGCTCTGATACCACCTTTTTCTGTCACGGCCCATGACCCGGTTTGACCCGTTTCAGGAGCCGCGGGACAGAAATACTGCGGTATTGATTTAATTGAGTTTAACAGCGGAAACAGGATCGCTTAAAGCTAAAATTTTTCCCCGATTATTTATTTCACAATTCGGGATAAAACCCCGATAATTTACAATATTATGTTTTTACTATAAAAGCGTGATATTACAAAAACATTTATTTATTTTATATTGAGCCACTATCTTTAAGCTTGAAATGCTCCCCAGCACTTTTCCTGAATTACAACAGATCACCTGAAACATGTTTGAAAAAGGTTTTGTCAGCGGGAAATACTGAGTGAATCATTCTATTTACTAAAATGACGCATTTGTTATAATTTACAGTATTAAGAGCGATTACAATGTTTCTGATATCAAGCCAACTACCCACGGTACTTGCCACTCGACCCATTGGCCCATTCGTCCAATGGTGTCTGTGACTATGGTCATATCCCCCATTGGCTGCCCCAATGGTTACGATTATCAAGTAATGTATACAAAACCCCACATACCGGCTGTAACTTGGTGATTACAAAGACTTAATCCCCGTAATTATAACTTTGAAATAAACATGATTTTGTAAATAGATTTGATAAAAAGAGAGAATGACTCACATTGCTGATTTAATATGGTCAGAGTCTAATCTATGATTTAGCCTTGTTAACCTAATATAAATAATGCACACAAAACTGGGTTAGTAATCAATCCAGCAATTACGATAATTTACGAGATCAAATTATCACAATAAATGTCAAAATGCAATACTTTGTCCATCGAATTAACGATGATCCATTGAATTAACAATGAACGACAAGGTATAATACTTTACCCATCGAATTAACGATGATCCGTTGAATTAACAACGAACGATAAAGTATAATACTTTACCTATCGAATTAACGACAATCCGTCAAATTAATGACGAACGATAAAGTATAACCCTAATGTGGGCGGCATTTAAACATGCATTGGATATCTTGATCGTCGGATAAATGAATCGTAGCAGCGATTGTGCTAATACCCTGTTTTGTAGCAGAATTTCGATACCCGGGGGTGTAATTTCGGAATAACAGTACGTAATACAGTGTGTGAATGGAATTCTTTCGTCGTAAAATGTTCAGAATTCGAGTGCCACAGCCTGCTATTTATAGGTGAAATTTGGCTAGCTTACGGACCGTAAGCTTGTCAATGTTGCGGTCCGTATGACTGCTTACGGACCGTAAGGTTGAGAGTGTTGCGGTCCGTATGGAATCAAAATAGGCTATAGGGTAGCCACGACTGAAACTAGCTTAGCTGAGTTGACATACTCGAAATTCAGTAACTTGACAACGAATTAAGTGGATAATCGTCCACTAGGGTTTATCCCCCCTTGAGTTTTAGGGGCCCTAATCCTGATTCTGAAAATTATGAAAATTTCAGGGTTTGTTCAGAATCACTTGGGTCTCTCAATTAGGGTTTCCTTTTGGACTAATTAATATAATAATTATGACTTTTGATGAGAGTTGTTACACCTAAGGCTTTGGGGAGGCTAAGGATCTATAGCGCCCCTTGACAGAGGTGGGGTGATGTAGGCAGGGCGGTCTATCAGGGGGTGCAGGATGTGCCTGCGATCAGGGCCCAAATCAATATAGGGCCCGAAAAATTTTAATTATATATATATATTTAAAAAAATTTCTGGATGTTTGTATAAATAAGGGTCTGCTAAAAGACCCAAAGTTTTTTTAAATAAGGGCCTGTTTAAAAGTTTTTAAAAAATGGCCCAGTTAACAAGCCCAAGTGACTAGTTTAAACAAAAATAAGGGCCTGCTAGATCAGGGAAAGGAAACAAAACATCGCACTGTCGCAGACAGTATAGTATATCGCACAGGGAATTGGGACGAGGGAAACTGGAAACAAAACGTCGATCATCATTCGACCAGGTCAGGGAATTTCGCAATTTCGCAGTGATTCAGTCGCAGCACGACAACAGTGAGGAGAGTATCAGACGCACGCAGGGCCGACTGACTTTTGGATGAAGCCAAGCTTAAGGAGTGTTGTTATCGTTTTCAAGATGCATTGAAGTATGAAGGAGGGTCCGATATTGATGCTAAAGAATTGTATACGGAGTTGAAGTTGATTAATACAATTTTACCGAGACACGTTAACAACCCTTTTGATGTTTTAGACTATGTCGTCCAACGCAGTACTACTTATCCTAATGCTATAAATGCATATAAAGTGTTGTTGACAATTCCGGTAACCATGGCATCGGCAGAAAGAAGTTTCTCAAAGTTGAAGTTGTTGAAGACCTATTTACGTTCTACAATGTCACAAGAAAGGCTAAACGGGTTGGCGACAATTTCTATTGAAAGTGAAATATTAGATACTATGGATTATAAGGAGCTGATCGAGAGCTTTGCTTCAAAAAACGCTAGAAGAACCACATTGTTCGCTTAGCAAGTCGATCCGATAATTTGATCATTTTTGTCACACTATTTTTGTTAATTTGTTTTATCTATTTCATAACAATTATCGTAGTATTATGGGTTTTTAGTATTTATATGTTTGATTGAATGATTGATGAGTTATATTATATAAAGATTTGCGAATATGACCCAAATTTTTTACCTCGAACAGGGCCACATTTTTTTTTTTTTTGTAATTTTCGCAGACGGCCTTGGATGTAGGGAGCGCAACCCAAGTAAATAAGGTGGCCACAGGCGTTGCCTTACAACTTACAAGGTCCAGTCTTACTCTAGATGGCGTGGAAACTATTTTGGGCATCAATAGGGCCTAATATTATTTTGAGGCCATCAATTGTAAATACATGTAATTTATTTCACACCGTGTGCACATATATAAAGGTTGACACAAACAAACACCAACCAAGGATTCTACATAACATTTGGTATTTTACATGCTGTTTAATATGATCCACCTAACCTTCAAATTGGATAATGCATGATGAACTTCATGACATTCTTGTTCATACCACAAATATTGATTTCTTATAAACAATAACTAATGGATACATAATAATGATAATAATTTACTTTAATATACAATGACTATAACTATTAAAGTAACATATAAAATATAAAATATAAAATAAATAATAAAGATATAATAACACTGTTCTTATCAGTTATTTCCACTTCAAACACACAAATATCAAACGTTATAATTTTGCTATTTCTTCATAGCTGAAAAGTGTTTTGTACTTGTTACCGTTGCTTCTACTGCCGGAACAACCCGCGAGCATGATCGAACCATATCTCCGGCAATAGGTACCACTGGAAGAATATCACAGTTACAGATTTCGATCATGAACCCGTCTGGATCATGGAAAAACAACTGATCAACATAGATTCCACCTTCCTCCACCCGCTGTCTCGTGTATTTTATCATCATTTCTTTCAGCTTCTTCTCCACAAATCCGATGCTCTCGCACTGTGCACACATTTTTCACACATCATTTGTTAATCACTCGAGTAAAATCATCAAAATGTAGCTTCAAAATTGACATTTTAACGCGCAAAAGTCCATAATTACACAAGTTGTATGCTCGGCTTCATGGTTGTTTTTATTTAATGTTGAATTAAAGAAAACTACAGTAATATTATTAGAGAGAATATATCAATTAGAATAATTTACAGATATATTATTAACATAATCAGAAGAAATGATATGAATGTACACTAAAAAAATTCTGTGTTATGAATGTATGGAACTTTATTTTTGGATATCCTGAATTTTTATTCTAGATCAGCTGCTGATCATATGAATAGTTTTCTTTATAATTTTCTTTTTGTAGTTGTATAAATCTTTGATCAACAATATAACCAGTGGCGGACCCAGAAATTATTTTCTAGGGGTGCGAACGAAGGGTTCAACTAAATTTTCAAGGGATGGAGTCGGGATTTTTAACTCGAAAATCCACTAATTTTTTTTTCAAGGGGGCGCCCGCCCACCCAAGCTTTGGCTTGGGTCCGCCCTTGAATATAACAATAAACCTTAACTAATATATTCTTCAGATAAATATATGATCACCTGGAAAGAAATATGGTTATCTTTAGTGTTGATTTCATTTTTCTTTGGAACATTGTGTGCGTCTTCATACTGAATCAAATGTATCCCAATTCCATAGCTAAAAAGCCTGAAATCATCAAGTAAAAAACACTACATTACATTTGAACAACAAAAACATAGTATCTTGCTTTCAAATTAAAAAAAAAAAATCACAATTTATTGTATTAAAATAACTGCATTACCAAGCACCCTCAAAATCAAGATTTCCAGGTCTCTTAACTTGAACAAAACCAAGGATTTTGGTGTAGAATTTAACCGATTCTTCGACCGAACGGCACTGGAGGGAGATGTGGTTCAGAGACTTGAGAAGCAAAGGATTTGCAGCAATTTCCTTCATTTTGATCAAGAAAATTAAGTAACAAAAGTTTCTTATTATTCTTATTATTTTTTTTTTTTTGGGGGTTTTGATGAAATAGAATGTTTGAGGTGACCCAAAATGAAACAGCTTAAGATGAGTGGGTGCTAAATGGGTTTATATGAGCAGGGCCAGGGGTTGGATTATAAAGGCAAAAAAAAAAAAATTGTAACTGTGATTTTGTCCACATTAAGAGGGATCCGGACAGCACATCATGATTTTTTTATTCTAAACTTAAGTGGAAAACTAGAAATAATAACACGTTTTGCATGTTTTTTTTTTCATTTACATAGCCAAAATTTGGTTCTATAAGATATCATAAGATATATAGTATTTTGATGATATTAATCATGTGATATTAGTCTAGGTGTTAAGCAAACTAATAGTATTAAAAATGGGGTATACAATTCTTAACTACTTCATCAAATGAATTATTTAATTTGTTTGATTGGTATAGCGGATGAGAAAATGATGATAATCTGAAATATAAAAAGTTGTATAAGGTTTTGGTCATCCAAATCACTATTCATTTGGTTTCTAATTTTCTAGTAGTTCTTATTTAAATCGGAAAACTTACGTGCACACATTTAGCTTCGATAAATTTTATTCTTGTATAAGACATTGATTCGTTAAAGTTTTAATACTTCGCCCATCAGCATTGGATAATGATGCAAGGGAGGACAGATGGACATTTGATAGTGACGGTGGTGGTCGAGAGTGATAGTATTCTATTTTACATCGTATTCTATTTTTACCGGTCGATTAAATGGGTAACCACAAATTAGTTACCTTTTGTTTGCTAAAACTGAACTTTCGTTATTGATTTAAAAAAAATATATTAATAAAATGTGGTGTAAATTCAGGCGTTTTGCATTACTTGATTGAAATTTCGTATCCTAATAATTTGCGGAATGCTTTAACAAGTTTTATCTCTATTTTAAAGTATTTTTGTACACATACCGCAACTAGTTTGGTATCAATCTACGTTCCTTGAAGGAAAACAACTAATATAATAAACCACTAAGGGGGATTTGAAAATGAAGATATTACTTGTTAAACCTCCAAAATGATACTATATAAAAATTAAATAGTCATGCTTTTGCGTCACATAAACTCTTTCAACATAAAAGTGGCACTACTCATGCTGTCACCGTACAAAATACTTTTCATGCCGGTAGCTCCTATTGCGTTATATTTTCTGAGTTTCACGTAATATTTTTAATAAACAATATATACTTGTTGTAATCATATATAATTCTAATAAACGGTTTCAAAGAATGACAAATATCAACACCACATTATCTTCCCTAAAAAATCATTGTTAATCAAAAATTATTTTTATTATATTTTAGATCGGATTATTATATTAGAATGGTAACATTGCTATTTTAAATGCTTACCTTAATACCCGTCCTTATTTCAATATATTTTTTAGTTGATTAATATTTTTGTTAGAGTATATAGGGTTAGGATTTAGAGAGAACGATCAAAAGTATGAGAACGGTGAGAACGATTTTATTAGTGACATGTGGCATTGATGCTAAATTATATTAAGGGGTAATATTGTTAAAAAAAAACTCACTCACATGAATTGGATGTTCAAATAAAACGCCATAAAACACCTAGTTCAGAAAAACGCCATGAAAAAACTCAGTTGGAAACGCCATAAAACACTCAGTTCAGAAAAACGCCATGAAAATACCTAGTTAAAACGTCATAAAAACACCTAGTTCAGAAAAACGCCATGAAAATACATAGTCTAAAACGCCATAAAACGCCATAAAACACCCAGTTCAGAAAAACTCCATAAAACTCAGTTATTTTTTCGAAAAGTATATCAATAGTATACTCGTTGGAAAGATAAAAAAACGTTGAGTTTTAGGGTGTAAATTTTTTTGAAAAATAATCACGTAGAAGAAAGTTATTGTCGTTTAAAAATGATGAGGGAAAATGTCATGTGAATAGCATGTGCACCTTTGTCTGGATCTTCGTATTTTACCCGACCTTATACGGTTAAAAGTGTCGATCTCCAGTTTATTGGCACGGAAAAATAATCACGTATAAAAGTTTGAACGAGCCGAGCTTTAACGAGCCCGATCTCGAGCGTGTAATAGAGCTCGTTTAGTTATCGAACTTGAGCTTGAAATACAAAGCTCGTTTAGGCTCGCGAGCCTAAACGAGCCCAAATAAATTTTTCTTTTTTTATATATAATATAATAATAATGATTATAACATTGGCGAGGCGAGCTCAAGCCAAACTCTGGCTCGTTTAAGCGATATTGAAGCGAGCTCGAGCCGAGCTTTTAGCTTGTTTGAGGTTGTTCTCAAAATAGCTCGAGCCGAGTCAAGCCAAGCCGAGCTTGAGCTTTGGGTTTAATTCGCGAGCCGAGTTCAAGCTCAAATTAGTAGGCTCGAACCGAGCTCGAGCTTCATAAAAACATGACGAGCCGAGCTCGAGCCTTGTCGAGCTTGGGCTCGACCCGACTCGTTTACACCCCTACAAATGTAAAAGGTATATCTATATATATATCCGTATCTATCTATACTAATTAATAAATAAGAATAATTTTAGTGTCACTTGCCCTATTTTTTTATTGAAAACTTGAAGGGAAAGTATTTTAAGGTTTAGGTCTTTTAAAAGAAAATTATTACTAAATATAACTAAGCTAAATAATAAATAAATTTACAAATCCATAACTGACTGTTTAAACTCAAAATCCAAACTTTGTTGTTGTTTGCAATGATTTATTATTGAATTTGACCAAAATATTGTAATTTACGTTTGTTTTTGTTGCTTTTAAACAAAACTAATTGTGAGTAACAATTTCATCTTCAAATTCATAATCATAATGATAATAATAATAATTAGTATTAAAGAACTAAGTACATCTTGATTGAATTGATATATATTAATATTAATTACATTAAAAAATAAAACCTAGTAGAAAATGATTTTACACTTAAAATAATTTATAACCTTCACGTCAAAGTTTTCTTTTTTAAAAGAACATATCTTGATAACTGTATGTATTAACAAATTATTTTATTCAACACGTATAATAAACAAGTCATTTAAAACCATATTTTTTTATTATCAAGTATATTATACAACATTTATTACCAATGAATTTGATGGTCCATTAGTAAAACAAAACATAATTATGAATTAAGAGAAATTTGCCATTAAAAAAAATAGAAACTTAACAAAAATGAAAACAAAACAAGTACAACGACGACCCACGATGACAATGGGATTAGGTTAGCTTCCAACCACAAACAATTTACGATCAACCTCCCTCCGTCGTTCAATTGGCCCGACAACTACCGCCGATAACGACCATGATAAATCTCCCGCCGAACTGCTTTACCGTTTTGCCCCGTTGATCGACTGTTGACGCAAGGTACGCTATTCTCCTCGGTTTCCATTTGATATTTCTCTCTCGGCAAACGATATCCTTGTCCCCGATTGGGTTCGATATATACCAACCCCTGTGGATAGATATACTATACTTGTACATATATATCCTAGGTTTTTTATTTAATTTCTGATGTCACCTCCTGTTCGATGTTGGGAGGTGGATCCAGGATTTTTTTGGTCAGGACATAACGATCATTGGGTTGGGTCATAATGGGTCGGGTATAGAATTACTTTAAATTGTAGAAATATTACACGACTTAAGTAATAATACAGGGTTGCCCTAATTTTAATTTTTAAAGTTATTTTACTAATTTGGTGAAAATAACGTTAAAAGCGGCGGACGGTTAATCATGCATCGTGTAGTAGTGGCGTTGGTAGCCGAAAGACAAGGGGTACATGCACCAGTCAATCTTTGTCCCGATTGCTAAGTGTTATGTGCCTTTTGTCCAAGGCTTGATGCAAAACTACTATCGAGCCCACTGGAAGCAACCTCTCTATTCCGACACCTTAGCTTTGCTACTGGTGGGATTTACTGAGTATGATGATGATGATATAGGCAAGTAAAATCACAAGACCGTGAGGGCGACTTCGATTTCAATTACGATTCACGATTAAAGGATAATGAAACTTTGGAATGGGCATGAATTATGTACTGGATGTGTTTGGTAGTAGAGGTGCCTTAGGGGGCATGTTAGATACACTAAGAGGTTCCCAACTTATTTAAGTAAAAAGTTAGCACTAATTATATGAATTTAAGTAAGGGTGTGCCTTGGTTGGGGTTTTAAAAGCTAGCTATGTGCTGATTCTTTTTGTCGTACCAAATTTCAGGAAATGGACGCAGAAGGCGATAGACTAAGTGGCTTGCAAGATGATCTCATTCTTCAAATACTCTCTTTTGTTGGTTTAAAAGACGCGATTGGAACTAGTGTTTTGTCACCCAGATGGAGGTATATATGGACTTCAACCCCCCATCTTAGTTTCTCAAGTGAGGATTTCTCTACGACAGACAAGTTCTCCAACTTTGTTAACCATGTCCTCTCTCGTCGCAATAATCAAGCTCAGGTGTCTTCCGTCAATCTTTATCTTCGTTTAAAAGATGGCCAGGATGTTGCCCACCAGATTATGAACTATGCATTCTCTCACAATGTCCAACGAGTGAACCTTACATGCTGGTTTGGGAACATTACATGCTTTCCCGACGATGATATCGGATTCTCTCTTTCTCTTTCAAATTCTCAGACTATCAAACATCTCACTTTCAGTAGGTGTTGTTATTACGACCACATTGCACTCACATCCACATCGAAACTTTCATCTCTAACGACTTTGCATCTTGATCATATCACATTATATGATGGTTTTTTCTCCACGTGCCCCAACTTGGAGAATCTAACCTTAAATTGCTGCAGAATGATGGGATCGAACGCTTTCAGGATTTCACATCCTCGCCTTTGTAATCTCACGGTTAACCAGGGACAGGGACACCTAGTTTCAAATACTCTCGATGTGGTTGCACCTCAACTAAAAAATCTAACTATTACAGAATTTGGTGGAAGCTATCGAATTTCTGCACCCGAGCTTGCTTCTTTGCTCTTTAGAGGTTTTGCGCCTTTCATCTTCTCAACAGACGCCTTGAATTTATTGGAAAAGGCACAACTCTCGTTATACAGTCTAAACGGTCTAGACAGCGACGATGCTCCCAGTATTATTAGTCTGCTTCAGAAGCTTCACAATGTCGAAGATTTTTCACTGAGCGTGGAAATCATTGAGGTATTTGGTATCATCGTAAGGATTGCATTGCATTAAATTAAATTATTTTGTTTTTCGTATATAGTTTTCTAATATTGGATTGAATTTTTGTCTGCAGCTTCTAAACTCAGCGGTGGAACTAATCTCACACCAACCGTCCCCATTTGCTAACTTAAAGAGTTTGAAGATTCTTCCAAGAATAAATTGCGGGTGGAAGCACCAACACGTGCAAGTTATTATGTCTACGGAAGTAAAAAGCTATTTGCTAGATAGTTCTCCAGAAGCCACCTTGACCGAGGTACATAATATAGAAGGAATTTCTGAGAGGAAGCATATATAAAACGATCTAACCTTCTGACTACAGGTGCCGAGCGAGCATTGCTGTGACTTAATAGCTGCACGTGCGCTGATTTTCAAGAAAGCGGAAAATAATCATGCATAGGATGTTTAACAGCTAGAAACTTTGGAAAGTGGAAATGGTAGATTGAGTTGAATACTTTCCATATTAAAATTGATATAAATAAAATAATATAATTCGAGCCGGCTCATGAGTTCATGAGCCAAGCCAGGGCTAGCTCAAGCTCGGCTCGTTTACAAACTGAGCCACTTTCGAGCGATCTATTCATACATGCACACTCATATGTTTGGTAAAATGGCTCAATGAAGATTTGGTCTAGTTGAATGTGCTCCATATGCATTGGCGAAGCTTGCGCCCCCCCCCCCCCCCCCCCCCAAATTTTTCGAAACCGGGGGGCGGAAACGTATATAGCTAAAAAAATTCTATACGAAAGTACTATTCATAACACTACGCATCGAAAAGTTCGGGGGGTCGGGCGCCCCTCGGGATATTTATTTAGCACAAAGATAGCATGATAGATCATTCAAACAGTTTGCAGTACTAAGGGTCTGTTTGGTATGGGGTAATGGAATAGATGGTGGAATGGAATGGACGAGGTAATGGAATGGATGAGGTAATGGAATTGATCATTAACTTTCCATGTCTTATTTGGTTATCATGTGAGAATGGAATGAACCATTACTTTTTGTTGTTTGGTATGCAAGAAAAGACGTTGGAATAAAATTGAATGGAGGTGGTCGGTGATGGTGGGTTGTGATAGGTGGCAGTTGTAGCGGCGGCGGTTGGCGGTAGTGGTGGGTGGAGATGGCGGCGGGTGGTGACAACAATGGTGGTGGGTGACGGCGGAGGTGGGTGGCGGCGGTGATGATCGGAGGTGGTAGCGGCGGCGGTGGGTGGTGGCGGTTGATAGCGACGACGGAGGTGGGAGGCGACGGCAGCGGTGATCGGAGGTGGCAACAGCGATGGTGGCAACAGTGGTAGCGATGATCGAAGGTGGGTGGTGGCGGTGATCGGTTGTGCCAGCGGCGATGGTGGGTGGCGGCGACGGAGGTGGGTGGCGGCGACGGAGGTGGGTGGCAGAGACAGCGGTGGTGGGTGGCGACGGAGGTGGGTGACGATGGCGGATGATGGTGGTGGTGGTGATGGGTGGTGGCAACAGTGCTCAGTTGTGGTGTTGTTAATGAAGGGTGAAGAGGGAATGAAATGAAAAAAAAAACAGGGGGGACGGATGGAATAATTTTGAAGGAATGGAATGCATTTTGGAATGGGCGATTCCATTCCATCGACCAACCAAACATTCTTTTCTTCATTCCCTAGTAATGGTCTATTCCATTCCACCTCTCATTCCTGCATACCAAACGCTACCTAAAAGAATATACTGCCCCAACAATTCTGATGGCCAATAATAACCACTCCAAACATACACCACGAAAAAGAACTACGATTATAGACATTAGGGTGGAGGGTATAGGTTCGGGGAGTTGGGTGTTTGAGTGGGAGTCACCGATCGGTGACCACCCCCACTTGATTGAGTTGGAGAGAGTGAACAAAAATCGGTGATTGTTCACCGATGTGATTGAGAGGAGAGGAGAGAGAAAGGAGAGACCAATCAATTTTTTTTTTTAATTGAGGGGTGTTTGACCATACTTAGTGATTGAGTGTAAAATGAGGAGTACAATGGGGAGTTGACAAGGCATAATATTATTGGGTAGGATTTCACTCAAACACCCTAGGCATAATTTTTTCGGTACCGGTACCCACTTTTTGGCATTTTCGGTATTGGTACTGGTTCGGTATGGTACCGGTAAAATACTGAATTTTACCTTCAAATACCGGTACAGTACCGTACCAAATATTTCGGTATCGGTACCCAGTTTTGACGAATTTCGGTATCGGTATTTTCGGTACTGGTTCGGTACCGGTACCATGCTCATCCCTAACGATACTTATTATAAAGTATCATCATACTATAACATACATTATACATTATTAAAAAAACTAGTTTTAATCATCATACTATTTTAAGTTGGTCCTAACAAAATATAAGAAAATGCTAATCACATATACCTTAAGGCATCATCATAGGAAAAAGTGACTCCAGTGATAAAACCAAACTTGACTCAACCTGATTTAAACATTTTATCGTCGAGTTGATTGAAATTCGAGCACAAAAAAAAGTGACCCCAGTAAAAAAAAAATCTTGGCTCCCGTGGAATACAACTTTTTGTAAAGTTGCCTTAGACTTGAACCAGCAATTTTGTTAAACTAATGCAAGTTTTTTCAAAGAGTTAGCATGTGTTATTCAAATGCTTACCTTTGTAGGACTCTTTTTGCACTCAAATGCAATGTTTTCTGTAACAAAACCTTCGTTATAGTTTCATTTATATTTGAATGTAGATAAATATAAGCATGTCACAATTTCAGAATTTTGTATAACATTATATTTAAAAAGTCATAGGTGAAAAACAAAATACGCCTAAAATTAATTATAAACAATTAGAGGGGTGCCCGCATGATGCTTCGGGAAACGCAGACACCGTAATCACATTATATGTATTTTTATAAATAAAACTAAAATATAGCAATACGATTCTCAAATTAAAAAGAATCAATTGTTTTTTTATGGTGTAAAATAACTACGTATGAAAATGTTATGGTCGTTTAAAAATCGTGAGGTGAAATTGGTTTAAAAGTTAATAATATCTTTTAAAGAAGTACCACGTGTTCTAAAAGTTGAAAGTAAATTTATATAATCTTAAACATAAAGGTCGGTGGGTAGACCAAATGACATACCTGCCCCTCATTTGTCTTATTTAAACCCTTTCTCTTCACTGGTTGTTCCGTATTTACAAAAAGGTTGTTGATCTCTCATCCTTCGATCGAAAGCAGCAGAACAAATGTCGATTATTCTCAAGTTCTCCATCACAATTAACCAGGTAACATCACTTAGATTCAACTGATTCATCATGTTTACGCTTTTAATTTTCTTCAGTCGAATCTAGGGTTTCATACGCACAGATCCGAAGCATAATCGTAGAGGAAGTGTAGCTCTTTTGATTGCAGTTCTCCATCACAATTAACCAGGTAACATCACTCAGATTCAACTGATTCATCATGTTTACGCTTTTAATTTTAGAGGAACTGAATTAGGGTTTGTAGAGTGTGTTTGACAAAAGAAACCAGCGGCTGCTAGACCCTTCACCCGTCGACCATCGGAAAGGCTGCACACCGCCGCCGGAGTGAGGGGCGGCGGCTCCGCCTGCCATCGCTGGAGATCATCGGAGGGGGGGGGGGGTCTGTGAGTGTGGTTGTCACTGGAGATGGTGGCCGACACCACCATAGCGGCGCCGGTGCCACAGAAACCGGCCGATCACCGGTGTGAGATCGAGAGAGAGAGAGCAGAGGGAAATGGGGGCTTGGTGTGCGCATATTTGATCTAGGGTTTTTGAAATGAGGGGGTGCAGGTTAGATTTGTTTATATAGTAACCCATCTCTTATACAAAATTCTTTCTATACAGAGGTCTTGATAACCAGGGTTTGAGAGGATTCTTACCCGAGGACATATCCAAGTTGAGTCATCTAGAACATATGTAAGTGTAGATAACCACATAATCTTCTCTTTTTTTAATAAAACTGTTTTACATCGCACCTATACTCTTTTCATTTGACAACTTAGTATTATTTTAACTGAAATGCATATATGCATATGCGTAGGTTGCAATAAGATAGATATTATCATATTATTAATGTTACACATGTGTAGGTAATTTAAAATATATTGAGTGTAACTATCTGAATTTGTACACATGTGTATGTGAGTATAAGATAGTTTATAGTCTGGTCCTTATATAAATTAAGCATGAAAATAAACTAAAAACAAAAATTGCTAAGACAATTGTAACCACCACTCTAATTTTTCTTTCTACACTTTTATTTTTCTTATGGAATACTTTTTTATGAGTTAAAGATTCATTTTGATATGTCCCTTCTCGATTTTTTCAACAAAACTATTTTCACACACATATTACTATATTTGTAAAATAACATCTTTCTCAAATAAATTTGTTTGTTGATCATGTTAACAATGTATAAAATCTTTTGATATGCCTACAATTTTCATAGTGATGGTGATGGTAGAAGAATGGTCAGGTGAAATTGGATGATAAAAAAAAACGTCTAAAACATCTAATTATCAAATCAACACATATTTTATTAATGTGCTAATAAAATTGGTTAATCGAATCTAGGGTTTCATACGCACAGATCCGAAGCATAATCGTAGAGGAAGTGTAGCTCTTTTGATTGCATAAATTGTTACTAAAAGATTATTAGGGGCACTGGTTGGTACTAAAATTGATGCTTTAGAGTACTGATGTTACGAGTAGTAGATTTTAAATTCAGAATTGATATGAAATCACTAAATATTTGCAGTTGAAAAGTAATATGATTGTTCCGACTTAAAGTTATGTTTGGATTTATCCTGTTTTGTGACTTATTTAATAACTATTAAAGAGAAAGGTCGGTGCACAATAGACAAAAATTCCTTTGTACTGCTCTTTCAAGACTTCTGGGACCTTCTCAATGCTTCTTTGTTTGCTAAAGCCACCAATCTAAATCGCAAGGACAGTGGCGGTGTACGTGCTTGCAGGCCTTCTTCTTCTTCCGAAGTTCGTCTTCGGCGTCTGACTACAGGCTAATAAGGAGGGGTGAATTCGATTAAGCGGCTGTGATGACTGAGTTCAGGAGCGTTGCTTGGCGTGGCAGAATCGGAGGACGGCAAGTGCGAGGTTCTCCACTTGCAACCTCCATTGCAGCCAAGGCGGTCCAATATGTAGATCTGAGCCGAATTGTTTGACAAAACCTCTTAAGTGGAGTGGAGTAGGGTCAGTTCTAGGGTTCTAAGGCTGAAGTCAGGGCGCAACAACGGTGGATATGTACACCGATTTTCTAGCAACGAAGGTAAGATCCAACACTTTTAACCCTAATTCTCCGGTATTTGACTCAAATCCGCCATGTGATCTTCCGATTTTTGGTCTTTTTGAGATTGCTGGGAGCTAAGGTGGTCGTTCCACGCGTCAGTGCTGGCTTCGCCGGTGGAGGCGAACTCTGGCAGCCGGACATCAACGGTTGATGATGGTGGTAGCGACTTCGGTTTTGCGTTCAACGACAGCAATTTCTCCGATCGTGTTCTTCACATCGAGATCGTTTCGGAGCCACTTGATTCTGCACACGACGGTGATGGATGTACGAGCCTCTCCGATTGGGCTAGGAATCGGAAACGCCGAAGAGAAGATATTAAAATGGAAACTGGTGAGTTATTATTGTTATTATTATTGTTGTTGGTAGTTTTTGAAATTAGATATGATTGATGTATATGTTATTGATTTAGATGTGCAATTATTATGTTTTTTTTGTTTGTTATTGTGAAATTTTGTTAGTATTTGGTGATTTATTTATTTCGTCTAATTGTCTAAGTCGGATCTCATTCAATAAACAAAGCTCAAGCTTGAACCCGAGCTTCATACTTCAAGCTTAATCTTGATTACATATATAGTAAATTATGGAAACTTAAAGTAGGAAAAAAGTTTAAATAGTTAATTAATTTCATTTTGTCAAAAAAATACAGGATTGGAGAAAAGAGTTTAACGATACAGATTTAGCAAGCCAATATACCCATAGGTCAGTCGACAACAAATTATAGTTATCATTAAATTTTGTTTTTGCTACAAATTAAAAAATTAATGAATTTCTTTTTCTGACTAGACATATTTAATTTTATGCATACAGGTACAAAATATACGTTGAAGGAAACGCATGGTGTGAATGTGTATAGCTGACGCTTGACAGTTTGTTTTCGGTAATTTACGAATTTGGTAGTATTTAAAAAGCAAACATCTGCGTTTCGCTTTTATTGTTTTCATTATATTGAGCCGCCAATAATGGATGTTAAACCGTCATTTATGGAATAGTTTAAATATTTAATGACCTATTTATTTGTCAAACTTGCTTATGTTTACAGCCTGGTTCAGTGGGATCACTAACACAATGTTTTATAAAGAGGAATCGCAACGCTCAAACATATAACCTCTACCTCAATTTGACCGAAGGTAACCATTTTAAAATGATGATTGTTATTGTTTTTAAGCAACAGGTTTCAACATGTTAACCTGTTTGACCCGTTTCTTTTTTTAGCTATTTTTCATTTTACTATATAATATGAAAGATAAAGGTCGGTGGTTCCGACCATGCCTTTCTCATGTGACTTTTGACTAAACCGCAGAATTCGTCTCACAACTCACACCTGCGGTTTTTTTCCTCTTCCGTCATCCGTGGGCTGTTAAAAGTCTCCGCTCTTCTACTCAATCAGGATCTGTGAAGCCCTGATTATTCTCCATGTCTGTTCATTGCTTCCATTAACAGGTACCCATTATATAACAAACTTCTATTTTTTCTTTTTATTAATTCTCAAGAGTTAGGGTTTTTCTTTCTTCATCAAGTTCATTTAGATCGATGCAGCAATCAATTACCGTTCTAATTCCACATTGATTATGATTAGATATTTGTTGCTTCAGTTATGATTAGAGATCGTTTGGTTGGCATTAAGTTAACATGTTTTAGATCAATTCAGTGTGTAGTTAGTTTGTTCTGCAATTAGGTTCAGAAATTAAGAATCGATTAAGTTTGTTTGCTAGATTAGTGCCTTAGTTTGGTGATTGAACTGAAATTGTAGAATTTTGATTGTGAATTCTATTTCGATGTAAAAAACTGAAAAAAACAATAGTTATATAATAAGAAATAAAGAGTCGGGTCAAATATACAGTATAAATACGAGTTACTTTAACTTTCGACGCCGCCGCAACGCGCGGCGGGTCAAAATCCTAGTAAACTCTTAAATTATATAATAAAAAAATTGAACAAATTATTAAAACATAATGGACAACATATTAAAACACAATGAATAACATATTAAACACAATGACCTGAACTAATAACACAATTTATAGAAAACCCAAATATAACACCATCTTCATTGTGTCATATATTGTGTTATAAGTTCTTATAGAAACGCAATGGATAAAACCCAAATTAACATTGTGTTATAGGTTTTGATAATAACACAATGTATAGAAACTCTACTGACCAAAACCCAGTTAAAAGACACAATGACCTGAACCTTTAACACAATGCAAAAAAACCCAGTAAAAATGAAAATTTTTATTTTATTTTTATATGATAATATGGTACTCATATTAAAGATAAAAAGACGCTCGTTATTATGGTGAATTTAAAAAAAAAATGTCGTATGAAAAAGTTATGGACGTTTTAAATCGATGGAGGAATTGGCATGCGCCTTGCATGTGAAGAGAGAAAATCCATAAATATAGGATTCCTTTTATGCCCTTCTATTATCTTCTTTTCCCTACAACTAATCTCAACCCTCCAAATCTAAGATCAATGGACTAGAATCCTTCTTACACTTCTTATTTATTTTATCCTTTGTATTTGATCCTAACCCTATACTATAGTATAAAAAAATAATAAAGTGATATGAAAAAAAAATAAGAAAAGATGATGGGTTTGAATCCTTGCTAGTATGAAATGTGTCATTCCATGCGCGAGTTAAAAACTGTTCACAAGTTTGAGCGAAAGAAGGCACAATTCATGAATAATGGCCCAATTAGATAGTGGCGCTTATAACAACAACAACAACGAGGATTCCAATCCGAAATGGGTTGAAAAATACTTACAACACCATGACCATCTACACGGGAAGACATCAAAGCTGCATCCCCGACAGTAGACCTCAAACCCTTAGGACCCTTATCTAAACCTCTGTGAACAATGGTTATCTTTGCCAAGGGGAAGGAACCTAACTTGGAGGTTTCTGAAAAAATAGGCCTTTACCCTTTCCACTCGACATTCTACTAGCAGAAGCACCAACCCCATCAACTCATAAATCAACATCTATGGCAGGCATGTCATGTCATGTTTACCAATAATGGGCTCAACCTTCTTAAAAATGGGTGGTGTCCCTTTAAACGACATATTAGTCACGCCAACAGACAGACCAACCTTCCTAATAAAGGACACATCCTTTACCCGAGACGTCATTACAACGACATGATATCCTTCTTTTCTATCCGATGAAACGATCTTCTCACAACCCGCGGTTTGATTTCCAGATACATCATCCTTCGTATCACCCATCCCTGCTAACTTCTTCTTGGGAACATCCTCAACGCCATCAACATTGCCACCAGACCTTGCCCAGAGCAAAACACTAGGGTCAAAGCAAACACGCTATAAAGATAACACAAAGAAATAAAGGAAAATGCAAACACCCCTTACCTGATATCACTGTAGCACTGTTAGTAACATTGGGGCATAAGCAAATCCAGAAAAAAACACTACCTTTCTTTTTCTTCGAATAATAAGACTTAATATGTAACGTTGGCATACGCTTCTTAACCTCAAATCCCCTTATGAATCCTCAGCAACAGAGCTGCCCTTTGACACACCATATTGTGGAAGAACAACAAACATGAACATTTCCATACAAATTCGCATTCTCACTAGCGCCAGTAGAGTCTCAACCTTCTCTGCCAATGACATCACCATCATGAGAACCCATGTCCTCGTTTGCGATTCGCCATTTATGAGGCTTCACCAAAGGTGGAAAAGGGTCTCCTCCCTGAAGTGATACATGGACTATTCAATTGACGTGGCACATAATTTACACAAAAAAAAAAAACGTCCCTTCTAATGACAAAAAATGATGACCCTAACAAACCGTCACCCCCAAAAACATACAAAACACAACATTCAAAAGAGTCCAAATTTAAGCCAACCTTTAAACACTAGATTGGGATGACTTAAGAGGTAGGGTCCGAGACGCGACCAAAAATCCAATAAATATACCCCAAAAAGGCCCAACACAAAATCAAAAGAAGGGTCCACATAATTACTTAGAAATACTGGCCCACTAAAAAGGTACAATCATAGAAATTTTTTTTTTCCATCTCCACCAACAGAAAATGAGATGTCACTATCAAGATGGTCCACATAATTACTTAGCAATACTCACCACTCACAACATCCAATCAAGTTCCGCCATGTTATCAATCATTATTCCATCACTCACAACCTTTTTAGTGGAAATGCCCATCACTCACTACACACTATCAAAATCATTAAAAAAACAAAACAAAACTGAATTCAAAACAATTGTTCACGCGTGATATGGTTCACGTGTTATAAATTTCCGCCGTGATGGAGTATGGTGGCGGTGGTGTGCGTGATACTTTCACGAGTGATGAGTGATCCATCACTGACCACCCAGGGTGGCCTTAGAGAGTGACCACCTTACACAACCATAATGTGAGTCCTTAAAAGAACTCTTTTATAAATAGACAAAAAGAAGTAAATTGTTAGGCATGCTCTTACCCTCAATGTACTCTTACTTCATACTCTTCTTTCCCTCAACGTACCTTACTTCATACCCTAAATGTAAATTGTAGGGTGGTCACAATAGGACCCCTCTTCTCATGACAAGACTTACAATGTTATGTTTTTGTAGGAATTCAAGCTGAAGGAATACGTCCATTGTTGATCAAGAGTGAAACCTTTACGTCGATTGACGGTGTACCTAGATTTCCCTCTTCTGTTGTATTTGTAATTAATTACATATATGTTTATAATTATAGTTGTTACATAAAATACATATTATAATATTAGCAATAATGTGTATAGGGTTAGGATAAAATGAAAACTTATACGAGTTGTGAGAATTAGAGAACTCGACCTTACGAAAGGTTTTTTCAAATTTTTTTTACCAAAAATCCTAAAAATAATCAACTTTTCTAAAAAATAAAAAAAACTACTTTTTTTTTTCATTTACAGTAGTTGTAAATGCTTTAAAAAGTGATATCATGCTTATGTCATCAGATTTTTACAGTTGCTGTATAGGGAACGAAAAATACCACTTTGATTTTTTTACTGCCGTCTTTCTAAACATTTTAATCTAGGAGTGTGAAAAAAAACAATGGTAAAACTTGCAGGGAAAGACTGAATTCTTTAAGTTCTTACAATTCGAAGTGCTTTTCTCTTGATCTTGATCCTAGCAATAATTATTATATGTATAATATATCAAATAAAAATCATAAATATAAAAAGTCCGTACATGCTCACAAGCTAGCTCAAACATGATATGTGTAGCTCGGGCCTGAGGTTTTTATCAAACGAGCTTGATTTAATCAAATTTTTAACAAACTAATCTTAAGTAATTTACGAGCGACTTGACTCGTTTAGAACCTAGCCCTTTCATACCCGAAAAACCAAAACCAAATTTAATCGAATCATAGGTTTATAAAACTCCACGTGGACATCTCGAGTCCCGCTACTAGGGCTGTTCATGAGCCGAGCCGAGCCGAGCCAGGCCAAGCTCGGGCTCGGCTCGATTATAAACCGAGCTGGCTCGGCTCGGCTCGGATTTGAAACCGAGCTGAAAATCTAAGCTCGGGCTCGGCTTGGTTTTAAACCGAGCTAGCTCGGCTCGGCTTGGTTTGGCTCGGTTTTATAAAAAAAACTAATATATACCTCTTAAAATTTAATAGCCTAAAATATTATTCAATAATTTAAAAGAATATATTCAAAATACGTTCAACCTAATACAATTCAAACCAAAATCAAGTTTAACAACGCAAAATAAGTTTTAATTTCAATAAAATACAATATTAGTTCATTAGTATGTAATCAATCTTCAAATATGTCATAAATATCAAATTACAAACCTATATACATGTAAATAATAATAAGTTTTTTTGTAATATATTATAATGTATATAAAATTAAAACTTATTATAAATAAAATAATTCGAGCTAAACCGAGCCGAGCTACAAAGCGAGCTGAACCGAGCCAGCTCAGCTCGTTACGAGCCGAGCCGAGCTAGGCTCACTTTCTAACCGAGCCGAGCCGGCTCGGCTCACTTTTAAACCGAGCCAAATCGAGCGAGCTTTTTCCGAGCTAAATCCGAGCGAGTTTCGAGCGAGCTCCGAGCCGCGAGCTTTTTGAACAGCCCTACCCGCTACACATATATTAATTTCTTTTTCTTCTTTAAATAAATAAATAATATTTTTTCATGAAACCTGAAGAATAACAGAAAGTCGACATGGCGCTCATTCCTGCAGTTCCCGTTGTTGCTGCTACCACCTCACGGCTTACGGTGTTGCCGCCGATAGTACGGTTTAGATCCACCAGTCGCCGTCGATCTTCGGTTCTGGCCAGTCTATCTTCTCCGCCAGAAGCGGTGGATTGGGTGGAGGCGACATCAAGCTTCTTCGAACAAGATACAAGGCCTATCATGCTATTTGACGGTAATATTATACTGAAACCCTATTTCGATACTGTATCGATGCTGTTATTTGTATGTTTTCCATCGATTTATAGGTTTATTATCACTCATCAGTATTCGATATAGAGAATTAGGTTTTTCTGTACGGCAAGACCTAGATAATAGGGGTGAGCAACATAACCGCCATAACCGATAACTAACATAACCCAACCGCTATTAAATGATAACATACCAATGGTTATGGAACTTTGTATAACTGACTGACCGGTTATGGTTACGGTTATGTAGCTTTGGTTAACCGAAACCAAACTGAACATGTAATTATAATTCTATATAATGGATTTTTGTTTTATATTAACCATTAGTAACAAAATGATCTTGATGTAGATGCCATTTATTTTAATGAAGACGTGAGGTGTTATAATCGTAATTATTCCAAATCCCACATCCGTAGTTTAACCAAAAAAGTGGAGTCTTGATTATTTTATAAAAAAGATCCAAGATAAGTCTAAACCGTGCACGCCTCTAATAACACACAACACCCCTATTTATTTCAAGCTTTTCTTGTTTAATTAACCGAAAATAACCGAAAATAACCGAAACCGAATCATAACCGAAACCGAATCATAACCGACTTCATAATTGATTAACCGTAACCAATGATTGGTTATGATTATGGTTAATGATAAAAACCGAACCAAACCGACCCATACACACCCCTGCTAGATAATTAATCATAGAGAGTGAAAATTTTCCGAACGGAGCCTTGTTCATGTTTGTTTGTTTAGCATTGAATTGTGCAAGAGCACATATCTAACGAAAGTTCTTGTTTGTGTTCGTTCATTGGAAGTGAACCTGTTCACGAACGCAGAACACGTATCGAGTGGAAGTTCTTGTTTGTGTTCGTTCATTAAGGAATTGTACTTGTTCACGAACACAAATGAAAATATACCATATAAAAATTAATAAACAACATTCTTAATCCTGAACATCAGACATAATCATCTTGTTAAGCACTTGATATAATAATCATAAACATTATTATCACAAAAAAGGCACAAGTTACATGATAAGAATAAACATAATTATCCCAAAATAATGTTTCAAAGATATGCGTTTCTAATGACTGAACATATACTAAACAAAACAAATGGCCATGAATGAATGTAAACGAACATATCACGAATGCAATTGAAGGAACGCGACCTTTGTTCGTGCTCGTTCATTTAATAAATTAAATGAAATTCCTTGTTCATGTTCATTCATGTAGTAAACGAACTTCCCGCCGAACGGTTCACTGAACGTTCGGTTCGGTTACAGACGAATTGTATATGTGAATGACTAACAGCAGTGGTGGAGCCTGAACTTTTTAGCACGGGGGCTGAAAGTTTTAAAGAGAAAAGGAGGGGGGGGGGGACTCAATACATATAAATTTTCAGTAAAATTTACAATTCGAGATTCTGTTAGTTGAAACTTATGACTATTTTTACAAGATTGGTCCCCTGTACTAATGAACAATGACAATTAGAGCTATTCTTTATGTAATTCTAACATTCAGCTTTTCAGGAGATGAATGTGATTTGAGTATCATATTATCTTTTGAGTCTGGAATGTTCAGAAAGCATAGGGCTGCCTCTTTATATACCAACAGTAGTATGGATTATGGAAGCTAAAACCTAGGTTTATGTTAGTATATTATATAGCCGTAATGACAGCGGCGATTTCTCATAAGCAAGATTCCATGGACAATGATATCAATTATCATGCTGTGTTTTTTGCTCGATATAAAAGATGCAATCACCTATAAATAGTGTGTGTCTGTGTGAAGGGTTACAAGGATATGACTAAGTAAAACAAATTGTTCTATTTTGATAGGTGTGTGCAACTTATGTAATGGAGGTGTGAAGTTTGTACGCGATAATGATCGGCAAAGGTTTCTCTTCACTTTCACTTGATTTCACTGCTTTGTGCTACATTGGATGGTCTCTTTATACTTCTTTTTAATCTATTTTATTTAATATTTATGTCTGAGTTGGAATGACTGGACACTGGTAATCCTTTATGATGAGATGGTCATGGGTACCAATAATGAAAGCATTTAGTAACTTATAAAAAAGATCAACACGAGTTTTGAGACTGGTTCTAGTGGTCCAAAATGAGCACTTCTAAGTTTTAAGATAGATTTTGTGTCTGAAGATGTTCATGGAAAATATCAGTGCAATGCTGGATAATTTAAGGTTTCATGCATGTTAGTGTACAAGATATGTTATCGAGTCAAAACATATTGATGAGAATTATTTTTATTCTCTATTTATGTACTGCAATATCTCAAAATCAGTGTTCATTCCTGAATATTATTTAATTCAATTTATGGACTCTGATTATATTTCTTTCTTTAATTTGCTGGGTCTAGATCTATATATTATGTGCTCACACTTTCACACATATTTTACAACATAGATGTAAGTATTGGAAGCATACATACATGCATACTTCACTCTGATCTTGCAGATAAACTTCTGTTTCACAGAAAGAGTGTTAGCATCATAAATTATTGTGTGAATATCTGGTCATCTGATATTCTGATAATCTCCAAACTAGTCATTATATCTATTTCAGTTATAGTTTTAGTTGTTTGGTAATTCTGACTATATATACTCTATGGGGTCAACAATTAAGCCTCGTTTAGTAGAAAGAACTTGAATTGTTTTTTTTACCATGTTTCGCAAACTATAATTAATAAAGCAATTCTGATGCAATGGTGTGCTTTCAATTTCAGGAGAATAAGGTTTGAAGCCCTACAAAGCGAAGCTGGCAAGAATCTATTAAGAAGGTCTGGAAGAGCTCCTGATGATATTTCAAGTGTCGTGCTCGTAGAGCAGAATAGGTAAAGTTAAACATCAATGGAAAGATGGGCGGGCCGTTCAGGTTAAGTAACATGTCGAAATGGATCAGTTTTCTGTACGGGTCAAAAGGGCAGGTGGGGTTGGGTTGACGTATACACAACTTTTGTCCATTTTCACTATTATGTATATATATTTAATGCGTTAATCATGATATAATATTAATCCGTACAATAATAAACTAACTAGACTTTAGGCAACTTTCAGCCTGTTTTCCTTTTAGCTATGTTTGTTATTTGACCCATTTGAGATGATACACAAATCCAGTCAACCCATTAAAAAAAGACCGGTTCATTTCAGATCATATATTAAGTCAGAAGCTGTGTTGAAGATCATGGAGTACATAGACTTGCCCTTTCCCCAACTAGCCTTCTTTCTTCATTTTGTACCTTTGTGAGGCCTTATCCTTACTAATATCCTATGGCTTCCTTCTACTATGAAAAACAATTAACGAACCATTTACCTTTTTCTTGCTGCAGATTCATAAGGGATTTTGTGTACGAAAACATTGCGGACAACCGTTATGCTGTGTTTGGACGTTCAGAGTCGTGTGAAATTTAGGGTACCGATTATAAGGTAACCTTTTGATCACCTTGGCACTCTTGCAAATATTTTATGTTTATGTCCCCAATACCATAGTTTTCTCTCATACATCCCCTACTATAATCTTGTATAAAATTGATGTCTAGAGTTGTATATTTAGGAAGTTCATAGAAAAGAAATCGAATAAAATATTGATGAATGGAACTATGGAAGTTCATATCTTATACAATCGGTTTAAAGTTTTATAGTTATTTTATACGAAATTGTCATTCAACCACTCACTGGCCGGCTCTGTAGAGAATAATGAAAATACGACTATAGTAAGAGTCGGTTTGATGATCTGAAACGAGTATTGTAAGCTCAACCTCTTTAAGTGTGAGGAAGTTTTTAAGGATTTCAAGCAACATAATTGATTGTGGTGCAAGAGAAATATCGGTTTTGTTGTGACTGAGAATAGCTGAATCATTGTACATATATGTCATTTGGTGACTATTCAAATACTTGCAACACTCGAATGGTCATTGTTCTTGTCACCGACCAGTTTGGATGGCCACTATAGTTTCACCGCTAATACTTGTCGCTAAAGGCAATTGCTTGACCAATCATGATGGTTATTGATGAAATACTTAACCCTCTACTAATTGTGACCATTGGGTCATGCCACAATTATCATAACTGCCAAACAAAGAAACGTACCAAGTAAAGTTCCACTCGTATGATAGGGTCCTCGAGTTCCTCTATCTTAGAGGATAGAGAGACTAACTTCTTGTGACGCTTCCCTACCCACTGATTTTGGCTTTCACTTACCAAAATGATCTTAATTTTCGTATGATGCTTCCTAAATGATTTTAGTTCTATAGCTTGAAAGTTTCGCCAACATTTTCATAACAGACTTAATTTTTATAATAGACACAATTGGACCTAACCGATAAATGAAGGTCCGGAATATTTCACCTTCACATTTGCTCAAGTCCAGTTAAGGTAGAAATGGTTGAACCAAAGTGTTTAAGTCATCTTTCTTTACATGTTAAGAGAGAAATGCCTCACCCATATCATTATAAGCATTCATTTAGTCACTTCCATAGTTCTATGTCTTGGTTTCTCATAATGGTTTCGAGCCAGACTTTTAGCTCATGGGATGCCATATTCGGGTAGTAGATGCTCTTGAGATTGTTTTTGAAACTAGAGGTAAACATGTAATAGTTGTGATGTAAACGTTGTAAAACTCTAGTCACGTTATGACCACATATTTTTACTTGTTATTGGGACTTGGTGAAGTAAGAACCATCAAGGAAAATATACACCACACATTAGCAAAACCAAATGAATATACAGAGGATTTAAACCGGAATACCAACCCGGAAAGATTTAGAAGCTGTATTAATATCATGCAAGAAAATTGAGTCATAAGCACCATAAGCTTATAGTGGTGTACCGTATAGCTATAATACCCCGGTAACGTTTTCACTGTAGTATAATGGTTGGACGTGAAAGAATATGCCCTTGCATAGGCTACGATGCTTGTAGTCATGTAATGTACGAGTAAAGGTCTAAAGGATGCATGTAAAATAAAGTGTTTTTCCTAATCATGTTTTGTGGCATTTGCCTCAAATTTTTAGTCATGTAAAATCAAGTATGCATCCTGATTCTTGTTTTGTCTCAAATTTAAAAGTTCCCTCAAGTATTCGTAATGACTAAGCTATTCTACACAAATCTAATGCACATGTAATACAAACTCACAAAACAACCAATCTTAAAGTAGGAAGATGCAACTTGCAAAATCAATCAATCAATCATGCTTAGTAAAATCTCACAAATAGCAAAGCTATTGGTAGGGTCTGGGGAAGGTGAGATGTAGGCACACCTTACCTTTACCCCTAGAGATAGAGAGACTGCTTCCAGTGAGACCCTCGGCTCCAAAACACCCAGGAAAGAAATAAATAGAACATGAGGTGTGTGTGTTTATGAAGCTACCAATATAACATGAGTGGTGAAAGAGTGCATGGAAAACAAGACAAATTTAACAACACAAACAGCCTACACACATAGTTACATATCTACGACCATACACTACACCTAAAAACACAATTGTACCCTTCCCTAGAAATCCTTAACTTTAATCCTACCTCTCCACGAGCTCCTATCATGGACCATGTTCCCAGAAAGGTGCAATCTTTGCAAATCCTGCCTAATCCGCTCATCCCAAGTAATTTTGGGTCTGCCTCTACTCCTTCTTCCCTCCAGCTTGAGGAAGATGCAACTTGCACATACATATTAAATGATGTTCTACCGACTACTAGCACAATAATCAAGTTAAAATCCATACTTAAATGGTAAATTTTCCTAACCATGTTCTTAATACATTATCAAACAACTTTAATCTTAATTTAATGTCAAGTCCTCCTAACCATGTTCTTAATACATTATCAAACAACTTTAATCTTAATTTTATGAACAAGTCAAGTCCTCAAATCAACGAGGATTAAATTTTCCTGATTTTAGCTATATCCGAACATTCTATATCCTTACAATTTCAAAGGAGTTGCACAGTAATTTATTATTATATTTAAAATGTTTTTAAACTCATAAATCTATACATTAGTTATAATAATATTTTAATAAAAATGTTTTTATCTTTTTCCGAATGAATTTTGAAATTCACACTAGCTCGGTTTATTATGATTTGTGTTCGATTCCTGCTAGCTAGACAATTTTTTTTCCCATTTTTTATGTTTTTGTCTGATGTAAAGTTTCAGCTTAAATGTAACATCCCAAAAATGGGTTTGGTAATCAAACCACGTTAATAGTAAAGACGGGTAAAATACCGTTAGTGGTAAAAAAATTAACCCGGTAAATATTAGGACTTAAATAAATAAACCTAATATTAATTAAAAAGGGGAATAAATACTTTGAGAAAACAAAGTATATAAAAAGGCCAAATTAACGGGACTAGAAACATAACGGGTTATAACTTTCCGAACCCGTTAAGGTGACTAGGAATAATTAACCTAGTTGGTAGCATGAGATCAAATGACTAACGGTGAGTTATGGCTTCAATTGGTCAAAATAAAACATGAGGGACTAATATTGTCGAGTGGGAAACTTGGTTTATTAAAACAAAAAAAAACAAAAAAAAAACACAACACACACACTTGGTGTGTGTGTGTGTGCGTGAAAACGTCCAGGAGAAGGAGCAAGAGCTCCAAACCCTAGCTCATCCCAAATTCATCAAATTGGAGGGCCAAACGACGCTTAAATTCACAACCGAACGTGGATTAACGATCACCAAGTCAAGGGGATCGTAAGGTATGTCGAAATTCTAACATTCGTGAAGTTGTAAAAAGTTGATAATCATCCTAATCGCGAATTAGGCATGGATTATAGAAACTATGGCTAGATTAGCGATGTATGATTGCTTAGGAACAAACCCTAAGTGAAGATTTAGAATAAATTGCTATGATTTAGGTGTTTGGTTGAATCACCACACCTAGCTAAGTGGGTTTTAATGTTATGATGAAATTGATGATATAACTATGCTTAGAATCATCATGCATGTTAAGTAATCAAGAAATACTTAAACAAATTGCTAGTATGAGTATTTGATCATAAGTGATGGTGGTTAAATTTTTGATGTTAATCTTGGTAAAAATGACTAGTTATGAACTAGTTAGCAAATGTGTAAAATTATGCTCATTAGGTGTTTGTTAAAATGTCTAAATGAGAAGTAAAGTGTTGGAATTCAAGTGAAACGCGTAATTGGCAAGCTTTACTAATTACATGAGACATGGGATAAAACGGGTTCTAATCATAATGTTGATTTGCCTTAATTGTGCATATCATATGATTAAAGGTAGTTGACTTTAGAAAGTCAAACTAACTAGTGATGAAGTCGAATAGTAGTTGATGTGTGTAAAATGCAACATATAAATTACATCAAATGAGGCATAAAACTAACCCTTTTTTTAGTACTAATATTGGAAAAAGAGTGTTTTTGTCTTCCTTTTGTATTTTCAGGATTAAATGAGCTCAAAAACGCAAAAGAAGCAAAAAGACAGCTAAATCCAACATAAATACAAGAAAAGGAACATTAGTGGATTGCCCGAACCCTCAACGGCACCTTCCAAAGCAAAATAGAGAAAACAGAAGGCTGAACACGCCCCGTGCTCAGCCAGCACGGGGTCGTGCCCAAGAAGCAGCAGAAAAGACAAACCTATAGAAGCTTCTATTGCCCACCACGGGCCGTGCTCAGCGGACACGGGGGCGTGCCGAAAGTACTGCAGGCGCATTAATTGTAATTGCGAATTACAATTAATGAAGAGAGAGAGAGTGTCAGACGGGCACGGGGCCGTGCCCAGCGAACACGGGGCCGTGCCCAGGCCTCTGTTCAGCCTATAAATAGGAGTGCTTGGTTTCATTGCAACTCATCCCTTGGCACACCACCTCTCTCACACTTCATCCACCACCCACCACCATCACAACACCATCATCCACCACCATCATCCATTGTCCATCATAGAGTGTGTGAGTCGTCTCGGGATCCAAGATTGATCGTAAGAGTTCTTGACAATCAAGGCCATGTAAGCCTAAGTCTCTTACATCACTTGGTGAAGACAAAGTGTCTAGTATAATACTTTTTATTTCTAATCTTTTGCACTTTTTATTTGGTTTTGTATTAATGACTTTAATAACTAGTTACTTATGTTGAAGGTGATCTTTCCTTATCGTTTGTCCGTGGTGTCTTGGCATTATTTTACTGTCTATATAAAATAAAGGATTTCCACCATTCATATCTCCACGGTCTATATGGAGGTATGTTGGCTACCTGGTCGGGGGTTAAGGGAACGGTTTGGTAAAGGTCTTGCCATTGTTCAGCGTTTAGAGGTCCTGCAATGGACCTGGGTCAAATTTAGTAGGACCTCCTTCAATACTTCACGGTATTGGATGGCGGGGGTCCAAACTCTTTGATCCCCTCATAAGTTAACTACTATTAATACTATAACCCGGCTATTTAGGACTGTATCCCTGCTGACTCAGACTACTTAGTCGAGGGTAACGTCACCGCCAAAAGCGGGGCCTACCACAATACTACATTAATAACTTAATTCATTATCTTCCAATAATCCACCCCTTTAGGATTGTATCCCTGCTGACTCAAACTACTGGGGTGAGGGTAACGTCACCTTCAAAAGAGGGGCCTACTACAATAACTAAGATAATCTCTTAATTATGTGCAAAAGTGCGGAAATAATCAAAGGTTATACTAGATACGAGTCGGAACCAAGTGATTCATCTTGTCTATCTGTTTTTATTTTATTTTTATTTTCAGCATTTTAGTTAGTTTTTATTTTTCTTAGTTTAAAACTTTTTTCTAAACTTTTATTTTGGTTAGACGTTGAGGATAAACCGGTACTAAAAGCTCTTGTGTCCTTGGACGACCTCGGTATCTTACCAACGCTATACTACACTCAACGATGGGTGCACTTGCCCATATGTGTGTTTAAGTGTTAGTAAAATATCGTGTTTTATAAATTTAAAACTTGGCTAAAATAAGTGTTAAAAAGGGCTTAAAATATACACCTAAAATATACGACACTTTATCGCACATCAAGTTTTTGGCGCCGTTGCCGGGGACACAAGGATTTTAAGAAAGTTAGGAATCAACGGCCTAATCATCTTTTATTTTTCTTTTTATTTTTTTAGATTTTCTTAGTTTTTCAGCTTCTGCAGAGCTCAGCACGGGCCGTGCCCGCTGAACACGCCCACGTGCTCAATCATTGGAACTGGCAATCCTGTTTTACATCAGACAGTAAGCTGAACACGGGGCCGTGTCCACTCAACACGCCCCCGTGCCCAAGTTTCAGTTACTGAAAACAGAACCGTTAGATCCCGACGGTTGGTAATTTCTGACATAAACATGAGTGATAGTAATTATTTTTACTTTCGGCACTCTTATGGTACGTGGTGTCAATTATGTGGTGGCGAACATGAAGAAGTAAAATGCTACTTCCTAAATTATAGGCCCCACTACATGGACCCACGATCTTTTCACAACCTTAAGAGGGGCGAAAGTAAAAATAAGCACTATTTCTCCCTCGAATGCGCCCAGCCAGATATTCTAGGGGAAATGTTCCTTAGCGAATTATTTCAACTAGAAGAGCTAATTCTGAAATGGATAGAAGAGCTTAGGAAGGATTTTATTAATCCGCCCCAGGACGATACCCATGAAGAAATGTTGGAACCGCATTCCGACAACCTCGTTGCTCCCGAAAATACCTTCGTACCTAGCAAAGACTTGGACGATAGTCGTCCCTGTGTCGATTGTGCCGTGAAGGACTCTCCATCGACTTCGTTCGGTGCATACATAGACCTGAGCGATTCGGCATATACCTTCTTTAACAAGAGCCCGGAAAAGGGTTGGACTTGTCCACCTAGAATGAAAATAGGAATTACCCTCACCGACAACCTCTTGCGTTCTCGCCTTAGTCTAGGACAATTAAGGTATATTAGGCACTTTGGGGTTGTTCCAACCAGTCAGGAACCACCCGATAAAAACAAGTTCCTTAAAAAAACTAGACAACTTCATAAAACAGTCCGTAGACACGGGGCCGTGCCCAGCCAACACACCCCCGTGTCCATCGAAAGATTCCTTTCTGATCAGTACGTCAGAATACGGACAAACTGTGTCAGAGCTCCACCTGCACACGGGGCCGTGTCCACTGAACACGGGGCCGTGTCCAGGTTGCTGTCATTTTCTATAAATGCAGCCAAGAATTCTGCACATTTGGACCAACTTGGGGCAGAGATTTGCAGGAATCTTCTCTCAAACTATCCTAGGTAAGTCTAAAAGAAGGTTCCAACAACCCATCTTGTCCCTTCCTCTTTTAGTAATTTCCTTCTTCTTCATCTTTCTCCAAGAACTACCATTAAAAGTTTGGAATTCCTCCAACTCTATGGTAGGGATAAATGAGTTTTGTTCAAAGAATCTTGGTAAAAACATGTTATGAAACATGGTTTTAAGTTATTAGTAGCCAAAAAGGGCCTACAACATTCAGAAAATAACTTAAAAATACAAGTTTCCTTGTTCCAAAACTCTGCAGAAAGATGGACACGGGGCCGTGCTCAGTGAGCACGGGGCCGTGTCCGGTTACTGTTTCATTAAATAAGCTATTTTTAGTTTATTTTTCGTAGGATGTCGAGTGAAAACAGCGATACATCTTCTGTGCATTCGTCAAACAACCGAAGAGGAAGAAGACCCTCCATTGAAGCTACACTTGTTCACTATGTGATAGCATTAAGGGAGGCTCTCGACGAAATGACTTCAGTAGAGGAGGTCCTTATCGACCGTATTAACGATCTTACGATGGGACTTGAAAGCAGCTTCCAAGAAATTAACCTCTTGCACCAGAGGTTAAATATTCTTGTAGCACCTCCAATGGAACCAGTCCTTCCTCAGCAGGATTGGAACCTGGCTCTCGGAATCAACAACCCTACCGGGTGGGAAGACTTTCCGGCGGAACCTCCCATGGAACACCAACAAGAGATCCCGGTGGAAGTTGAACCCCTCAAACTAATGCCAATGAGCCTTCTTTTCTCCTTCCAAGGGAGATAGAAGAATGGCTCGTCGACATTTGAGGAGAACCGCACTCGGAAGAAGGAGTTCACTAAGGCCTTGTTTAACCAAGATTGAATATTTCTTGGAAATTTTGCTAAATTAAAATAAAGAAAAGGCTAGGACTCCGTGGTTTGTTATTTCTTTTATCCAGTTTAATTTAGGATTATGTAAGTTCTCTCTATGATGAAATGAAATGATGGTTTTAATGTTTGGATGGTTTGTAATAAATAAAACACACTCATGGTGGTAAAGGATGAAAAGGGGAACGAGAAAAATGATCCCATGCACAAGAACGAGGCAACCCGACAGTTTTCTCCCTTTCAGAAGGTTCAACACGGGCCGTGCCCACCCAACACGGCCCCGTGTCGGACCACCTGCAGAAAACGCCCAGTACAGGTAACTGGACACGGGCCGTGTTCACCCAACACGCCCCCGTATCCAGACTTCTGTTCCTCTTATTTTAATTTTGTTACTGGCACTTAAACACGGGGCCGTTCCCGGATAACACGGGGCCGTGTTCAGTGCCCAGTAACACAAATTTTTGCTTTTTAAACACTATTTTACACATCTAATCAACCTAAAAATTTATTTTTGGGACACATTGAGGACAATGTGTAATTTAAGTGTGGGGGGGATGCTAAAACCTTGAATTTTGCAAGTCCTAAATACAAGCCTTACACAAAACTCTATTGGAACCGCTAATCACCCCAAATTTTTTCAAAAATTTCATTTTTTTACTTGTCTAGGTTTAACTCGGGAAATTCAAGCTCTCAAAAAGGTTATATTTTTACAAATTTACAACCGATAGCGTAGTGATAAAAAGAACCAACATAAGAAAATTATGAAAAGGCATGACAAACTTATTTAAAATTTGATTATATATACTTGATCACATAAAAACTCATTCCCACAAAAGTGAGTTTTGAGCCTTTATTGAGCACTCAATTTCATACCATTTGACTAAATGCTCATTTTTCGTTTCTTGTGTGAATAGCCGCTTGGTTCTTACGACTCTAGAACTTGCCATGACAATACATTCCTGGTCCTTATCAACTTAAACCCGAGTAAGTAAATGATAGAGGCATTAGGACTAACCCTTTTTCATTTCTACACCATTTTTTTTTTTTTCACCACCTACCCAAAAAATCCCCCTAGTTAGCCCCTTTGAGCCTAAACCTTTTCGTTTCATCACCCAAAACAAAAACCCTTTCACCCACCAAAACCTTTTTCATTTTTAACCCTTTATTTTAGTAACAAGTTCGGTTCTTCGAAAAAAAAAAAAAAAAAAAAAGGAGAAAAAATGAAGCAAAAAGAAAATAAACAAACAAAGTAATCAAAAATAACTTTGTTTGAATAAAAACTTCATCAAAAATAAAAAGTTGCAAAAAAACGAAAACCGACACTTGTTACGCTTTTTAGCCCTTTTTCTACTAACCACTAACCCAACCACCTACCTTTAACCCTAGCCAACCCTTAACCCACAAAGTCCTCTTGATATCTACAAAGGTATAAAAGTTAAAAAGGAGGAGGATTGATTTCTTGGCAAGCCTATGGTAGGAATAAGTTCCATGCCGCTCTCGAGTGATTCACTAAAAATACACCTTCGGCCGAGTGTGAGTGATTTCCCCGCGAGGTATGTGAACTTGTATATAAATAGAATTTTAAAAAGGCATGTTATGCCCAAATAAGTAATTTCTTTTATGAACAGTTCTAAATAAATCATTACGAATAGGAGTGTAAATAAATAAAAATAAAACCCTAAAAAGATTTTGGAAATCCCGACACTCTATGACAAGCCCAAAACCTTCTCTTCTACCTATTCCATTTGGGAGTGTAAGCCAAATATTAAAGAGTTTTGCTTGAGGACAAGCAAAAGTTCAAGTGTGGGGGTATTTGATGTGTGTAAAATGCAACATATAAATTACATCAAATGAGGCATAAAACTAACCCTTTTTTTAGTACTAATATTGGAAAAAGAGTGTTTTTGTCTTCCTTTTGTATTTTCAGGATTAAATGAGCTCAAAAACGCAAAAGAAGCAAAAAGACAGCTAAATCCAACATAAATACAAGAAAAGGAACATTAGTGGATTGCCCGAACCCTCAACGGCACCTTCCAAAGCAAAATAGAGAAAACAGAAGGCTGAACACGCCCCGTGCTCAGCCAGCACGGGGTCGTGCCCAAGAAGCAGCAGAAAAGACAAACCTATAGAAGCTTCTATTGCCCACCACGGGCCGTGCTCAGCGGACACGGGGGCGTGCCGAAAGTACTGCAGGCGCATTAATTGTAATTGCGAATTACAATTAATGAAGAGAGAGAGAGTGTCAGACGGGCACGGGGCCGTGCCCAGCGAACACGGGGCCGTGCCCAGGCCTCTGTTCAGCCTATAAATAGGAGTGCTTGGTTTCATTGCAACTCATCCCTTGGCACACCACCTCTCTCACACTTCATCCACCACCCACCACCATCACAACACCATCATCCACCACCATCATCCATTGTCCATCATAGAGTGTGTGAGTCGTCTCGGGATCCAAGATTGATCGTAAGAGTTCTTGACAATCAAGGCCATGTTTGCCTAAGTCTCTTACATCACTTGGTGAAGACAAAGTGTCTAGTATAATACTTTTTATTTCTAATCTTTTGCACTTTTTATTTGGTTTTGTATTAATGACTTTAATAACTAGTTACTTATGTTGAAGGTGATCTTTCCTTATCGTTTGTCCGTGGTGTCTTGGCATTATTTTACTGTCTATATAAAATAAAGGATTTTCACCATTCATATCTCCACGGTCTATATGGAGGTATGTTGGCTACCTGGTCGGGGGTTAAGGGAACGGTTTGGTAAAGGTCTTGCCATTGTTCAGCGTTTAGAGGTCCTGCAATGGACCTGGGTCAAATTTAGTAGGACCTCCTTCAATACTTCACGGTATTGGATGGCGGGGGTCCAAACTCTTTGATCCCCTCATAAGTTAACTACTATTAATACTATAACCCGGCTATTTAGGACTGTATCCCTGCTGACTCAGACTACTTAGTCGAGGGTAACGTCACCGCCAAAAGCGGGGCCTACCACAATACTGCATTAATAACTTAATTCATTATCTTCCAATAATCCACCCCTTTAGGATTGTATCCCTGCTGACTCAAACTACTGGGGTGAGGGTAACGTCACCTTCAAAAGAGGGGCCTACTACAATAACTAAGATAATCTCTTAATTATGTGCAAAAGTGCGGAAATAATCAAAGGTTATACTAGATACGAGTCGGAACCAAGTGATTCATCTTGTCTATCTGTTTTTATTTTATTTTTATTTTCAGCATTTTAGTTAGTTTTTATTTTTCTTAGTTTAAAACTTTTTTCTAAACTTTTATTTTGGTTAGACGTTGAGGATAAACCGGTACTAAAAGCCCTTGTGTCCTTGGACGACCTCGGTATCTTACCAACGCTATACTACACTCAACGATGGGTGCACTTGCCCATATGTGTGTTTAAGTGTTAGTAAAATATCGTGTTTTATAAATTTAAAACTTGGCTAAAATAAGTGTTAAAAAGGGCTTAAAATATACACCTAAAATATACGACACTTTATCGCACATCAGTAGTTTCGACAAAGAAAATAAGTAAGGTGGAATAGTCGTGATTGTTAATGACTAATCTAACCACCTTGTAAATGTTGATAATAGTTGACGCTTAACGAGCTAAGTGAAAGCTTGAGGAAGAAAGCGGGTCAAACGAATCAAGAATGAAGGAAAAAACATATTTCGGATGCAA
Source organism: Helianthus tuberosus (assembly GCA_030545235.1). Lineage (NCBI taxonomy): Eukaryota > Viridiplantae > Streptophyta > Magnoliopsida > Asterales > Asteraceae > Helianthus > Helianthus tuberosus. The sequence goes on along the minus strand of CM060441.1, from coordinate 210,036,679 downwards.
GGTAAGTATAGCTTACACTAGTCTTATATTTTAGAATATTCTCTTATCGTATTAGTTACGAATAAGGTAATTACATGATTGCGGTATGATGTTCCGGCGTGTAGACGCACGGAACAAGATAGTCGAGTCCGACAAGAAACCATGTTGATGGTTTAAAAGGAGTTAAAATCGGTAATTCGATCATTTTATGACAAACGGAAAATGAAACTTTTGAATGGTTACCTTATAGGGTAAACCAAAACAAACAATAAGGGTAAAACGGTAAATTGGTCACGCGTTGACCATAACTATTGGTTTTGAAAGGCAAGGTATGATGTAAGTCATGATAGGCTAAAAAGCGTTAAGAAACGATTAATAAGTGAAATGACCGCGCGGTGTAAACCGGAGCGAGTCGTATAGATGAGATGGTAATAAATATCATCTCGCCAACATAATCGGTCACTTAGACTAAATGGGTCAAAAGGTGAAGATATCACCTTTTGACAATAACGACTAATGATTATTGTCGAGTTATATGATTTCAGGAATAAATGTAGAAATGATATTTGCATCGCTACTATTTAGCGAATACTATAGCAAGGCATTAAATCAGGTCAATACATTGACCCGAGCCAGGTATGTGTAATAGAGTAATGATTCATTGAGAACGTAAGGTTCAATGAGTATTTAATGAAGTTTTAGATAGACAATGGGTTACTTAAGTGGGTAAACCGAATGTTTTAAAAGAGGGTAGTGGCGTTTTGAAAAGCATATTAACTTTTCGAGTAAGATCATAATTCAAAAGAAGAATCATGGGTCAAACATGCTCTCAAAAGACCTTGTCGTAATTGAAAGACTAAAAAGGACCAAAACGCCCTTGTTAGCTAATTCGAACAAACAACCTTTAAAGGTTGTTTGGAAACAAGTTTTATGATTAAGTAAATACTTAGATTAAGTATAGAAGTTGAAAGAGGTATTATATTAGTCAAACGGTACTATTTGAGTTTTTGCCGTAAAATAATGATTCGAGAGGTAAAATTCGGTTTATATAGATCACCACATCAAACCCACCATAAACACAATTGTGGTGGGAGATTATAGGATAAGAAATGTGGTGATGAAATGCTAAAAACAATCGAAAGCGATTTTAGGCTCGAAAGTGCTTAAATACCCTTAACGGGTCAAAATAAGCATACAAGCGAAAACGGGTTTAAATTGTGTAATAAACCTATGATTAGAACCTAATATGGTAGGTAACATTAATTTGTAGAAGTGTATGTAATATAGGAATCAAACAAATACGTTTGTTTGATAAAATGCATAAACGGGTTAAAATTCGGTAAAAAGGTAACGAGTCAAAGGCTTAGAAGTCTCAAAATTTCTTATGTTGGATGTAGGATTTTAACTCCATAAGATGGAGGATTAAATTACGGACGCGTAGGAAAAAGAATCGGGTAAAACGGATCAATAACGAAGAAGTTATGGCCGTTTCCGTAAAAACTGGCATAGCTGATCTGAACTGCAACCTGCTGGAAACTGGTTTCCCAGGCGACACGCGAAGGAACAACATGGTTCCTCCGCGACACGCGACAGAACCCTGATTTAGCGAAATTTTTTTATTTTAATCAGTTTCGCTTCCCGGACTCGTTTAAATACGTTCCAAGTTACATATGACTAATCCAACTCATGTTTTATGAGTTTCAGGTATGATTTTAGCACCGGAGGACGATCAAGCACTACGAAGAACCGAACACGATCAAGAAATAAGCTTCCGCACTATGTATCGTTGTTTTGTTAAATGACGAACTCAAACATGTTATTTTGTATAGTTTTAATTATGTAAATAAAGTTTAATGAAACCCGTATTTTCAATGTATTGAAATTCTAATTACCCGTTTATTTTCGTAAATTATACGAAAATTGTTAAATAATAATAAGGGTGTTACATTAAATAAATAATTCGTTCTATAAAATTATATTATATCCATATGTTAATCTTTCTAAATTTCTTTTATTATTCCTTATACTCCATTTAATCTATTTATACTTATATTTTAAGTTGTAATTACAAATATTATTTTTTTTGACAATATATTTATTCGTTTTTATGGTTTTTTGCACAACTTTCGTTGAAAACGAAGTAGCATACGCAATAGAGTATCTTTTTTTTATATCGTAAGCTATTGCGAATGTTAGCATTGTAGCAGTACCGTGACAAACGAAACTGATTCCTTACCAAGAATATCGATACCACGTGGATTTCGACTAAACAATATTGATGTTCTTGTCGGTACTATTAGAACCGTTACTGATACACAGATTGCGACGTGCTTATTTTAATTTATTTAAATATATGTCTAATTTATAATGAAGTTTTATTCACAACAAAGTGTTTTTGGGATCGTAAGTTATAACGAGTGTGGGTATGGTACAGAAACCGTGACCAACCAAACTAGTACTGTCTCAACAATATCGGTATCATGGCGATTCCACCCGAACAACACCTGTATCGGTATCAATACAATGTGAGTTGTTAGTAATATTCGTTTTTACAATTTTCATCAATGTAAAACACGTATCGTCATCCTTTTTGGTATATAATGACTATTTCTATTGCTATACCGAATGGGTACCGTATCAGTATCGTAAGGAATTAAATCGATGTCGAGTGAATTCCCGCTGCAACGCGCGGGGACTCTTCCTAGTTATAAACATATTTACATTTGACCAGAGAACCTTTCATTTATATTTTATTATACTATGCTATCAACATCTTAAATCTCATAATTTACCAGATATGGGTGTTAAACAAGTTGCGTTTATAGTTCGACAGATTGAACACGTATAAAAACGCAACTTGTCATGTTCGTGTTCAATCCCAAAACTTATACTTATTTATTTTATTTAATCGTATCACATTTTACTTTTTATTTTAACCCTTTTACCTTTTGTATTACACTTACACTCCTTAACTTTCTAAAAACTTTATGAAATATCTTTTTGACCTTCTTAAGTTTTAAGTGCTTATTTTTGTATATGTATCGGTATAAACTCAAGTCGGCTATACTTCGACATAAACTATGTCGGGTCAAGTATAATACATTTTTGTGCTTATTTTTTCTGTGCGTCTTCCGTTGGTGTACGTTTGACATAAGTTTTGTTTGGAAACAAGTGCAGTCAAATATAATACTTTTTCATTAGACGGTATAAATTTGAGTTACCTTACGTTGCGGGAGAAATTTACTGGTTAACACTAAAAAAACAAAAGAGAAAAATGCAATTTGCGTCCCTGTGGTATGTGCCAAACATCAACCTGAGCCCCTAAATTCATTTTTTGGTTTTTTGAGCCCTTGACCTTATAAATTCATAACAGTTTGAGTCCTTCTGTTACATTGCCCTTTGTTTGACTGTTTGAGCCAGGGGTAAGACCGTCTTTAGGCGTATTATAATAAATAAAAGAAAACCAAATTTAAAAACTTAATTATATTATACTCCGTAACACATTTATATGTCTCACACTCTCTCACTCTCAGCCAGACTTCACCCACAGGCCACAACCACCAACCCAACACCTCCCACCACCACACCCATTATCGTAACAATCTGTTACAACCAAACCATCACCGTCCACCGCCATTGAAAACCCAACAAAACCCTAACCACATCTTCAACTTGCCGCCGTATATGGTTAGATTTGATCGGATTTCATGCCGGGTGCAAGCTTCGAAACGAGAAAGATGGTCAGATATCACAGTTATTATCTTGATTGTATAAATCAAACGCTTCACCGAGTTGATGCCTTTCGTCGACGGAGATGGTGTTTCAGCCCTTTGATGGGTGCTGATGTTTTCCGATGCGACGATGGAGATGATGTTGTGAAGAAGAATAATAGTGACGGGTGGCGATTAGGTCAGAGATTTTGTTTTTGTTAGGGTTTCTTCCATATCTGCACATTAGGTCAGACTTTAGAGATTTGGGGGATTTCTTTCAACAGCGGGTACAGTGGATTAGCTAGACTTTAGAGATCCTCAAAGTGATTTTGTTGAACGTGTTGTGTTTTAGGGTTGTTTAGGTGAGATGTAGGAAAGTGAACTGAAGATGTGAGAATCTGGATTTTGTTGCAGGTTTGAATTACGGAGGTTTGTGTGGATCTGGGTAAGTATTGAGCTAGCTTTTAAATGTGTAAAATAATTTCTAAAAGTGATTAATTAATATTAGATTGCATTTATTTAAATGATACAAAATGAAACCATTTAATTATTAGATTGCATTTATTTAAAGAGTAGTTAATTGAATTGTTAAATTAATGATTTCTTAACAAGTATATAAGTTTATATTAATTATACAAGAAAAGAATTTAGGGGCTCAGGTTGATGTTTCACTCATACCACAGGGACACTCATACCACTGGGACGCAAAGTGTTATGAATATATGCCAAAAGACGGTCTTACCCCTGGCTCAAACAGTCAAACAGACGAAAGTGTGACGGAGGGACTCAAAGTGTTATGAATTCATAAGGTCAGGGGCTCAAAAAACAAAAAAATGAATTTAGGGGCTTAGGTTGATGTTTGACACATACCACAGGGACGCAAATTGCATTTTTCTCAAAACAAAAATAAAAAAATGTGTGATTCTTCTGATAAATCAGGAACCAATTATTCCATATATAAATAAGTAACTTTTTCATGCATAAACACTTGTAACTTGTGCTTTTGGGATTTTTCAAAAAAAAACTTGATTTTTTTGTTTTAACCCAAAGGTTTTTATTTTTTGCAATTTTAACCTTACAAAATTTGTTATTTTTAACTTTAACTCAAAACTTTTCATTATTTGCAATTTAACTTCACAACTTTTGTCAATTATACTTTTCGTCTTTCGTTTAACGTTTTTACGTTTCGATACGTATAGTTCTAAATTTTTCAAGTTAATACGACGCAACGTACGAGTGTGGTTCAACTTTTTTATGTTTTGTTTCAAATTTTGCAAGTTAACACGGCGCAACGTGCATGTGTGGTTCAACGTTTTTACCTCTATTTTTTCATGTTTGACAGGTTTGTCGCAACACGCAGATCCTAAGTCGAGTCAGTGTTGGTGTTCGATCACGGTTGTGTGACATTAGTACTATTTGACACCGTTTTACGCCCCGCCGCAACGCGGGGTGTGCTTTGGGGGTTTTCCAAATAAAAAATGGTTATGCATATGGTTGTCGTAACCTTAGCTTTAGGGGTTTTCCAAAAAAAATTGATTTTTTTACTTTTCACACAAAAGTATTTCATAAATTACTTTTAACTGAAAACTATTTGTTTTTTTTTACTTTTAACCCAAAACTTTTTATCTTTTGCAATCTATTCTCACAACTTTTTTTTACTTTTAACTTTGATCCTTTATAGTTTTCATTTTCCGCTTTATGCTTGGTTCTAAATTTTGTGACTTAACACATCGCAATGTGCGTCTTTGGTTTAACGTTTTTACGTGTCGTTCTAAATTTTGTGAGTTAACACGACGCAACGTGCGTGTATGGGTGAACGTTTTTACATCGTCTATTTTTTCCCGTTTGACAGGTTTAACATAACGTACGAGTCCTAGATCGACTTAGTTATAACTAAAGAATTCCCGCCGCATTGCGGCGGGTCTCAATTCTGGTTTAGTCAAATTGACAGAAACCTGCTGCAAGACCCATAATCTGGTGCCACACTTTATTCGATCTGGCCCATTAATATTTTCTGAAAAGAGGGTTTGGTTACAAAGCTTTTTATATACATCGTACACCAATGCATTCATCTTCCTATTGATTCTGCAACACAGAAGGATTCAATTTCAAGTGGTCCCGTCCAACATAAAGCACATCTGCATCTGCCTCTGTTTCTTCAAAACTAGCAGGTGTACTTGATTCACCCCTAACCATGACCCCCACATGTGCCTTTCTTCTTTTTCTCAACGAACTCCACTCTTTCCGTATGCCAATTTTCCGTTTTCATGTACTTGTTTTTTACGTAATTCCTGACGTTTTCTAATACGTATCTGTGTCTTCTTTATTTGCACGTTTGCGCATGGAAGAAGACGTGTGTGTGTGTGTTGCAACAAAGACCCCACTGTCGTATTCTAAAGTAGAGATTAGTTTTTTTTTTTTTTCTGAAGAACACTGCATAAAGTAATGTGGTATACTGGTATTGCCATTTGTCTGTTGAAATTGGACGAGTGGTGTTGGATTTTTGTGCACACCAAGTGTTTGATAAAATGGCTAGACAAGGTTGTGCACGTCAAGTGCTTGAGGAAATACGGATCTGTCTAGGTAGATGTTAAAGAAACATCACTTAACATAAATCCACCCGCTGCTGACGTATCATACGCAGCATAGATGCCATAATGTTTCATACGGGCCGTATGATGTGTCAGATTGAAATATAAGTGACTTATGTGACAGCGCACACCCTTTAGACTGTCATACATACAACCCGTATGAATCATGATGACGTGTACCTATAGTAGCACCCTTTTTATGTTATGATCCTAGTGACCAGACTAACAAACTTAATTTAAGCTATCAGTGTATAATTACAAGCTTCTATCCATTATGAAACCTAGTACATGCTTGGTACCAATAGATAGAAGTTAATATATTGATTGGAGGGGCAAACAGTGAGTCTTTTTGGACAAGTATTACCGAAGGAAGTCGCTCAATTGCCAGATTTTCGCATGTTTTGGGACCTATGACAAAATATTTAGTTATTTACTAAAGAAAGGGTACTACAGAGTATTAAGACCATGACCCAAAAACTAACTAGAATTTAAATAAACTCTTTAATGAATAGTGCATTTCCCATATCACAAGGATGAACTTTAAAGGATCATGTTGGAAATTCAAAAAACAATGGGTCAACATTCAAAAAAGAAAATTTAGTCAGTGCAACATTTTCCCAAAAGTAGGAAGAAACAACAGTGGATTAGAATTCAAGTTTAGACTTTTTAGTTAACTAAATTCTTTTGGCATCACATCAGCAAACCTGTCCCTTATTTTCTAAACACATTTTGTCTAATATGCATGTTCTTTTTCCTCTTCTTCACCTTCCATATATAATAAATACTCCACTCCCCTTGGAACCCTCTCTTAGTTTCTGGTTTCATGTAGTGTCAAAGAGAACAATCATCAATTGCTGACAAGTCTCCATCATCATTTCAAACTCATGGCACCTGCAAGAACCTGTTCATCTTGCCTTATGATGTTTATCGCAATCGTATTTCTCGTTTCTCTCACACTCTCACCTTCCATTCAGGTAACACAGGCAAACCAGCTTCAAAATTCTTAAACTGCTCCTCTATATATAAAGGAAAACTTAGGTCTTTACAATCCACATAAATTAAAAACATTGTCTTAACATCATAAAGATAAAACCGGAGGATGCCAGCCGCCGAGGATGGTGTGGCGCATGCCAGCCTCTTTCTGCCGATTAACCTGATGTGCATACTAAAAGTCAGCTATGCCCAAATGGGTTCTAATTTATTTATAACATCTCTTGTTATGATGATACTGACCATGCATTTATCATCATGATGATAGTTGATTTTCCTTACTACTATTCAAGGGTTTTTTTTTTTTTTTTTCTAATTTGGTCATGCCTCAGTCATCTTTTACTCATGTTGTTTCTGACAATGCATCATGGTAGTGATTAGTTGTATAAGTTTGTTAATTGACATTTCAATGTTTTTCTTGTTATGTTTACTCTAACATGAATTTGTGTAAGTATGTTTATATAGCACCGGGCCATCAATAAGTTGTAAACCCACAAAAAGCAATTACAACGCTACATAACGCACATTAAAATCACACTATCTCTCCCAGTGAAGCTAATATACTTTGATTTACCTTTTTACCATAAAAACAAATACATTTTGATATCATCCACCGTTCTGCTTGTTGGAACGAACCTATTGTTGAACACCTTGTCATTTCTAGCCTTCCACTTGTGCCAAAATGTAGCTAAGAAAATTGCGAAAATTACTTTCGTCCACATCTTCGACACGGGCAACATATTTTTCCACATTAGACAAACTTACAATATGTTTGTCTGATACACAATTTATATCGGTTTGCAGTTAACGAAGGGGTATCTCTTGTGCAACAAAAGAATAAACCACTGGGATCAAGACCACCAGGGTGTGTGAACAAGTGCATGAAGTGTTCACCATGTGAAGCCACACTGGTTATTCCTCCACACCATAAGATGGTCGATTACAGAGATCAATCTTCTCACGATGAAGACGATTATTATTATCTTCTTTCTTGGAAATGCAAATGTGGTGATAAACTCTTTCAACCTTGATCATAATTAGTTGTGCATATCACCATGCTTAGCGATCGGTTTGCGTAGTTAATCATATATAACTTTCTATATGTAAAGTAAGTGTATAAAGTATTCAATAATACTTCAAGTGCAGGCTGACCTGCTTATTGTTTCCTCTATTTTTTTCTCTATATTATATAGAATGTGTGAATAAAGAGGCTCCAACGTGAATGCTCTTATTAAATGTATGTTATGAAGTACCACTGTTGACTTATGGGTCAAACCGTGTTGAGGTCAAAACCGCTAATTTAACTTTTTTTTGTATACAACGATTAAGGAGATGATCGTGTGCATTAAAATGCGCTTTTGCCTACATTTAACCCGTTTCCTTTTAAGCTGATATTTTTTTTTTTAATTTTACTTGCTTCACCCGCTAGTAATAAATACAACCCAAACTGACCCGTTGACCCATTGGTCGATATCGTCACACCTTAAGACTATGGGGTGTGAGGGGCTTGGGTTGGGGGCATTGCTCGACACATGGCAGGTGTGGGCTCCACCAGTCCACACCCAAAAAAGTGGGGTGTGGAAGCAGTGGCGGATCTTGCCCGTTGAACGTGCCAGGGCCGAAAGACACGGGCACTAAAAAAAGTCCGGGCCAAACATAGTATATATAAAAAAATTCGATCAAAATGCAGAAAATTAGCACTACGGCCGAAAAATTTGCCCGGACCTTGGCCTTGCCAGTGGACTTCTAAGAACCGCCCCTGTGTGGAAGGGGCCATGCCGGCGTTGGCAGACACGTCACCCCACTCACAAACGGTCCACACCCAAACGGTCATCAACACCCAGCCAACCATTGCCAGACACGTCACCCCAGGCCAGCGCCCACCAAAACGCCAACCCAGGGTGGTGTACCCGGCGTTAAAGGGCCAACAACGCCCCTTGGCCACGCCCACACCCACCAGTCTACTAGTGCTTTTTGTTGCAAATATTGAACTACACAGAAATAGGAAGATGATTATTGTATTCAAAATAGTCTGCTGTTCTGTATGTGAATATTTCTCAATCTCAAAGAATAAGTTCCTGAATCAAGTACAGATATACAAATACAACTCTAGAGGTGTGCGCGTACACACACGCACGCACACTACAAACTTAACACGGCGATGATGTTTGTTCCATTGATCGAAACGCTGTCATTTAGTTATAATCAGGACCAAAGCTGCAGCACATACTGCATACATCATCCCATAGCGCTAGAAAGAAAATTCGACGGAACGGTTAAGTAATAAAATCAAAAGAACATAAACACATTCAACAGAAATGTTAAAAGAGTTTATAGCATACCTTGAAAGAGAATAGAGATGTTGCTGAAGAGGGTACAAGCCCAGTGAACCCAATATCATACGCGATACTACCATCCGCTTTAAAAAGCCCGAAGTTTCTCTCAGAAGTTGGGCCGGGCTTTAGGTTCTCATTAAACATGGCGAACACGTACGCCTTGACTATCTTCTTAGGCCTGTAAGGCGTACCCTTCTTTTTAAGTAGTCGTTTACGTAAGTTGAGGTTGTAAGCTCTCGCGTTCTCAACCGTGGCCCCGACTTCGTTTGGGTCGCCTTTTGAAGCCCAGCCCGTTTCCGACACTATAACCTCCATTTTACCGAATCCTGCTTTTTCTAAAGCAGCATAGGTTGCGTCGAGTTGTGCCTCGAACATGTTATCATAGTGAAGTTTAGTTTTCTCATCGTATATCCCGGGATTCTTTTTAAAGAGAGCGTAATTGATATCGATGTGTTCGGGGTCACTAATGTATGCGAGAAACGGGTAAGTGTTTATATAAAACGGCGACTTTGTTCGTGAGAAAAACTCGAGAAGCGGTTTCATATAGGGCATGAGGCTTTCCTTAAACGCCCCGGCCGATGGAGGGAACGAACTACCAAACACACCAGCCGAATGTGGGCTCGAAACCTCAACATTGTCGGCTAGGTGAAGCAAGTCAAGGGCATTATAGATGTTTTTCACTGCGGGTAGTAAAACCTCCCAGAGTCCTTGATCAGCACCACCTAAGACCTCGTTTCCAACCGCAACCCCACTAATACGGGTTGCGGGTACAAAGGCTTCCACATTTTGTTTCACCCAGTCCATGGCTCGATCTTGGCTTGCACTTATTTCTTTCAAGAGTTCGTTGGGGAGCCCGATAATGATCTCTATTCCCGACCCTTTAAACGCCTTGAGAACTTCATGGTCAGCGTTATATATTCGCGTGTTTTTGATCTTTGCGGCTTTCATAAGTGTCACAACGCTTTCGGGGGCGGGTATGTTATCGGCTATTCTTCCATAGTTGACTCCATACGTACCCGTGAATGCATTAGCAATCCAAACTGCAAAAGAAAGAAAAATGGTTAGAAAAACATAACATAGAACATAATAATGTACTTAAAAAGCGAGTGACTCGAGTATACCATTGGCGAATGTAACGAAGAGAAGAGCGATGAATCGATTATACGATACTAAGACACCCATATTTCTAAAGGTAGATTACAATGTTGAAAATGAAGGGTATGTGGATATGTTAATATGTACAACATTGGAAGAACCATGGCTTGTGATTTTGGATGCTTGCTCTTTAGGAATGCCATTAGAGCTGCCAATCAAAGATTCTTGAGATCAATCAAGGGGATATTATGAAGACAATGCTTTCAAGATACATAACCTTGAGTAATCGGTAGCGGATCCAGTGACAAACCCAAGATTTTTTTTATTACACGGTAAAAATAATATCGAATACTAGATAACACCGAAAAGATCTTCTAGATCACTTAACCCTGGTATCTAACACTTGGTTCCGCGAAAAAAATGAGTCTGGTCAAGGCAAAAATACTTCTTAAATTTGTTAATTTAAAAAAAAAATGATAATTTAAAGAGTTTTAATATAAATTATAATCAATTCTTAAACAGTATCATTTAGCTGCATTGATACTAATTATAGATTATATTATTAAGAATATTTAACATTTAATTTAATTTGTAATGAAAAGAAAGATTCCAACTTTTTGAATGCTTTTCCGATCTCTAAAGTTAACTACTTTTCTTGTATGATTTTATACCTTTCCTAGATATTTATATTCAAGTTAGGGATATAAGAACCCAAAACCACCGTGCCTTGAAGAAAAAATTTCAATTTATAATAAATAATAATAATAATATTATCTGATGATATCATTACAAGATACTCAGGGCCGTCTCCGAGAACGATAACAAAATTTTGGGCCTCGGGCGAAACAAAAAAAATGGGCCCACTTATTATAATATAAACTCATCAATTATATATCAAAAAACCACAGTACGACGATAATTGTTAAAAAATAAACAAAACAAACAAAAAATGGTGTAGTTTGATAAAATATGTTTATACACCCATGTATATATAAATATGTGATTCAAATTAGTGATGTTTTTAGGCATAACATGTCGCGTAATCTCACTTTATAAAACATTAATATTGTTTTTAGAAAATGAATCGTTACAAAATCATTAACTAAAAATAAAAGTTAATCATGGGATTTGAACTCATGACCTCAAGACTATATCCTTGAACATTAACCAATGAATCATATAATCATCTTGTTAACTAGATCAAACTATTAATTAATTAAGTGGGTTGGTAAATAAAAACGCAGGAGACTAATAGTTGAAAATTGTTTAAATAAAAATGCACAAGAGGGGATTAGAACTAGGGGTGTGCAATAACCGAACCGTTAACCGAAACCGAACCGAAAACCGACAAAACCGAACCGAAATTAACCGAAACCGAATTAACCGAAAGTCGGTTAACGGATATTTTTTTAACCATCGGTTAACCGAAATTAACCGAACCGAACCGAATCATTTATTTTTTTATATATTTCTAGCTTTTATACCTCTATTTCATGTTTTATACTTTCATTTCATGTAATAATACCTCTATTTCATTTATTTGTGCCTTCATTTCATTTATTTATACCTCCATTTTATGTATTTAAACATCTATTCATGCATTTATACCTCCATTTCATATATTTATACATCCATTTCATGTATTTATACATCTATTTCATGTATTTATACATCCATTACATGTATTTCTAAGGAAAGAAAATTAGCCCTTGTTTGAACTGGTTATTAACCGAAAATTAACCGAACCGAACCGAAAACCGACAAATTAACCGAATTAACCGAACCGATTAACCGATGACTTCGGTTACGGTTACGGATAATGCTCATAACCGAACCGAACCGAACCGTGCACACCCCTAATTAGAACACATGACCTTAGTTTTCAATTTGAGTGTCTTAACCATTGAACTAGCTTCATTTTGGGTTGTTGAACTCATTTATTAAACATTTAACATAACAGTGCTCACTTAAAAATCTAGGCCTTGAAATTTTATCGGGCCCTATAAGTCCTTTGGGCCTTGGCATCAGCCCGGGCTGCCCAGCCCTAAAACCGGGCCTGAAGATACTATATAATGTTTTCTGTTAAAAAGTGAGACAATGAACAGCTCACATTCATTCGAAATTTAACGAGTGAGCTTGGCTTGAAAGTTGAATGGAAAATTATTTAAGCCGATTTTAAGCGAACTTTAAGTCAGTGAACTTGGCTTGACTAAAATTATTTGAGCCGATTTTAAGCGAACTTTAAGACGACTAGATATTAAGATATACTTTTCTTATTTAATTAAAGGTAGAAAACTTATATAAGAATAACAGGTAAACAAGCAACAAGCTACGCCGCAAATTACAATACAACAATCTTCAAGCTAAAAACAAACTGACCAAATAATTCAAATCTCAGAAGGAGATGTAGAAATTCCTTCTTTACATTCAATGTCTAATAAATTTTCATTTTTATAACGAAATTAAAAAATCATGTCAGAAATCAGCATAGATCATTACCAAAAAAGGTATTTCACTTTTTTTAAATGACAAATGTTACTCTTACTATAAGTTACACCAATAAATTTAAATTATACCATTGCCCAGATTTGAACCTAGAATCTCTCGTTGAATCAATAAACAATGTATATAAATTGTATCGCTTGTATCCATAACCCGATTATCAAAACCAACCATTTTGAATTTATTTAGTTGATATGTGGATCAAGCGCCCAAGAGTTCATCGAAGTGTTTAAGCACAACCTTCCGCAAACTTTTTTATGATGATTTCCTTTTCCCTGTCTGGAGAGCAATGAACGTATGATTTAACTAAAGCTACTTCTTCCTCGATTGTCCATTCTTGAAGATCGGCTAGTTTAGTGAATTTTTTTTCTTCAACTTATCTCCTTCTACATAATCCTCATCTTCTAAATTATTTTCAAAATGTGTTATGCGTGTCTGGCACATGATCTACATCATCAAAGTCTTCACAAATTGGAGTGTTAATTTCCCATTCTCACGTAGGACTATTGATGTGGACTATATGTACCAAATGGCTCGAATGTAGACAAAGCTTCTTGAGAGAAATCAAGTCGACCGCGTACAACCATAGTAGGAGCATTAGGTTGCGTAAAAAATGTTATGGGAATTGTTGCGTAAAAAAATATGGTTGGCATGGTTGTGTCAAATAAAGTCTACACCTGTCACCACCAAACACCGAACGGCCGCCTTAAGATTTTGAACCACCCCCTCGTGTGTTCGAACCGCCTCCTCGTGTGTTTAAACCGACTCCTCGGGATTTAGTGGTTTTTTTTACTTGAACCAATGCATGATTTTTGTGTGTAGGATTTGTTTTGTAAATTTGAGTGGATATTATGTTTTCTTGATGTTTTTGTTTACATCACTTATCTTTGGCCTCACAACTTTGGCAATAACAAGTTTAGCCCCTTAATTTTGTGGATTCGCTATGAGGATTGATTCCTTGACCGATGAATGCGATGAACACATATCTTGTGCGGAATCCAAGTACGTGTGTAGATCAGACGCAAAGAAGTAATTATAAGTTGTTTTCTATTACTGATATAACAGTTTACACCACGAAAACAAACGAGCAGAGCTTCGCATCTCAATGCTCAAAGTTACCAATGAACAAGACCCTAAACCTCAATATATAGTTGTGGTGGCTTCGTACGAAGCTGTTATGTCTCCCTTCGTACGAAGTGAGTCTCTTCGTACGAAGCTACTAAAGCTTCCTTCGTACGAAGCTGGTTCATCATTGATGAACTTTATATTGTCTTCTGTTCAGCACCAGTCTTGTCTCATCTGTTTAAGCTACGATACGTGATTGGCGGAAGTGATAGACATTATGCACTCACAGACTCCCCCTTGGATATTACTGTAGTCAATCTCGTAGCTTTCTATCTCTCTCTGAGTCTTCATGAAGTGTTGTGACATCTGTGCTTGTGTAATCATTGTACAAACTCTGAATAGTTCAATTATCAATAAAACAATGTGATTTGATCCCAATATTTGTTTATTTATGTTTGACATTTTGCATGTTTTGATTTTTGTTCAATTTCAAACTCTATATCGCTTTCTAGAAAGTTATACGCAAACTGATGCGTAAACGTAATCAGTTTAACGCGACAAACACTCCAGAACATCAACATATGCTTAACATACCTTAAATAACCTTTACATAACTTAGAAATAAGTTTTGAAGGGTTTGGTATGGCAAAAACAAGTTTATTCGATCGCAGGGACTATTTGCGACACACTGCGAAAGTCTGCAGATTCGTATAGTAACGTACATTCCGGAACATGATCATAAGTTAAACATACCATAAATATCCTTTACATAGCTTAGAAATAGGCTTTGAGGGGTTCGGTATGCGAAAATAAACTTATTTGATCAACAGGGACTAAAAGCGTCAAAAAGTGCATAAGTTTACATTTACGCGCATATCTTACGTTCTGAACATATCCGGACATCCAAAATTTTTTTAATCATTAAAATATTTTATTTTAGTGATTGGAATGCTAAAATACCATTCGTCGCGTAATTTGGATCGTTTTTCGCGTCCGTTCGTGTTTCGTCGTAATTAACCGAATAACGTGATCGTACAACCAAACGAACCGACATCCGAGATGTTTTCAAGTATATTTCATGTCCCCTATACTTTAACTTCATTTTAGAGCCTTGAAATTGGATTAACGGGGCTTAAACGTGTCAAAACCCAAGTTTTTAGCATGCAGGGACCAAAACTGCCAAAAACTGAAAACTTTCAGCCTGACCTGCCAGGAGTGTCGCGACAGAAACACCGTCACCTTCCGCGTGTCACCTGAGAGTGCACTATGCAGAAACTTGTTTTCAGCAAACAACAGCTGTTCCTTGGGTTTTAGACATGGTTTTAACACTCTATGGACTTGTTTTTGGACTCCCCTGGTATTCTAAACCATGTGCTACATGTGTATGGCCAAGATTATAACATTCCCAAAACTTTTATTTATAAAATATAAGATAAAGTATATAAAAACTTATGTTATTAAACGGATAGATCATGGGTAAGTTGACCGATAGAAATATAAGGTATTTTGGCAAACGTAGGAACCGTTTAATAATTATAATAATAAAAATACGTTATAATTAACTTTACCCCGTTTTAATGAAACTTAGGCCAAAATGTAGATAAAAATATTCTCGTTCTAATGGCATATTCATCATTTTATAAAACGTCTTATTTTAGAAGTTATACGCACCAAATGAGTGAAGCAGTTAAATTAATTATAATATATATATATATATATATTAATAAAATAATAATATTTAACTTAAAATGAAAATGAAAACGAAAACTTACGTGTGCATGTAAGTTACTACAATTTGACAAAGTGAATGATGGACACGTGGTCGAAGCCTTAACTCTTAAGAATTCAAACCTTAGTATATATATATATATATAGGGGGCCGCTAGAATGAGAACCACCCCGAGTTATGAGAACCGCGAGAACCACACCATCCGGGGCGAGGTGGACCAATTTTTTTTTTTTACAACTAGATGTGTGTATTATAAACACATTCGTAAAAAAAAAAATTTAAAAAAATGCCGTGTGTGTAGTTTTTTACACCACAAGTTTGGTGTTTTTTTTTTTGTTTTTTTTTACACCAAACTTGTGGTGTAAAAAACTACCCACACGACATTTTTTTTTTGAATTTTTTTTACATATGTGTTTGTAATACACACATCTAGTTGTAAAAAAAAAATTTGGTTCACCTCGCCCCGGATGGTGTGGTTCTCGCGGTTCTCATAACTCGAGGTGGTTCTCATTCTAGCGGTCCCCTATATATATATATATATATATATATATATATATATAGGGAGCCGCTAAAATGAAAACCACCCCCAGTTATGAGAACCATGAGAACCAGTATCCACCAATCAGATTATGCCACCCAAAAGGGTAGTTTGGTCATTTCCCCAAAATGTCAAATCTTCTCATCTCTCTCCATTTATTGCATCCAGAATTCTAAATACCTCTCACCTCTTTCTCTCTCTTCAACAATATCATCCCTGCTCTCTTTCACTCTTGCAAACCCCTAACCCAAACACCTCTCTCTTCCTCAAGATCCTTCCCTCACCCCTCCGATGAACAGGTAGCCGGCAACCCCCCACCCTCGTCTTTCTGATCGGCGATCTCCCCCTCTCGTTTTCAGCCCGGAAACCACACGGAGGAGCTGGCTATGGCCGGTTTTTCCCCGTCGTTTGATGATGATGATACAGACAATGTTGATGATGAATATGATGGCGGCACGCGGCGGTGGCTGAGCAGGTTTTGGGGGGTTGGAGGCGGCGGCGGGTGGCGTTGGGGATGGTGGGTGGCTGGAGAGGGCCGGCGGCGGTGGCTGAGCCGGTGAAGCCGGTGATGCCGATGGTTTTTTTGGTATGTGTTCTTGATTTTTTTGGGTTTGATTTTTGGGTGGTCTTGAATCTGGGTTTGATTTTGGGTGTTCTTGAATCTGATGGGTGTTCTTGATTTTTCTGGGTTTGATTTGAATCTGATGGGTGTTCTTGAATCTGATGGGTGTTCTTGAATCTGATGGGTGTTCTTGGGGGTTTGACTTTCTGGGTTTGATTCTGTTGAATCTGGGCTTGAATGTTGTTCATGTTGAATCTGGGTTTGAATGATGTTATTGTAACCTTTTTTGATCCTGTTGAATCTGCGTTTGAATGATATTCTGTTTTTTGAATGATGTTCATGTTGAATCTGGGTTTGAATGTTGTTCATGTTGAATATGGGTTGAATCTAGGTTTGAATGTTGTTCATGTTGATCTGTGGGTTTTGATTTGTGATATTTAAATCTGTGGGTTTTGATACGATCGACGGGGTGGCGATGATGCAAAAAAAAAAAAAAACCCGTAGATTTTGATGACGATGGCGCGACAAGGACGGCGGAGGGTAGGGTTTTTGATCCTGCAACCCCACTTTTGCAGCCTCTTGATTATCGGATAATCTGAGCCAAACCCCATTTTTTTTCGAGATACCCTTTGTTTTTTATGTTTGTTGGGTTTTTATATTTTTTTTGCGGCGTCGATGATGATAACAATATATATGAGACACCTCCCGAGTTTGCGATTTCTGGGTGCGTTCGTTTTTGCGTAAAAAAAAAATTTGTAAAAAAAAAATAACCCGTAAACTTTTTTAACGTAAAACGTAAAAACGTGAAGCGTAAAAAGTTTTACGTAAAACGTAAATCGTAAAAAGTTTTACGTAAAACGTAAAACGTTTTAAGTTTTACGTAAAACGTAAAAAGTAAAAAGTAAAAAGTTCTACGTAAAACGTAAACGTTATTTTTTTTACTAAAACGAAAAAAACGTTAACGTAAAAACGTTAACGTAAAAAACCGTTAACGTAAAAACCGTTAACGTAAAACGTAAAAGGTTTTTCGTAAAACGTAAAAAGTTTTAGGTAAAACGTAAACGTAAAAATTTTAACGTAAAAAACTGGCGCGTAAAACGTAAAAAAAAAACATTAACGTAAAAAACCGGCGCGTAAAACGTAAAAAAACGTTAACGTAAAAAACCGGCGCGTAAAACGTAAAAAAATGGCGTTAAAAAACGACGCGTAAAAAGCGGCGTTAAAAAAACGGCGCGGAAAAAACGACTTGTAAAAAACGGCGCGTAAAAAACGGCGCGTAGAAAACGGCGCGTTAAAAAAACGGCGCGTTAAAAAAACGGCGTGTTAAAAAAACGTCGCTTGAAAAAGTCGGGCGTAAGACGGGTCGTAAAAACGGGTCGTAAAACGGCGTGAAAAAACGGAGCGTAAAAAAAAAAACTTATTTTAGAAAAAAAAACTGATTTTAGAAAAAAAAAAAACAGATTTTAGAAAAATAAAAAACTGATGTTTGTTTAATATAAAAAAAAAACTGATTTAAGAAAAAAAAAACATTTAATGTAATAGGACAAAATTGTAATAAAAAACAATAAACTTAATAAGACAAAAAAAACAAAATTACTTAAATACCCTTTTGGATTATAATATTAAAGACATAATAAGACAAAAACCATTTAATATTAATTTTTGTTACTTTTAATCTCATCCATCCATCAAGTTGATCTAAGGGTTAATAAGTGGTTCTCATGGTTCTCATAACTGGAGGTGGTTTTCATTTTAGCGGTCACATATATATATATATATATATATATATATATATATATATATATATATATATATATATATATATATATATATATATATTTCCATTCTAACATTTCATCTGCCTTTCCGTTCTCCTCATAGCCATCTCCCTGTCTCCTTATTTCATCCATTTTATTAATAAATCACACCTAAATACTCCAAAGCCCTGCCCCCGTTTTAAGTGTTTTAATCCCTGATCACTAAGTCAATACCATGCCCGATTGATTTAGGACCCACCAACGCATGTCAAGGCTTTGCCCGACTAAGTACGTTGGGGTTCTGTCTCGGACAAATTGATAAAGTTGAATTAGGTTACTATGCTTAACGCGAGTGCATTATATATTTTATTAAATAATATAACAACCTTCCTAAAACACCCCTGACATCCCTAGACGTCCTAAAATACACCCGTATACCAAAAGTGGGCCCAAAATACTTTATTTTATAAAAATTTAATAAAAACAAAATTTTAATGTCGCTCGCGGGGCGCGACAACCACCCTTGAGTTCGTCGCGGGCCGCGACAGCTAGCCACCAGGACACACCTGGTGATGCCATGTGTCGAGGCTTGTTGTCCACTCAGCCAAGCTAGGCCCTACTCTACTTCGCTCGCGGGCCGCAAAGACATTGTCTTTGACTCTCGCGGGGCGCGACAAAGTACCGATCAGACACTATAAATAGGGGATCACGGCTTCAATTCACAATTCGCTCATAACTCGATTTTCTCTCTCAATTCTGAATTAATAGAATTCTGCTCGGTCATTATACCCCCCTAATTAGCGACGCTCTGCCTCGTTGTAAGTATTTTAACCCCCGGTTACGTATTAGATACGCTGCCCGATTGATCTAGTGCTCCGTAACGGCTGTCGAGGCTTTGCCGGACGTAGTCGTTGAAGTTTCTGTCTCGGGGAGGGTATAACTAATGTAAATTGGGTTATTATACTAACACGTGTGCATTGTTCAATTAATAGATTATAACCAGGAATACACAAAGTAAATATCTAATGTAGCAATGTGAGTAATCTCTTTTTTGTAAACTGTTTTTACAAACCCTCAATGTTTTAAATTATAATTAAGCAGTGATTGAGTATTTGTATTCTACAATTATCGTCGGTATGTTGGGGTTTTGTATACAAAATTTGTTACTACACGGTGAGTAGTAACATGACCACAAGTCGGGTTGACAGTACCGTGGGTGGTAATTAAAGTAGATGGAAACAAATGTAATTGCGCGACCGCCCTCAATACTGTAAAATGATAAAACCTGTTTTGATTAAACTGGGATTCACTCGCCAGAATTTCTTGCTGACAAAATGTTTTTAAACGCGTTTCAGATAACAAAATGTGAAAGCCAAATAGAATCTAGTTGGAGAGCACTGAAGGCTTAGAAAAGTAGCTATAAAAGTTACCTAAATAAAAATGATATTTTGTTTTCAATAATTAGGGTTTACCCCTATAAATGTATTGTAAAGAAAACTTTGGCTTTATCCCATTTATTTATTTTAAACATTTTGGTGTTTAACTCTGATATAAATATTTCCTAACTACGGTCCTGATGAAAATTTTCGCTGCCAAATTAATAAACACCGATACCATCTGACTGGTTCGCGGTTCCCGTTCCCAGGGTGGGGTCGGGGGCTGTGACAGAAGGTGGTATAAGAGCCACTGGTTTAAGCCATTTAGGTGTTTTTTAATACCTATGACTTAAACCTTATGTTAGGAAATTAATGTTTTCATTTATGTGATATTCTGTGTAGATAAATTTTCATATGTATATTATGATTTATATGTTATTCTAACAAATTTTGATTTCACAGTATGAGGGACCAATATAATTAAATGTACCCATAGGCTACCTAGGCAGATGTATTATGTCTCTAATAGGGATGCCTGACTATTAATTGCATAAAGCTTGCAATGATCGCTTATTCCCTAAATAGGTAAGTACCCCATTTACCTAATATATTTATAAGTTAAAATTTTTGTTTATTATTGTATTAATTAAAAGTGCCAATCACGAGAAAAATAAATAAATAAATAAATTTGACCCAACATTTAATATATGTACTATATTTCTTGTGTGTCGAGATAAAACAATAATGTTGCTTCGATGAATTCATTCAAAGCTTATTATTAGTCTTCATGGTCAATTTTTCGTTCAATTATGAAAACAATAATAATCACTTTTAAACAGGAATCTGTATAGAAACTAAAGAGACATCAACTACAGGATATGTGAAAATATTTATAAAGTAACGATAGATTTATGGATTGTTAGATTGGTTGACTTTGTCAAACTAACATGGATTCAAAAATATAATAATAATAATAATAATAATAATTGTTAAGCTATGTAGATATATTAAAATGACTAATATAACATTTAATAATAACGATATATGTTTTTGATATAACACATCAACATATGTGTATATTAAAGTATTAAAAATGGCCTTCTATTGAAGTGTATCCCGTAAAGTTACATACGTTTATAAATAGTATATATGTAAGGTTTTACATGTGAATAAGGTTGTATACAAACACTAAAATTTATAAGGTATTTAAATAGCAGTTGTAATCTGTTAAACTTTTTAGGATATTTTATATATAAACCGGCTATAGGTATATATATATGTGTCCATAGCTGCCATTTCATATATATATATATATATATATATATATATAGGGAGCCGCTAGAATGAGAACCACCCCGAGTTATGAGAACCGCGAGAACCACACCATCCGGGGCGCCGTTGACCAAATTTTTTTTTTACAACTAGATGTGTATATTTTAAATACATTCGTAAAATTTTTTTTTTAAAAAAAAGGCCGAGGGGGTAGTTTTTTACACCACAAGTTTGGTGTAAAAAAAAAACAAAAAAAAATTAAAAACACCAAACTTGTGGTGTAAAAAACTACCCCCTCGGCCTTTTTAAATTTTTTTTTTTACGAATGTATTTAAAATATACATATCTAGTTGTAAAAAAAAATTTTTGGTCAACGGCGCCCCGGATGGTGTGGTTCTCGCGGTTCTCATAACTCGGGGTGGTTCTCATTCTAGCGGTCCCATATATATATATATAGGGAGAATATCATGCGAGAACCACCTTTTATTGTGAGAACCGCGAGAACCAATGTGAACACACAAAAATGCCTAAAAATAGCTAAAAATCACACAAATTTTTTTTTTTTGAAATTTTTAATATTTTTTATAAAAAAATCGCTACTTTTCGAAGCAAAAAAAAAAAATTTTTTTTTTTAAATTTTTTTTTTTGCTTCTAAAAGTAGCGATTTTAACATAAAAAATATTAAAAAATTCAAAAAAATTTTTTTAGATTTTTTTTAGATTTTTTAGGTTTTTTGGGGGTTTAGTTTTTAGCATTTAACTTGGGGGGGGGGGGGTGGGGTTAGGTTTTTTTTAGCATTTAGCTTGGGGGGGGGGGGGGTTTAGGTTTTTTTTTGGGGGGGGGGGGGGTGGGGGTTAGGTTTTTTTAGGTTTTTTTTTAGGTTTTTTTAGGTTTTTTTTAGGTTTTTTTAGCTATTTTAGTTTGTGTTCACATTGGTTCTCAAGGTTCTCACAATAAGGGTGGTTCTCGCATGAGCCCCTCCCTATATATATATATATATATATATATATATGAATAAGTTAAAATGAGAACCACCTCGAGTTGTAAGAACCCGCGAGAACCACCCCCGCGGGGGGGGCGTTGACCACGACTTTTTTTTTACAACTAGATGTGTATATTTTAACAATATACGTAAAGTTTGGGTTTAAACGGCGCGCCCGAGGGGGTAGTTTTTTACGCCCAAAGTTTGGTTAAAAAAAAAAGAAAAATAAAAAAAAAATAAAAAAACCCAAACTTTGGGCGTAAAAAACTACCCCCTCGGGCGCGCCGTTTAAACCCAAACTTTACGTAGGTTGTTAAAATATACACATCTAGTTGTAAAAAAAAATCGTGGTCAACGCCCCCTCGCGGGGGTGGTTCTCGCGGGTTCTTACAATTCGAGGTGGTTCTCATTTTAACCTTCCCCTATATATATATATATATATGAAACGGCCCTTGCGGGGCGCGAAAAAAAAAACACGAATTATTTAAACATAGTTTTGTAAAGGATAAGAGTTCGTTAATTTTTCCCTTTGTGACATAAATATACAAAATTTATGTCAGTATACATAAATTTATATAAGGTTAAAATTAACCATTTAAAAATATATTTTAGTGTATATAGCTGACTGATAATTTAAATTAATATACTAGTAGTTTAAATTATCCTTATATTAATTTTAAGTTTCAATTTAAATTAAAATATACTAGTAAATAAAGGTTAATTATTACTAGTATATTAAATATATTTATAGTAATATAATGTTCAAAGATACTATTAATTATTTTATATCGATCAAAAACTATATAAACGAATATAGTTAATGTTATAACATTTTGTATAAAAAGAACCAATTAAAACGGTTTTTCAATATATTTGAGTAGAATTAAATTGAAACCTTCCCTCTACTCCTTCAAGTTCTTTATTTATTTAGTAATTTTGAATACAAATTTTTCTTTTAAGATGGTATAGTTATAACACCCTAGAAAAAAAATTATATTTAAAAGAAGTAATAATTTTTATTTTATGATATATTATAAAAGAACAGAAAAGATGGGTCTGATGTTTCGTACAATCGGTATATAAATAAGAGAATAAATAATTGATTTTTACAAGTAAAAGATATTACAAAATGAAAACCCCTTTTCTTACTCGATTTAAATTAATAATTTAGTGTGCTATGTATTTACTTATATAATTATTTTACCTGGCACGTCAAAATTTCCCAGAACGTTCTAGTTATTATTTCATTTTCAAACAAAAATTAAAATGGATGCCCCACATAAAAATAATTGACTCAAATGTGTTTTTAATTCTGTCACAACCCCGAAATACCACAAGCGGAAACACCACGGGACGTGTGACGTACCAGGATCCAAGCCACCAATCACATTGAACCAATAAGTAATAATCAAATAAAACGTTCGATTCATTTCAAAATAATTAAACCAAGTCATAAGTTAAACCAAAGTAAACGTTCAGCGGAAGTATATAGTAAACTGTTAATCAACTGTTCAAGTTCAAATGTTCAAAACCAATATAACTAGTATCCAAGAGTCTCGATCCATGACAACTCCAGCACTCCCATATAGTAAGCCCATAACGATGAATCTAACGACCTGCAAGCATGCAGACAAGTGTGTCAGACAACGCTGGTGAGTTCAAAGTTTGTTACATGTTTTAGTTACCAGATATGAATATAAGACGATTCAATGATTTGATGTTGTAATAACCCGTTTACCGCTGATGGCTTAAATTTGTTTTGCCCAAACCCCATTGCCTCTATAAAAGAAATGGTCAAGACTGGGATCATTAGTTCACTCCCGACCTCCCCGGTACGGTGTAAGGTTGCCAAACCTAAATAGCGCTATTAACTAATATCTCGTTGCCTCCCCGGCAACGATCGGTAGATGGGACTTAGGTGATAGATATGCGAGTATTAACAAACATCCCAATAACCCAGCATTCCTCCCCGGAACGTTTACTAGATGCCCCTCCCCGGGACGCATGCTTGGAAAAAGAGCAGTGAACTCACCTTGGTTTGCTCGGTTTGATTAGTTACTTGTTCACAGTTTATCAATCAAGCCTATGGTATTCATGTATACAAAATCAGTTTATGCTCGCATGGTACACGTATAAGTTTATAGTCACAATGTGCATTTAGAATCACCTTCACTAAATAACACACAACAGTTTATCAAGCCTATGCAAAACCATACTGCACATATATGATCATAACAACACATAACAGTTATTTGTGCCATCCATCAAAGTTAATTCCATGTTTCTCAGTCTTTACTAGCATCATCAACAGATAGTGACACAGTTATTCATTATGTTACATGCTCAAAACTACAGTCTGTTATGCACTACTCCTGGGCGGCGAAACTTCCAATGGCGAAACTCTAAGGAGTTTCGTCGATATGATAGGTGGCGAAACTCTAAGGAGTTTCGTCGGGATTCTAAGTGGCGAAACATATAGAGTTTCGTCGAATTGTTTGCTGACGAAAGGCCAATGTTTCGTCGGCCTATGTTTCGCCGACCATCCCTAACAGTTCATCAATTTCGGCCGTAATTGTTGTAACAACTTGACGGTTTCTCCAAACAAATCAACCAATTATTTTCTAATCATGAACAAAGACCCTCATCATCATCAACATTTACATCATGATCCACAGTCAAACATCCAGTTCCCAATTAATCAAACAACAAGGGCCTTAACAATTTGCATACTCACATAATCTTCACTGTCAAAACAGTTATTCAATCATCATCTGCTCATCATAATAACCAAACAGTAATCATGAGGAAACACAAGAATATTCAAGACCCCATCGAATAACCCTAACTACATATCACGGTTATTGAACGATAAACATTACACACATCAGATCCAACATATTCTCACATAAACACGGCGTATCGGATATAGATCCGATGAACAAACAAAACACTAACCTCGATATAGTAGCTAGGGTAATTGGACCAAAGAGATGATATGCTTCGAGAGGGTTTCTCTGCCGTCGATAGGTGTAGGGAGAACTAGGGTTTTGTAACTGACACTCTATGTATAAATATAACTAAGACATACTTGGGCTTCACCTGGGCCGAAACCCATCACCGCGAAACTCTTCCAGATGAAACTTGAGTTTCGTCAAGCAGAAAGATGACGAAACATGTCCCATGTTTCGTCGGGTCCTTTTTTAAACTATTAATAAGTTATCAATATTTTCGTTAATCAGAAACATTGCACAATTACACAAACAAGTTCAGTAACTAGCAAAACTCCAATCTAACAACTTCACGTTACATAAAATAAAACTGATTGTCAAACAGCATTACGAACAAGTAACACAAGCTTGAAATCTTGGGTTGTCACATCATCCCCAACTTGAAAGAAATTTCGTCCGGAAATTTGACAAGCAATCCAAGACGGTATGATGCTAGATCAATGATGACTGTGCATTTTCTGCGGGTGCAACATCATCCCCAACTTGATTGGGAATTTCATCCCGAAATTCACTAGTTGTGTCAGACTTAGGTTTACCAGACTTAGACTTGTCCTCTGGAAATAAGTGTGGGTACTTGAGCTTCATCTGATCCTCGCATTCCCATGTGAATTCCGGTCCACGTCTTGAGTTTCAACGAACTCTCACAATCGGGATTCGGCTATGCTTGCGGACTTTGACTTCCCGGTCCATGATTTCGATAGGTTCCTCAACAAACTGTAACTTGTCGTCGATTTTCAACTCTTGAAACGGTACCACCAGCGTTTCATCAGACAAACACCTCTTCAACTGCGACACATGGAATACGTCATAAACGTTACCTAACTCAGCACGTAACTCTAGCTTGTAGGCCACTTTACCAATTCGCTCCAAAATCTTAAATGGCCCAACATAACGTGGGTTAAGCTTGCCGCGTTTCCCAAAACGCACCACACCCTTCCAGGGTGAGACCTTTAACATAACACGATCATTAACTTCGAACTCCAAAGGTTTCCTACACTTATCAGCGTAGCTTTTCTGACGGTCGCGCGCTGCAGCCATTCGATTCCTGATCTGAACAATCTTTTTCTGAAGTTTCCAACACAAGTTCAGGGCCTGTGACCTGGCTGTCACCCACCTCAGCCCAACAGAGTGGTGAATGACACTTTCGTCCATACAATGCTTCGAATGGAGCTGCCTGAATACTGGTATGGTAGCTATTGTTGTAAGAAAACTCTATCAGCGGCAGGTGTTTCTCCCAACCCTTGCCAAAATCAATCACGCATGCTCGTAACATATCCTCAAGTGTCTGGATGGTTCGCTCACTTTGGCCATCCGTCTGCGGGTGATAAGCAGTGCTCATATCTTGACACGAGCCGAATGATTTGTGCATCGACTGCCACAAATCTGAGATGAAACGCGGGTCACGGTCAGAAATAATAGATGTCGGCACCCCGTGCCTAGAAACCACCTCCTTAAGATAGACAGCAGCTTCCTTGATTGCTAGAAAGTGCGCTGACTTCGTGAGTCGATCAACGATCACCCAAATTGTATCGTTCCCGCTTTGAGTTCTCGGCAAACCTGTGACGAAATCCATTGCGATTTGCTCCCACTTCCACATGGGTATTTCTGGTTGTTGCAGCAACCCAGACGGTTTCTGATATTCCACTTTAGCTTTCGAGCAGGTCAAACACTTACTCACATAAGTCGCGATGTGAGCTTTCATCTTTGGCCACCAATACATGACTTTGAGATCTTGATACATCTTATCCGAACCTGGATGAACAGAGTATCGAGACTTGTGTGCTTCGTCCATCACAAGTTCTCTAAGGTTACCAAACAAAGGAATCCATACACGCTCCATGAAGTAGAGGATACCATCCGATCTCTCTACGAGTTGTTTTTCCATGCCCCTTAAGTATTCTGCTTCAATGTTTTCCTCTTTTAACGCTTCGGTTTGTGCAGGACGAATCTGTTCAGGTAGGTTAGAATGGATAGTAAGCTGCAAGGCACGAACACGCTTGGGTTTCGATTCCTTTCGATTGAGAGCGTCAGCTACAACGTTGGCCTTACCCGGATGATACTTGATTGCACAATCATAATCGTTTAAAAGTTCTACCCAGCGATGCTGTCGCATATTCAAATCCTTCTGGTCAAAAATATGCTGAAGGCTCCTGTGGTCGGTATAAATAGTGCATTTAGTACCGTACAGGTAATGCCTCCAGAATTTGAGCGCAAACACCACGGCTCCTAACTCTAAGTCATGTGTCGTATAATTCCTCTCGTGAACCTTCAATTGTCGAGAGGCATAAGCTATCACATTGTTGCATTGCATCAGCACGCAACCAAGACCCTGTATGGAAGCATCACAATATACTACAAAGTCTTCTGTACCTTCAGGTAGAGACAAGATCGGTGCACTGCAGAGTTTCTGTTTCAGTAGCTGAAAAGCTTCCTCTTGTTTCGTTCCCCACGAGTATACAACGCCTTTCTGTGTCAATGAAGTAAGAGGTTGAGCGATCTTCGAGAAATCCTTGATAAATCTTCGATAATACCCAGCGAGACCAAGAAATTGTCGCACCTCCGAAGGATTCTTTGGTGCCGCCCAATTTTTGACAGCATCAATCTTAGCTGGGTCCACATGTATTCCTGGTTCATTCACTATGTGTCCAAGGAAGTGTACCTCTCGAATCCAGAAGTCTCACTTAGAAAACTTTGTATAGAGTTGCTCCTTCCTCAGGAGTTCCAAAATAAGACGTAGGTGCCGCTCGTGATCTTCCTTGCTCTTCGAGTAGATCAGAATGTCGTCGATGAATACTATAACGAAATCGTCGAGATACGGTTTGCATACAGGGTTCATGAGATCCATGAAGACCGCTGGTGCGTTTGTCAACCCAAATGGCATAACTAAGAACTCGTAGTGCCCATAACGTGTTCGAAAAGCCATTTTCGGGACATCCTCCTCTCGGACTCTCATCTGATGATAGCCCGATCTTAAGTCGATCTTTGAATAATAACTTGACCCTTGTAACTGGTCAAACAAGTCGTCGATGCGTGGCAATGGATAACGGTTCTTGATAGTCACCATGTTGAGTTCCCGATAATCAATACACATGCGAAAGGACCCGTCTTTCTTCTTTACAAACAAAACTGGGGCTCCCCAAGGCGAAGAACTGGGTCGAATAAAGCCTCTGTCCAATAACTCTTGCAGTTGATTAGACAGCTCCTGCAACTCTCCAGGTGCTAAACGATAAGAAGCACGAGCAATTGGGGCCGCTCCTGGCGCAAGGTCAATCTGAAATTCCACTTGGCGGTGAGGAGGTAAACCAGGAAGTTCCTCAGGAAACACATCGGCGAATTCACGTATAACTGGCAGATCCTCGATCTTTCTCTCTTCAGGCTGAGGATCAGTGACAAGAGCTAGAATAGCAGGATACCCCTTTTGTAGACACTTCTGTGCTTGCATAGCTGAGATAATACCAACCATCTCACCAATGCGATGCCCCTGAACCGATAATGACTCTCCTCCAGGGAGAGGAATACGTACAATCTTCTCTTTACACGGAATCTCAGCTTGGTGTTTAGACAACCAATCCATACCAACCACTATATCAAAACTACCGAGGGTAACAGGAAGGAGGTCAATATCAAACACTTGACCCACAAGATCTAGTTTACACCCAAATAGGACATGCGAAGCTTCAATCGTTTTGCCATCAGCTAATTCTACTACATGCTTAACTTCTAAAGGTGTTGGGGCTAACCCTAATCGTTGACTAAACTCTAGGGACACATAACTCCAATCGGCACTGGAATAAAATAACACAGAAGCAATAAGATTTTTCACAGAAAATGTACCGGTCACGACATTGCCGTCGTTCCTAGCATCACCAGCACCGATCGTAAATACCCTTCCACGAGCACCATTGCCCCCATTGTTGCCATTGTTGTTGTTCCCAGCATTGTTGTTGTTCTGGCGGGTGTTGTCGTTGGCATTCTGATTCAGCTGAGGGCAATCCCGCTTGATGTGGCCCTCATCCCCACACTGGAAACACCCCTTCTTAAAGCCCTGATTCTGATGGGGTTGCTGCCTTTGCTGATGTTGTTGCTGCTGATTTTGCTGCTTTGGGTACGGGGCTCTACAGTCTTTTGCCTCATGGCCCAACTTGTCGCATCTACGGCAAACCCGGACACACTGTCCATGATGATGATAACCACACTTGTTGCACTTTGGCTTCTTACCAGCGTAGGAGCCTTGATTCTGATTGCTGCCCTGGCCTTGGTTACCTGAGGGCGACTGACTGAAACTACGGTTGTTGCTGTTGTCAGACCTTTTCTGAGATTGACTCGCACTGGTTGCTTTGTCAGTATCGTTCCACTTGCGCTTGTTATCACTAGCAGGTGTAGTAGCTGTGGTTGCAGCAACAGTAGTGGCAGAAACACGCGGTGGTAGCGAGCCACACTCCACCTCCTGATCGGTGATCTTGTGAGCCAAACGGATAATCTGAGGTAAGTTGTTGAGGTTCGTTGCAGTAACCAAACCCTTCACTCGTGGAGCTAATCCCTTGATGAACAGTTCTATCCTCCGGTGCGGAGGTCGGGACAAATTCGGGCACATGATAGCCAACTCATGGGACCGTTTCACGTATGCCTCAATCTCGGATCCCACCATCTTCAGATCATAATACTCATTCTCCAGTTTCTGAATCTCATCACGAGGACAATACTCCTCTCTTATTAACTCCTTAAAATAGTCCCAAGTAGTGGCATTTGCCACCTCGATGCCCAACATCTGAACCTGGGCATTCCACCATGTCAGGGCACCATCCTCGAGTGTGCCCGTAGCATACTTCACTCTGTCCCCAGCAGGACAGTTACACATTGCAAATACTGATTCTGCCTTCTCAAACCATCGCAGGAGTCCTACAGCCCCTTCAGTCCCATTGAAGGTCTGTGGCTTACAATCCATGAACATCTTGAACGTACAAGCAGGTGGATTGTTTTGGTTTTGCGCTTGCTGACCTAAGGGACGAAAGAAAACACATTACAGAGGTAAGAGTTGTGTACGCGACATAAGAACAAAAGGTAATTGGCACATATCGTATCAGCTTGGTAGGCTGCCAAAGCCTCAGCCACACGTGTGTTAATTAAGTTTGTCAGCTCAGCTTGGGTCATCGCGATGTGACCACGTCCATGACCTCGTCCACTCATGATTCTATACAAGGAGAGGGAACAAATTTAAGTGTCGAGACGAGGTAAGAGTCAAGTCTCACGTTAAAATCTACAAACTACCAAGTTTACACACACTAGGGCAGAACCCTTCTCACACTCGTTAAGCCTCACTGGGACTTACATGCACCTCGCATTATTATTATGTGTGCACCCATAATAATAAGGCAATTTGCATGCTCATCTCAGTGCCTCTTAACTTGCGCTAAAAGTTTCCCCCACTATTAAAGAATGAGACGAAGAGCATTACAAGATCGATAATCACAAAAGTCGAAGAGTAGTGCCACATTATCTAGCTCCACTAAAACATGCAGCACAAGTAATCACATCGATGTATCAAATATGCCGTTTTATGCAGGTCATGCGTGTGACTAATAAACAAGTAATGCATAAAGTAAACAGAGGACGAACCTTGCAATCTGGAGCTGAGTGTCATGGTCGATTTTCGAAGTTGTTCGGTTATAGTCTGGTTTTATAAAAACGTTTTAAAACCTAGTTCACTATAACCAGTGGCTCTGATACCAAACTGTCACAACCCCAAAATACCACAAGCGGAAACACCACGGGACGTGTGACGTACCAGGATCCAAGCCACCAATCACATTGAACCAATAAGTAATAATCAAATAAAACATTCGATTCATTTCAAAATAATTAAACCAAGTCATAAGTTAAACAAAAGTAAACGTTCAGCGGAAGTATATAGTAAACTGTTAATCAACTGTTCCAGTTCAAATGTTCAAAACCAATATAACTAGTATCCAAGAGTCTCGATCCATGACAACTCCAGCACTCCCAGATAGTAAGCCCATAACGATGAATCTAACGACCTGCAAGCATGCAGACAAGTGTGTCAGACAACGCTGGTGAGTTCAAAGTTTGTTACATGTTTTAGTTACCAGATATGAATATAAGACGATTCAATGATTTGATGTTGTAATAACTTGTTTACCGCTGATGGCTTAAAGTTGTTTTGCCCAAACCCCATTGCCTCTATCAAAGCAATGGTCAAGACTGGGATCATTAGTTCACTCTCGACCACCCCGGTACGGTGTGAGGTTGCAAAACCTAAATAGCGCTATTAACTAATATCCCGTTGCCTCCCCGGCAACGATCGGTAGATGGGACTTAGGTGATAGATATGCGAGTATTAACAAACATCCCAATAACCCAGCATTCCTCCCCGGAACGTTTACCAGATGTCCCTCCCCGGGACGCATGGTTGGAAAAAGAGCAGTGAACTCACCTTGGTTTGCTCGGTATGATTAGTTACTTGTTCACAGTTTATCAATCAAGCCTATGGTATTCATGTATACAAAATCAGTTTATGCTCGCATGGTACACGTATAAGTTTATAGTCATAGTGTGCATTTAGAATCACCTTCACTAAATAACACACAACAGTTTATCAAGCCTATGCAAAACCATACTGCACATATATGTTCATAACAACACATAACAGTTATTTGTGCCATCCATCAAAGTTAATTCCATGTTTCTCAGTCTTTACTAGCATCATCAACAGACAGTGACACATTTATCCATTATGTTACATGCTCAAAACTACAGTCTGTTGTGCACTACTCCTGGGCGGCGAAACTTCCAATGGCGAAACTCTAAGGAGTTTCGTCGATATGATAGGTGGCGAAACTCTAAGGAGTTTCGTCGAGATTCTAAGTGGCAAAACATATAGAGTTTCGTCGAATTGTTTGCTGACGAAAGGCCAATGTTTCGTCGGCCTATGTTTCGCCGACCATCCCTAACAGTTCATCAATTTTGGCCGTAATTGTTGTAACAACTTGACGGTTTCTCCAAACAAATCAACCAATTATTTTCTAATCATGAACAAAGACCCTCATCATCATCAACATTTACATCATGATCCACAGTCAAACATCCAGTTCCCAATTAATCAAACAACAAGGGCCTTAACAATTTGCATACTCACATAATCATCACTGTCAAAACAGTTATTCAATCATCATCTGCTCATCATAATAACCAAACAGTAATCATGAGGAAACACAAGAACATTCAAGACCCCATCGAATAATCCTAACTACATATCACGGTTATTGAACGATAAACATTACACACATCAGATCCAGCGTATTCACACATAAACACGACGTATCGAATATAGATCCGATGAACAAACAAAACACTAACCTCGATATAGTAGCTAGGGTAATTGGACTAAAGAGATGATATGCTTCGAGAGGGTTTCTCTGCCGTCGATAGGTGTAGGGAGAACTAGGGTTTTGTAACTGACACTCTATGTATAAATATAACTAAGACATACTTGGGCTTCACCTGGGCCGAAACCCATCACGGCGAAACTCTCCCAGACGAAACTTGAGTTTCGTCAAGCATAAAGATGACGAAACATGTCCCATGTTTCGTCGGGTCCCTTTTTAAACTGTTTATAAGTTATCAATATTTTCATTAATCAGAAACATTGCACAATTACACAAACAAGTTCAGTAACTAGCAAAACTCCAATCTAACAACTTAACGTTACATAAAATAAAACTGATTGTCAAACAGCATTACGAACAAGTAACACAAGCTTGAAATCTTGGGTTGTCACAAATACATTTGTCCTTTATATAGCTTTATTTAAAAATCAAATTACAATTTTAATATTGTAATATCTTTAAACAAATTACTATTACTATTGTTTAAGATACACATACATACTCTAATACATGTATATTACTTAATTACCTAATATGTTAGAATCAATTTTAGAAACTCCAAACTTTATATTATTTACTTCTTTGAATAAATAATATAATATACCATAAATTGAGAATTAAGTTTTAATATTTTAAATCGATATAGTTCAACCCATTAGTTAAAAATGAAATTGTTCCCCTAAATCCAAAAAGTTTATATTTTGATTAATTTATTTTTTTATTTATCCATCCTTTAATTCCAAAATATTATATTCAATAAATTTAACAAAAGTTTATTTCAATATTACTTTTATAAAAAGGATAAATAAAGCTAGAGGAGTAAGCTTGATAATTGGTGCCATCGGATATATATAAATTAAAGATATTACCAAATAATTTAATATTATATATATATATATGTGTGTGTGTGTGTGTGTATGTATAAATATTATGTAAGCTTTGATATTAACAAGAGATTTGAAATTTTATGTTTCTAAATAATAAATCTATCTATTCTAATATAATAAAGTGATTTTAACTTATGTGTCATTTATACATCAACCCACCCTATTATTTTGACAAGTGACATTCTCCCTGATTATTCTTTTCACCCAATATTGTTCATTTATTCATGTGACACGCGTCTTCCCGCTTAAGTTTTACGCAAATCCCACGTTTACTAAACTTACCCATTTCTTCTCCCTGATTATCTTCAAACCGTAAATACATCTCTTCTATTCTATTCAATCCTAAATATCCTAAGTCGGGTTTTGATTCTAAGTTCTATAAAACCCTAAAACTGTTCTAAGCGATTGAAGATTTGTATTGTTTAATAGCAATTGAAGATACCAGCAACTTTCATTATCAATGAGTTTTACAATCTCAAATTGCGACCCATCAATTGAAGGTACGCATTCATTGTTGTACCCTAAATCGGCTTTTGATTTTAAGTTATATTAAACCCTAAATATCTTCTATTTGGTTGAAGATTCAGATTGTTTAATATCAATTGAAGCTTCGGATTACCAACAAGTCATTATCAGTAATTTTTATGTTCTCAAATTGCGACCCTGCAATTAAAGGTACGCATTCATTGTTATTTGATTTTAAGTTATATTCAAAATTGTGTGGGGTAGATTCGGGTATATTTGGTGTAAATTTGTTTTCTTGATGTTGTTATGTTTATGTAGAATATTTAGATTTTGATATTGGGTATTTATTTAGGGCTAGAGAATTGCTCTATTACTTGAAAGGTGGGAAGGTTGATTACGGTGAACTAATATAGTAAGGCTTGTGGCCATTCTCAATTTGGATGAATATATGAAAAAGGTTAGATTAAAGAGTTAAAAGTTGACCCCATTTGGTTTGAGTCAAGATTCTAGAGGATTATAAAGAAAATTAATAATAATTGATACCTATTAGATCACATCTCTTAATGGGATCTATTCACATTATTGGGCATTTAGCCGAGGCTCAGGTGATTCGGGTTTTGCAGC
The DNA here is from genome assembly GCA_030545235.1 of Helianthus tuberosus. Lineage (NCBI taxonomy): Eukaryota > Viridiplantae > Streptophyta > Magnoliopsida > Asterales > Asteraceae > Helianthus > Helianthus tuberosus. Next base: position 210,001,808 of record CM060441.1, on the reverse strand, counting down.
AAATGTTGGCTAATAAAGTTAGTTTTTTTCCGGGTGATGTTAACATTTTCATTTTTTTAGTTGTCGAGAGAACGTGTGTGTTTTAGGTTAATGTGTTTTGACAATGATGAGAAGTTTAGGCAAAATGTTTTTGACAAACTAAAGGACCTAATCATGAGTTTTCTATGTTAACAAATGGGAAATATGATACAAACAGTAAACTCTGGTCTTAAATTAGTACATCTCTGTCTCTACTTAATATTTATAATTCGAGTGGTATTCGCTTTGATATCAAAGGTTAAAGTGCATCAAGTATGACTATCTCCCTCTATTTCTGGAACTGATGCAGTGGTTACCTAAACACCTATTTGGCATACTGAAACATTTCTTTTAGCAAGTCATAGTTAAATAATGCTTTCACGTCCCAAGTTAACACTCTTATTTTGATATTTAAAACTCATCTTAAATCATAATATTTGCTGATATACAGTGACGTGGAATTGACAGAAAGACTAGACTACATTGCAACCATGTGTAGAAGCTTCAATGCCAGTCTTGACTTGAGGCTGCAAGAGTAATGGTTTCTGATCCATTGCTTGCATTAGTTGCAACCCTACATAAATTTCTTTTTATATGAACTTCATGCATTTAATGAGGCTCGGGCCGATGGCTTCTCTAGAGAAAGTGGAACTCTTGAGATATTTAGGAGACTAATCACTGTCTTTTGTTATATATATAGAAAACTTCACCAATGCAGCCGGATTTTTTTGAAAAAAGTTATTTAACTTTTATCACATGATTTGTTTGTTAGTATATGGGCAAGGAAGAAACAAATTTTGTTACGATAAATTAGATTGAGAAACTTGAACTATAGTTGCTTTCTCATCCATTAAACAAGGATAGGCAACAAGTGATGTTTACTTTTATCTAATCTCGGTTTTTTTTATGACATGATTTGTTTATTTCCGTCTCTGATGAAAGCCATATTTAATCTTTTATGAGGGAAGCGTAGGAAAATCATGAACTTCAGCAACTAAAGAAATACTTGTGATCCTAAGGTGATGTTTGGGTAGTTCTAAAGAGACACTTGACTCATTTTCGTACAAGCTGATTATGGAGCTTTCATCTAGAGGTGCTCATCGGTTTGGTTTTTCGGTTTTATGGGGCAATATTGTGAGTGCTTCTTTTGAGATAATGATCTTTTTGCTGCTATTTTCACATGTACATTGTTATTTACACAGAAAGTGTCACATTCTTGCAATGCTATATATCTGGTTCCAACCATATAAACTTAACTACTTAAGTGTACTATTATCTGCTAGCAGGTTATAATATTCAATAGAGTTTTTGAAGGAAAGATGTTTCGGGCAACCCAACCAACCTGTTTAAGTTTTCCCACCCCAATTGACCCTGCCCCCATTCTGCCACATCTAATTGGCTCATTTGCTGATACAATAGGATATGATACTGTATGCTATTATACATGATTTTCATTATACTGTGTCACTCTGATCACTTTCTTGGTATATGTGACTTCTTTTTTTCTTTCTATATTTTATTTGTCTATATTCTTTGACTTGATGTGTTGGTATGCTGTTCGTTTTGGAGCCGAGGGTCTCTTCTGGAAGCACCCTCTCTATCCCTAGGGATAGAGGCAAGGTCTGTCTACATCCCATCCTCCCCAGACCCTATAAGTAGCTTTGCTATTTGTGGGATTTACTGGGTATGGTTGTTGTTGTTGTTGTAATAGGATATGATATTGATGCAATTAAGCATTTTTTATAGGTACTTTCAATACCAGTAATCCCATTGACAATGTCAGCTGGTCTCTTTTTTTGGCTCATTGACAAGCATAATACTTGTCTATACAAGTGGGACTGTAAGTCATTGAACAAGTTGTTTACATAACCATGGTGTATTGACTATTGTAGTCAAATCAATAACTGCTAGTTATTTTGCATCGCTTTCAGGTAGCAGCAAGTGTTGTATTTTTAATTGCTAGATATTTTACGGGTGACCGAATACTTAAAATGGTTGAAGGAAACAAAAAAAATTCTTGCAATTGATAAAGCAATTGGAGAAAATGGCTTTAGAGGTGTCACACTTCTCTGGTTGAGCCTAATACTCTCATTTTCTCTTGGAAATTACTTACATCAGTTCCAAATGTTATATGAAGGGCACAATATTTCATTTATTTATGTTGCGGATAGAGGAAATTTTATTTATAAATTGGTGATAAAACATTATAATTACCTATGATTGTATGAAGTTGGTTGGGTATGCTACCTTAAACATAGGCTTATGTTAGTGCTGATACATTTGGTCGAGCAATCATTGTGAGTTTTTTTAATAATTTAAATGGAAAAACTAAATAGTGACTGAATCCCAGGCTTTCCTTTTGCCTACTTTTTATACTTATAATTTATTTATTTATTTATTTTTGCAGCAAGAACAATCAGGATTGGGTTTAGCAAGGCGCTAATCAACTAGAATTTGGGTGTGGGATTACTAGCAACAGCCCTGGCTGCAACGTGTGATGTACTTTTATTTAAAACATCTATTAACATAATATATTATATGAGCCGTGTATCACACGGGTAACTAACCTAGTATACACATATATGCATATACATAATAGAATCTCTTCATGATATACATCATATAATAATCAAATATCTCCTGAAAAAAAGGGAGAAAATATCACTGATAATTCATATGAAAACATGAAGTATAAAGATGAGTCATGAAACGTGTTATGTTTTGAAAATGTCATCTGTCTCAATAAAACATTCTTGTGACGGAATCTAATTGTTGTACAAGCATAAATAGAATTAGCTATAAAACATACTTATCACATTGAACCTAGCCATAGAATTAATGAAGACATTGATATTTTTGTCGAAACTCCACTTTCCAAACAAAAGAAAGCCACAACCATAATAATATCTATGCTTAAACAAAAGAGTTAGGATATTGATATCTACTGATAACACCCAAGATAGTATTTAGACTTGAACCTAAGAACAATGCCTTAGTATAAGCTTCGAGATAAGCTAAATTACTTGTGTGGATAAAGTGTGATGGATGTTGGTATGCCGTGAGGATGATGACTAGAACAGTGCAAGTATGATAAAGAAGCAATAACACTTGGCCACTGTTATTTCTTGTTTATTAGTACTACTCGGTTCTAGAATATGATCCATCATGAAAATACTAATTTCCTTGTTTCTTGATATAAGCCATAATAAATGATGTACTTCTAAAATCATGATTTGAGAAAATTCTATTTATAGGAAATTCAATGATAATTACCTCTCTGGCAAGACTGGGTATGGTGTAGTAGACTCTCCAGCTTGTCCGGGTAAGATGGTGGTACCTCTCCGGTGAAACCGGGCTAGATGGGGTATATGTTATGTTAATGGAATTCCCTAAAAAATACCATGACCTGATGTCTGACCTATTTTTAGAAATATGAATTTGTTAAATACATTGACCTTATGAATGGTGTGTATATTACCGTATGTGAAATATATGATTTTATAGATATATATATCTATAAGGAAATCCAAAGACCATAATGATTGACAATTAGGGATAAATCACGAACAGATGTGTCGATGATAATTTTGGATTTATTTATCAGAAATCTCTCGTATACATCTATAATTCCGATATCAAACATTATTTCGTTTGATCATCCGTCTTATAATTCGTGCGACAAGATGAACGACATGAACTCTTTAAGTTGGGACGCCATCGAAAGTATAAGAATTCTCCTTGAGATTATTAAAACATTAGGAAACCTGTAACTAAAAGTTGTGCGAAGACACAAAACATCTAAAAACTTACGCTAATAGTAATTTTACTTTCATTAAGAACTCTTGAGAAGATAAGAATCTTAAAACATAGAGAATAGTTCTGGTCAAAGTAAAATGGAATTCAAGGTAAGGACCAGAATATACTTAAGAACTAGGATCAGTGACAAACTAAAAATATTCATCCATATTTTAGCAAATCTCGAGGACGAGATTTAAAACAAGGTGGGGAGGATGTAACATTCCCAAAACTTTTATTTATAAAATATAAGATAAAGTATATAAAAACTTATGTTATTAAACGGATAGATCATGGGTAAGTAGACCGATAGAAATATGAGGTATTTTGGCAAACGTAGGAACGTTTAATAATTATAATAATAAAAATACGTTATAATTAACCTTACCCCGTTTTAATGAAACTTATGCCAAAATGTAGATAAAAATATTCTCGTTCTAATGGCATATTCATCATTTTATAAAACGTCTTATTTTAGAAGTTATACGCGTCAAATGAGTGAAGCAGTTAAATTAATTATAATATATATATATATATATTAATAAAATAATAATATTTAACTTAAAATGAAAATGAAAACTTACGTGTGCATGTAAGTTACTACAATTTGACAAAGTGAATGATGGACACGTGGTCGAAGCCTTAACTCTTAAGAATTCAAAACTTAGTATATATATAGATTGACATTCTAACATTTCATCTGCCTTTCCTTTCTCCTCATAGCCATCTCCCTGTCTCCTTATTTCATCCATTTTATTAATAAACCACCCCTAAATACTCCAAAGCCCTGCCCCGTTTTAAGTGTTTTAACCCCTGATCACTAAGTCAATACCCTGTCCGATTGATTTAGGACCCACCAACGCATGTCAAGGCTCTGCCCGTCTAAGTACGTTGGGGTTCTGTCTCGGACATATTGATAAAGTTGAATTAGGTTACTATGCTTAACGCGAGTGCATTATATATTTTATTAAATAATATAACAACCATCCTAAAACACCCCTGACACCCCTAGACGTCCTAAAATACACCCCGTATACGAAAAGTGGGCCCCAAATACTTTATTTTTAAAATTTAATAAAAACAAAATTTTAATGTCGCTCGCGGGGTGATGTGTGCAAAATGCAACATATCCTTTTGTATTTTCAGGATTAAATGAGCTCAAATTAGCAAAAGAAGCAAAAAGACAGCTAAATCTAACATAAATACAAGAAAATGAACAAACGTGACATGCCCGACCCCACGACAGCATCTTCCCAAGCAAAACAAGAAAACAGAAGGCTGAACACGCCCCGTGCTCAGTGAACACGGGGGCGTGCCCAAGTCCCAGCAGAAAAGACAAAGTTGTAGAAGCTTCTATTGCCCATCACGGGGCCGTGCTCAGCGGACACGGGGCCGTGGTCAACTATAAGATTCACAGAATCCAGGCAAATCTTGATAGTACAGATATGCTTCTGCACACGGGGGCGTGCCCAGCGGACACGGGGGCGTGGTCAACTAATGCAGACAAACTGCATTTAATGAAGACAGAGAAGAGGATGGACACGGGGCCGTGCCCGAGCTTCTGTTCAGCCTATAAATAGGAGTGCTTGGCTCAAGTGCAAATCATCCCTTGGCACACCACCTCTCTCACACTTCACCCACCACCCACCACCACCATAACACCATCATCCACCACCATCATCCATTGTCCACCATAGAGTGTGTGAGTCGTCTCGGGATCCAAGATTGATCGTAAGAGTTCTTGACAATCAAGGCCATGTTTGCCTAAGTCTCTTACATCACTTGGTGAAGACAAAGTGTCTAGTGTAATACTTTTTATTTTTAATCTTTTCGCACTTTTTACTTGGTTATGTATTAATGACTTTAATAACTAGTTTCTTATGTTGAAGGTGATTTTTCCTTATAGTTTGTCCGTGGTGTCTTGGCATTATTTTACTGTCTATATAAAATAAAATATTTTCACCATTCATATCTCCACAGTATATATGGAGGTATGTTGGCTACCTGGTCGGGGGTTAAGGGAACGGTTTGGTAAAAGTCTTGCCTTGTTCAGTGTATAGATCCTGCAAGGACCTGGGTCAAATTTAGTAGGACCTCCTTCAATACTTAACGGTATTGGATGGCGGGGGTCCAAACTCTTTGATCCCCTCATATGTAAGCTACTATTAATACTTTAACCCGGCTACTTAGGACTGTATCCCTGCTGACTCAGACTACTTAGCCGAGGGTAACGTCACCTTCAAAAGAGGGGCCTACCATAATATGCATTAATAACTTAATTAATTATCTTTCAATAATCCGACCCTTTAGGATTGTATCCTTGCTGACTCAAACTACTGGGTTGAGGGTAACGTCACCTTCAAAAGAGGGGCCTACTACAATAACTAAGATAATCTCTTAAAAAGTGCAAAAGTGCGGAAATAATCAAAGGTTACACTAAACACGAGTCGGAGCCAAGTGATTCATCTTGTCTATCTGTTTTTATTTTTATTTTATTTTCAGCATTTTAGTTAGTTTTTATTTTCTAGTTTAAAACCTTTTTCTAAACTTTTGATTTGATTAGACGTTGAGGATAAACCGGCACTAAAAGCTCTTGTGTCCTTGGACGATCTCGGTATCTTACCAACACTATACTATGCTCACGATGGGTGCACTTGCCCATATGTGTGTTTGGTGTTAGTAAATATCGTGTTTTATAAATTTAAAACTTGACTAACGTGTAAAAAGGGCTTAAAATATACTTAAATCTATATACCACCACACACTCATCAAGTTTTTGGCGCCGTTGCCGGGGACACAAGGATTTTAAGAAAGCTTAAAATCGACGGCCTAATCAGTTTTTCAAAACCTTTTTAAAACGCGCGCATATTTTTCTGCATTTTAGTTTAGTTTTGCATTTACAGTAGGTTGAACACGGGCCGTGCTCGCTGAACACGGGGCCGTGCTGCACATTTTTCATAAAACACCCAGTAACAGAAGCCTGAACACGGGGCTGTGCTCACTGAACACGCCCCCGTGCTCAACGAAATCAGTAACTTTAATTAAAACGCCCAGATACAAATTCTGTACATGGGGTCGTGCTTACTGAACACGGGGCCGTGTCCAGCCTCTGTTTTTGTTTTTATTTTTGTTTTCTGATCTCGAGACTTGGATGTGGTCTGCTGAGTGATTCTTATGGATCAATACTCAGGAGGTTACAACTACACCTATGAGGCGGATGATTATAGGAATAATTATTGCACTAATTGTGGTGACCCGCACTCGGTTCAATATTGTAACTTATATCGACCATCCAATTCATACACCTACTATGAGGAGCCCAGGTACGAGCCATCAACTTCATATACATCCTATGAAGACCAAAGGTATGAACCTCCTCCCTCATACTCATATTTTGATGAACCAAGGTATGAGCCTTCTTACTCATACTTTGAGGAACCAAGATATGAGCCTCCACCTTCGTATGCTTATTATGAGGAACCATGGCGTGAACAACCCACCTCATATGAGTATTATGAAGAACAAAATTACGACCCTTATCCATCATATACTTACAATGAAGAACAATGGTGTGAACCATCTACTTCCTATGAGTATTATGAGGAACAAAGGATCGAACAACCGGATTCAAGCTTTGAAAATCCCGATCCTTTTCTATAACCGAAGTGACCGATAGGATATTAGAACACCTTAAAGTTATCGAGCGTTATATAAAAGAATCTCGCGCAAGGGAAGAGGAGTCCCGCGCAAGAGAAGAATTAAATATAGAAGAGATAATTGAAAGTGTAAAAATGGAAGGACAAATAAGTGAAAAACCGACACATGAGTTAAACAACGAAAAAGGTGAGTCTGCAAACGTTAAAATTCAAGAAGAGTCTAATTGTGAAGAAATTAATCTCTTGTCACCTTCTTTTGAAAATCATTGTTTAGTTCCAACTCATGCTAAGTTTTTAAAAGAGTTAACCACTAACACTAAAATTGACAAAACGGTAAGCGTTAAGTTAACTAATGATCAAACCTCGCTAATAAAAGAAGACCCATTTGAAATTAACATTACACCGGTTCCATGTTTTTTTTTCAAAATTCATTTATTAGTAATGTCACAATTGATAAAGATCTTTGTGTTAACATAATGCCCAACTACATTTTCGAAAAATTAAGTATTAGTGATTTTTCTCCACTTCAAATACCCATTTTTTTATCCAATCGGAAAATAATAAAATCAATCGGTGTAGTTGAGGATGTCTTGGTTCAAACAAATCAAATGGTAATCCCAACCGACTTTGTCATCCTCGATGACGCTCCTCTAGTGTTGGGACGACCCTTTGTTAAAACTCACGAAGCTTTGAAAAACCGGAAGTTCAACAATCTACCTATTCAATTAGGGGCATTTAAAAAAAGTGTTGATCTTGAGCGGTCAATGAAATATCCATTCGGCAATAATGACCCCCTAATTGAAGATGAAGATGAACCACCCGATACAAGTGAAAAGTTTGACCACTTTGTTGAAGAAGAGGTCGCCATAGAACAAACTTTTAAAGTTCTTGATCAAATTGAGCAACCAAATAAGGAGTCTCCTAAAGACTCACCTCTCGAGCTCAAAGAACTTCCAAAAGGTTTGGAATATGCTTTTTTAGACAAAGATGGTAAATCACCTGTAATTATTTCATCTAAGTTAAGTAGTTTAGAAAAAGAAAAATTAATTAGTCTTTTGAAAAAACACAAAAATGCAATCGCTTGGAAGCTTGTGGACATTAAAGGAATAAGTCCATCCATGTGCACGCACAAAATTTTAATGAATGATGACTACAAATCGGTAATACAACCACAACGTCGAGTAAATCCAAATGTTCAAGAAGTGGTTAAAAACGAAGTCATCAAATTACTTGACGCCGGACTTATCTATCCTATCTCTGATAGTCCTTGGGTAAGTCCTGTTCAAGTAGTTCCAAAGAAAGGAGGTATGACGGTAATAACTAATGAAAAGAATGAATTAATACCAACGAGAACCGTCACAGGATGGAGAGTATGTATAGATTATAGACGATTAAATGAAGCAACAACGAAAGATCACTTTCCTTTACCCTTTATTGATCAAATGTTAGAAAGATTATCCGGTCATAAATTTTACTGTTTCTTGGATGGTTTTTCAGGTTACTTTCAAATCCCGATAGCACCCGAAGACCAAGAAATGACAACCTTCACATGTCCCTATGGAACTTTTGCTTATCGATGCATGCCATTTGGTCTATGTAATGCTCCCGCAACATTCCAACGTTGCATGGTAGCCATCTTCCATGACATGATAGAAAAAACAATGGAAGTCTTCATGGATGACTTTTCTATCTTTGGGGATTCATACGACCAATGCCTCGATAACCTTGAACGAATGCTATCCCGATGTGAGGAAACTAACCTCGCCCTTAACTGGGAAAAATGCCATTTCATGGTAACGGGGGGAATAGTACTCTGTCACAAAATCTCAAGCGAAGGAATGGAGGTGGATCGAGCCAAAATAGACACCATTTCTCGACTACCACCCCCATCCTCCGTTAGAGCTATAAGAAGTTTCCTAGGGCATGCCGGATTTTATAGGCGGTTTATCAAAGACTTTTCTAAAATTTCAAGGCCTCTAACAAAATTACTTGAAAAAGATGCCCCTTTCATCTTTGACAAGGATTGCAATCAAGCATTTCTAACCCTAAAGGAAATGCTAGTCAATGCACCTATCATGATAGCACCTCATTGGAAATTTCCTTTCGAAATCATGTGTGATGCAAGTGACTTTGCAGTTGGAGCTGTCTTGGGACAAAGAAAAGAAAAGCATTTCCACCCAATTTATTATGCTAGTAAAACACTTAACGATGCACAAGAAAATTACACAACAACTGAAAAAGAATTACTAGCTGTGGTATTTGCTTTTGATAAATTTCATTCTTATCTTGTTCTTTCTAAAACTATAGTCTATACAGATCATGCAGCCATTCAATATCTCTTCAAAAAGCAGGACGCAAAACCACGTTTGATTCAGTGGATTTTACTCCTCCAAGAATTTGATATTGAAATCAAAGACAAAAGAGGGGCAGAAAACACCGCAGCAGATCATCTTTCAGGCTTAGAAGACCCAACTTTGGAGGCAACCAGGGATGAGCAAATCAACGACAAATTCCCAACGGAGTCCCTAGAAATGGTGGAATACAAAGAAGAGCCATGGTACGCCGACTATGCTAACTACCTAGCTAGCGGTATAGTTGCAAAAGGTTGGCCACATCATCAAAGAAAAAAATTCTTTGCTAATGTGAAACATTATTTTTGGGAAGATCCATATCTTTTCAAAATGTGTGCCGACCAACTCATCCGACGATGCGTACATGGTAGCGAAGCACGAAGAATTCACCGCCATTGTCATGAAGGTCCATACGGAGGACATCATGGTGCCGCTAGTACTACGCGAAAGGTATTTGATTCAGGATTTTATTGGCCAACAATTTACAAAGACGCCCAAAGTCTTGTCAAGACATGTGATGCTTGCCAAAGAACAGGTAATATTTCTTCCAAAAACGAAATGCCCCAAAATGGCATTCTTGTTTGTGAAATTTTTGATGTGTGGGGACTCTACTTTATGGGACCTTTCCCACCGTCAAAAGGAAACAAATATATACTTGTGGCAGTAGACTACTTGTCTAAATGGGCTGAGGCCGAGGCACTTCCAACCAATGATGGAAGAGTCGTGGTAAGATTTCTGAAAAAATTATTCTCTCGTTTTGGCACACCTAAAGCGTTAATAAGTGATAGAGGTACCCATTTTTGCACCCATCAACTTGAAATTTTTTTAACAAGATATGGGGTCTATCACCGGGTCTCAACAGCATATCACCCTCAAACAAACGGACAAGCCGAAGTGACTAATAGAGGTTTAAAACGAATACTTGAAAAAACCGTAGGGTTAAATAAAAAGGAATGGGCAGATAAATTAGATGATGCTTTATGGGCTTTTCGAACTGCTTATAAAACAACAATAGGTACAACCCCATATAAGCTCGTCTATGGAAAAAGTTGTCACTTGTCAGTAGAAATTGCACACAAAGCCTACTGGGCAATTAAAAATGTAAACTTGGATTTAGAATTTGCTGGTAGAAATCGATTTTGTCAATTAAATGAATTAGATGAACTAAGGAATTATGCATACTCAAACTCTGAAATTTATAAGGAAAGAATGAAAAACTTGCATGACAAACATATTAAACCTAATGAATTTCGAGTAGGAGACCAAGTTCTTTTGTTTAATTCACGACTTCGACTATTTCCTGGTAAATTAAAGTCTAGGTGGTCAGGACCTTTCTCCATCACCCATATTTTCCCCCACGGTGCAGTAGAAATTAAATCTCGGAATGGAATTCCATTCAAAGTCAATGGCCAATGGCTAAAACTCTATCAAGGATTCATTGAGGATGAAGAGGAAGAAATCTCGCTTCAAACGGTCGACGAATGAAAGCATCAACATCATACCTGGTAAGTTACGAACAATTGGGAAGACATCTAAATCGGTAAGTCTTCTAACCAAATTTTTTTGGGAAACAAGGGCACTCACACGAACACTTAAAAAAAAAGTTTTTGCTCGGCACGAGGCCGTGTCCGCTGGACATGGGGCCGTGTCCGCGTGACTGTCGGGATAAATCCCCTTTCTCATAGCAGTTACACCATTCCACACGCCCCGTTTCCCCAAAAACGCTCTGGTTCAAGGCGATTTTACGCAGATTTTCGACGTCTCCTCTAGTTCTAAAAACATCAAGGTATGATTCTATCATCATTAGTAGTTAGATTTAGCACTTGCATGTAGTTAAAACATCAAAGATTTGGGGAAAAATCTAGGGTTCTTGAACTTCATCCGGATCGAACCTCACATCTTTGCTTAATTATGTTAGCATTTAGATAGATTAATGTTATAGGAAGTAAATCCACTTGCATTGTTCAAAGATTCGCCCGATTTCTCACAAAAACCTCAAACCCTTGTTTTTGAACCGAAAAAGATAAAATTGACTGGGTAAACGGTTTGTTTTGGGAAAAGCGGCACTTGGGGTTTCATTTTCGGGGGAAACCGCACCTATTGGACCAAAAATTTTCAAGTTTTCGAAACCGGGACGAAAAATGAGGTTTTTGAGTAACAGACGCCTGGACACGGGGCCGTGTCCGCTGAACACGGGTTCGTGTCCAGTTCGCTGTTTGCAGTTTTGTCCGAAAAATTCCACTGTTTCATGCTAACTTTCGGTGTATTCTTTCAGATGTCGAGGAAATTCACAAGGTTTAACGCAAATGAGCTCGATGCTAGGGCAAGATATGAAATACTCCAAACAAGACCGGAAGAATACCCGAGACAAGTATGCACGGATCTGTTAGCCATGGTGAACCAACTTGACCGGTTTAACAACCTTGTTACCGGCCCGCTAAGAGTAGCCTTAACCACTCGACTTCGATCAGTCCACGAGTGCACTATGGAATTCTATAGCACCTTCACGTTCAATTCAAGGTGCGACCCATTTGACAATGATGGGGTAGCATTCCGATGTGGTGGAACTAGGTACTCGATATCAATGGCACAATTTGGGTCGATAGTCGGGCTGTATGCGGAGGAAGATGCGGGTAATGAAGAAAAGACCGGAGGGGTGCGAGATTTGGATGAAAACGAGCGCCAAGTCGCTTGGGCTCAAATTGGAGAAGGGCACTACAACCCGAGCAGTACTAAGAGCACTAAGTTGAGGGACCCACTTTACCGTTACATCCATAGGGTCCTCGCTTACTCTCTTAGCCAAAGGCATGATAGCAGTGGCGTTGTTGGGTTGAGAGATTTGGTGGTCCTTCATTGCATTCATAACCGCAGACACCTAGATGTTCCATACCTCATGCTCCGTAACATGCATCTGAACCGGCTTGCTACTTCACCAACCCCTATCTTCTTCGGGGGGTGGATATACCGTCTCTTCAAGCACTTTGTAAACATACCTAGGTCCTTTGAAAGGAGTCCATGGTCGGGAAGGGTAGACATACACATCTGCCACTCCATGAGCTTGATTTATGAGGCTGAAGACGGGACAGTTAGCTTCCAAAGGATGCAGGGGCATGCATGGAACCCGCAAGAGGCACTTGTCCTTCACGCTCCACAGCACCATCAGTACCAGTATCAGCCCCACGATGATCCGGGCCAATCCTCCTCACAAGGAGGTGGTTTTCCTAACTTCCAAAGTTTACATGATTTATTGCAGGAAAACCTCATGTGCACCAGGAACACCTATAACATGGCGAGCAACACGTATGCCCGGGTTGGAGCAATCGAGAGAAACATATCCGATATCCAAGATGATATTGGGAATATCCGGGAGTACATTGCGGGGCATGGTGGAGATGGTGACGACGAGGACATGGACTAGGCGGGAGGAGTAGAGGCAGAAGCGGTTGGTTGATGATCCCACAGGTTAACCCCCTTTATCTTGAACAATTTCCGGCCTGCGTGCCGTGTGTTGAACAATTTACTTTCTTTTAACCCTTTTTACTTTCTGCATTTGTTTTTCTTTTTAACTTTGTGATGTGGATGTTGACTTTGGTAATTTAGGATGTTGGATATAGTTTGGTGTAGTGGTTATTGTTAAAACAGGTACATACGAGGCTTAGAGCACTAAACTTAAGTACTACTTAAGCCGGGATAGGAAAACCGGAGCCAGAAACCTGTTTTTCAAACTTTGCAGATTGTCTACACGGGGCCGTGTCCATCCGACACGCCCCCGTGCCCACTACCCCAGACCTGCTGTTTGTCTTAGTCTGCAGAATTTCGCCAGACACGGGGTCGTGCCCAGTAAACACGCCCCCGTGTCTACCTTCTGTAAGTTCTTCGTTACTGGCACCTGAACACGGGGACGTGTCCATTCGACACGGGGCCGTGTCCAGACTCCCAGTAACACAAATTTTTGTTTTTTCACACCCTTTTATACATTCAATCAACCTAAAAACTTATATTTGGGACACATTGAGGACAATGTGTAATTTAAGTGTGGGGGGGGGGGGGGGGGATGCTAAAACTTTGAATCTTGCAAGTCCTAACTACAAGCCTTACACAAAACTCTATTGGAACCGCTAATCACCCCAATTTTTTTCAAAAATTTTCATTTTTTTACTTGTCTAGGTTTAACTTGGGAATTTCAAGTTCTAAAAAGGTTATATTTTTATAAATTTACAACCGATAGCGTCGTGATAAAAAGAACCAACATAAGAAAATTATGAAACGGCATGACAAGCTTAGTTAAAATTTGATTTTATATACTTGATCACATAAAAACCCATTCCCACAAAAGTGAGTTTTGAGCCTTTATTGAGCATACAAATATATATCTTTAAACTAAATGCTCATTTTTCGTTTCTTGTGTGAATAGCCGCTTGGTTCTTACGACTCTAGAACTTGCCACGACCCAGTCCTTACCAACTTAAACCCGAGTAAGTAAATGATGGAGGCATTATTTTTTTACCACCTACCCAAAATCCCCCTAGTTAGCCCCTTTGAGCCTAAACCTTTTCATTTCATAACCCAAACCAAACACCCTTTCACCTACCAAAACCCTTTTTATTTTTAACCTTTTGTTTTAGTAACAAGCTCGGTATTTCGTATGACTTTTCAAAAAAAAAAAAAAAAAGAAGAAGAATGTTGATGATGAAGCAAAAGAGAAATAAACAAACAAGTTTATCAAAAATAACTTTGTTTGAATAAAAGCTTCATCAAAATAAAAGTTGCAAAAATCAAAAGTTTTACGAAAACCGACGCTTGTTACGCTTTTCGCCCTTTCACTAACCACTAACCCAACCACCTACCTTTAACCCAAGCCTAACCCTTCACCCCAAAAAGTCCTCTTGATATTTACAAATGTAAATAGTTAAAAAGGAGGAGGACTGATTACTTGGAAAGCTTATGGTAGGAGTAAGTTCCATGCCGCTCTCGAGTGATTCACTAAAATACATTTTCGGCTTAATGTTGAGTGATCTCCGTGAGGTATGTGAACTTGTATATAAATGGAATTTTAAAGAGGCATGTTATGCCCTAATAAGTGATTTATCTTATGAAAAGTTTTAAATAAATCATGACGAATATGATTGTAAATAAATAAAAAAATAAAACTTGATAAAGAATCTTGGAAATCCCGACACTCTATGACAAGCCCAAAAACCTTCTCTTCTACCCATTCCATTTGGGAGTGTAAAGCCACATTATAAAGAGTTTTGCTTGAGGACAAGCAAAGATTCAAGTGTGGGGGTATTTGATGTGTGAAAAATGCAACATATAAATTACATCAATTGTGGCATAAAACTAACCCTTTTTTAGTACTAATGTTGGAAAAAGTGTGCTTTTGTCTTCCTTTTGTATTTTTAGGATTAAATGAGCTCTAATTAACAAAAGAAGCAAAAAGACAGCTAAATCTAACATAAATACAAGAAAAGGAACAAACGTGACATGCCCGACCCCACGACAGCATCTTCCCAAGCAAAACAAGAAAACAGAAGGCTGAACACGCCCCGTGCTCAGTGAACACGGGGGCGTGCCCAAGTCCCAGCAGAAAAGACAAAGTTGTAGAAGCTTCTATTGCCCACCACGGGGCCGTGCTCAGCGGACACGGGGCCGTGGTCAACTATAAGATTCGCAGAATAGAGGCAAATCTTGATAGTACAGATATGCTTCTGCACACGGGGGCGTGCCCAGCGGACACGGGGGCGTGGTCAACTAATGCAGACAAACTGCATTTAATGAAGACAGAGAAGAGGATGGACACGGGGCCGTGCCCGAACTTCTGTTCGGCCTATAAATAGGAGTGCTTGGCTCAAGTGCAAATCATCCCTTGGCACACCACCTCTCTCACACTTCACCCACCACCCACCACCACCATAACACCATCATCCACCACCATCATCCATTGTCCATCATAGAGTGTGTGAGTCGTCTCGGAATCCAAGATTGATCGTAAGAGTTCTTGACAATCAAGGCCATGTTTGCCTAATTCTCTTACATCACTTGGTGAAGACAAAGTGTCTAGTGTAATACTTTTTATTTTCAATCTTTTCGCACTTTTTACTTGGTTATGTATTAATGACTTTAATAACTAGTTTCTTATGTTGAAGGTGATTTTTCCTTATCGTTTGTCCGTGGTGTCTTTGCATTATTTTACTATCTATATAAAATAAAAGATTTTCACCATTCATATCTCCACGGTCTATATGGAGGTATGTTGGCTACCTGGTCGGGGGTTAAGGGAACGGTTTGGTAAAAGTCTTGCCTTGTTCAGTGTATAGATCCTGCAAGGACCTGGGTCAAATTTAGTAGGACCTCCTTCAATACTTAACGGTATTGGATGGCGGAGGTCCAAACTCTTTGATCCCCTCATATGTAAGCTACTATTAATACTTTAACCCGGCTACTTAGGACTGTATCCCTGCTGACTCAGACTACTTAGCCGAGGGTAACGTCACCTTCAAAAGAGGGGCCTACCATAATATGCATTAATAACTTAATTAATTATCTTTCAATAATCCGACCCTTTAGGATTGTATCCTTGCTGACTCAAACTACTGGGTTGAGGGTAACGTCACCTTCAAAAGAGGGGCCTACTACAATAACTAAGATAATCTCTTAAAAAGTGCAAAAGTGCGGAAATAATCAAAGGTTACACTAAACACGAGTCGGAGCCAAGTGATTCATCTTGTCTATCTGTTTTTATTTTTATTTTATTTTCAGCATTTTAGTTAGTTTTTATTTTCTAGTTTAAAACCTTTTTCTAAACTTTTGATTTGATTAGACGTTGAGGATAAACCGGTACTAAAAGCTCTTGTGTCCTTGGACGACCTCGGTATCTTACCATCACTATACTACGCTCACGATGGGTGCACTTGCCCATATGTGTGTTTGGTGTTAGTAAATATCGTGTTTTATAAATTTAAAACTTGACTAACGTGTAAAAAGGGCTTAAAATATGCTTAAATCTATATACCACCACACACGCATCACGGGGCGCGACAACCACCCTTGAGTTCATCGCGGGCCGCAACAGCTAGCCACTAGGACTCACCTGGTGATGCCACGTGGCGCAATGCGTGTCGAGGCTTGTTGTCCACTCAGCCAAGCTAGGCCCTACTCTACCTCGTTCGCGGGCCGCGAAGACATTGTCTTCGCCTCTCGCGGGGCGCGACAAAGTAATGATCAGGCACTATAAATAGGGGATCACGGCTTCAGTTCACAATTCGCTCATAACTCGATTTTCTCTCTTAATTCTGAATTAATATAATTCTGCTCGGGCATTATACCCCCTAATTAGCGAAGCTCTGCCTCGTTGTAAGTATTTTAACCCCCGGTTACGTATTAGATACGCTGCCCGATTGATCTAGTGCTCCGTAACGGCTGTCGAGGCTCTGCCTGACGTAGTCGTTGGAGTTTCTGTCTCGGGGAGGGTATAACTAATGTAAATTGGGTTATTATACTAACAGGTGTGCATTGTTCAATTAATAGATTATAACCAGGAATACACAAAGGAAATATCTAAAGTAGCAATGTGAGTAATCTCTTTTTTGTAAACTGTTTTTACAAACCCTCAATGTTTTAAATTATAATTAAGCAGTGATTGAGTATTTGTATTCTACAATTATCGTCGGTATGTTGGGGTTTTGTATACAAAATTTGTTACTACACTGTAAGTAGTAACATGACCACAAGTCGGGTTGACAGTACTGTGGGTGGTAATTAAAGTAGATGGAAACAAATGTAATTGCGCGACCGCCCTCAATACTGTAAAATGATAAAACTTGTTTTGATTAAACTGGGATTCACTCGCCAGTATTTCATGCTAACAAAAAATTTTTAAACGCATTTCAGGTAACAAAATGTGAAAGCAAAATAGAAGCCAGCTGGAGAGCACTGAAGGCTTAGAAAAGTGGCTATAAAAGTTACCTAAATAAAAATGAGATTTTGTTTTCAATAATTAGGGTTTATCCCTATAAATGTATTGCAAAGAAAACTTGGGTTTTATCCCATTTATCTATTTTAAACATTTTGGTGTTTAACTCTGATAAAAATATTTCCTAACTACGGTCCTGATGAAAATTTCCGCTGCCAAATTAATAAACACCAATACCATCTGACTGGTTCGCGGCTCCCGCTCCCAGGGTGGGGTCAGGGGCTGTGACAAAGATCAATCCTAAAAACATGTGGAATGATCCAAACGGTTCTTGAATTTCTATATAAACCCAAGAATTCTCAAACCCAACTTGCTCATTTCCTCTCAAATCTGCTCTTGAAGCTATCCCTCTGGTTGAAGGCTTCAAATCTTCAGTTTTCTTTGTTCTTGATCCAAGCTTGGACACTTTGTAAGTCTCCTTCATGCTTGGTTATGCATTTCAAGCATGAAAGTCAAACAGTGTTTGACTTTCTGCTTTGACCAGGTTATGGTCAACACAAAGTTCGTTTGAACTTTGCAACGTCAGCGTAATCATGATGGTTATAGTCCCTTGTGACTATGCCTACTGATTACCACGTTGATTAGGCGTAGTGACAAGTCAAAGTTTCGGTCAAAATGCTTATTTATGCGCATTTTGCAACGAAGCTATTTTCGAGTATCAAAACACTTTGTTTTGATATCAAACTTCTTTTCTAACTTAGTTAAACATGTTTTAACATGTTTAACTCGTCACTTTTAGTCTAGTGCTTATATAGGGTCGTAAGATAAGCGGTTTAAACAACCGCTTAGACTTTCGAACCCGACCCGTTTGGTCGATCATTAGGATCCGACCAAACATATTTTATGACCATAGTTGTATATGGAATAACCTTTCGAGGTTATACCTTATGGTCACTTCGTTTAGTTAGTTGTATGATAGGTAATTTATATGCCTTAGGAAAATGACCAAAATGCCCTTTTTACGCATAATTTCATTTTAAGCATATGTAACCTAAATTTTGACATCTAAACTGATTATGCAATGTTATTAGACATGTTAAGGCATATAATACTTGTCATAGGACTAGTTAGGCGGTCCGAACGCGCTTTTGCGAGAACGACACGTTAAAGTAGCATAAACTACCTTAACGAGTCGTAACGGGTCGTAAGCACTTAGGATAGGTTCCGATTTAGAATGTAGGCTTTGTTAAACCATATTATATGAGTTCCAACACTCATTTGGTTTACGAAACCTCATTCTGTCCGATCTTCCGATTTAGGTCCGGTTTATTAACGTAGTTACCTATATTAGGTGCCGATTGATTTCCGTGATCTTTTAAGCGTTATTTGGTTGTCATTTCAAAATTTCTAAGAAATATAAAGTGAGTACATAGTCCCCTCTTTTACCATTTTCAAATATTTTGGGGTGATACACATGGGCCTACTTGTTACTTTCGTGCTTTCATGACATATACTTGCTATGTTCATTAGTACCCATATAGTACATGATTTCCGTTATGCTTTGCTATGTGTGTTGATTGAGAATGCTAGCACATTGATTTCATAAAAAATTTTGTTACATATGTTTACTTAGCATATGAACACATTGATTTACATTACATTCCCACTATGTGTGTGTTACTGAGCATGCTAGCACATTGATTTACATTACATTTCTGCTTCGTATGTTTACTTAGCATACTTAGTACATTATTTTCACATAACATGCTTACATTTGGTATGACATTTGGTTTGTTTAACGAAACTAAAATACGTTCATTAACACTGATCACGCCGCTCGGTAGTATGTAATGGTACCATAGGAATTGACAACTCCCACTCATTGAATCCTAGGTTTGTTTGGACGTAAGGAATGACAGAATCCGAAAACATTTTTGATAAACCTTTAATTTGTTTAAGGGTTTGTCCGACAGTCTCAAGGCTTGAATGTATACGATAAACAATACCGCATAAATGTTTGTATCAGTAAAGCATTGATTTTGCAAAACATAATTTTTGACATAAACTATGATTTATTCAAATACATTGTTTTGTACATTTTACCTATGGGGTTGAGTAAATACTTTTTTATTCACCATACATAACATTTGATTATACATTAACATATACATATGGGATTGAGTAAATACTTTTTTATTCACCATACATTGATTGTATACATATGGTTTGAGTAGATAATTTTTACTTGCCATACATAACATTTGATTATACAAGATATGATTTACATTTGACATTAGACATTGTTTACACATAAACATCATGACATTGGTTTAAACAAAACATTTTGGTGGTTATTTGGTAAGTGATTTAAATAACGAGGCGATGTGTAATATGATAAAAGCATGGTGGATACGCCACTGGTACTTCCTATATATAAGTGCTTTTATGATATTACATATGGTAGCGTTATCTAAATCATTTCGACAAAGACATGTTACATTTTATACAAATGACATATTTTCACAAGACATTGTTTTACAAACGACATAATTTATACAAATTCATTTTCACTTGATTATTTATTTAACCATGCAATATTCTTTTATATCATCTGATTTTCTTATCGATTTTCGTATGATTAATAAAAGAAAACATTTTCATAAGGTTCATGACTACTTTTTGTTAAACAATTCTTTTAACTTACAAGTCATGAATCCTGCATCAACAAAACCTATGTATCTCACATGTATTTTTATGCTGACGTACCTATTTTCACATGTGTTTTCAGGAGCTAATGCATGATATGGATCGTGATACACTTAGGCGGACTCGGGCCTTAGTGACTTAAAAGATGCAAGAATAGTTTAACTTATGTTATGTTATCTTTGTTTTAAGACAATGTAATCTTTTTAATTCAAATAAAATGAAACTTTAAATACCATGGTTGTGAAACAATAATTATGTCGCTCCGCTCCCCGACGTTTCCGCCGCGGTTTGTTGTTTTATGCGGTCGGGGTGTGACAAATGTTGACAACTTCAGCACCACAGACTCTATCTTTTACTCTAACAGACTCCCCGTGGATCTGCTTACAACTCCATCTGCTCCCGCTTTCGTTTAACTCTTTCTTCAGGCTCCCCCTTGCTTTAAGCTTCCGTGCTTTCAGCTACTAGGATCGACACCTGACTCTTTGAATACAAGTTCCCCCTTTCTTTGTGCTCGTCTTCAGACTCCCCCTTAGCCTTAGCTATTAGGATCGTAATCTGGCTTATCATATGCAAATCTAACAATTTCAAAACAATTGTAAGATGTTTGACAATTTAAGTCCAAGACTGAAAACCTAGCTCTAAACACAAATTTTTAACAGTTAAAGCCATTTAGGTTCTCTCAGGATTAAT
Source organism: Helianthus tuberosus (assembly GCA_030545235.1). NCBI lineage: Eukaryota > Viridiplantae > Streptophyta > Magnoliopsida > Asterales > Asteraceae > Helianthus > Helianthus tuberosus. The sequence continues at coordinate 209,980,680 of CM060441.1, read as the reverse complement.
GATCTGGCCCTTAAACACAGATATTCAAAATCAGTAACCTGGCTCTAATTATAGATGTAACAATATGTAAATATCCAGGATTTCTTGACTCTTCTCCCTCTATCAAATAACTATATAAATTTGACAATTTAAGCATCCAAAATCCTCACAGATAATCATCCAAGTCCAACTTAATGACATTGGAGATTTCACAAACTGTTTTTAGATTTTTCATGTAAAACTTCAAGTTTCAAATTAATGAACTTATTTATTTTCAGAAACATGTTCAGCATACTCAGATCTTGAAACTCAACTTTCAGACACCGGTTATCGAAAATAATGTAGAAACAAAATCTTTTTGAATTTTTCAAAGAATATGCTAAAACACGACTAAAATCTTTTTGTGATTTTTCTTTAACAAAAAGCAATAAAGAAATATTTACAGACATATTTTTGTTTGAGTTTGTATCAGAGGATCATATCAGTTTATGACAAATCACTAACACCGTTGAGCTATAAACACTTTAATTTCTAAACGATTCACCTAGATTGTCAGTATAGTAATCCACTTAAATTTTCACGCAAAGTTCAACTGATTCGAGATACATGATTTAGTGTTTTAGAAACGTAACTTATTCGCGTGTCCCACCTCAGAATATACTCCCGTATCAAGATTCCCTAGATTCAGTCTTACAGGTGAGTTTACTATATTGATAACTGTACTATGGGTTAATGCGAGACCTTGAGAGTTCAGGTATGAACTACCGTTCAGTCAAAGAGATGAAGGCTGGACTTTAAGTGTGTCCCATTTAGAGATTTTCTTTACAACTGCACTTGATTTATATCTTTCGATATTTTCTCAATTTTTATGCAGAGGGAAAGCTTTTTAAAGCGCGTAAAGTATTATACAAGGTCTAGGCCATTGCTCACGCAAAATCAGAAGACCAGGTATAATACCCCAGATATCAAACAGTATAATGACCTAGTATCTCAGAATCAGGCAACCTATCAAACGAGATTTCAGGGTTACCCATATATCCGAGAGATGTTCCCCACAAAATAAGAAAGTTATTGATATTTAGGTTTATATCTCGAAATCAATCTATTAAATGTGTAAAAACCTACTGGCATATCATCAGTGAGACCATTTATCACATTTGACTTTCCATTTCTTTAGCGTACTGTGATTGTCTACTGATGTACTATCATTTCCTCATTTTACACAAAAAACTCATTTTTAAGTTTTCTATTGTTTTTTGCTTTTTCAAATTTTCAAATGTTTTTGTATTTTCAAAATTCTTACTCCCGCTAAAATTCAAAATATTTTAAAGAAAATTTGACAAACCGATGCAGATAGCTTTATCTCGCCATCCATTTTCTGCTTCACATGCTCTATTTTGCAGAAAATACCCTCATGATTTACAACACATTGATTTTTAACAATGTTAAAACCATTTAATCATTTGTGAAACAGTCATGTTTGTTCAGCCATGAGGGTTTCGGCATATTCAATCAAAACATCTTTTTGTAAAATTTTTGATTTTTGACAAATTTAAAACACAAACATATTTTTTCATTTTTCAATTTTGACAAAATAAAAAGATATTTTTGGTTTTTAATTTTTTCTATTTTTAGGGTTTTTGATTTATGGTTTATTTATGTACAGAAAACAAACAAACTCCCTGTTTTCACTTGCAGGGATCTGCCTCCTTTTGTGCCAGGCTGGCCCCCTCCTCATATTGACACTCAGCTGTCTTCAGGAGCACCTGCACATTCAACTGACTTAATCACTTGAATAATGCGACCCAAGCCTGTTTAACCTTGGGTATTTTAACATAATACGAACCATTCAACTTCGGAAAATCTTTGCCATTTTTAACAAACATTTTTTCGTTCTTATTTTCAACCTTCTTGGTTGAATCGATTTCCTTTTGTCACTTACAGAAGTCTTTGTCTTTGCCACCCAGATTTGTCTTTTTAAAACATTCATTTGATAAAATCTTGAACCGTTTTGAATGTTTTGTTTTGGCAAATCGGTTTTAGGTTTCCAAAATTGGTGTGGCTTTGTCAAATCAGCCGTTGTTTTCCAACTTTGTTTAGTCTTAAATCTGGGTGTCTTTGGCTTCCAAGTTTGTTGTGATTCAATCTTTGATATTTTCGACTTCCAAGTTTGTTTTGATTCAAACTTGGTTGACTTCTGATTCATAACATCAAACTTTTTTTTTTCCCAACACCAACATGTTTAAAATTTGTACACTTGCGACCAATATGTCCAATTTGATCACACTTAAAGCATTTTCTCTTTGAAACATCTTTGATCTGTTGTTGTTGTTTCTTTTTAGCATAGAACTCTTCATTAGACTGTCTCCTAAATTTGAATTCTTTCTCTTCCTCAGAACTTGTTCCGTGAACAAAATTCATCTTTTTCTAAAGATTTCTTTTGTCAAACCTTTTTTGATTTTGTTTCTTTTTATAACCCAACCCAGCTTTCATATTTTTCTTTTTGTAACCAGGTTTGTTATAAAAAGTATTTTTACTCTTACTAGCAAATTTGTCAATTTCTGATTTCTATCAGTTTGAAAACTTTGTCGATTTTCTCTTAAATCACATTCTGAATCGGAACTTCAATGTCTGAGAATAATTTGTCCGATCCAATCATGGTATAGGCCAATCCTATCAGATCATCATTTGCATTTTTATCAGATTTTGAATTTTTAAGATAACTTTCATGAAAAATTCCCTCATTTTTATCATGTGATTCGGACTTATCTGTTTTGATAGAATCATCTTGCAAAACACTTTCAACGACCTTACCTACCACCTCTGAATCACCAGTATCATCAGATTTGAAATAGTTACGTCAATATTTTCTGGCAATTGATCAACTATGTTGAAAGCTTTTTCCACCTTCTCGTCATCATAGAATGTGAACTTTATCTCAAACGATGGTGGAACCTGATGATATTCTGAACCGATACCTTTCTTGTTTCTTTCAGAATTTTTATCATCCAGTTTTATGTTGAAAATACGTTCAAGAACATATGATGAAGCGTGATAACTATGCAACTTGTTATTATCTTATTCTAAATCAACCATTTTACGTTTAAGTTCAGCAACTTCTTCAATATATGAATTTACAACTTGTTGTTTTATTTCATACTGATTTTTAAGCGTTTCTGATGTTTTAGAACATTGTGAAAGTCTAGATTGTATAAGTTTTATTTGGCTTTTTACAGCTTCATATAATTCTTTCGTAATATGATATGCAAGTTTTATTGAATCATATTCTTTTTTCATTTCTTGAACTGCATTTTCTTTTTGCAAACACTTTTCAGTCATTGCTGAACACTTTTGTTTCAAAATTTCCTTTTTCTTTTTCAAAAACTTTACATTTTTGTGTCAGCTTTTCATCGTTATCTTTTAAAAACTTTTCATTTTCAAACATTTCTTTGCATTTATCTTTGAAAACTCTTTCAATTTTAGAAAATTCCATATCTCTGGTTCTGAATTTTTCATCTTTTTCAGTACAAGCACTGCACGTTTCCATGCATTTCTTGCACTGTTCAAGCGTTTTATTTAACACTTCTGAAGATTCACTTGGAGTTATTACCTTAGTTTCTGGAACCTCGGCTTCTTTTGCCGTCTGCTTCTGATCTTCTTCCTTCACCTACTCTTCTTCAGCAACAACTTCACGAACCGGCTTTTCCGGTTTTTCATCAACCTTCTCCTGATTTTCTCCACCTGTTTCTTCTTATTTCTTCTTCAAGCTTTCATCATCCTGCTGTTTTTCAGCAATAACTTTCTTTGCTGGCTTCTGACTTTCTTCACCAGCTGCTTCTTTTTCTTTCATCTCTTCATTCTTCTGTTCATCACTGCCTTCCTCTGCTGTTTTCTTCAATTCATCTACCAAATTCTCAACAGTCTTCTGTAGCCTCTCTTCATCTCTCTTCTTCAAACTAGATGTCATCACTCCCCTGATTATCTTGTCAAGCTTTTTCAGATAATCTTTATCTGCTGCTTTCTTCGAATAGAACTCTCGAGACAAAGGAATAACAGCAAGTACATCATTCTACACCACTTTGCTTGACTCAACTACCGGATCTCCTTTGCGATTGATGTAACATTCTCTTTTCTTGTCCCATCTACCATAACTTCTAGCTTCTTCGTAGTCTTTTTGCATTTATTCTATTCTATAATCCGCAAAACATCTTTCTTTGTACGTTTTCTATTTAAGGATTTCTTCTTTAGTTTTTGGTTTTTCTTTAGCAACCAACGCTCTTTTCTCTTCCTTTATGTATTTATTCCAGTTAAACCCTTCATCATCATGAATTTTCTAGGGTCCGGTTTATCATCGTAAACCGTCATCAAAGCTTTTTTTTTCTTTTGATGAACCTTCAGTAATCTGCTATACATTTGCTCTGGACGTATGCTCACTGTTTTTATGATAAATGTCCTTTTTGTAGTACTCGTCATTGAATGGATTACCATGATCAGCTACTTCTCGGTTAACACACTCTCTTTTGAAATGACCCTTCTGTTTACACCGGAAACATGTGACTTTCGACTTGTCAAACCCTAGCTTGGTGCTAATCAAACCTCCAAGATCCTGTCTGCCTGTTATCTCCATAAAATGTTGTGCTCTTCTAATGCCACTAGCCAAACACCATCTGATATCAATAAGTTCCATCTCCTCCGGATCTATCTGGTCATAATCTTTTTTTGTCAATTCTGGATTTCTGATTCTCCCTTCTACCAGACTCTCGTATGATTCCAGATCGATGCTAAGAAATTCATCTGTTGTTTAGAAGCATTGATACTCATTGTTGGAGAATTTTTAGCTTCAAAGCAATGTTACAGTGAATTTCAAATGGTTATGCGGTATCTGATGTTGTTGAAGAAGAATGATAACCTAGATTGTAACTTATGAACTACCTTTCGGTGAATCTTTTGACTTTTCAACGCTGAAAGCTGTACCAATCTTTGGTGACAGATTGGTTGAAGGTATGCTTCCCCTGTAGTAAAGACCCACAATTTGCTGATAAGTAGAACTGCTCATTTTGTTCTGTTTTTGCAACTCCAATTCACGACTCTCAAGCTTCTCAATCAATGTATCCAAAGTAATCTCATCAAACTGTAAATCATTTTTCAAAATGAAGACAAATGTCTGCCAATGATCTGCACATGGTAAAGCTTCAATAACTTTGTCAATGATTTCTTCTCTGGTTTTTGTAATTCCAAACCTGTCAAGTTCAATTTTAAGATGACAAAATCTCTCAATCATTTGTCTCACAGTTTCATCCTTTATGCAATCAAACAGATCAAATTCTTTCTTGAGTAATGATATCTTGTTCTTTTTTATTTGTTTTCCTCCCTTAGCTTTCACTCACAATGCTTTTTCCCTCACAAACTTTTATGACCCGTCATGATTAAGTAATGCAAAGATATCATCTCTGATTGATTGATTAATTAACGCGATCATCCTTTGTTCATGAGAAAATGTTTTTTTGTCTTCTGTTTCTAAGTCTGCCATTGGAATTTCTTCATTTTTATCATTTCTTGGCCTTTTATACCCGAATTCCATACAAAACCAACTCTCATGAGCATATGCTTTTGCCCAGTTAATAAACCTCTCTTTCCACCAGGTATAATCTTCAATATTATCAAGTTTCGGTGGTTTTGAGTGAGTTCCATAAAAGTTTTCATGTTTTATATTATCTGTTATAACTTTCGAAATACTTTTTGGTGCAACTGTAGTTTTTTCGGATTACTCGGAAGTGAACGCATTATAAATCTCGTTGTAAAATTCTTTAGCAATGATTACTTGCAAACACACAATCAAACACTTGATCAAACTTGAAAATTAAGCAAACACAAACTTGATCAAACCTCAGTTCGTACGAAGCTATCGGGTTCGTACAAAGCTACAAGTAATCCGGTTCGTACGAAGCAACAAAACTGAGTTCGTACGAAGGCACAAACTCTGGATTCGAATGAAGTAAAAATCTCTGGGTTCGTATGAAGCTTCCCTTTATGGGTTCGTATGAAGGCGCAAATTATGGGTTCGTATGAAATAACAATCATTGGGTTCGTACGAAGCTTCGTGGGTTCGTACTAACGCAGTTCCGTAACAACAACCATGTTTTTCTTTGATTTGATGACAATTTTGTTAGAATTTTGATTTGAAACTTTAGAGGATTTGTAAAAACTGATATTCGCACATCATACTGAAAATTTAGCCAATTTTAACCGTGGAAACTTCATAGATCTAAGTTTTAAGTTTAAAAAAAAATGTGAAAAAGAAATGTAGAAGAAGATGTATGTAGATGAAGATGAAATCAGCTTTGATGAAGATGAATCTGCTTGAATCTTCGTGTTTTCAATCCGTGCAAATAATCACCCGCTCTGATACCACTTGTGGATTCGCTCCGAGGATCGATTCCTTGACCGATGAATGCGATGAACACATATCTTGTGCGGAATCCAAGTACGTGTGTAGATCAGACACAAAGAAGTAATTATAAGTTGTTTTCTATTACCGATATAACAGTTAACACCACGAAAACAAACAAGCAGAGCTTCGCCTCTCAATGCTCAAAATTACCAATGAACAAGACCCTAAACCTCTATATATAGTTGTGGTGGCTTCGTACGAAGCTGTTATATCTCCCTTCATACGAAGTGTGTCTCTTCGTACAAGTGATAGACATTATGCACTCACAAATTTTAATAAGTTTACTTTTTAATTTTCATTATTTATGCTTACATTTTTATATAATTATTATTATTTGGCCCAGCTTTTAGTTTTTTTTCCTTTACACTTTATTGGCCTCTCAACTTTGGTAATAACATGTTTAGCCCTTTAATTTAATAGGGTTTTCTTTTCTTATTTTTCATTATTTACCCTTACACTTTATTATGATTACCATTTGAACCTTTAACTTTTTGTTTTTTTTCCTTTACACTTTATTGTAATTATTATTTAGACCTTTAACTTTTAGTTTTTATTTCCCTTACACTTTATTATAATTACCATTTGAACCCTTAATTTTTTGTTTTTTTTCTTTACACTTTATTGTAATAATTATTTAGACCTTGAATTTTTAGTTTTCTTTTTCTTTACACTTTATTGTAATGGTTGTTTTGACCCTGAACTTTAAGTTTTTTTTTCCTTTTAATTATTTTTTAGGAAAACCGGATTTAAATAAGCACAACTTTCTCAATTTGGCTGATAATAATCTCAACTCAGTTATTGGCCGATAATAATTCGAACTGGTCCACTTTTGGCCTATAATAGTCCGCCGTTAAAAATAGCTTAATGGAGTTAAGCTTTTTTCCGAATTACAAACTGATGTTTTATGGATTTTGATCAGAACGAGGATACGAGTCGATTTATGTAAAACTTACCTCGACACGATGCTTCAAACGACTTGATTTTTGTTAATTATAAGTTTAAACACCCGAATTGAAGCCCATTTTCGTCGTTTGGGGCAGTATTTCGAGGTAAATTTTACATCAATCAACTCGTATCCTCGTTCTAATCAAAAGCCCTAAAACATTAGTTTGTAATTCGGAAAAAAAACTTAACTCCATTAAGCTATATTTAACGCGGACTATTATCGGCCAAAAGTGGACCAGTTCGAATTATTCTCGGCCAATAACTGAGTTGGGACTATTATCAGCCAAATTGAGAAAGCATGGATTATTTAAATCCAATTTGCCTAGTTTTTATCTTGTCTTTTTAGTTTTTTTCTCAACATAATGTTTTTTAATTTCATATGTACCTTTGTAAGTAAGTTATTTTACTTTCGTTCTGAACCCGTCACGGGTATTCGTCTTTATGGTTTTAACGAGTGCCGATATATATAATGGATTGAATCGATAACTGTTCTTCGACTTTTAAATATATTGCCCCGACGCATTATTAATCATTATTACATTCACTACGACACTACGCATATTTGTTTATATAGATTCTTTTAACTTTCTGTTTAAAATTGGTTGAATAAAAAAGGTGGGCACACGTGTGTGTGTGTGTGTATATATATATATATAGAGGCTGGTTATTGTACAATGGCCTTTATCGTACAATATGTACACGATGTCCACAGCCGTACGATCATCTATCATTTAAAAGCGGGCATAACTAATTTATATGATTAAATTAATCAAATTAATATATATAAATCATACCACCAAGGTTAAAATCGTCATTGCGAAATCATAATCCCTGTAAATCAGCGAAGATACTTCAAAATCAATCATACCCTAATTCAAAATCAAAAACCTTACATTCTTCTTCCCCAACCTCCATTCGACTCTTCCGGTTCGATTTCAACGAAGGTTAATGAGTTGGGAGCAACGGAGCAAGTCCAACAACGATGACTACAATCAAAGAAGATGAATCAAGGTTATTGATTATGGGTATGTTTGGCAAAAGTAGCTGGTGACTGGTGGCTGGAAGCTGGTAGCTGTAGCTGTAGCTTTTTAGATATATTTGGTGTTTTGGCAGAGTAGTTGGAGCTTTTAATAAAATGTATAAAACGACCAAAATGGACATAATTAAAAATTTAAAAAGTTTGTGCATTAAAAAGTTCATTATCTTTAGAGATTAAAATGGTCATTTTTCCCTAAAAGCTTGTAGCTCCTTTTAAACGCTACTAGTAGGAGCGTTCAACCAAAATTTTCAAGCTCCTTCAACCAAACAAGGCTTTTTATTGAGTAGGAGTTTTTTCTTAAAAGCTTAAAGCTATAAGCTCCTAAAAGCTGCATGCCATTTTGTATTATTAGTTGTGTTTGGTAAGGGTTTTGATAAGGGTTTTGTAGGACATATGCGATTTTGTATTATTAGTTGTGTTTGGTAAGGGTTTTGTCTAATACATGCGATTTTATATGATTAGGGGGTTTTGATAATGGTTTAGTGTGATACATGCGATTTGGTATGATTAGGGGGTTTTGATTAGGTTATATCTTCGTTATAATTCTTATAATATGCGAAATAGATGTAAAAATTAGTTGTGTTTGGTAAGGGTTTTGTCTGAATATGCAAATTATGAAAACAGGGTTTTACGCTATATGCGAAATACATGTGAAACTATTAGCTTATGTCTTGGTTATGATTCTTATAATATGCGAAATAGATGTAAGAGTTATGTTTGGATTATTCTAATATGCGAATTCTGATTATACATTGTATATATATGTGCTTTGAAAACATGGTTTTACAAAATATGCGAAATACATGTGAAACTATTAGTGTGGTTTCTTATAACATGCGAAAAACATGTGTACATATTAGTGTGCTTCTTATAATATGCGAAGTCTTTTTTGAGTAACATTCGATTTTGTAGAAATTGATGATGATGATGACTTTGAAATGCCTATATCCACATTGAGGAAAGTGAACAACAACAAGAAAAAAAAGGGTTGTAGAAAAAAAATCTGATGATGATGACTTCGTTAAGCCTGTACCAAAAAAGAAGAAACTAAAAGAGAGTGAGAAACTGAAACAAGCTAAGAAATCTAAAATACAAAAAATAATCCTTCCAAAAAAGACGAAAAGGAAAAAAACGAGCCAACACAGTATTGCTGTTGAGATGTCAACCTACACCGTACATGGAAACTGTAAAATTTTATTCAAAAGAACAAGTTGCTGACGTGAAAAGTATGGGCTTTGGGTCTATTCTAGATATGAATCTTAACCATATTTCGACACGTTTAGGATTTTGGCTAGTTAGTAACTTTGATGAGGAGTTCAATGAGCTTAACATAGGTAATCATCAAATTAAAATTACTTCGCATTCAGTTTAGTTTATGAGGTCTTTGGAATACCAAAAGGGCCTAAGCAAGTTGTTACAGTTGTTGATAAAAGAAAAGTTAAAAAGTTGAAAAGAGTAAGGAACCCAAAGGTGGAGATAATATTATGGATCAATTCATCGATCAATGGGCAGCCAACGAGAGGATTACGCATGCCTTGAAACTTTTACGTTAAATCAAATATTTTATTGATTAGTTATTGGATAAAAGTAACAAGTTTTTAGGACATGTGCGTTGCTACGAGACCGCCAATCCAAACAAAAAATAAACGTAAAAACGTTAAGCTACATGTGTGTTGCGGGGTGTTAACTCGCCAAATTTAAACTGAAACATAAAACATTATTATAGAAAAAGAGTAACTAAGTTGAAACAATAACAAAACTCACGTAAAAAATTGACGTTAAAACGAAAAAAAAGAGAAGCAATTTTTAGTCCAAATAAGCAAGCTGTACGGTAAAGCAAACACATCCAAATGTAAATTCAAATATAAATTTTTACAAAAAAAATGGACATCGTAAAGTAAAGTGCGTGATAACAATTTCATATTATCATATTTGAATCTCTCTTGACACTTCTTAGATATTAAATTTGATGTCACATTAAATATTAACTAAATGTAAATACTCGAAAAGGAGAAAATCAATCAATCATGTTACGTTAAGTTAAGTTAAGTTACGTTACGTTTAAGCTCTATAAAATATTTTGTGAGAAAATTATCTTAAATAAACATAAAAATAATAAGAGAATATCTTAATATTTATTTTTTGCATTAGTAAAGTTAACCCAACTAATGTATATTTAATATTTAAGAAATGACCAAACTTTCTATAGTTGTAAACTAAAAGATAGGGCTGTAAACGAACCGAACGTTCAGCGAACAGTTCGTGAACCGTTCGGCGGGAAGTTCGTTTATGTTCGTTTGTTTAATAAACGAACGAACATGAACAAGAAGTTTCGTTCGATTAGTTAAATGAACGAACATGAACAGAGGTCTCGTTCGTTCGATTGTGTTCGTGAACGTTCGGTAAGGTGTTCGTGAACGTGTTCGTGAACATTCGTTGATTTGCGTTCGTTTATGTTCGTATGTTTGTGTTTTAATTGAAGATCTTTGTACTTTCTTATATTTTATTTATACTTTTTATATTATTAAACTTTTATTTATTTTATTTCCCTAACAATTAAACTAGGAAACCCACTTTCACCTTGTTTATGCATCATTTCCCTTTCATTTCTCATTATTTACATCCACGAATACGATCGACCTCTGTTCCACAATAAGGGATTCTAGTTCGAGTGCTACTCTCTGGGCCATCTATCTTTATCCTTCGTCGCGTTCACCAAATTTATTTGTGTTCGTTTTGTTGAATCAGTTCTGTTTAATCATAATGGAAAACATTAAAGACATACCTGTTACAGCAGACAGTGCAATGGAGAATCCAGTAATGGAGTTCGACATACTTGTCATCGTGATCTGGTTCCTCCTTAGGGTACTGACTGATGATAGGGACTTAGAAAACCGAAAAGGGATATCGGCTTAGGAGAGGGAGGTCGAAGGTGATGTTATTCTTATGGGGTGTTTCTAATGTGTAATTGTCTAACCCCTTAACCTCCACATAATTCTCCTTATATAAGCACCCAGGAGGAAACCTAATTAGTTAATAAGGGTAATATGGTCCATCAACAATTACCAACTAATTATTTAATAGGTTATTATATATTTTGATCTATATTATGTAAATGATTATAATGGCTATAGATTAAATATTAATACATAATATATTTAATCTTACATTCTCCCACTTAGCCGAGCAATCATTTACTATGAGTAGTAGATAAGCCTGATCAGGAGTTAACACTCATTTTAGCCTTAAACAAGTACTATAGCAGAGAAATACAGCCGTTGAATCATTATGCGACTCAGGACCCCCATTAATCATACTATAGCCTTAATTTTAAACCTAATCGTTATGATCAAAATACGCATAAGCCCTTTGTTTGATTTGTAACTTTATTTGTCTATATGCCATTATACCGGTTGAACATATTCTAAGAGACATACAAAATCAAACTGAGGAAATTTCATTAACATAAAACATAAGCTAGTACAATATGCTCAAATAAGGTCTTTACTAAATCCCATATTCCGAACATGTTCTTCATAAACCTTAGGAGGGAGACCTTTAGTCATCGGATCCGCAAGCATATCTTTAGTACTAATATACTCGGTACAAAGATTATTTTCCTCAACTCGTTCTCGTACGAACAGATATTTTGTATCGAGATATAAACCAGCTCCAGTCGAACTGTTACTGTTCGAGAAACTAACGGCAGCTGAATTATCACAATAAAGCTTCAATGGTCTAGAAATGGAGTTAATGATTTTGAGTCCAGTGATCAGATTTCTAAGCAACATTCCATGATAGGTTGCGTTATAAACAGCAATGTACTCTGCCATCATTGTGGAAGTTGTGGTCAACTGTTGTTTATGACTCTTCCATGAGATAGGGCCGCCTGCTAACATAAAGATATAGCCCGAAGTGGATTTCTTGTCATCTTTGCATTTGGCAAAGTCAGAATCAGAATAGCCCACCACTTCTAAATGATCACTTCTTCTATAAGTCAGTTTATAGTCTTTTGTCCCTTGCAGATATCGAAGTACCTTCTTAGCTGCTTTCCAGTGATCTAGGCCAGGATTAGTCTGATAACAGCCTAGCATTCCAGCAATATAAGCGATATCTGGGCGAGTACAGACTTGAGCATACATCAGGCTCCCGACTACTAACGTGTAAGGTATCTGGCTCATTTGCTCCTTCTCAACTTCTGTTGTCGGACACTGGAATGAACCGAAAACATCTCCCTTAACTACTGGAGCGACTGAGGGTTTGCACTGTTGCATGTTGTAACGTGTAAGGACACGATCTATGTAAGCCTATTGGGACAATCCTAAGATCCCTTTGTGTCTATCTCGGTGAATTTCGATGCCAATGACGTAAGACGCATCTCCAAGATCCTTCATGTCGAAGTTATGCGAGAGTAACCGCTTCGACTCATGCAACATGTCTAAACTATTACTTGCCAATAGAATATCATCTACGTAAAGGACAAGAATAGTAAAGTTGCTCCCACTCATCTTGAGGTAGGTGCATTGATCCACTTGATTCTTCATAAAACCTTGTTTCTTCATGACTTCATCAAACTTGAGGTACCATTGACGTGATGCTTGTTTTAACCCGTAAATGGATTTCTTCAACTTACAGACTAGATGCTCCTGACCTTCAGGTTGCTTCATGTAAACATCTTCGTCCAAATCTCCGTTAAGGAAAGCGGTTTTAACGTCCATCTGATGTAACTCCAAATCGAAATGAGCTACTAGGGCCATGACGATCCTTAATGAATCTTTACGAGAGACAGGTGAAAACGTCTCTTGATAATCAATTCCCTCTTTCTGAGTGTAGCCCTTTGCAACCAATCTCGCTTTGTAGCGTTCAACGTTACCATTCAGATCCAGTTTTGTTTTGAATACCCATTTACATCCTACGGGTTTGGCTCCATTGGGTAATTCTACCAAATCCCAAACGTCATTTTTCTTCATGGATTCAAGCTCTTCAATCATTGCTTTATTCCATTCAGAAGACTGATCACTGCTAATGGCTTCATTGTAAGAGATATGATCATTAAGCTTTCCGGGATCCATTTCCGTCAGGTAGGTAACATAATCATCCCAATTAGTAGGCCTTCTTTGCCTGGATGACCTCCTGAGTGGATTATCGGGTTCATCGTTGTCTTGGTTTTGAGCGTTTGATGTGCCTTCGTCATGAGGTATAATGGATTCTGATTGTAGAGGTAAATTTGGAGTTGGTGCAGTAGCTTCAGGTACAGTAGTTGCATTGGGTACAAGAGGAGTAATCGGAGTAATGGTAAGCGACGAGTCTCTCCCCCCCCGCGTCTTGTACTTCTTGCAATTCTTCGTAAGGGGTTGGTACTGCTCCCACTGACCTTGAAATCCTCCAGGAACGCGGCACGCTTGGTTTCAACAATACGGGTGACATGGGAAGGACAATAGAAATGATAACCCTTTGAATTCTCAGGATACCCAATAAAGAAACAGGTAACTGTTTTAGGGTCAAGTTTCCTTAGGAAAGGATTGTAAAGTTTTGCTTCAGCAATGCAGCCCCATACTTTCATATATTTAAGACTCGGTTTCCTTCCTCTCCAAAGTTCATAAGGAGTTTTAGGGACAGACTTAGAAGGAACTCTATTGAGTATATGAACAGCTGCTTTTAATGCTTCAGTCCAGAGGAATAATGGTAAATTAGTGTTGGCTAACATACTGCGCACCATGTTCATAAGGGTACGATTTCTTCTTTCAGCGACACCATTCTGCTGAGGTGTACCAGGCATGGTGTATTGGTTCACAATCCCTTGGCCCTTACAAAACTCATAAAATGGACTAGGAGCTTGACCCACATCAGTATGTCTTCCATAATATTCACCTCCTCTATCTGATCTCACAACTTTAATTTGACGATCTAATTGCTTTTCAACTTCAGCCTTATAATCTTTAAAAGTTGTTAGAGATTCAGATTTCTCCTTAATAAGATACAAGTACATGTAACGAGAATAATCATCAATAAAAGTGATAAATGAAGTATGTCCTGTTATGCCAGCGATTTGGTAGGGACCATTGATGTCAGTATGAATGAGTTCTAATAAATTAGAGTTCCTAGTGGCACCTTTCTTATTCGCTAATGTCATTTTACCTTTAAGACATTTGACACATGTTCCAAAATCAGAGAAATCTAGCCTAGGTAGTCTTCATCGCCTTTGGTCAAAGTCTTCGTCCACGTTCGTGTTTAGTCTTTTCTTTGATTTTCTAGTTTAATATTTTATTATTTTATTTAGGATTTTTAGAAACCCCCCTTCATCAAATAAACATTTAGTTAAGTCGTGTCAGTCCTAGTCTAAATAGAGTCTTAGCGTAGTCATTAGAGTCTCGTGGGTTCGATACTCGGACTTACTTTAGCTATACTACATTGATCGGTACACTTGTCGGTTGTGTGGTTTTTGTTTTAGATCGAGTCTAGATTTATAAATTTAAAGCTTAGAGTGTCTAGATTTAGGGTAATTTTAGTTGTTTTTATTAAACCACTTTTAGCACATCAAGAACATGAAACTATATGTAATTTAAATGAACTGGGTTTTTGTCTGAATACTTTTGCTATGCTTTCATGGTGGTACAACCAGTTCTGCTCTATGTACAACCTGGTCATGCACACTTGTGTTATTGTTAGATGGTTTGTAGGATGAACGGTTGAAAGATTAGAGACAAGGCATGATTCCTTTTGTTTGTAGTTCTAAATAGATGATGCTGATGATTCCGTTTTTCAACATAACACTAGTCTGACTTAATATTATATAATCATGTGATTGATGTTAGAACTTGATATTATGTGTTCATGTGATTTATATTGGACCCAATAATCGAATAAAGGAATGATAGTGATTTGTGTTGGGCTTCATATATATATACTGGGCTATGTGAGTTAAATTAATGTTGATTATATTCACGAAATTGTTATCTAAGAGGAATGATGACCGAGATGACTACACAGTTGGGCCGGCCAGGTTTGGGCCTGGGGTTTGGCCTGTTACCCATCCATATGAATGGGCCGAAGGGAACAGAAAGGGGTAGTAAGTGGGTCTAGTATAGTGTCTATTGCAAACTGATTAAATGGAATAACCCGATAACTAGTATAGTATTATTTCGGTGCTATTTGTGAAATGTGGTGTGTTAGACATATATGATTAATACACGATTACCGAGGTGTTATGTGTTATATGATTGTGTATGTGACCATACTTGAACGCGAGCCTAATGTTAAATGGAATTGATAATAGGGCGTGGTCGGTTTAATAACTAAAACAAGTGAAACACTCTGCCGAGCACACCAAGGTGAGTTCACACTCTTTAAAAGGCATGGGATTCCCGGTGGTTGGGAATGGGGTTAAAGAACAAAAACGGAACCTACATATCCTCCTTGGGTAGGATATGTACCGCCATCCTCCATGGGTAGGATGCCAATATTAATCCTGCGTATTCTCCTTGGGTAGAATACATACGTTCGTCCTCCTTGGGTAGGACAACAACCTTAAACTTACTAGACAAAACTCTATCATGAAGTCCCTCATTTTTATATCGACTTATTCGCCGGGCCAATGGCGAGCGGGTCATTAGTTGATAGCGCTATTAGGGTTGACAAGCCTCACACCGTGCCGGTCGGACGGGCGGGCGTGTACTAATGGATCTGGGCACTTAGTCAATGATGATAGACATTGACGTAGGGCACAACTTATGTTCGTCAGTTGTCGATATGGTAACGGTCTAGTGGTTCACATGGGGAAGCCCCCACTGGTTATGGATATGGTTTGGGAAACTGGTTAACTTATGGTTTTCGAAACATAACTATGGTTTTTAGAACAACTTAAAAACGAACGCTCAACTGTGAACTCGCTCAACTTTGTTGTTGATTCGTTGTTACATGCCTTGCAGGCCTTTAGGTGCATATTGTTGGAACTTGCTGTCTGGGATGCTGGAGTGGTCATGGGTCGAGATACATGGAAACGCGAGACGAACTTAATGGCTTTCACACACTTGGTTTATGAATTTCTTAATTAATGTATTATGTTTCCGCTGAACGTTAAATAATTTTTTATAACACTTCTATCAATAATAAATGAAAGTTTTATTTGGAACAATTGTTATGAGTTCAACATGATTGGTGGCTTGGATCCTGGTACGTCACACGCCTAACAGGGACATTCCCTAGGTGGTATTTTGGGGGTGTGACAAACGCGACATAGAATCTTAAGTAACTCAATAGCGACTCGATAGGATTTGTTGCATATCATATATAATCTATTTGTGGCATGATTTTTGTCATTAAACTCGAATCCACTGTGAGTGGCTATAATCTTCACCGTAAAGAAGGAAACCATGATTGCGCGAAACCAAATCAAACCACAAATATACAATATGTTCACTTCATGTTATTCTTATTGAAACATATTCTCATAAATAACTAAATCTCATGTGTACAACAATTCAACAACATTTCAACTCAACACACAAAACCTAAACCATAAAACCCAAAAGTTAACAGTGAACTTCAACTTACCTGTGCATAACGTAACTTTCGCCTCGACCTCTCTTTTGCGAAGTACTCCGAGCTGCTGGAGCAAACAGAGCAGGATTCCACTGGATATGTGACAGAAGAAGAGAACCACCATCGTTTCTTGAAGCTTGTTGGTCTCCCTGCCCCTCGATTCTTCACGGTCGTCTAATCGAGGAAGAGAACCACCATCGAATCCATTTGCCTAAGGGTCAGAAATCAACTAAACAATCTAATAAACATTCGATATGAGACCCGAGGAATTACTTTTGTTGCCGAAATTGGTAGGCTCTATCTTCTATCAATATTATAATAACACCTAAGCATTCAACCAAACACAAATTGGCAATACTAAAGTAACACAACAACAAACTCAAGTTACAAAGGCCTACGAAATTACTAAATAAACAAAGCCTACAAAGTTCTTACACAACAGATGTCTTTCAGAATAAATACCGTCACATAAAATTAACAAATGAGCTTAAATCAAAGGAGATGTATATTATGCATAATAACAGTAAAACATGTATATGTAATTACAGCTAACCTAAATGAAGCATGTAATTACAACTTCTAAGCCTATTATGTTATTTAAAAATAAAGAACAAACCGGTAAACACTTATAAGAACCACAAATGAAGATAAACACGTTCAGATTTGTAATTCAAGCAATCGTTGATAAGTGCATTTGCTTGATACGTGGCTCATATTAGCTAAATGCACCAAAATGGTACAGAATTCATGCTAGTATGAGCCATTAACTTTCAAATGAAGATAAACACCTTCAGATTTGTAAATATTTAACGCGACCAATATAAAATTGTAAATGCATAATCGCAATATGAAGTGGTGAATTAGTTTGACTGATTTCAGCAATAACAACCTGCATTATCTTTATTATCGTTCACCGTGTCCTGCAATGCTCTAAGAGCACAATCAGCAGCCATCCGATAACCTGGAAAAAATGACCACGCATACCGTAAATACAAACACTCAACAACTGAAATTAATGAAAAATATGAAATTAATGAAAAAAAAACTGAACTCAACAAACAGAGAAAGAAAGGCAGAAAAGAAACCTGAAATTATTGTCATTGGATGAATTTTTGATCCTACTAACTTTTCAGCTTCCCTCTAAAGCTCACCAGCCAAAACTACCACTTGCACTTTTGAGATGTCTAATTTTTTTAATTAAGAAACTTCAAAAACCTTGATTTAACTTTCTTTTTTCTGAAAAATCTCAACTTCAGAGCACCCTTCACCATGTCCTTAATTATATTACATATTAACATCACATATGAAACTTTTTAACACATAAACAGTTGAAAATGATTCTACATGTGTTGGCAAAGATTAATTAATAGAATAAATACGAAACACTAAATGTTAGTACAATTCAAAGGATACCAATAAGAACCTTAGCAGCAGGGTTGTCAATATGAAGAGACTATAAGATAGTGGCACCATCGTTATACCATGTGTAGTGGCAAAGGAATTGGGCGTTTTTTTACCCCATAATGCCTAACCACGCCCACCACACTGCCCCCTAGGCGTTTTCTTTCAAAAAGTGGCTTGTGCGTTTCATTTAAAACGCCTATTGATCAAAAAGTTAATTGAATGGGCCAATAGGAAATTAGAAAATAGATATGGGTAATCATTGGATGGGGCATTGTTGGGCATTATACAACTATACCCACTTTAAACTAATGCCCCGTAATGCCCCAATGCTGACTGGACTGTCACGTGTTGCTTCATGCCCAAGAGAGGGGCATTAGTTTCAAGCCCCGCTACACATACATATGGTCTTACTGACAGTTACACTGTGTCATCTACCTATAGACTGTAGTATTTTATCCTATAAAAAAGATATAAATGCAGATGATTAATTATACAAATAAGCAGATCAAAATCTATTAGCTAAGCTACACATGTTACAAAATAGAAAAAAAAGATAGCCCATTCCTTTAGGCCCTAAGGTTGTTTTGACCAAGTCTGCTATTTCCATGGCTCCAACATTCAGACCAGCGCTTGCACTATAGAATAATCAACAAACAGTTTGTAAACCCCAAAACAATAACTGAAGGGGAACCTCGTATCACAGGAGGGTAAATGGACCGAACCCCTCCTTACAGAATAATGCAATCACACAAAATCGAGCAACAATTGCAATATACAAATCAGTCTACATACCTTAACACTGCTGCCGTGAATTTTAGGTAGGATGACTTTTTGTCAACCACTGAATTGATCTCCACTTTTTCTCGCTTGTTTACATCTTCGTGAACTACCACCCCCACCCCCCAATATCTCGATGAAAACGGTTACTGTCTTGATCCTTTGAGTTGATGTGAATAAACGACAAAACCCTCCACCCCAAGCCACCGTCGCTCCGTCATAACCGGCAAACGGAACATCTCGGATCTCTTTATTCCCTGCCGCTTCTCCTTTTCTCTCTGTCTCTCTTTCACTCTCTTGGTTTTAAAACAACGGTCCTGGTATTACTTGTCAAAGCGACGTGTAAGCCTTGTGTCAAAGTACAAACAAAGCATAAACACGTACAATAAAGAATAGCATGTAAAACCCTTAATGCATAGCTTACAACAACCATAAGCATAACAATGTTACAAATTGATAATATTTAAATTTAAATAAATTAAATTACCTTAGCAAATTTGCCACTTGAAACAGAAAGGGCAACCTTCTAGAAGGCTGGTATGTGATGCACAATGACAGCAGTTAATCTTCGTATGTATCTTCCACAAAGAGCATATCAAAGATAAGGTATCTGTATCACACAGCTTACCCCAAATTGATTGATTAATGTGCATAACATAACAACCGTTCATCTAATGGTCCATACCATAAGCACCGGGGCGGGGCGGGTCGCGTGAAGAGTGGAATGCGGGTTAGCTAAGGGAAACGGGTCAAATCAGTTACGACTGTAGGTCATTTGTGTATTTTAAATTTACCAGTTCCATCGAACATGACTAAAGTTTTCATCTAATGTATGTATTGTATCTAGCAACCCAAACTCTTAGGGTAAGAAATCAGCACCAAATCCCAGACTTTTTATAAAAGAAATGGTTATAAACAACTTCAAATCTAAACAAAGCGTCGCCTATTCTATAAGGTTAAGGTTTCTGTACCAAACTCTATTTTCTACACTGAAAATCCCCAAGTTTTCTTTTAGGTTATTTAAAATTTTGAACAGAGCTTTTATGCATACATTGATTCAAGAATAGAACAAAAACAAATTCCTGATTTTAATATACCCATAAGTGTTTCAATAAAGCACTCAAAACCCATGTAGTTTATGCAAAGCCCAATGAATCACAACCCTAAACCTAAATATGCAAAAGCAACAAACCGTAATACGTTTTCCATTGCTTTAAGGTTTTCAGTCACTGTTGCCGCCATCTTTCATCCTCAGCCCATCATCATACTAATCCGGCATTCAGTTGATACTTAATCTGCAATTAGGTCAAATAATTAATAACAGTCAAACCTAGATACGCAATTCATAATGGTATAAACAATCGGACCTTGGTCTTCATCGATTGCATCAACGGTGAATCGACGATTCCATTCGTAACTCTGGCACTGATGCTACCTGTCCAGAATACGTTGTCTGACCATCGATATCGCACACCGTCACACCGTAAAAAATAACATCAATGACAGCCTGACAGTTTGACTCCGCCAGCATTTCCGTCATCGGAGAAGATGGATTGTGAGGGGAACTGACGTCTGGTTGGATTTGGGAGGTTTAGGAGGTGTGCGTATGGGATTATAGAGAAGATGACGCGTGGTATCTTATGAAAAGAGGAGCACGGGATGCGTGTTATAAGAAAAAAGTTAGAAACATTGTATCTAAAGGTACTACATCAACTGCTAGGAACACCAATTAAGCTATTGGTACAACAACATATTGCCAAATCATGTTACAAAATTATAATATATAATGGGATTTCCTCTTATTTGGAGGAAGTGGATTGGTGCTTGTTTTGTCGCAACCCCCGTCCCTTAATTACCCGGGAACGGGCGGCCGCGACCAGTCTCGGTGGTATCGGTGTTTGTCATTTTGGCAGCGGAAATTACATTAAGACCGTAGTTAGGAAATATTTTATCAGAGTAAAATACCACGCTTGTATAGTATTAAACACATGGGAAAATCCCAAGTTTCAAGTACACACATTATCATAGGGATAAACCCTATTTTATTTAAGTAAACATCTCTTTATTTTAGGTAACTTTATAGCCACTTTTCCAAGCCACTTAATCAAGATAAGTAAAATCACTGTACAGTATTGAGGGCGATCTCGCAATTACATTTGTTTTCATCTACTTTAATTACCACCCACGGTACTGTCAACCCGACTTGTGGTCATGTTACTACTCACAATGTAGTAACAAATTTTGTATACAAAACCCCAACATACCAACGATAATTGTAGAATACAAATACTCAATCACTGTTTAATGTAATGTTAATTATATGAGGTTTTGTAAAAACAGTTTATAAATTTTGTATACAAAACCCCAACATACCGACGATATTGGGTTATTATACTAACGCGTATGCATTTTGTAAAAACCTTAAGGATTTCCTGGTGATTATCTATAAGTTACACAAATGCATACGCGTTAGTATAATAACCCAATATTTACGTTAGTAATACCCTCTCGGAGACGGCATTCCAACGACTACGTCGGGCAGAACCTCGACAGCCGTTACGGAACCCTGGATCAAACGGGCAACGTATCTAATATATAACCGGGGTTATGATACTTACAACGAGGCAGGGCTTCGCTAATTAGGGGGGTATAACGCCCGAAAATCACTTTAACTATATAGAAATTCGAGAGAGAAAAGATTTGTGAGCGAGTTCGAATGATCAGCCGATCCCCTATATTTATAGTGTCTGTCTGACACTTTGTCACGCCCCGCGAAGGCTGTAGCCAAGGGCTACGCGGCCCGCGATGTAGGCTGGGTAGGCACTAGCCTGGCCCAGTCACTGATCTAGCTTCGACACACGTCCGACATGTGGCTGCACCGGGATGCGCCCTGGTGACGAGCTGTCGCGCCCCGCGTAAGATCTCTAAGGGGTCTTCGTGGCCCGCGAGCGACACTATTTTCTGGTTTTTATTTTATTTTTAATTATATAAGGGTATTTGGGATCGGTTTTCGCAATTGGGGTATATTTTAAGACATATAGAGATACTTTAAATATATTAGGGGTGTCGAAAATTATTTAGGAAGGTTGTTATATCCTCCCCACCTTGTTTTAGAGCTCGTCCTCGAGATCTACTAGAATAAGTGTGGATATTTCCTTTGCATTTCTGATTCAAGCTCCCATGTGTATTCTGGTCCTCTTTTGAAGTCCCATTTCACTTTGACCAGAACTAATCTCTTGTGCTTGAGGTTCTTAACTTTCCTGTCTTTAATATGTAGAGGCTTCTCTACAAATTTAAGTTGTTCATTTACCTCTATGTCCTTAAGAGGTATTACGAGTGATTCATCAGCTAAACATTTCTTGAGATTAGATACATTAAATACATCATGTATCCCTGCCATTTCCTCTGGCAGTTGTAGCTGATAAGCTACAGATCCTATTCTTTTAATGATTTCAAAAGGTCCAACATACCTGGGGCTTAGCTTTCCCCTCTTGATGAATCTTACCACTCCTTTCCAAGGAGATACCTTTAATAACACTTTGTCACCTACCTGCAATTCTAACGGTTTTCGTCTGTTATCAGCATAACTCTTTTGTCGGTCACGTGCTGCTTTCAGTCGTTCCTTGACTTGAATGATCTTGTCGGTTGTTTCTTGCACTATCTCAGGTCCAGAAAGTTCCTTTTCTCCGATCTCTGCCCAACAGACTGGGGTTCGGCACTTTCGTCCATAGAGTGCTTCGAATGGTGCAACATTGATACTTGTGTGATAACTGTTATTGTGAGAAAATTCTATTAATGGTAAGTGATCATCCCAATTACCTCCGAAATCAATTACACAAGCTCTAAGCATATCCTCCATAGTCTGAATTGTCCTTTCGCTTTATCCGTCCGTTTGAGGATGATAAGCTGTGCTTAGATTCAACTTGGTTCCCATGGCTTTTTGGAAACTTGTCCAAAAATGAGAGGTAAAACGGCTATCTCTATCAGAAACAATTGATAAAGGAATTCCATGCAATGAAAATATTTCATTTACATACAACTTAGCTAATTGTTCCATACTGAAAGTCTCCTTCATTGGTAAGAAATGAGCTGACTTAGTTAGCCTATCTACAATCACCCAGATTGTATCATTACCTTTTCTGGTCTTAGGTAATTTGGTAACAAAATCCATTGTTATTAATTCCCATTTCCATACGGGCATCTCTAATTGTTGCAATAATCCTGAGGGTTTCTGATGTTCAGCTTTGACTTGCGAACATGTTAAACACTTAGAAACATAAGCTGCTATATCCTTTTTCATTCCTATCCACTAGAAATTCTTTCTTAAATCCTGGTACATCTTATCACTTCCAGGATGCATCGTATACTTAGACTTATGGGCTTCCTCTAATATAGGTGGCGTAGATTTCCTAGTTTAGGTATCCACATTCTTTTCTTATGAATTCTCCAAATTCCATCTGTTCCTTGATCTAATTCTTTAATTATGCCTTTTAATTTTTCAGTATCATCCTTGATTACTGATTCTTGTGCCTTTCTAATCTGTTCATTTAAATCCAACTGTAGATTTAATTTAAGAGAACGTACTCTTTTTGGCTTTTCGTGATACTTTCGACTTAACGCATCAGCTACTACATTAGCCTTTCCTTCATGATACTGGATATTACAATCATAATCACTAAGTATCTCCATCCAGCGTCTTTGCCTCATATTCAACTCCTTTTGCCCGAAGACATGCCTTAAACTCTTATGATCAGTGAAAATGGTAAACTTACTACCGTAAAGATAATGTCTCCAAATCTTAAGGGCAAAAATTATGGCACCTAATTCCAAATCATGGGTTGAATAATCCTCTTCATGATTCTTAAGTTGTCTAGATGCATAAGCTATAACCTTTTGTCGTTGCATTAACACACAACCATAACCTAACTTAGAAGCGACACTGATGTGTGCGGTGTGTTATATATTTTTATGTATATTTTAGCCCTTTTTAACACTTTAGTCAATTTTTAAATTTATAAAACACGATATTTTACTAACACTAAACACACATATGGGCAAATGCACCCATCGTGATCGTAGTATAGCGTTGGTAAGATACCGAGGTCGTCCAAGGACACAAGAGCTTTTAGTACCGGTTTATCCTCAACGTCTAATCAAATCAAAATTTTAGAAAAAGGTTTAAACATGAAAATAAAAACTAAAAATGTTGAAAATAAAAATAAAATAAAAACAGATAGACAAGATGAATCACTTGGATCCGACTCGCCTTTAGTGTAACCTTTGATTATTTCCGCACTTTTGCACTTTTTAAGAGATTATCTTAGTTATAGTAGTAGGCCCCTCTTTTCAAGGTGATGTTACCCTCAACCCAGTAGTTTGAGTCAGCAAGGATACAATCCTAAAGGGTTGGATTATTGAAATATAATTAATTAAGTTATTAATACGTAATATGATAGGCCCCTCTTTTGAAGGTGACGTCACCCTCGACTAAGTGGTTTGAGTCAGCAAGGATACAATCCCAAATAGCCGGGTTAATGTATTAATAGTAGTTTACATGTGAGGGGACCAAGCCATTCGCACCCCCGCCATCCAATACCAGTGGGTATTGAAGGAGGACCTAGTAGGCTTGACCCAGGTCCTTGCAGGATCTATACACTGAACAAGGCAAGAACCTTACCAACTATTCCCTTAACCCCCGACCAGGTAGCCAATATATTTCTATATAGACCGTAGAGATATGAATGGTGTAAATCTTTTATTTTATATAGACAGTAAAATAATGCCAAGACACCACGGACAAATGATAAGGAAGTTTCACCTTCAACATAAGAAAATAGTTATTAAAGTCATTAATATACAAAACCAAGTAAAAAGTGCGAAAAGATTAAAAATAAAAAGTATTATACTAAATGCTTGTCTTCACCAAGTGATGTAAGAGACTTAGGCACACATGGCCTTTGATTGTCAAGAACTCTTACTATCAATCTTGGATCCCAAGACTACTACACACACTCTATGATGGATGATGGATGATGGTGGTGGTGGATGTGGGTTGTCATGGTGGTGGAGTGTGGGTGAAGTGTGAGAGAGGTGGTTTGCCAAGGGATGCGTTTGAAGTGAACCAAGCACCTCTATTTATAGCCTGTACAGAAGCCCGGACACGACCCCGTGTCCATTGAGCACGGCCCCGTGTCCATCCACTTTCTCTTTCTTCATTTATTGTAGTTTGTCTGCATTAGTTGACCACGCCCCCGTGTCCGCTGGGCACGGCCCCGTGTGTAGAAGCATGTCTGTACTATCAAGATTTGCTTGTATTATGCGAATCTTAGCGTTGACCACGGCCGTGTTGAGCTGGGCACGCCCCCGTGTTGGGAAATAGAAGCTTCTACAACTTTGTCTTTTCTGCAGACACTTGGGCACGCCCCCGTGTCCGCTGGGCACGGGGCGTGTTCAGCCTTTTGATCTCTTGTTTTTGCTTGGGAAGATGTTGTCGAGGGGTCGGGCATGCCACGTTTATTCCTTTTCTTGTATTTATGTTAGATTTAGCTGTATTTTTGCTTCTTTTGTCCATTTACGCTCATTTGATCCTGAAAATACAAAAGGAAGACAAAAGTACACTTTTTTCAACATTAGTACTAAAAAATGGTTAGTTTTATGCCTCATTTGATGTAATTTATATGTTGCATTTTACACACATCAAATACCCCCACACTTGAATCTTTGCTTGTCCTCAAACAAAACTCTTTATAATGTGGCTTACACGCCCAAATGGAATGGGTAGAAGAGAAGTTTTGGGCTTGTCTTGAGTGTCGGGATTCCAAGATCTTTATTAGGTTTTTTTTTTTATGTTATTTACAATCCTATTCGTTATGATTTATTTAGAACGTTTCATAAGATAAATTACTTATTTGGGCATAACATGCATTTTTTAAATTCCATTTATATATAAGTTCACATACCTCACGGGAGATCACTCAACACTCGGCCGAAGATGTATTTTTGTGAAACACTCAAGACCGGTATGAAACTTACTTCTACCATATGTTTGCCAATCAATCAATCCTCCTCCTTTTTAACTATACACCTTTGTAAATATCAAGAGGACTTGGGGAAGGGTTAGGTTTGGGTTAAAGGTAGGTGGTTTTGGGTTAGTGGTTAGTAAAAAGGGCGAAAGGCGTAAAAAGCGGCGGTCGTCGTAAAACTTTTTGTTTTTGTGACTTTTTATTCAAACGAAGCAATTTTTTCTTTTTTTTTCAAACAAAGTTTCTTTTTGGGGAACTTGTTTGTTTATTGCTATACTTCATTTTTTTTTGATATGGAATGTCACATGAAGACCGAGCTTTTTACTAAAATAATGGGTTTAAAATAAAAAAAAGGGTTTTTTTTTTTGTGGGTAAAGGGTGTTTGTTTTGTGTGTTTAGAAATGAAAAGGTTTAGGCTCAAAGGGGTTTACTAGGGGGATTTTTGGTAGGTGGTAAAAAACATTGAAAAATAATGGTGTTGAAAAGAAAAAGGTTAGTCCTAATGCCTTCATCATTTACTTACTTGGGTTTAAGTTGATAAGGACCGGGAATGTATCGTCATGGCAAGTTCTAAAGTCATAAGAAACCAAGTGGCTATTCACACAAGAAACGAAAGATGAGCATTTAGTTTAAAGATGTGTATTTATATGCTCAATTAAAGGCTCAAAACTCACTTTTTGTGGGAATGGGTTTTTAATGTGATCAAGTATATATAATCAAATTTTAGCTAGATTTGTCATGCCGTTTCATAATTTTCTTATGTTGGTTCTTTTTATCACAACGCTATCGGTTGTAAATTCATAAAAATATAACCTTTTTAGAACTTGTTATTCCCAATTTAAACCAAGACAAGTAAAAAAATGAAAAGTTTTTGAAAAAAATTTAGGGTGTTTAGCGGTTCCAATAGAGTTTTGTGTAAGGCTTGTAATTAGGACTTGCAAAATTCAAGGTTTTAGCATCCCCCCCACACTTAAATTATACATTGTCCTCAATGTGTCCCAAAAATAAGTTTTTAGGTTGATTGAATGTGTAACAAGGTGTGTTAAAAAAATTATGTTACTGGGTATCTGGACACGGGCTGTGGTGACCGGGCATGGCCCCCGTGTTCAGATTGCCAGTAACAGAAGGCTGGGCACGGGGGCGTGTTCAACGAACACGCCCCGTGTCTAGTTACCCGAACTGGGCGTTTTTCTGCAGACCCTTGAGCACGGGGCGTGTTGGCTGAGCACGACCCTTCCTGAACTTGCTGTAATGAAGAAAAAATGTCGGGAGGCTCTGTTTTTATGCATGGGGTGTTGGTTCAAGTTTCACTTAATATCCTTCACCATCCTGAGTGTGTTTTACCCATCATAACATCATCCAAACACCAAATAATTTTGAAAACCATCATTCATTAAAGAGAGAGTTACATAAGGTCCTAGAAAAATAAAGAAAAATAGAAAGCTAAAAAGAAGGTTCCTAAGATAGATAGGTCAAGTGATACATGAAATCATCCTAAGGAGTTCTACCCTTATTGTAGGAATAACAAAAGCCCGGAAATAGCTTCCCGGTATTTAAAGGCGTTGTAGAACTCGAAACCGAGAGGTGTCCCCTAGATGTTGTTGAGCCACTCCTCTATTTCTCTCGGGAGGAAGAAGGCGGACTCATTTTCCACAACATCTTGTGGTGGGGGAGCGAAAGAAACCGGGACCCCATGTAGTATGTCACGAGGGGGTTCCGTGTGCATGGCGTACCATTCGGCCGGTATGATAACTTCTGGTACCACATTACATGCCCTTTGTGTAACGATTGGTACCAAAAGAGGAGAAGCGAGGATATTCAACCTTTGGTGTAAAAGGTTGACTTCTCTAAGACACCCTTCTAGACCCACCAATAAATGATTGATACGGTCGACCAGAGATTCCTCAACCCCCGTCATTTCATCTATGGCCTCTCTCAAGGCATAGACATAGTTGACGAGGGAGTCTTCTACCGTTGACCTTCTTCCTTGTCGGTTGTTCCTGGAGTGTGATGAGGATGTTCCGTTGTTTCTGCTTGCCATTCTAAGAGAACAAACTGAAAAGAGTTCATTTTAGTGAAACAGTAGCTCGAACACGGCCCCGTGCTCACTGAGCACGGCCCCGTGTTCACCTCTCTGCAGATTTTTGGAACAAGGAATCTTGGAGCTTTAAATTATTTTTCTGACTTTTGAAGCATTTTTAAGCAGAAATAACTTAAAACAGTGTTATAAAACTTATTTTTAACAAGATTCATTGAATAAAAATCTAACAAATATCACAATAAAGCTTGAAACCATGGTGATTTTAAGCTCTAATGGAGGTGTTGAGGAAAAAAAATGAAGAAGAAGGCAATGGACAAAAGTAGAAAAGACAAGATGGTTGTTGAGAACCTTCTTTCGAATATACCTAGTATGGTATGTGTGAAGATTCCACCAAATATCTGTCTTTGGAATGGTCCAAATGTGCAGGAATCTTGCTGCATTTATAGAAAACGACAGCACGCCGGACACGGTCCCGTGTCGGCTGGACACGGCCCCGTGTGTAGACGAGATTCTGACACTTTTTGTCCGTATTCTGACCGAAAGTCAGACGAGAATCTTTTGGTGGACACGGGGGCGTGCTGACCTGGACACGGCCCCGTGCCTAGAAGCTGTTTATGAAGTTTTGTCTATTTTTAAGGAATTTATCCGGATCGGGTGGTTCCTTACTGGACGGAACAACACCAAAGTGCCTGAGATAACTTAGTTGCCCTAGTTTTAGACGAGAACGCAAGAGGTTGTCGGAAAGGGTGATTCATATGCTAAATGTAGGTGGAGAAGTCCAACCCTTATCCGGGCTCTCATTAAAGAAGGTGTATATCGAATCGCTCAGGTCTGTGTATGCATCGACGGAAGTCGATGGGGACTCCTTCACGGCACAATCGACACAGGGACGACTATCGCTCAAGTCTTCGAAAGAGTTAGAGGTGATTTCGGAAGCGACGATGTTGTTTTTATCCGAATGCGATCTCAACAATTCTTCTTGGGCGTTGTCTTGAGATGAATTAGTTATGTCCATCTCAAGCTCTTTTATCCAATTAAGAACTAGATCTTCCATTTGAAATCATTCTTCTAGAATCATTTCATTTAGAATAGATGGTTGAGAGCATTCTAGGGAGAGATATGGATTATTTTTACTTTCGCCCCTTTTAAGGCTACAGGAAAACGATGGGTCTATATAGTGGGGAGTGTAATTTAAAAAATAACATTTTAAATATTCATGAGTTTCGCCACATATTTGACACCACGTACCATAAGAGGAGCGGAAGTAAAAAAATTAGTATCGCTCATGTTTGTGTCAGAAATTACCAACCGTCGGGATCTTACGGTTCTGTTTTCAGTATCTAATACTTGGGCACGGGGCGTGTTTATTGGGCACGGCCCCGTGTTCAACTACTGTCTGACTTAAAACAGGATTGCCAGTGCCAAAGATTGGGCACGGGGCGTGTTCAGCGGGCACGACCCGTGCTGAGCTCTGCAGAAAACTAAAAATTTAAGAAAAATCCTAAAAAAATAAGAAAAACAATTAGGCTGTTGATACCTAACTTTCTTAAAATCCTTGTGTTCCCCGGCAACGGCGCCAAAAAACTTGATGTGTGCGGTGTGTTATATATTTTAGCCGTTCTAAACACTTTAGTCAAGTTTTAAATTTATAAAACACGATATTTTACTAACACTAAACACACATATGGGCAAGTGCACCCATCGTGAGCGTAGTATAGCGTTGGTAAGATACCGAGGTCGTCCAAGTACACAGGAGCTTTTAGTACCGGTTTATCCTCAACGCCTAATCAAATCAGAATTTTAGAAAAAGGTTTAAACATGTAAATAAAAACTAAAAATGCTGAAAATAAAAATAAAATAAAAACAGATAGACAAGATGAATTACTTGGATCCGACTCGCCTTTAGTGTAACCTTTGATTATTTCCGCACTTTTTCACTTTTTAAGAGATTATCTTAGTTATAGTAGTAGGCCCCTCTTTTGAAGGTGACGTTACCCTCAACCCAGTAGTTTGAGTCAGCAAGGATACAATCCTAAAGGGTTGGAATATTGAAAGACAATTAATTAAGTTATTAATGCGTAATGTGGTAGGCCCCTCTTTTGAAGGTGACGTTACCCTCGGCTAAGTGGTTTGAGTCAGCAGGGATACAATCCCAAATAGCCGGGTTAATGTATTATTAGTAGTTTACATATGAGGGGATCAAGCCATTCGCACCCCCGCCATCCAATACCAGGGGGTATTGAAGGAGGTCCTAGTAGGCTTGACCCAGGTCCTTGCAGGATCTATACACTGAACAAGGCAAGAACCTTACCAAACCATTCCCTTAACCCCCGACCAGGTAGCCAACATATTTCTATATAGACCGTAGAGATATGAATGGTGTAAATATTTTATTTTATTTTATATAGACAGTAAAATAATGCCAAGACACCACAGACAAATGATAAGGAAGTTTCACCTTCAACATAAGAAACTAGTTATTAAAGTCATAAATACAAGACCAAGAAAAAAGTGCGAAAAGATTAAAAATAAAAAGTATTACACTAAATGTTTGTCTTCACCAAGTGATGTAAGAGACTTAGGCAAACATGGCCTTTGGTTGTCAAGAACTCTTACTATCAGTCTTAGATCCCGAGACTACTACACACACTCTATGATGGATGATGGATGATGATGGTGGATGTGGATGTGGGTTGTGATGGTGGTGGAGTGTGGGTGAAGTGTGTGAGAGGTGGTTTGCCAAGGGATGCCTTTGAAGTGAACCAAGCACCTCTATTTATAGCCTGTACAGAAGCCCGGACACGGCCCCGTGTCCATTGAGCACGGCCCCGTGCCCATCCACTTTCTCTTTCTTCATTTATTGCTGTTTGTCTGCATTAGTTGACCACGCCCCCGTGTCGGCTGGGCACGGCCCCGTGTGCAGAAGCGTATCTGTACTATCAAGATTTGCTTGTATTCTGCGAATCTTAGCGTTGACCACGGCCGTGTTGAGCTGGGCATGCCCCCGTGTTGGGAAATAGAAGCTTCTACAACTTTGTCTTTTCTGCAGACACTTGGGCACGCCCCCATGTCCGCTGGGCACGGGGCGTGTTCAGCCTTCTGATCTCTTGTTTTTGCTTGGGAAGATGTTGTCGATGCGGTCGAGCATGCCACGTTTATTCCTTTTCTTGTATTTATGTTAAATTTAGCTGTATTTTTCCTTCTTTTGTCCATTTACGCTCATTTGATCCTGAAAATACAAAAGGAAGACAAAAGTACACTTTTTCCAACATTAGTACTAAAAAAGGGTTAGTTTTTGTCACACCCCGATATTTCCACGTATTACCGGTGGGCCCGATGGGGAGTATCGTGACGTAGTTGATATCGTCATAGTCAAATAATCACAGTTCAATGCACAACGGAAGTCTAAAGTAAAAAATATTACAAACCGAATCGAAAGTAACATAAGTATTACAAACGGAATGTAAAAGGATCCACAGGCGGATCAAAACAAAAGAAGATAATTGTTCAACAGATTTTTAAGCATCTAAAGCTTGCAAGACTCTTTATTGATACTAGGAGTAGCCAGCCCATTTCGCTTAGTACCTGCACTTAACCTTTTTGGAAAATACGTCAGTTTAAACTGGTAAATACAATTAACCGCCTCTTTTTGAAAATCTTTTATAAATTGATTTAAATGCACAAGGCATAAATAATCTTTTATAACTTGGGATAATTATTTAAAATAATCTTGTAAAAGAATTATATGTTTGTTATACGTTCAGTAGCCCGGGTTGAACACCGGGTTAAAGATTAATTGACACACCACATAATATAACCCACGACGAGTTATTCTCGAACAAGCGGACATATTATTTTACATACGCACCGGCAGGTGTATGCTGATGCGTGTGAAGTGTCATATAGTTTTTTAATGTACATTTTAAGCACTTTAACACTTTTTAGCCAAGTTTTAAATTTATAAAACACGATATTTACTAACACTAAACACACATATGGGCAAGTGCACCCATCGTGAGCGTAGTATAGTGTTGGTAAGATACCGAGGTCGTCCAAGGACACAAGAGCTTTTAATACCGGTTTATCCTCAACGTGTAATCAAATCAAAAGTTTAGAAAAAGGTTTTTTAAACAAGAAAAATAAAACTAACTAAAATGCTGAAAAATAAAAACAGATAGACAAGATGAATCACTTGGATCCGACTCGTATTTAGTGTAACCTTTGATTATTTCCGCACTTTTGCACTTTTTAAGAGATTATCTTAGTTATTGTAGTAGGCCCCTCCTCTGAAGGTGACGTTACCCTCAACCAAGTAGTTTGAGTCAGCAAGGATACAATCCTAAAGGGTTGGATTATTGAAAGATAATTAATTAAGTTATTAATGCATATTGTGGTAGGCCCCTCTTCTGGAGGTGACGTTACCCTCGGCTAAGTAGTCTGAGTCAGCAGGGATATAGTCCTAAGTAGCTGGGTTAAAGTATTAATAGTAGTTTACATATGAGGGGATCAAGGAGTTCGGACCCCTGCCATCCAATACCAGTGGGTATTGAAGGAGGTCCTACTAAAGTTGACCCAGGTCCTTGCAGGATCTATACACTGAACAAGGCAAGACTCTTACCAAACCGTTCCCTTAACCCCCGACCAGGTAGCCAACATATCTCCATATAGACCGTGGAGATATGAATGGTGAAAATCTTTTATTTTATATAGACAGTAAAATAATGCCAAGACACCACGGACAAACGATAAGGAAGACTCACCTTCAACATAAGAAACTAGTTATTAAAGTCATTAATACAGAACCAAATAAAAAGTGCGAAAAGATTAAAAATAAAAAGTATTACACTAAACACTTGTCTTCACCAAGTGATGTAAGAGACTTAGGCAAACATGGCCTTTGATTGTCAAGAACTCTTATGATCAATCTTGGATCCCGAGACTACTCACACACTCTATGATGGATGATGGATGATGGTGGTGGATGTGGGTTGTGATGGTGGTGGTGGTGTCACACCCCGAAATTATCAGAGCTGGCGTGACTGGACTGGTATCTTCAGTGCACAGCATAAGCAAATAAGAAAAGACTTTCTAGAAATTGAACGCCACTAAGTACTCGTATCTCCAATGGTTCTCCTATTCCAACCGTGCATTGTCTTAGAAATGCAACCTGAGAAAGAAACATGCGAAAAATCAACATAAAGTTGAGCGAGTTCATAGTTTGTTTGTAAAAGATTTGAAATAAATCTTTTTGATAAGCGGTTTGTGAAATTTTATTGAGAAAACGAATTTAAAAATCATTTTCTTGTCAAGTTATATGGAAACTTTGTATTTGTAACGCATTATGTTCGTAGAACCATGTATTTGTAAAGTTTGTATAACTGTCAATGCCCACCCCGACTTTGACATCATGCCCGCATAATCCTATGCTTTGGATTTGTATAAAACATGGTATGTAATTTTTATGAATCAAGTATTTCTGTATGTATCGAGATTGTTAATGGGTTGCAAGGCCATTAACATGTGACACGACATAGGAAGCATCCAAACCATAGGCTTTTTTCTAGTTGTCGATTCACGACTGAGACACAAAAGCACTACTTGGTACTAGTTATCACCAAGAGTGTGGCTGCCCGAAAACCCATTAGATCTAACCTTTTGTTCTGCGGTCTAGGTATATTGTTGATTAATGGTGCTTCTGGTACCCTATTCGTGACACGATTTCACGTATCATTCCTTAGTTCTTGTATCCATCATACCATAACACATGTATTTTCCCCAAGTTTAAAGAGCATGTAAAAGTTTAAAAGTGGGAACATAATCTCACTTTTCTGTAAACACTTAGTAACATGTACTTCACCCCTGAAGTTATAAAACTGAAAACAGTTAAAAGAAAAGGGGGAGCATGAACTCACTGGGTTGTCTCGTTTTATGTACGCAGACCGACCCAGTCCCATTATTATAATTAGGACGATCCCATCCCTAATCATGAAAATTATTCACATTTCGATAATACGTATTTGTTTTGTAAAACCGGTATATTCAGTGCAAAT
Organism: Helianthus tuberosus; assembly: GCA_030545235.1. Classification (NCBI taxonomy): domain Eukaryota; kingdom Viridiplantae; phylum Streptophyta; class Magnoliopsida; order Asterales; family Asteraceae; genus Helianthus; species Helianthus tuberosus. The sequence goes on along the minus strand of CM060441.1, from coordinate 209,946,431 downwards.
CACTCGTAAACCATTTGAATTCTTTGTAATCCATTCGTAACATGGTTTAGAAATACGAGTTCTCGTTTATCGATAAATTGTTTGTTTTTGCAGAACTTGCATGTCTTTCCACCCCGAAAACATTTATAAAATGTAAAATAGTGAAAAGGTGGGGTTATGAACTCACCTGAATATTCCTGTGTAAAGCTAGCTATATACGACTTCGTGATGTCGTTTCCAAGACGTGACTCGCTAGCGTGCATTCTATAAATATTCCCAAAATGGAATAACTATAAGTTTCTAAATAAACGCAGTAATTAAATTACGTGTCATCGAGCTCTACCGAATCGTTAACCAAACGATTCAACGGTAAGTTGATAACTTAATAGTAATGACTAAGTTATGCTCGTTAAGTTCCGTTTAATGTCGTTATTTAGTAAGTCTTGGAAAGACTTAGTTCTCGAGAGGTTTAAAATATATATAAATATTTATATAAAATATATAAATATATTGATAAAAGCGCGTTAGTTGTCTCTAGATGTTGTATGTGTATGTCTCGAGTATTCGTATGAAAGTAGTATATAACAAACTTGTATTACGCCTCGCGTCGTAGAGATTCGGCAAAATATATTCGTGTGCCGTTAGGCGTTTGAAATAAATATATAAACTATATTTATTTTATAAAACGACGTTCGAAATAAATATAACATTATATTTTTTGTACAAAAGCGTTTGAAATAGTTATAAACCTTATGTTTATGTTAAACAAGCGTGGGGTTTCGTTAACTTATACCTCGTTTTGTAAATCGTAGATCGTCATCAAATAAATATATATTTATATTTATTTTTAATAAAAAAATAAACTCGAATTCCATTAACTGTCGTTTTTGAAACTATAAATACATGTTGTGTTTCGGATTTTTATGAAAATCGGACAGAGTTTCCTCTGTTTTAGGACGGCCCGACAACGCAAGTTGTCGTTATTTTTCAAAATCAATCAATTTTCCAAACAATACAAACATCAATTATATAAGATTTTGTCGAATACGTTGAGATATATCTATACTTGTAATGGATTGGTTCGAGCTCGTTCACGTTAATCATATAAATTATTAAAACGACATAAATAATCGTGCCACTAAAATTATTTACCAAATCCTCCGCGTCGAGTTGGCGAAACATGGACTGAGTTAACCGGCTAAGTTGATCGAGTCAACCGAACCGAACCCGTTGAGCAATTCTGACCCGAACCATTGACCACTGATGACCCGGACCCGAACCGAGTTAACTCGGTTTAACCGAGTTGACTCGAATCAAGACCCGAAATTGAACCACCTGAAGTTGCATACCCGAGCCTGTTGAGCCATGCCAAGTCTGAGCCGCGACTAAACCTTGAACCGAACCCGAACTCGAAACTAAACCCGAATCGTCCCGTGACTGAGCCGTGACCCGAACCTGCTGATGCGCACCTGAAATGAAGCAGGGTTCGTCGAGAAGACGTCGAACAGAAGAAGAAAATAAAGAATGCTCTACCACCGTCTGGGCCCCCACCGCCGCCGTCGCCGTGAGCGGCGGTGCTACCACTCTTCCACCATCCTCTCCGATCATGTCGTCTCTCTCCTCTTTCTCCGAGTTTCTCTCTCTCTCCGTCTCTCCGAGTTTATCGCCGCTGCATGCCACCCGTCACCGCCGATATACCGTGCCGTCACCGTGTGCGGTGGCTCTCCTTTTGCTTTAGATCTGCACGTGTGAGAGGGGGGTGGGGGTTGTTACTCGTCGGAGGGGACCACCGGCCGCCGTCACCGGCCTGGTGCTGTCGCCGGTCAGTTCATCGAGTGGGAGAGAGGGTGAGTGTGTCTGGTTGTGGGTTTTGTGTGTAGAGTTGAGAAGATAAAGTTCACTTGTTATTTGTTTGTGTGTATAAACTTGCAGACAAGAAAGGTGAGAGTATTATTATGTGTGGGTTGTTTATTTTTAAAGGAGGATAGAGATCTTGAATATCTAGTAGAGATTTTGAGTAGATTTTGTAAAGATTTTGCAGGATCTTATAAATCTTGTAGGATTCTTGTAAATCTAGTAAAGATTTCATAGAGATTTTGTATATTATGCAGGTTTAGGCTTGTGGGTTTTGGGCTTGGGCCCATGGCCCACAAGCTCATCTCATGTGTAAGTGGCCCGTAATTTCTACGAGACCCGATATCGCAACCCAAACTCCACAGTGTCGAAAGAATAACATTTTAAAATTAAGAGGCGTATAATAGTGGCGTTGTCAGTATTTTGTACGATATCAGTCCGTTGTCGCGTAATATTCAGTAGATTTTTCCGTAAACCACCGTATGCGCACTGTATAGTCGAATAAACGTTCCTGGGCACTCCAAAGGCCTAATTAAGTTAATTTGTGTCTTAAACACTGTTTATTATCGTTTTAAACATCTGTTAATCATGTAATTAAGAGCCGTAAATCACCGGTTGTCACATTCTCCCCCTGTTAATAAAATTTCGTCCTCGAAATTTAGACTATGTTAACTCCTTAGAGTTACGTTATGCGTAAGTAAATACGAATAATGTCAAAGGAAACGAGACATACTGATACAGTCACTAGTGTGACCAAGTTAACAAGGGTCCAATAAAAGTGGAATTTCGACCAAAAGAATTCCAAATGGACATTTACAATATGCAAATGAATGTTAGAAACAATAACATTCGCTAGGAGAAGCTTAGAATCAACAAGCCCAAACGAAATAGTTTTGCATGAAACGCTCGATCATGATCAGCCCAAGCTGCAAGTTCTACCGACGCCACAAGGTGTCGTAGTGAATGAAACAATTCAATAATAGCGGTGATTGAACAAGTATCACCTGTGTTTTGTATCAAATGCTCAATCATATTTAGCCCAAGCTACAAGTTTATACTGACACCACAAGGTGTTGGAATCAACAAACAATTTTATGGAGTCGAATGCCAAACAAGTTTACTACGACTCGAGACAAATGAAGTGCTTGTTAAAAATTGATTTGAATATGATGCTCCCAATACATCATATGATGCTTTGAATTGAATATGTGTAATGAACAGGTTCAAACAATTGAATTTGATTTCGGCGCAAGCCGACAATAAATACATGTATCAACAAGAAAACTTTCGGCATGGCCTCAAAGAAATACCATGTATGTAACTTGAAAGAGAAAAGAATTTTCAAGAAAATGTGTTGACTTGATAACAAAGGAGCCAACAATTACAATAATGCAGGTCATTCGAATCACAAATCAATAATTAGATTTAGCGAAATAATATTTGAACTTTAATGAAACGCTTTATTCGAATTGAAACCACATGCGTAACAAACGATGCATGCGTAACATATGAATTTTCAAGAAATGAAGCAACGAGTGTTCGCTATAATGAAAGAAATTATCGTGATGCAATGACCATTCCGAGGAGTAGAGATGTAAAAATCTACTCGCTTGATGTGAAAGTCGAAATTTCGATAAAAGAAATTTAAAGACTTTACCTGGGGTTTTATTTGATGACAGGTTGTTAGGTGACATTACCATGGAATGTCGAACATAGCGTATTCGTTGTTATTGAGATAGGGGGAACACGGAGACATGCGTCTTCTCCTTGGCGTGATTCGTGTCGTTGCAGGACCGTGTGACAAGTTGCCGCATCATGATTCGGTAGTTCTCCTGCTGAAGGAATCTAGCGTCGTTCAGTCGCGCCATCGTGTCTTCTCAAAGACCTTGCCTTGATATTCGTATATGACATACTTCAACCTCCGTTGACGTATAGGTTGAGTTTCATGTAATTTGCGCGCCCGCACTTCGTTTTGCGTAGGTTACCTGCTCGGTTACTTAAAATAGCTTGGACGACATAATAATGGCGTTTTCCCGAGTTAATATTCGCGGTTCCTACGTGATGACCTTTAATGAATTTCAACATAAGTTTCCGAAGGTCTTAAATGCATGTTTCCTAAACTCTCAGAGTTTTGTGTACTGTATGTAATTGTTTTATGTACCGTGTATGAAACACCACAATAGCGTATGTTTGAAAACAAAATTTTGACTGCTTGTTTTTCGGCAACGGTTGGAGACCATATTCGAGTACTATGCGTTCTGTATGTATTCAGGTTTTAAAATTTTAAGTTCCCAGAGAAAAGTGAGGTTAGAGCCTAGGTATTTCTACAGAAACCTAATTCGCTATAACCTATAGCTCTGATACCAATCTGTCACACCCCGAAATTATCAGAGCTGGCGTGACCGGACTGGTATCTTCATTGCACAGCGGAAGCAAATAAGCAAAGACTTTCTAGAAATTGAACGCCACTAAGTACTCGTATCTCCAATGGTTCTCCTATTCCAACCGTGCCTTGTCTTAGAAATGCAACCTGAGAAAGAAACATGCGAAAAATCAACATAAAGTTGAGCGAGTTCATAGTTTGTTTGTAAAAGATTTGAAATAAATCTTTTTGATAACCGGTTTGTGAAATTTTATTGAGAAAACGAATTTAAAAATCATTTTCTTGTCAAGTTATATGGAAACTTTGTATTTGTAACGCATTATGTTCGTAGAACCAAGTATTTGTAAAGTTTGTATAACCGTCAATGCTCACCCCAACTTTGACATCATGCCCGCATAATCCTATGCTTTGGATTTGTATAAAACATGGTATGTAATTTGTATGAATCAAGTATTTCTGTATGTATCGAGATTGTTAATGGGTTGCAAGGCCATTAACATGTGACACGACATAGGAAGCATCCAAACCATAGGCATTTTTCTAGTTGTCGATTCACGACTGAGACACAAAAGCACTACTTGGTACTAGTTATCACCAAGAGTGTGGCTGCCCGAAAACCCATTAGATCTAACCTTTTGTTCTGCGGTCTAGGTATATTTTTTATTAATGGTGCTTCTGGTACCCTATTCGTGACATGATTTCACGTATCATTCCTTAGTTCTTGTATCCATCATACCATAACACATGTATTTTCCCCAAGTTTAAAAAGCATGTAAAAGTTTAAAAGTGGGGACATAATCCCACTTTTCTGTAAACACTTAGTAACATGTACTTCACCCCCGAAGTTATAAAACTGAAAACAGTTAAAAGAAAAAGGGGAGCATGAACTCACTGGGTTGTCTCGTTTTACGTACGCAGACCGACCCAGTCCCATTATTATAATTAGGATGATCCCATCCCTAATCATGAAAATTATTCACATTTTGATAATACGTATTTGTTTTGTAAAACCGGTATATTCATTGCAAATCACTCGTAAACCATTTGAATTCTTTGTAATCCATTCGTAACATGGTTTAGAAATATGAGTTCTCGTTTATCGATAAATTGTTTGTTTTTGCAAAACTTGCATGTCTTTCCACCACGAAAACATTTATAAAATGTAAAATAGTGAAAAGGTGGGGTTATGAACTCACCTGAATATTCCTGTGCAAAGCTAGTTATATACGACTTCGTGATGTCGTTTCCAAGACGTGACTCTCTAGCGTGCATTCTATAAATATTCCCAAAACGGAATAACTATAAGTTTCTAAATAAACGCAGTAATTAAATGACGTGTCATCGAGCTCTACCGAATCGTTAACCGAACGACTCAACGGTAAGTTGATAACTTAATAGTAATGACTAAGTTATGCTCGTTAAGTTCCGTTTAGTGTCGTTATTTAGTAAGTCTTGGAAAGACTTAGTTCTCGAGAGTTTTAAAATATATATAAATATTTATATAAAATATATAAATATATTGATAAAAGCGCGTTAGTTGTCTCTAGATGTTGTATGTGTATGTCTCGAGTATTCGTATGAAAGTAGTATATAACAAACTTGTATTGCGCCTCGCGTCGTAGAGATTCGTCAAAATATATTCGTATGCCCTTAGGTGTTTGAAATAAATATATAAACTATATTTATTTTATAAAACGTATACGAGTTAACGACGTTCGAAATAAATATAACATTATATTTTTTTGTATAAAAGCGTTTGAAATAGTTATAAACCTTATGTTTATGTTAAACAAGCGTGGGGTTTCGTTAACTTATACCTCGTTTTGTAAATCGTAGATCGTCATCAAATAAATATATATTTATATTTATTTTTAATAAAAAAATAAACTCGAATTCCATTAAGTGTCGTTTTTGAAACTATAAATACGTGTTGTGTTTCGGATTTTTATGAAAATCGGACAGAGTTTCCTCTGTTTTAGGACGGCCCGACAACGCAAGTTGTCGTTATTTTTCAAAATCAATCAATTTTCCAAACAATACAAACATCATTTATATAAGATTTTGTCGAATACGTTGAGATATAACTATACTTGTAATGGATCGGTTCGAGCTCGTTCACGTTAATCATATAAATTATTAAAACGACATAAATAATCATGCCACTAAAATTATTTACCAAATCCTCCGCGTCGAGTTGGCGAAACATGGATTGAGTTAACCGGCTGAGTTGACCGAGTCAACTGAACCGAACCCGTTGAGCAATTCTGACCCGAACCATTGACCACTGATGACCCGGAACCGAACCGAGTTATCTCGGTTTAACCGAGTTGACTCGAATCAAGACCCGAAATTGAACCACCTGAAGTTGCAAACCCGAGCCTGTTGAGCCATGCCAAGTCTGAGGCGCGACCAAACCTTGAACCGAACCCGAACTCGAAACTAAACCCGAATCATCCCATGACTGAGCCGTGACCCGAACCTGCTGATGCGTACCTGAAATGAAGCAGGGTTCGTCGAGAAGACGTCGAACAAAAGAAGAAAATAAAGAATACTCTACCACCGTCTGGGCCTCCACCGCCGCCGCCGCCGTGAGCGGCGGTGCTACCACTGTTCCACCATCCTCTCTGATCCTGTCGTCTCCCTCTTCTTTGTAACACCTCGAAAATTTACGTCCTATGATATGTTGACACGTGTCATAGGTTTGAACGTGTGAAAGAATGTTCTTGAAGGACTAAAGTTGACAAACATAGAAACTATGTGAAATTGAGGGTTCAAAATGTCAACAATGAATAAATATACTTCACAATAACCTTACATGGTGTTTATAACCCTAAACGAATAAATCATGGATCATACGTAGCGAATTGTGAAAGAAAGTGAGAGATTACAAACTACAGGGGTTAAATGTGTCAACATGTTTAAGATATACCTCTGAGTGACCTTTTAGAAAACCCGAAGCCTTGTAACGATTAATTATGCTCACTAGAATGCACCATAAAAATTTCATAAAGTTTCGTTATCGTATGAGCAAGTTGTGATCAAATTCGTATGAGAGGGGTTAAAAGCGTCAACGTTGAAATTCAGGACTTTTCAGGCAAACACAAAGTGATCAAGGGCCTCACAAAGTGGGTATAAGTCTTAAAGCCCCTAAATGTCAATATAAAAGCCTCTTAATGCAAAGAATAGTGCGAAAGCGATGTTTAGAAGGATCAGGGACCAAAACTGCAAAAATGAAAACTTGTTTGGCTGGTCATCAACACGCTCGCGTAGCGCGAGCATAAAACACCCCGGCAGTCGCGCTACGCGACTGCCTTGTCTGATCAGAATGTTGCACAGGTGGCTGTTATCAGCTCTTAACCGACTCAAATGCCATTTTGGCATACCATGGGCCTTCCTAAGATGGTTTTTAGCCTCTAGGGACATATGGGAATGATCTAACATCAGTGGTAGAGTTGGTTGGCATCATCTTGTGTGATCAAGATCAATATATAAAGAAGTTCATGTTGCAACTTTCAATCATTCCTTCCAACTTCATCTCTGAGCATTCCTGGAGCACAAGGACCATCATCAAGCCTTCCAAATCGTTCATAGGACTTGTGTAAGTACCCTTGACCCTTCTTAATTAAGTTTTTATTAGTTTATAACTTAAAAGTCAAACCGTCGTAATTAACGGTTGACTTGTTAATTAATCGCTAATGGTCCAGCGATTAGGCAAAATGAAAGTTGTTATAAGTTGGTAATTATGTGGGCAATTAACCCTTAAAAGGGTACTCACTGATTCCAAATCTAACTAGGTCGAATGACGAGTCAAACGTTGTCCGAAAAAGTCAACAGAATTGTGATTTTTGAATTAACACACGATTAGCATTGTAGAAGGCGTGTAACCTATTTTATCGCTCATATAACTTGGTAATAAGTATAAAAACTTGTCTAAGCTGGTTTGATTCGTCAACTTTCTGTTTAAGATCGATTTGGAACCGAAAGGCTCATAGTTTGACTTTCTTCTTTGACTTCGGTTCTGACCCGGTTTTGATAGGTTTAGACATACCTTAAAGTTCCATTAGGACTTAGTTACATGTGTGTATAACCCTCTGCGTTTATACCACATAAATCCTTAATTGTCCGACGTTTCCGTTAAGTGCTTAAATATGGACCATAATGCCCTTATGACCATACAACGAGAATTTTGGAAATGTGAAAGTACAATAATCTTTGTTACTGATTATAAAACATGTCCCTAAATTTTCACATCAGTTGGAGGTCTAGATTAGGAGTTATGCTTAATGACGTAATTAGAACGCTTCTTAGTAATTAAACGGCGTCATTAGCATAAAGCCTATCTAAACCTCATTTTTGACACCAAACCTTTTACCCAATGATGTAATATAATATTTTGGGATTTTTGAAGATTTTTAATTATTTTTAAACTGATCATAAGCTAGGATTAGTACCTTAATTCGGTAAATACCAAATATACCCTTTTAAGCCATAAAATGATTTTACAAATCCTTTTGATGCCAATCCAATTGCTACCGATTTTAAATAATAAATGAATTGTTTTGAACATGTTTAACTGATCAGAAAACTCAGAATCCTATTTTAACCCGTACGTCGCTTAAAACGGCTTTATACGCGTATTATACGCATAGTTTGGGTTTAAAACTATTTTGGCATATAAGACTTATAACCAAATGTTATAACCTGTTAAAATAAACTATTTTACTGATTTATTCAGACCCGGATCACAGAAGCATAATTGATCCCTTTTATAATCTTTAAAATGACCAAAATACCCCTACGGGGCTTAATATGAGATTAAACTCGTTTTGGGCATAATGGAAGGTATCCTACTAATGTCACAACATATTTAAGGCATGTTAACTTAGGAAACCTATTTAGGACTCTTATGGTTACCCGTTACGCTTCATGCGCGTTCGGTTCGGTTTATGTAACTAGTTTACATAAATTAGCCGAAACGGGTCAAACCTTATCGGTTTTATCTCAAAATCCAGAATGTGTATAATATACCCATATTAAGCAAGTCTTCAAACTTGTCGGGTCTAAATCACATTCTATCCGGTCTTCGCTTAATCGTGCGTACGAACCGTATCTTTAAAACTAACCGGTCTAAGCTTAAGCTTAACTAAAGACCCGTTAGGATTCTAATGGGTTATTATAAACCTTCGTTCCAGATTAGGAGAACCAGTAAAAGATACTTGCACTCGGTGATTTTTTATTTATACTTGCTCAGGTAAATACTTTTAACTTATTTTCCCTATACGGGCTTGGGGTACGGTATATAAAATACCGCTTGGTCAGGCATTGAATCTTTAATTGTATGATGGTTAAAGTATTGAGATGTCTCGTTTAATTTTTTTTGTTTGCTTAAAGCCTTTGGGGGGGGGGGGGGTTAATGACCATGTCCCGGATATCCCTGGCATCATTTTACGAAATGGCCACGACCTAAGCACGGGGCGTAGGCGTACGCCCGTCGGTGTCTCATATACATAATGTGGTGTGTCTATTGATCTTTAACCCGGCTCGATCCGGGCTACTGAACGCATAAGAAACATGTAAATCCTTTACAAGCATTATATTCAAATAATTATCCCAAGTTATAAAATATTATTTGTGCCTTGTGCCTTAAATGCATTTTCTTAAACTCTTTTCAAAATGAGTCGGTTGATTGTATTTACCAGTGTAAACTGACGTATTTTCTCAAAAAGGTTAAGTGCAGGTACTACGCGTAATAGGCTGGCTTCTCTCCTAGCATCCACAATAAGTCTCGCAAGCTTGGATGTCATAGACTGTTGAACATTGTTTCCTTTTATTTTGATCTACCTGTGGATTTATATTCAACTATTTGTGATACTTAATATTACAATATTGTTTGGTTGAAATGAATCTATACTTTGCTTCCGCTGTGCATTTAAATATTGTGTTGTTTGACTAATATGTTGCCAACCACGTCACGATACTCCCCCACCGGGCCCACCGGTCATACGTGGAAATCGGGGTGTGACAGGTTGGTATCAGAGCCAACACTGAGTGAATTAAACATTAGCCTTCTGTGTTTAATCTCAGTTACACAATTGCACATTCCTAAATCTTCGAGTCTAGACAAAGAACTTAGGAATAATCCAAAATGTTTTATTTATTTATTTAAATTTTGTCCTTTATTTTTCCTTGTTATTACCTTGTTTATATTAATAGGTTTAGCAAGGCCGCCAAGATTCAGGCGAGGAGAACGAGGAAAAGGGCCAATCAGCGCCCCTAACGACCACGAGGCCGGGCCTTCGCGCCGGCGAACTCCTTCTTCTACAAGGAGTGCAGATCCGCAAGAACCTTGGAGGATTTATGAGGAGCCTTCCAGACGATCTACGTCGTATAGCTCAACACCTCCATATCATCACTCCTATGGGCCTCAGTCCGAGAATGAGCCCAACAACCCGCAACCTTCATACATACCCCTACAACGATCATCATCGCAACGTTCCTTCGACGACCCTACTCCTGTCTTTCGGGGCCAGTTTAACCCGGCGGACTACCTACCAGAACAAGTGGGCTTTAACCCACTAGGACCGGAGGATCACTTTTCTGGTGATCAAGCGATGGACATGGACGAGGACACAAATCCCGTCGAGCCTGCAACCGGAACCCCGAACCATCCTGTTGAGATCTCTGATGGTTCGTCTTTTCACGGAACACCATACCAAGGTCCGGATAGTCATCAGGCACGATTTGACCGGTGTGAGTGGTACTTTACACCATCTTACCATTCATCGCCTCACCAGCAGCCGCAACAGCAGCAGCAAGATCCCTCTGGGGATCCACGTTTTGAGGCAGTCACGCCACCGCCGCCAGTTCATCTAGCACCTCCAGATCCTCCAAGACGTAGGAGGACTGGCGCACGGATGTCAGCACGAGGAGGGGATTTTCATTTTAGCACCCCTCAACACTCTAGTGGCAGCCACTACCCGCCACTATATGAAGAGCCACAGGAGGATGGACCTTCAGTTCCAGTATCAGAGGTGAATTCGGCACCTATTTCACCGCCATCACCGGGTTTTGGGAACCCTATCCCTACTTATACTGCTCCGGCAGCTTACAACCCATACGGACCGCCAGCATACCATAACTATAACTATGCTGAGGATCCTTACCAAGTGGCAGCAAACTACAATGCCTTTCACCCAGAAGGACCTTATGGAACCCCTTGGGGAATGGGACATCCAACTCGTGGATATCAAGCACCTGCTCAGCCACCACTACAGCACCAGCCACCACGGTTTTCTCCACCAGAGCAGGAGGATCTCCGTGAAAGACTGGGAAAAGTTGAGCGAGATTTACCAAGGGAACGTAGGAAGAATCAGGGATTCATGAGTGGCTTAGCAAGTTTGCTGAAAGGAAAGAAGAAACGGGATCGTTAAATCCCAATATGTATTATTGTATTTCCTAGTTTAAATCAAGTCCCTGTGTGGACATTTCTTTAATGTATGTATGTAGTCCCTGCGTGGACATCTATCTTTGTACTTAGTCCCTACGTGGACTTATCTTTATTAGTCCCTGCGTGGACACTTATTTTTGCAAACAGTCCCTGCGAGGACTTGTATTGCCAGTATAGCTCCTGCGAGGGCAAGTGTTTCTGTGAAAAGTCCCGTTTAGGGCAAAGTGTACTACTTTTAAGTTTTAGTGGAATGTAAGTTTATAAATTTCATCTTTGTTATGTTATGCATAATTAAATTATATATGAAATAAATGTATCGGATTCATTTCTTTTAAAAATCTATCTGCCTATTTTAATTTTTTTAATTAAGGATCTTAAAGGTATAACCTAGCCTGCATGTCATTTTAAGACCTGGCCAAGATGGTAAAACCCGTTAAAAAGATTCAAATCCCAGTTAACATCTGAAAACATGTTAACACTCCTGGCAGACATGATTCGTTAAAATCACATGTGTTATTATTATATAAGGATCTTTTCAAAGATTCCTAACCCAACTAAATGATCTCTGAATCATGGGTTAAATCATCAATAAATATGATCAGTTCTTTTTACCATCCATTGGTAATCGAATGCCTACGGGCCCTTCTCATTTTCATATGAGACAAAAGACAGTAATAGTCGGTGACCCTGTCTGATAAAGGTAATGAACTATGTTCAAACTTTAAAAGCCTTGATTCTCTGAAATCATAGCTTATGATTTAATTTGTCCCTGTGACTAGGCCTTATGTGCTAATAAAACTGTTATTGTTTTATAATTAGGATGAATTATAATAGAAATCCTAAATAAATGTGAGTAATAAATTAACCATATATGGTCTATGTTTACCACGGTTAATAAAATTGCCATAAAAGACAATTCTATAATAAACTCACCAATAAATTATTGTCAATATGTAACAGTTCAAGCTACATGGCCAACTCAAACGAGATTAATAGTCACCCTCGGGGAGAGCATGATAATGCCCGAGTAAATGTGGCAGGTGCAGAATTACAGGCAATGATAGATAATGCCGTTAATCGAGCTATGGATAGACAGCTCCATGAATCAAGTGGTACCCATGCAAGGACCCAATCTGCACCACACTCTAGAACACCCTCCAGGACCCACACTGCCCACAACAGTAATTCTCACCACTCATCAAACCAGAGGAGTGCTCCATCCCAAAGAGTCGTACAGAATCAAGAACCCCGTAATAAGGGTTGCTCCTATAAGTACTTCGTTTCGTGCAAACCCAGAGATTTCACTGGGGAAAAAGGAGCAGTAGATTGCATGACTTGGTTGGACGAGATGGATACGGTTGTGGATATCAGTGGTTGCAATAATAGGGATATTGTGAAATTCGTGTCTCAGTCTTTTAAGGGAGAAGCATTAGCTTGGTGGAGATCTTTGATCCAAGCTACGGGGAAAGTCCCGTTGTACAATATGACCTGGGAACAGTTCATGTCGCTGATCAAGGAAAACTACTGCCCTCAGCATGAGGTTGAGAAAATTGAAGCTGACTTCTTGTCGCTGATCATGAGAAACCTAGACTGTCAGGCCTACCTTACCAGTTTCAACACCTTGTCAAGGTTGGTTCCATATTTGGTAACTCCGGAACCCAAACGTATAGCCCGTTTCATTGGAGGTTTGGCCCCGGAGATCAAGGCAAGTGTGAAGGCCTCCAGACCAGCTACTTTTCGGTCTGCAGCAGACATATCATTGTCTCTTACCTTGGATGCGGTCAGGCAGAAATATCGCAGAGGAACGCTGATACCGAAAAGAGGAAGCGTGAGGATGATAACTCACGACGTCCCGACAAGAAGCATAAGGGAAACAATGACCACAGGAAGGGGTCAGGATTTAGGAAGGATGGTCAGCAGACGGGTGAAAAACCCAGATGTAAAATCTGCAAGAGACAGCACTTTGGGAAGTGCAGGTATGAATCGAATTCGAATTCAAAATCAAAAACTTTTGCATGTGGGTTGTGCAAGTCCAAGGAACACAAGACCTTGGATTGCAAAAAGATGAAGGATGCGACCTGCTACGGTTGCAATGAAAAGGGGCACATCAAGACCAATTGCCCAAAATACGCCAAGAAGCCTGAAGAGGCTAAGGAGACCAATGCTAGGGTCTTCAGGATGGATGCTAAAGAAGCCGTCAAGGACGACAATGTGATAACAGGTACCTTTCTCGTAAATGATGTTTATGCGAGAGTATTATTTGATTCAGGCGCTGATAAGTCGTTCGTAGATATTAAGTTTTGTGAATTGTTGAAATTACCTGTTAAGACCTTAATTGTGAAGTATGAGGTGGAACTAGCAGATGGCACTTTAGAAACCGCCTCAACCTTATTAGATGGATGTTTCATATCCATTAAGAACCACTCTTTTCCTTTGTCCCTACTTCCTTTGAAACTAGTCGGTTTCGACATAGTTTTGGGTATGGACTGGTTATCTCATAACCAGGCCCAGATTATTTGCAATAAAAAGCAAGTGGTGATCAAGACTCCGTCTGGTGAATCACTTACTATCCAAGGAGATACCCAGTATGGGCTGCCTGAGAAAATGTCTATGCTCAAGGACTCTAAGTGTTTAAAGAAGGGTTGTGTCATCTACATGGCACAAGTGATTATTGATGAGCCGAAGCCCAAGATTGGGGATATCCCCGTCATTTCTGAATACCCTGAGGTTTTTCCTGAAGAACTACCTGGTTTGCCACCAGATAGGTAAGTAGAATTCAGAATTGACATTATTCCTGGATCAGCACCAGTTGCAAGGGCGCCTTATAGATTAGCACCAACGGAGATGAAGGAATTAAGAACGCAGCTAGATGATTTGCTAGCCAAAGGTTTCATCAAACCTAGTTCGTCTCCTTGGGGAGCACCAGTTTTATTTGTCAAGAAGAAGGATGGATCGATGCGTCTGTGCATCGACTACCGTGAACTTAATAAGGTCACTATCAAGAATAAACTTAATAAGGTCACTATCAAGAATAGGTATCCTTTGCCCAGAATCGACGATCTGTTCGATCAACTTCAAGGGGCAAGTTTCTTCTCCAAGATTGACTTAAGGTCAGGTTATCACCAACTGAAGGTTGGAGATGAAGACGTAAACAAGACTGCATTTAGGACTCGTTACGCTCATTACGAGTTCCTAGTGATGCCTTTTGGGCTCACAAATGCACCTGCCGCATTTATGGATCTCATGAATCACGTTTGCAAGCCTTTCTTGGATAAATTCGTCATCGTTTTCATCGATGATATCCTTATCTACTCGAAGAACCAAGCTGACCACGAGAAGCATCTTCACTGCATTTTAGAACTACTTCATAAAGAAAAGCTCTATGCCAAGTTCTCGAAGTGTGAATTCTGGCTTCGAGAAGTCCAATTTCTTGGACATGTTGTTAGTGAGCGTGGTATCCAAGTAGATCCCGCTAAAGTAGAAGCTGTCATGAATTAGCATGAGCCAAAGACGCCTACAGAAATTCGTAGCTTCCTAGGTTTGGCAGGATACTACAGGCGATTCATTGAAAACTTCTCAAGGATTGATGCACCCCTGACTTCGCTGACGCGTAAGAAGATTAAGTTTGACTGGGGTCCTAAGCAGCAGGAATCCTTCGATATTCTGAAACAAAAGTTGAGCAATGCTCCAGTACTGACATTGCCTGATGGAATAGAGGAGTTTGTAGTTTATTGTGATGCATCACACACCGGGATGGGATGTGTGCTTATGCAGAAAGGAAAAGTCATTGCCTATGCTTCACGCCAGTTAAAGGTGCACGAAAAGAATTACACCACCCATGACTTGGAATTGGGTGCCGTTGTATTCGCACTAAAACTGTGGAGGCACTACATATATGGAATCAAATGTGTGATCTATTCTGATCACAAGAGCCTTCAACATCTGTTCAATCAGAAGGACTTAAACATGAGGCAACGCCATTGGATGGAAACTCTGAATGATTACGATTGTGAAATAAGATACCATCCCGGCAAGGCGAATGTAGTCGCTGATGCCTTGAGTCGAAAGGAAAGGGTGAAACCCATCCGAATCAATGCCAAGCGCATGGAAATAAAGAACAATTTGATTGAAAGGTTGTTAGCTGCACAGAAGGAAGCTGTGTTGGAAGCTAACTATCCTAACGAAAAGCTAGGGGTAACTGAGGAGCAGTTAACTCTTAGCAAGGACGGAATTCTAAGATTAAATGGACGAATATGGGTTCCAATTTATGGAGGACTTCGAGATGTTATCCTCCAGGAAGCCCATAGTTCCAAATACTCCGTTCATCCTGGAGCTGATAAAATGTACCAGGATCTAAGGGAGAATTATTGGTGGATAGGCTTGAAGAAGTCTGTAGCCACCTATGTAGCTAAATGCTTGACATGTGCGCAAGTCAAAGCCGAGCATCAGAAGCCGTCAGGTTTGCTACAACAGCCTGAACTTCCTACATGGAAGTGGGAAATGGTAACTATGGATTTTATCACCAAGTTACCCAAGACAAGGAAAGGAAATGACACAATATGGGTGATAGTTGATAGACTGACTAAGTCAGCACATTTCCTACCCATTAAGGAGACTTACAGCTCCGACATGTTAGCCTAGTTGTACGTGGATAAGATTGTAGCTTTGCATGGCATACCTGTGTCTATTATCTCTGACAGAGATACTAGATACACGTCACATTTTTGGAAAAGCTTCCAACAATCTTTGGGCACGCGTTTGAATTTTAGTACGGCTTACCATCCCCAGACAGACGGTCAGAGTGAGCGTACTATTCAAACGTTGGAAGACATGCTTCGTGCATGTGTGATTGATTTGGGTGGTAGTTGGGATAACCACCTCCCACTAATTGAGTTCTCCTACAACAATAGCTACCATACCAGCATTAAGGCTGCGCCTTTCAAGGCCTTATACGGTAGAAAGTGTAGATCGCCCATTTGTTGGGCAGAAGTTGGAGATGTCCAATTATCAGGACCGGAGATAGTCTTTGAAACGACGGACAAGATTTTCCAGATTCATGACCGTCTCAAGGCTGCCCGGGATAGGCAGAAGAGCTACGCAGATCCAAAGCGTAAATCTTTTCACTTCGAAGTAGGTGATAAAGTCTTACTTAAAGTATCACCCTGGAAGGGAGTGATGCGATTTGGTAAGAAAGGCAAGCTAAGCCCGAGATACATAGGACCTTTCGAGGTTATCGAACGTATCGGGTCAGTTGCCTATAAGTTAAACTTACCTGAAGAGCTCAGTAGTATACACAATGTGTTCCACATATGCAATCTGAAGAAGTGTTTCGCTGATGAATCACTGGTCATACCACATACAGATGTGCATATAGATGAGAGCTTGAAATTTGTGGAAAAACCATTGTCGATCGAGGATCGACAGGTTAAGAAGCTTCAAAGGAAGCATGTACCGATTGTAAAGGTCAAATGGGATGCCCGTAGAGGTCCCGAGTATACGTGGGAGGTTGAGTCCACGATGAAAGAAAAGTACCCTTATCTGTTTCAGTAAATCTCGAGGTCGAGATTTCTTTTAAGGGGGTGAGGATGTAACACCTCAAAAATTTACGTCCTATGATGTGTTGACACGTGTCATAGGTTTGAACGTGTGAAAGAATGTTCTTGAAGGACTAAAGTTGACAAACATAGAAACTATGTGAAATTGAGGGTTCAAAATGTCAACAATGAATAAATATACTTCACAATAACCTTACATGGTGTTTATAACCCTAAACGAATAAATCATGGATCATACGTAGCGAATTGTGAAAGAAAGTGAGAGATTACAAACTACAGGGGTTAAATGTGTCAACATGTTTAAGATATACCTCTGAGTGACCTTTTAGCAAACCCAAAGCCTTGTAACGATTAATTATGCTCACTAGAATGCACCATAAAAATTTCATAAAGTTTCGTTATCGTATGAGCAAGTTGTGATCAAATTCGTATGAGAGGGGTTAAAAGCGTCAACGTTGAAATTCAGGACTTTTCGGGCAAACACAAAGTGATCAAGGGCCTCACAAAGTGGGTATAAGTCTTAAAGTCCCTAAATGTCAATATAAAAGCCTCTTAATGCAAAGAATAGTGCGAAAGCGATGTTTAGAAGGATCAGGGACCAAAACTGCAAAAATGAAAACTTGTTTGGCTGGTCATCAACACGCTCGCGTAGCGCGAGCATAAAACACCCCGGCAGTCGCGCTACGCGACTGCCTTGTCTGATCAGAATGTTGCACAGGTGGCTGTTATCAGCTCTTAACCGACTCAAATGCCATTTTGGCATACCATGGGCCTTCCTAAGATGGTTTTTAGCCTCTAGGGACATATGGGAATGATCTAACATCAGTGGTAGAGTTGGTTGGCATCATCTTGTGTGATCAAGATCAATATATAAAGAAGTTCATGTTGCAACTTTCAATCATTCCTTCCAACTTCATCTCTGAGCATTCCTGGAGCACAAGGACCATCATCAAGCCTTCTAAATCGTTCATAGGACTTGTGTAAGTACCCTTGACCCTTCTTAATTAAGTTTTTATTAGTTTATAGCTTAAAAGTCAAACCGTCGTAATTAATGGTTGACTTGTTAATTAATCGCTAATGGTCCAGCGATTAGGCAAAATGAAAGTTGTTATAAGTTGGTAATTATGTGGGCAATTAACCCTTAAAAGGGTACTCACTGATTCCAAATCTAACTAGGTCGAATGACGAGTCAAACGTTGTCCGAAAAAGTCAACAGAATTGTGATTTTTGAATTAACACACGATTAGCATTGTAGAAGGCGTGTAACCTATTTTATCGCTCATATAACTTGGTAATAAGTATAAAAACTTGTCTAAGCTGGTTTGATTCGTCAACTTTCTGTTTAAGATCGATTCGGAACCGAAAGGCTCATAGTTTGACTTTCTGCTTTGACTTCGGTTCTGACCCGGTTTTGATAGGTTTAGACATACCTTAAAGTTCCATTAGGACTTAGTTACATGTGTGTATAACCCTCTGCGTTTATCCCACATTAATCCTTAATTGTCCGACGTTTCCGTTAAGCGCTTAAATATGGACCATAATGCCCTTATGACCATACAACGAGAATTTTGGAAATGTGAAAGTACAATAATCTTTGTTACTGATTATAAACATGTCCCTAAATTTTCACATCAGTTGGTGGTCTAGATTAGGAGTTATGCTTAATGACATAATTAGAACGCTTCTTAGTAATTAAACGGCGTCATTAGCATAAAGCCTATCTAAACCTCATTTTTGACACCAAACCTTTTACCCACTGATATAATATAATATTTTGGGATTTTTGAAGATTTTTAATTATTTTTAAACTGATCATAAGCTAGGATTAGTACCTTAATTCGGTAAATACCAAATATACCCTTTTAAGCCATAAAATGAGTTTTACAAATCCTTTTGATGCCAATCCAATTGCTCCTGATTTTAAATAATAAATGAAGTGTTTTGAACCTGTTTAACTGATCAGAAAACTCAGAATCCTATTTTAACCCGTACGTCGCTTAAAACGGCTTTATACGCGTATTATACGCATAGTTTGGGTTTAAAACTATTTTGGCATATAAGACTTATAACCAAATGTTATAACCTATTAAAATAAACTATTTTACTGATTTATTCAGACCCGGATCACAGAAGCATAATTGATCCCTTTTATAATCTTTAAAATGACCAAAATACCCCTACGGGGCTTAATATGAGATTAAACTCGTTTTGGGCATAATGGAAGGTATCCTACTAATGTCACAACATATTTAAGGCATGTTAACTTAGGAAACCTGTTTAGGACTCTTATGGTTACCCGTTACGCTTCATGCGCGTTCGGTTCGGTTTATGTAACTAGTTTACATAAATTAGCCGAAACGGGTCAAACCTTATCGGTTTTATCTCAAAATCCAGAATGTGTATAATATACCCATATTAAGCAAGTCTTCAAACTTGTCGGGTCTAAATCACATTCTATCCGGTCTTCGCTTAATCGTGCGTACGAACCGTATCTTTAAAACTAACCGGTCTAAGCTTAAGCTTAACTAAAGACCCGTTAGGATTCTAATGGGTTATTATAAACCTTCGTTCCAGATTAGGAGAACCAGTAAAAGATACTTGCACTCGCTGATTTTTGATTTATACTTGCTCAGGTAAATACTTTTAACTTATTTTCCCTATACGGGCTTGGGGTACGGTATATAAAATACCGCTTGGTCGGGCATTGAATCTTTAATTGTATGATGGTTAAAGTATTGAGATGTCTCGTTTAATTTGTTTTGTTTGCTTAAAGCCTTTGGGGGGGTTAATGACCATGTCCCGGATATCCCTGGCATCATTTTACGAAATGGCCACGACCTAAGCACGGGGCGTAGGCGTACGCCCGTCGGTGTCTCATATACATAATGTGGTGTGTCTATTGATCTTTAACCCGGCTCGATCTGGGCTACTGAACGCATAAGAAACATGTAAATCCTTTACAAGCATTATATTCAAATAATTATCCCAAGTTATAAAATATTATTTGTGCCTTGTGCCTTAAATGCATTTTCTTAAACTCTTTTCAAAATGAGTCGGTTGATTGTATTTACCAGTGTAAACTGACGTATTTTCTCAAAAAGGTTAAGTGCAGGTACTACGCGTAATAGGCTGGCTTCTCTCCTAGCATCCACAATAAGTCTCGCAAGCTTGGATGTCATAGACTGTTGAACATTGTTTCCTTTTATTTTGATCTACCTGTGGATTTATATTCAACTATTTGTGATACTTAATATTACAATATTGTTTGGTTGAAATGAATCTATACTTTGCTTCCGCTGTGCATTTAAATATTGTGTTGTTTGACTAATATGTCGCCAACCACGTCACGATACTCCACCACCGGGCCCACCGGTGATACGTGGAAATCGGGGTGTGACATTCTTTCTCCGAGTTTCTCTCTCTCTCCGTCTCTCCGAGTTTATCGCCGCCGCACGCCACCCGTCACCGCCGAGATACCGTGCCGCCACCGTGTGCGGTGGCTCTCCTTTTGCTTCAGATCTGCACGTTTGAGAGGGGGGGCTGTTACTCGTCGGACGGGACCACCGGCCGCCGTCGCCGGCCCGGTGCTGTCGCCGGTCAGTTCATCGAGTGGGAGAGAGGGTGAGTGTGTCTGGTTGTGGGTTTTGTGTGTAGAGTTGAGAAGATGAAGTTCACTTGTTATTTGTTTGTGTCTATAAACTTGCAGACAAGAAAGGTGAGAGTATTATTATGTGTGGGTTGTTTATTTTTAAAGGAGGATAGAGATCTTGAATATCTAGTAGAGATTTTGAGTAGATTTTGTAAAGATTTTGCAGGATCTTATAAATCTTGTAGGATTCTTGTAAATCTAGTAAAGATTTCATAGAGATTTTGTATATTATACAGGTTTAGGCTTGTGGGTTTTGGGCTTGGGCCCAGGGCCCACAAGCCCATCTCATGTGTAAGTGGTCCGTAATTTCTACGAGACCCGATATCTCAACCCAAACTCCACAGTGTCGAAAGAATAAAATTTTTAAAATTAAGAGGCGTATAATAGTGACGTTGTCAGTATTTTGTACGGTATCAGTCCGTTGTCGCGTAATATTCAGCAGTTTTTTCCGTAAACCACCGTATGCGCACTGTATAGTCGAATAAACGTTCCTAGGCACTCCAAAGGCCTGATTAAGTTAATTTGTGTCTAAAACACTGTTTATTATCGTTTTAAACATCTGTTAATCATGTAATTAAGAGCCGTAAATCACCGGTTGTCACAGGTGGGTGGGTGAAGTGTGAGAGAGGTGGTTTGCCAAGGGATGCCTTTGAAGTTAGGGGTGTTCAGAAAAAACCGTAACCAAATAAAAACCGTAAACCGAACCGTAACCGTAACCAAATAAACCGATCCGAATAACGAATTTGGTTTTTGGTTTGGTTTCTAACCGAAACCGAATTGTGAATATGGTTTTTGGTTCGGTTTTGGATCCACATTTTATTTTATTTGGTTCATTCGGTTTATTTGGATAACCGAATAAACCATTTAACTTAAATAATTATTAAATAAAACTAATAATATTTATAAATCTTATACAATTTATTAGCCCAAAATATTTATGCCATTAAACTTGTTAACTAGTTGGAGAAAGATTCATGTTTGAAGATTATTTATATTTTGTGCCATTAGACTTGTTAACTATTTATTCTCTATGATCTATGTTTTGAAGCTTTAACTTTGTGGTTGTGTCTACGACTGCTTTATGGATGTGTTTGCTTTATTTCACAATGAGACTTTCTTGTATTCATATATTGTTAGGTGTAAATTAGTGGCGGTGTTCGGAAGTTGGAACACAAATATAAATATAAATTAGGAAAAAAATTACTTACTTGCAATTTGGTTAGATTTGGTTTATTTGGTTTCTATCCGAAACCAAACCGAATTGAATTTGGTTTGGTTTGGATCGGTTTTGCATATTCCTTATTTGGTTTGGTTTGGATTTGGTTTGGGGTACAAAATTTTGAAAACCGAATAAACCGAACCGAATAAACCAAATAAACCATAAACCGAACCGATGAACACCCCTATTTGAAGTAAACCAAGCACCCCTATTTATAGCCTGCACATAAGCCTGGATACGGCCCCGTGTCCAATGGGCACGGCCCCGTGTCCACCCTTCTTCTCTTTCTTCATTAATTGCAGTTTGTCTACATTAATTGACCACGCCCCCGTGTCTGCTGGGCACGGCCCCGTGTGCAGAAGCGTATCTTTAGTATTAAGATTTGCTTGGATTCTGCGAATCTTAGCGTTGACCACGGCCACGTGTTGAGCTGGGCACGCCCCCGTGTCGGGAATAGAAGCTTCTACAACTTTGTCTTTTATGCAGACACCTGAACACGCCCCCGTGTCCGCTGGGCACGCCCCGCGTTGAGCTGGGCACAGCCCCATGCCCAGCTGGGCACAGCCCCATGCTCAGCTTTCTTCTTGTTTTTTTGCTTTGGGAGATGCTGTCGAGGGGTTGGGCATGCCACGTTTCTTCCCTTTCTTTGTATTTATGTTGGATTTAGCTGCATTTTTGCTTCTTTTGTCCATTTAAGCTCTTTTAACCCTGAAAATACAAAAGGAAGACAAAAACACACTTTTTCCAACATTAGTACTAAAAAAGGTTAGTTTTATGCCACATTTAATGTAATTTATATGTTGCATTTTGGACACATCAAATACCCCCACACTTCAATCTTTGCTTGTCCTCAAGCAAAACTCTTTATAATGTGGCTTACACTCCCAAATGGAATGGGTAGAAGAGAAGGTTTTTGGGCTTGTCATAGAGTGTCGGGATTCCAAGATTCTTTATTTGGTTTTATTTTTATTTTATTTACAATCCTATTCGTCATGATTTATTTAGAACATTATTTAAGATAAATTACTTATTAGGGCATAACATGCCTTTTTTTAAAATTTCATTTATATACTAGTTCACATACCTCACGGGGGATCACTCAACACTCGGCCGAAGGTGTATTTTTGTGAAGCACTCGAGAGCGGCATGGAACTTACTCCTACCATAAGCTTGCCAAGCAATCAATCCTCCTTCTTTTTAACTATAAACCTTTGTAAATATCAAGAGGACTTTTGGGGGAAGGGTTAGGCTTGGGTTAAAGGTAGGTGGTTGGGTTAGTGGTTAGTAGAAAAAAGAGCGAAAGGCGTAAAAAGCGTCGGTTTTCGTAAGACTTTTTATTTGTGTTATTATTATTTTCTTCTTTCTAATGAAGCAAGTCTTCAAAAAAAGTTCTGTTTGATGAACTTATTTGTTTATTTTTTTTTTTGGCTTCAACATTTTTTTTATAAGGAATGTCACATGAAAATCGAGCTTTGTACTAAAATAAAAGGTTAAAATGAAAAAGGGTTTTGGTGGGTAAAGAGTGTTTGTTTTGGGTTTAGAAATGAAAAGGTTTAGGCTCAAAGAGGTTAACTAGGGGGATTTTGGGTAGGTGGTAAAAAAAAGAAAAATAATGGTGTTGAAAGAAAAAGGGTTCGTCCTAATGCCTCCATCATTTACTTACTCGGGGTTAAGTTGGTAAGGACCGGGAATGTATCATCATGGCAAGTTCTAGAGTCGTAAGAAACCAAGCGGCTATTCACACAAGAAACGAAAGATGAGCATTTAATCTAAAGATGTGTATTTGTATGCTCAATAAAGGCTCAAAACTCACTTTTTGTGGGAATGGGTTTTTTAATGTGATCAAGTATATATAATCAAATTTTAACTAGATTTGTCATGCCGTTTTATAATTTCCTTATGTTAGTTCTTTTTATCACGACGCTATCGGTTGTAAATTTGTAAAAATATAACCTTTTTAGAACTTGTTATTCCCAAATTAAACCAAGACAAGTAAAAAAATGAAAATTTTTGAAAAAAATTTGGGGTGATTAGCGGTTCCAATAGAGTTTTGTGTAAGGCTTGTTTTTAGGACTTGCAAGATTCAAGCTTTTAGCATCCCCCCCCACACTTAAATTACACATTGTCCTCAATGTGTCCAAAAAATAAGTTTTTCGGTTGATTAAAATGTGTAAAAGTGTGTTAAAAACAAGATTTTATGTTACTGAGTAGCTGAAAACGGGGTGTGTTGGCTGAGCACGGCCCCGTGGTCAGACTACCAGTATCAAATTTAAACAGAAGGCTGGGCACGGGGGCGTGTTCAGTGAGCACGGCCCCGTGTCCAGTTACCTGAACTGGGCATTTTCTGCAGAACCTCTGGCACGGGGCGTGTTGGGGTGAGCACGACCCCGTGCTGAACTTGCTGCAATGAAGAAAAATTGTCGGGAGGTTCTGTTTTTGTGCATGGGGTGTGGGTTCAAGTTTCCCTTAGTAACCTCCACCATTTCGAGTGTGCTTTATTCCTGAAAATTAAAACTAAACTAGAAAACATAAAGTTAAACTAATCTAAAACTAAGGATAGTTTCGCGGAATGCCTCCGTGGTGCGCCACGTTTATAAGGGTCCTTGGCTAGACCCACCTTATCGGGTGGTTCTGGCTCATCTTCAATTAGGGGGTTGTCATTGCCGATTGGATATTTCATTGATCGCTCAAGATCGATACTTCTTTTAAATGCCCCTAATTGAATAGATAGATTGTTGTACTTCCGGTTTTTCAAAGCTTCGTGGGTTTTTACAAAAGGTCGTCCCAACACCAGAGGAGCGTCATCAAGGATGACAAAGTCGGTTGGGATTACCATTTGATTTGTTTGAACCAAGACATCCTCAACTATACCGATTGATTTTATTACTTTCCGATTGGATAGAAAAATTGGTATTTGTAGTGGAGAAAAATCACTAATACTTAATTTTTCGAAAATGTAGTTTGGCATTATATTAACACAAAGATCTTTATCGATTGTGATATTACTAATAAAGGAGTTTTGAAAAAAAACATGGAATCGGTGTAATGTTAATTTCAAATGGGTCTTCTTTTATTAGTGAAGTTTGATCATTTGTTAACTTAATGCTTACCGTTTCGTCAATTTTAGTGTTAGTGTTTAACTCTTTTAAAAACTTAGCATGAGTGGGTACTAAACAATGATTTTCGAAAGAAGGTGACAAGAGATTATTTTTTTTTCAAAATTAGACTCTTCTTGAATTTTAACGTTGTCGGACTCACCTTTTTCGTTGTTTAACTCATGTGTCGGTTTTTCACTTACTTGTTCTTCCATTTTTATATTTTCAACTATCTCTTTTTTATTTAATTCTTCTCTTGCGCGGGACTCCTCTTCCCTTGCGCGAGATTCTAGTATGCAACGTTCGATAGTTTTAATGTGTTCTATTATCCTACCGGCTATGTCGGTGATAGAGTAAGGATCGGGATCCTCAAAGCTTGAATCCGGATGTTCGATCCTTTGTTCCTCATAGTACTCATAGGAAGTAGATGGTTCACACCATTATTCTTCATTGTAAGTATATGATGGATAAGGGACGTAATTTTGTTCTTCATAATACTCATATGAGGTGGGTTGTTCACGCCATGGTTCCTCATAATAAGCGTATGAAGGTGGTGGCTCATATCTTGGTTCCTCAGAGTATGAGTATGAAGGCTCATACCTTGGTTCATCAAAGTATGAGTATGAGGGAGAAGGTTCATACCTTTGGTCTTCATAGGATGTGTATGAAGTTGATGGCTCGTACCTGGCCTCCTCATAGTAGGTGTATGAAGTGGACGGTCGAAATAAGTCACAATATTGAACCGAGTGCGGGTCACCACAAATGGTGCAATAGACTTCCCTATAATCATCCTCCTCATAGGTGTAGTTGTAGCCTCCTGAGTATTAATCCATAAGAATCACTCAGCAGATCACAACAGAGTCTCAAGACCAGAAAACAAAAATAAAAACAGAAACAGAGGCTGAGCACGGCCCCATGTTCAGTGAGCACGGCCCCGTGTTCAGGTTCTGTATCTAGGAGTTTTAGAAAATGTAACTGGTTTTGTGCAGCACGGGGGCGTGTTCAGCGGGCACGACCCCGTATTCAGACTCTTTAGCTGGGAGTTTGTAAAAAAAATATGCAGCACGGCCCCGTGTTCAGTGAACACGGTCCCGTGTTCAGTCTACCGTAATGCAAAAACTACTAAAAAAATTTAAAAATGCGCGCGATTTAGAAAGGTTTTGAAAAACTGATTAGGCCGTCGATTTTAAAATTTCTTAAAATCCTTGTGTCCCCGGCAACGGCGCCAAAAACTTGATGCGTGTGAAGTGTCGTATAGTTTTTTAATGTATATTTTAAGCCCTTTAACACTTTTTAGCCAAGTTTTAAATTTATAAAACACGATATTTACTAACACTAAACACACATATGGGCAAGTGCACCCATCGTGAGCGTAGTATAGTATTGGTAAGATACCGAGGTCATCAAAGGACACAAGAGCTTTTAATACCGGTTTATCCTCAACGTCTAATCAAATCAAAAGTTTAGAAAAAAGGTTTTTTAAACAAGAAAAATAAAACTAACTAAAATGCTGAAAAATAAAAATAAAAACAGATAGACAAGATGAATCACTTGGATCCGACTCGTATTTAGTGTAACCTTTGATTATTTTCGCACTTTTGCACTTTTTAAAAGATTATCTTAGTTATTGTAGTAGGCCCCTCTTCTGAAGGTGACGTTACCCTCAACCCAGTAGTTTGAGTCAGCAAAGATACAATCCTAAAGGGTTGATTATTGAAAGATAATTAATTAAGTTATTAATGCACATTGTGGTAGGCCCCTCTTCTGGAGGTGACGTTACCCTCGGCTAAGTAGTCTAAGTAAGCAGGGATACAGTCCTAAGTAGCTGGGTTAAAGTATTAATATTAGTTTACATATGAGGGGATCAAGGAGTTCGGACCCCCGCCATCTAATACCAGTGGGTATTGAAGGAGGTCCTACTAAAGTTGACCCAGGTCTTTGCAGGATCTATACACTGAACAAGGCAAGACTCTTACCAAACCGTTCCCTTAACCCCCGACCAGGTAGCCAACATATCTCCATATAGACCGTGGAGATATGAATGGTGAAAATCTTTTATTTTATATAGACAGTAAAATAATGCCAAGACACCACGGACAAACGATAAGGAAGACTCACCTTCAACATAAGAAACTAGTTATTAAAGTCATTAATACAGAACCAAATAAAAAGTGCGAAAAGATTAAAAATAAAAAGTATTACACTAAACACTTGTCTTCACCAAGTGATGTAAGAGACTTAGGCAATCATGGCCTTTGATTGTCAAGAACTCTTACAATCAATCTTGGATCCCGAGACTACTCACACACTCTATGATGGATGATGGTGGTGGATGTGGGTTGTGATGGTGGTGGTGGGTGGGTGAAGTGTGAGAGAGGTGGTTTGCCAAGGGATGCCTTTGAAGTGAACCAAGCACCCCTATTTATAGCCTGCACAGAAGCCTGGACACGGCCCCGTGTCCACCCTTCTTCTCTTTCTTCATTAATTGCAGTTTGTCTGCATTAGTTGACCATGCCCCCGTGTCCGCTGGGCACGGCCCCGTGTGCAGAAGCGTATCTATACTATCAAGATTTGCTTGGATTCTGCGAATCTTAGCGTTGACCACGGCCCCGTGTTGAGCTGGGCACGCCCCCGTGTCGGGAATAGAAGCTTCTACAACTTTGTCTTTTCTGCAGACACCTAAACACGCCACCGTGTCCGCTGGGCACGGGGCCGCGTCCGCGGGGCACGCCTCGTATTGAGCTGGGCACAGCCCCATGCTCAGCTTTCTTCTTGTTTTTTTGCTTTGGGAGATGCTGTCGAGGGGTTGGGCATGCCACGTTTCTTCCCTTTCTTTGTATTTTTGTTGGATTTAGCTGCATTTTTGCTTCTTTTGTCCATTTAAGCTCTTTTAACCCTGAAAATACAAAAGGAAGACAAAAACACACTTTTTCCAACATTAGTACTAAAAAAGGGTTAGTTTTATGCCACATTTGATGTAATTTATATGTTGCATTTTGCTCACATCAATGCCTACACCCCGTGCTTAAGTCGTGGTCATTTCAATGAATGAGCCGAGGATATCCAGGACATGGTCATTAACCCCCCAAAGGCTTAAAACAAAAAAAATAGATTAAACGGGTTATCTCAATGATCTAACCTTCTTATGATTAAAAATTCAATACCCGACCAAGCGGTATTTTATATACCGTACCCCACGCCCGTGTAAGGGAAAATAAGTTAAAAGTATTTACCTGAGCAGAAATACAATTTTATCTCAGCCGTATACAATCAGCAAGTGAAAATATCTTTTACTGGGCTCCTAAATCTGGAATGAAGGTTTTAATAACCTATTAGATTCCTAATGGGTCTTACTTAAGTTTAAACTTAGACCGGTTAGTTTTAAAGAAAGATATACGGTTCAAAACGCAAGATTAAGAGAAGACCGGATTAGAATGTGGTTTAGACCCGACAAGTATGAAGACTTGTATAATATGGGTAAACTAAACACATTCTGGATTTTGAGGTAAAAATGATAAGGTTTGACCCGTTTCGGTCAATTTATGCAAACTAGTTACATAAACCGCACCGAACGCGAATAATGCATAACGGGTAACCAAAAGAGTCATATACAGGTTTCACAAGTTAATATGCCTTAAATATGTTGTGATATTAGTAGGATACCTTCCATTATGCCCAAAACGAATTTAAAACTAATTTAAGCCCCGTAGGGGTATTTTGGTCATTTTTAAGATTATAAAAGAGGTTAAATAATAATCTGAGGTTCTGGTCTAAACTGATCAGTAAAAATATTTATTTTAGTAGGTTATATGAGTTAGATATTGCATATATGTGAAATATATTATTTAAGGCCAAACTATGCACCGTAGGGGCATTTTGGTCATTTCACATAAGCTTTAATGGTCAAATTTGGAAATCTGATTTCAAAACTTTTTCTTACTGTTAAAGTATCAAAATTTACTCATAAGATCAGTAGGTAATGGGTCTTAAATGTTAAACACAGTTTTAACCCACACTATGTGTTTAAAACGCGTAAAAAGTTGGTTTTAGGCGATTTTCAGGTTATATAAGGAAAGCTGAGATTTTTATCAGTCCAAAAGGCTTAAAATATTTTATTTAACATATGAAATCAGTAGAAAAAGATTTGGCATCAAAATGTCATGTAAAACTCATTTTATTGATAAAAAGGGTATAACCGTCAATTACCGAATCAAAGCAAGAACCCCATGTTATGATCAGTTTAAAAATTAATAAAAATATCAAAAAATCCCAAAATATTATATTACATCAGTGGGTAAAAGTTTTGGTGTCAAAATTTGGGTTTAAATGGGTTCTATGCCAAAAATGTCGTTTAATTAATAAAAAGGCTTCAATTTACGATATTGAGCATAACTCCTAATTTAGACCTCAAACTGATGTTAAATTTTTAGGACAAGTTTATAAATCAGTAATAAAGGTTTTTTTCCTCTCACATTTTCAAAAATCTCGTTTTAATGTCAAAAGGGCATAATGGTCAACATTTAAGCAACTAACGAAAACATGCAAATGAATCGGATTAATAAGGAACCAAGTAGTATAACCTCAGAGGGTTTTACTAACTTATAATATGGTCCTAAAGGAACCTTAAGGCATATCTAAAACAAGATAAATCGGCTCAGAACTGAAAGTCAAAGCAAAAGTCTTCTTTTGCGACTTTCGGTTTCGAACCGAGCCTAAACTCATAATTGTCGGGTTGAACATGCTTACACATGTTCTTACATTATTTACGAAGTTATTTTAGTGTTAAAACATGTCCCATAACCTCTACATTATCAGTTATGAGTTTATTTGCAAAAATAGCTTTCTGTTGACTTTTTAATATTAAGTTTGACCCGACAATTGACCAAGTTAGAGTGATAATCAGGGGGTGCCCTTTTAAGGACTTATTACCCACATAATTACCAACTCATAGCCATTTTCAATTCGAATAATGGCTGGACCATTAGTGATTAATCACTAAGTCAAAGCTTAATTACGATGGCTTTGACTTATGGTCATTAAACTAATAAAACTTGAACTTAAGGAGCTAAGAATGCTTACAAGGACTCTTAGCACGAATTTGGAACTGATGAAAACTTCTTCGAGCTCCAAGGGACTCCAGAGAATGAGTTTGAAATATTTTTGTGAATGAACAAATGAACTAGCAAACAAGAGTGCTTATATAGCCAAATATACTTCACAAGATCATTCCACACAAGCCTACAAATGATTTCTGATGATTCCAGGTGTCCCCTATGCATGTAATACTGTTGGCTCAGTCCCTGAAATCGAAAACAAGCTTTCTAAGGCGGTGCAACTGGCTGTACATGCAGCTGTCTATTTTTTTCTGCATCTGGCAGTCGGATGCGGGCCGCGTAGGACTTAATAGAAGTCTACGCGGGCCGCGTAGATGGCTAATTCCGGTAAAAACTTTGTAGACTTTGTAATTTCAGTCCCTGGTCCATTTAAACTTTATATAACTTCCATTTATTGCATTTTGGACCCCCATAGTTAACTTTTAAGGACCTTGGGTCATAAACTAACTCCGTTAAGCTCCCGGTTAGTTGTACGATCACCCGAAAAGTCTTGTTTTCTTCGAAACTCCACAAATTTAGTATCCAACATTCTTGAGATCAAAATATATAATTATCACAATGTTTTTGGGATCGTTAAAAGGTCACTCAGAGGTTACTTTCAACATGTTGACACTTTTAACCCCTATGTTTTATAAGATCCTTATTTTAAGCACAAACGACTTCCAGTGCTCGACAATTTATTTATTAAAGAATACTAACGTCGTGTGAGGTTAATCAGAGGCACAAGAATGGCATGTTGACACTTTGGATCCCTTTATTCACATATTTACATTGTTTGACAAATTCAGTCCCTCCAGATCAATCCATTACACGTTTAAAGTCCATGACACGTGTCTTTATAATATTGGCTGTGATTTTACGAGGTGTTACAGTTTTATGCCTCATTTGATGTAATTTATATATTGCATTTTACACACATCAGTCACAATAGACTACAAAGTCTTCAGTTCCTTCTGGTAACGCTAGTATGGGTGCGTTAGTTAATCTTTGCTTAAGAATTCTAAATGCTTCTTCTTGTTTTGTCCCCATTCAAACTTAACAGATTTACAGGTTAGCTTAGTTATGGGAATGGCTATTCTAGAAAAATCTCGAATAAACCTTCTATAATAACCGGCCAATCCTAGGAAACTTCTAACCTCGGTTGGTGACTCAGGGGTTTTCCATTGGGTAATTGCCTCGATCTTAGTGGGATCCACATGAATTCCTTCATGATTGACTAAGTGTCCAAGAAACTGTACTTGTTCTAACCAGAATTCACACTTTGAAAACTTAGCATAAAGCTTTTCTTTTCTCAACAAACTTAGAAATGCATGCAAATGCGCTGCATGTTCCTCTTTACTCTTAGAGTAAATGAGAATATCATCTATAAAGACAATTATGAATTTATCCAAATATGGCTTACATATTCGGTTCATCATGTCCATAAATGCGGCTGGGGCATTGGTTAAACCAAATGGCATGACAGTAAATTCATAATGGCCATATCTTGTTCTAAAAGCAGTCTTAGGAATGTCCTCTTCCTGTACCTTTAATTGATGATATCCTGACCGTAAATCGATTTTCGAGAAAAATCGAGCTCCTTGCAATTGATCGAACAGATCATCGATTCTTGGTAATGGATACCGATTTTTAATCGTGACCTTGTTCAATTCGCGGTAGTCAATGCACATACGCATTGATCTGTCTTTCTTCTTAACGAATAGGATCGGTGCTCCAAATGGCGATGAACTTGGCTGTATGAATCCTTTCTCCAGTAGTTCGTCTAACTGTTTCTTCAATTCTTGCATTTCTGCAGGTGCCAAACGGTAAGGTGCTTTGGCAATTGGTGTTGTTCCTGGTAGCAGGTGGATTCTGAATTCAACTTCCCTGTCTGGCGGTAGTCCTTGTAATTCTTCTGGAAACACATCTGGAAATTGAGATACTACAGGAATATCTTTCAATTCTTTTCCTTTAGTGTCAGTGATTATGGAAATCAAATACACTAATGATTATTTTCTTATATAACTTGTTGTTTTCATTACAGAGATGGATTTTGTGGATCTAGACGGCTTATCTCCTTTAATTGTGATCTTTTCACCCCTTGGCGAATTTACTTAGATCGATTTTTGATCACATAGAATACTGGCTTTATTGGCTATTAACCAATCCATTCCTAATACAAAATCAAATCCTGCCAGATTCATTGGATAAATATTTGCAATAAACTTTTGATTTAAAAATTATATTCTTGCTTCCTGTAAGATTTCAGAAATCTTAATGGTTTCTTCATTTGCTTTTTCTACTAGATATTCTTGTGGGAGTTTAGTTAATGGTCGATTGAGAAGTTTGCAAAATGAAGTATTAAAAAAACTTTGGTTCGCACCAGAGTCAAATGATACTTTAGCAAAAACATCATTAACTAAAAATGTACCGGCTATCACATCCGGAATCATCTTAGCTTCTTCCGCAGTCAGAACGAATGCCCTAGCATTTTTAGTAGTCTTGTTGTTCATGGCTGGAACTAGTTTCGGACAGTTTGGCTTGATGTGACCTTTTTCTCCACAATTGAAGCACATCCCATTATTAGGTTTCCTCCTACAATCTTCTTCCTTGTGCCCTGGTATCTTGCAGAAATTACAATAGGTAGAGCATCTTCCTGAATGCTTCTTCTTGCAGGCCTTGCAATAAGGTGTAGAGGTAGAACCTACATTTTTCCCACGGTTGGAATTTCCATAACGAAATTCTTGGGTAAGCCTTTGAGCTAGGTTCCTCATCTGGTCTTCCTCTCGTGTACGCACTAACTCATCTGTCAAGGTGTTTGCTAGTTCTACCGCTTCTTCTATAGTTTGAGGTCTAGCTGCCTTGACTACATGTCTAATCTCACTGATTAATCCCCAGATGTAGCGGGAGATTAATACTGGTTCAGGTGATGCAATGGTTGGTACTATTATAGCATATTCAAAGAATAACGTAGTATAACCCTTACTATCTACTCCAGTCATTCTAAGGTTTAAGAACTTATTTGCTATTTGGTCTTTTTCATTGGGATGGCAGAATTTCCTTTCCACAATGTTCTTAAATTCCTCCAATTCCATATTGTAAACCCTATCACTTCCCCTAGACTGGAGGATAGTGTTCCACCATTCTAGTGCTGAGTTCTTAAACAGATTGGAGGCAAACATTATCTTATCTTCTTCCGCACACTTGCTTATTTTTAAGACTACCTCAGTCTTTTCTATCCAGCGTAGAGCTGCAACGGCCCCTTCATTGCCCGAGAATTCCATTGGTTTACAAGACCATAATTCTTTATAAGAGCAACCATAAGACATGGTTCTTCTTCTTTTGGGAATGGGCACTTGAAGTATGGGTCCATTGTTTACGCTATTTTCAGGTTCAGTGGGTCGTTTACTGCTATGATTACTTTTATTATCCGCTTCCCTAACTGTTTTGATAATATATGGCATTACATCTATTATCCCTTGTGCCACTATGTGTTGGATGGCACTGTTATCCACTGGGTTTCCATTGTTATTGTTGTTCGGGTTATCATTATTCAGGTTATTGTCATTCTGGTTTTCCTGGTTCACTTCGTTGTCCATCTGAATTTTAAACATTTGCCACATATTAATATCACAAGATAATTTTAATCAATCACACAACACGCATATTGATCAAAATCGTCGAGCATTGCGACTTACTCTATTTTTATACTATGCATCCATATATATTACAGTACAACTGAAATTGAAATTACACTACTGTTAGGCATCCATAGCTATTGTCTAGATTTTTTTTTCAAACATACACACCTATTATATATTATTATTATTTTATTGTTATTATTATCACCATCACTGATATGGGTTCATCCAGAACTCCATATTACGCTCGTCATACTTCCAGACGAGTCGTTCTCTGATCTGCCTCATACTCTCACTACCTTCTAAAATCTCCTCACCAAAGGTTCGGAGTTCTTGCACATTATCTACACTCACTGGGGGTGCAGAGGCTGGTACAGGGTTTGGGAACTGGGGCATGGGTTCTTGGTAACGATATGGATTCTCTAAAATTTCCCTAATGTATTGGTCATTATCATAGTAGGGATCTAGAGGGTCCAAATCTGGATAAGCTGCTAGATTTGGCATAGGTTCGTCTTCTGGTATTGGGTAGCGTTGCTGGTAATCCCTATGGTCGTTAAACCACGGGTCGTAGTCTGGGTCTAAGGGATTGGGTGCTGGTACTCTAGGTATCTCAGTGGGGTCAAAATCAGGCATTGGGATTTGATTTTCGGGGTTGTTTTCAATTTCCATTGGTTGTGAGGGAAACAGTGGTAAGGGCTGGGGTGCTAGGAGTGTCACACCCCGATATTTCCACGTATTACCAGTGGGCCCGGTGGGGAGTATCGTGACGTAGTTGATATCATCATAGTCAAACAACACAATATATAAATGCACAGCGGAAGCAAAAGATAAATATATTACAATGCGAATATAAAGTAATATCAAAGTATTACAACGGAAAGTAAAGGATCCACAGGCGGATCAAATAAAAGAAAAACTGTTCAACAGACTTCAGGCATCTAGAACTTGCAAGATTCCTTATTAACGCCCTGAGCTTCCAGCCAATTACGTTCAGTACCTGTCACTTAACCTTTTTGGAAAATACGTCAGTTTACACTGGTAAATACAATTAACTGACTCATTTTCCAAAAAGGTTAAGTGACAGGTACTGAACGTAATTGGCTGGAAGCTCAGGGCGTTAATAAGGAATCTTGCAAGTTCTAGATGCCTGAAGTCTGTTGAACAGTTTTTCTTTTATTTGATCCGCCTGTGGATCCTTTACTTTCCGTTGTAATACTTTGATATTACTTTATATTCGGATTGTAATATATTTATCTTTTGCTTCCGCTGTGCATTTATATATTGTGTTGTTTGACTATGATGATATCAACTACGTCACGATACTCTCCACCGGGCCCACCGGTAATACGTGGAAATATCGGGGTGTGACAGGTTGGTATCAGAGCCAACATTGAGTGAATTAAACACTAGCCCTTAGTGTTTAATCTCAATGACACAGTAGCACATTCTTTGACCTTTTGAGTTTAGACTTAACATAGGAATATTCTCAATCCTAATCTGGAAATTATTGCTTCCAAATTTTTATATATATTGGATACGTCGCCAAGCGAAGAAGCTGTATTAGAAATTCTCCACCTCCGGAGCCTTGAATTGCTGAGCTTCGTACCGCGGCTAGAATGAAACGAGCATCCAGGGAGGGAACATTCGAAATTAAAGTGAAGAAGAAAACTGCTTTTGCTAAGGATCGTTTCTTTAATAGTCCTTACAAGGACATATTTATCTCTCAGTCCCTTCGAGGACAACATTATTCCTTTCAAGTCCCGTCTAGGGCACATCTGTACTTTTAAATTTTTAATGGAATGATTAAATTTAAATTTTCATTCTAAGAATGAAAAATGAAATAAATGAAAAATAACATTCCTTTTATAAGATCCACCATTATAATAAAATGGCAAAATATGAAAAAGGACAAGACCTAGCCACGTGTTATTTTAAGACATGGCCAAGCTGGTAAGACCTATTCAAGAGATTTAGATCATTGTTAACACCTAAGAACGTGTTAGCACTCTTGACAAATGTGATTCGAGAAAATCACAACAGTCATCCTTATATTGGATTTTTCCAATTTTTTTTTATCTAGCCTAGTGATTTAGAAATCATGGCTTAAATCATCGAATAAGATGATCATATTGCTAAACACCTAAGAACGTGTTAGCACTCTTGACAAAAGTGATATGAGAAAATCACAATAGTCATCCCTATATCGGAAATTTTCAAATTTCCTGATTTGGCCTAATGATCTAGAAATCATGGCTTATGTCATCCTATAAGATGATCATATTATAAACATCCGTTAGTGATGAAGTGCCTACGGGCTAACTTGTTGTCCGATAAGACAATGACAGTGGTGGTCTTTGACCTCCTGTCTAAAAATGTTGGACCATTTCCAAGCATAATAGTCGGTATGATCCAAACGATCTTGACTAATAGCATCTGAAAAGATGATCATATCATAAACATCCCTCAGAAGGGAAATGCCCACGGGCTATATCTATTGTCCTAAAAGACAAAAGGCAGTTGTAGTCTTCGACTCTCTGTCAAGAAAAGTAACCGACTATGCTCAAAACTTAATGCCTCGATTCTCTGAAATCATGGCTTATATCATCCTATAAGATGATCATATTATAAACATCCCTTAGAAGGGAAGTGCCTACGGGCTATAGTTAATGTCCTCTGAGACTAAAGACAGCGGTAGCCTACAACTCCCTGTCAAGAAAAGGTAATGAACTTTGATTCAAACCTTAATGCCTCGATCCCAAACGATCATGGCTTATAAAGTCAAATCTGTCCTCGTGACAAGGCCGTTGTGCCACTTTAATATCCTTAATGTCTTATGTACTAGGATAAATTACAATGAAAATACTAATAAAATTAACAAATAAACCCATATAGTTTATATTACCATGGTTAATAATTCATCAAAAATGATAATTTCATAATAACCTTTGAGTAAATCATTGTCAATATTTATGTAGCAATCAAGCTACATGGCTGGATCAGATGAAGTTAACAACCACTTGAAGGTGAACAATGATACTACCAGGATTAATATAACTGGAGCGGAACTGCAGGCACTAATAGATGATGCTGTTACTCGCGCTCTTGACAGACAGTATAATGAATCATATGATACCCGCTCTAAGACTCTATCTGTGGCTCGTAGTAAGCCCCCTTCTAAATCACATGAGTCAAAGGAAGACGATGTTCATAACTCATCAAATCAGAGGAGTGTTCCGTCTAGACAGGTTGTGCTTAACGAAGAGCCACATGTTAAAACCTGTTCATATAAATATTTTGTCTCCTGCAAGCCCAGAGACTTTACAGGAGAGGAAGGGGCCATCGACTGCATGACATGGCTCGATGAGATGGACACTGTTGTTGACATCAGTGGTTGTGCGGATCAAGATGTTGTGAAATTTGTTTCACAATCATTCAAAGGAGAAGCGTTGGCATGGTGGAGATCATTGCTCCAAGCCACGGGAAAGGTCCTACTCTACAACTTATCTTAGGATCAATTTGCTGCATTAGTCAAGGAAAACTATTGCCCTCAGCATGAGGTAGAAAGGATAGAATCATACTTCTTGACTCTGGTCATGAAGAATTTGGATTGTCAGGCATATGTGACAAGTTTCAACACTATGTCCCGCCTAGTTCCTTATTTAGTCACCCCTGAACCAAAACGCATAGCGCGTTTCATTGGAGGCCTAGCACCAGAGATAAAGGGAAATGTTAAAGCATCTAGGCCTACCACATATAGGTCCGCGGTGGACTTATCCTTATCTCTCACTTTAGATGCTATCATGAATAAGTCTGTTAAAACTTCTGGCGAGGGAAAAAGGAAAGAAGACGAGGGAAACTCGCATCAATCTAACAAGAGTAAGAAGGGAAGCTCTGAGCACGAGAAAGATTTCGAGTCTAGGAAAAGCTCGAGTCAGTTCAATAAAAAGCCCAAATGCAGTAACTGCAGAAAACAGCATTCTGGAAAATGTACGATAGACCCAAGTGATAAATTGTGTGGAATTTACAAGACCAAGGGTCACAAAACCTTAGATTGCAAGGAGTTAAAGAACGCCACATGTTACAATTGTAACGAGGAAGGGCACATCAAAACCAACTGCCCAAAGCTTATAAAGAAGCCGGGAGAGGCTAGGAAAACAAACGCATGAGTCTTCCGGATGAACGCCCAGGAGATGGTGCAGAATTATAATTATATAGCAGGTACCTTTCCTTATCAAGCAATTTATGTCGAAATTTATTTGATGCTGGCACATATGATTCTA
Source organism: Helianthus tuberosus (assembly GCA_030545235.1). NCBI lineage: Eukaryota > Viridiplantae > Streptophyta > Magnoliopsida > Asterales > Asteraceae > Helianthus > Helianthus tuberosus. The sequence continues at coordinate 209,908,236 of CM060441.1, read as the reverse complement.
TAAGGAACGATAACTGTAGAGAACTGTTGTCTCCACCTGACTAGGACTTCGGTCATTTAACGCGGGATAGAAATTGGCCGATGATACTTTAGAGAATACTCCAACAAACCATAGATCGATATTTTATATCTATTAGGAATCACTTTTTTCTGATATCCTTAGGGCAAGCTTTCAAGCTATCCAAATTCATCAATATAATAAAGACAGATGTGACTTTTTGATCCCCTGTCAAAAAGGTGATGGACTAGGTCCAACCCTTAAATGCCATTGATGGTCTTTTGTGACCTAGGCTAAGTGATATTGATAATTTTTTTAATAACGTTCATTAAGAATGTTAGTGCCATATTGGCCTGTATAGTTTAATGAAGCCATGGTTAGTATATGTTAAGACCATTAGGGTGAGGAATAGCAGTGGTTGGATTGCAACTAAGTAAATGATTCATTTGGTACTAGGAATGATTTCTTCTGTTCCTATCAGAAATCTTCAGTCATAAAATTCTAATGTACTCTCTCTCCAGAAAAAATGCATTCAAATGAAATTGATATCTCTTTGATCTCCATCGATTACGAATACCAGATGGTATGACAAAAGCGCCATATGAGGATTGGTGTATCTTAATATGTTCCATAGATTGCCTCCATGCCTGATCAGTATGGAGGTTTAATGCATGGAACCACAAAGATATTCCAATGGTCACACGGTATTAAAGTCAACTAATGGTATTCAAAGATGATATCCAGAATGGAATTGTCTAAGTAAGTGTCTCTGATTAAGAAATTCATGGACTCGTAACATAAATGTGTCACTCATTTGACACCAGCAAGGATGGATGAACTGGAGCCCGAGATTTGGAAAATCTCTGTAACCTCCTTGTATCTTGATTATCTTCTCCTAAGACTACCCTGTTTACCCCCGAGAGACAAGTAGAGTTAAGATTAACATCCCGCTTAGGGTTGGAGTGTTGTAAGAACTCCGTGTTGATCATGGAATAATCGAAACCCTGATTAAGTAAACTTTAAGATAAGATATTCATATAGCCTAACTTGATATTCCGAGAGTTTGATAAGAAAGACGGTTCATTTTGCTTATGCATTCATTACCGCAACCCTATTTTAACAACGATTAAGAATCACCATCAACTACCCAGGATCGTTGAGTTATTCAACTAGCTATAAGGATTAACTACTCCTTAAGATTAGTTTTAAGCAATGGTTGGAATAACCATCTCACCTTAAAATAAGCTTTTCTATAATAGTTGTCACATAAGTATCAAGGCTGCTCCTTTGGAGACCTTGTATGGATAGAATGTTGAACATTTATTGTTGGACAGAAGATTGGTAAGTCTAATTATCAGGATCTGCAAGTTGCCTTGGAAACAACGAATAAGATCATATAAATCCATAATCATCTGAAGGTTGCCAGTATTCGGCAGAAAATCAAGAATTAATGAAAGTAGCAACCCTCCTAAGACCTTGTTAAGGAATAAGGTTCAAGAAAAGATATCACCCAGGAAGGGTGTGCCAATTTGTTAAATTATCAGGCTAGTTAAGCTCTGAATATATAGAATCATTCGAAGGAAATCGAATGTATCAAGATCAATAGCTTATAAACTAAAACCTATTTAAGGAGCTTGGCGGAGCCCGCAATGTATTACACACTAATGATTTGAGGACGTGTTTCACCAATAAGTCGAGAAGCATTATCACATAATGATATGCAGATTTATGATATGATGAGAAACCTGCATCGATTAAGGATCGACAGGTTAAGAAGACTCCAAAAGAATACATGTACCTGTTATAGAGGTCAACTTGGGAGCTTGGAAAGGCTCCAGTTATGCTATAGAAGTTAAGTCCATTATGCGACAAAAAGAACTTCCAACAATTTAGCAAATCTCGAGGTCGAGATTTCTTTTAAGGGGGTGAGGATGTAACACCTCGTAAAATCACGTCCAATGATGAATTGACACGTGTAATAAACCCTAATGAAGTCAAATATTGAATTTAAGGGACAAATTTTTCGAAAAATCAAAAACCTTGATTATGAAAGGACTGGAAGTGTTAGCATACCTAAAATAAGTTTCTAAATAACCTCTCACGATATTTATATTCACAAATGAGCCACTTGATAATCAAGTATAGCCGTTTGCGGAATGAATCGAAAGTTTGCGCAACAAAGGGTTAAAAGCGTCAACATGTTAATTCTTACCTCTGAGTGACCTTTTAACAAACCGGGAGCTTCATGATATTCTATCATACTCTCGGGAATGCCAATAATTGGCCAACTAAGGTTTTTATGCCTATAAGTAAAATTACGCGCAACTTTGCAAGTTAGAGGGACTAAAAGTGTCAATATGTTTAATTATACCTCTGAATGTTCGTTTAAGCGAACCCGAAGCATCATGATGTTTAATAATACTTCAAGAATTCCTAATATGGATTAGATGAGGCTTCCATGCTATTAAATGATGAGATGCGCAAGTTTGCGCAATAGAGGGACCTAAAGCGTCAACTTTTGAATTTACGCCTCTCGGTGACCATTTAAGCGAATGGGAGTGTAGTAATAATTAAGTATATGCTTGGGAATGACCAATATGGGCCATGGAAGGCTTGGATATCATTAAACAACATTCCGCGCTACTTTGTGCGATTAAAGGACTATTTGCGTCAAACTGCAAAAGTATGCCGATTCGTAGGGTAACGGACCTTCCGGAAGGTGACCCTGAGTTAAACATACCCTAAATATCCTTTGTATAGCTTAGATATAGGCTTAGAGGTGTTCGGTGCGCAAAAATAAACTTTTATGTCAAGCAGGGACTAAAAGTGTCAAAAAGTGCACAAGTTTGCATTTTCGCGCATATCTCACATTCTGAATATCTCCGGACACCCAAAAATTTATGTAAGCATTAAAATATTTTATTTTAGTGATCGCCATGATAAAATTCCATTCGTCGCGTAATTTGGATCGTTTTTAGCGTCCATTCGTGTTTCGTCGTAATTAGTCGAACAACGTGACCGTACGACCAAACGGACCGACATCCGACATGTTCTTGAGCATGTTTCATGTCCCTCATGTTTAGGCATCATTGTAGAGGCTTAAAAATGGTTTAACGGGCCTCAAACGTAGCAGAAAGGGGCTAGAAGCATGCAGGGACCAAAACTGCCATTTCAGAAACTTGATTTCCAGCTGTTACCAGCTGTTACCAGCTTTTCCAGCTGTTTTAATCAATTGCAAATGGTATTCCTTCAATCTAGGGGCTGCCCATAGGATTATAAAACCACCTTACACTTGTAATGATCTGAATATAGCTCCCCGACACTTGTCGCGATCCTACGAGGTCCCGAAAAGTATATAAGGAGGTGGGTTTTCACTTTCACCTCACACCTTCATTCCATTATGCTTATTCTCTAATTTCTGTGAGGATCTCGAGCTTCTTGAGAACCTCCTTCAGTCCATTGGACCCTTGTAAGTGTCCCCTTTCGTGCTTAGTTTAATTGTTTAGCGTTTATAGCCGAAAAGTCAAGCGTTTCGATAAACGCTTTGACTTTTAAACGGTTAAGCCATTGTTCGTAGCGAACATGGCTATGTGACCGTAATTAGGTAGGTGTTTAACCCTCAAAAGGGCACCTCCTAATTACCACGTTTGCTTAGTTAATTGTCGGGTCGAAATAATCAGTTTTTAATTAAAATTTATAACTAATGATATAAAGGCAATAAAATCAGTTTTATCACTTTAATAACTTGTTAAATATTAGTTGAACATGTCTAAGCATGTTCAACCCGACAATTCTGAGTTTAGGCTCGGTTCGGAACCGAAAGTCGCAAAAGTTGACTATTGCTTTGACTTTCAGTTCTGACCCGATTTAGCTTGGTTTAGATATGCCTTAGGATTCCATTAGGACCATATTATAAGTTAGTATAACCCTCAGAGGTTATACAACTTGGTTCCATAGAAATCCTAGTTGGTGCATGTTTCCGTTAAATGCTTAAATATTGACCGTTATGCCCTTTTGACCCTAAAACGAGAATTTTGAAAATGTGAGAGGACAATAATCTTTATTACTGATTTATAAACATGACCCTGAAATTTGACATCAGTTTGAGGTCTAGATTAGGAGTTATGCTCATTAGCGTAATTAGAAAGCTTTTTATTAATTAACCGGCATAATTAGCGTATATCCCATTTAAACCCAATTGTTGATACCAAACTTTTTACCTACTGATATAAAATAATATTTTGGGATTTATGAAGATTTTTATTTATTTTTAGGCTGAGCATAACATAGGGTGCTAAGCTTGATTCGGTTATTGTCGGTTTTGCCCTTTCGGGCTATAAAATGAGTTTTACAAAACCTTTTGACCTCAAACCTTTTGCTACTGATTTTAAATAATAAATAAAGTATTTTGAGCCTTCTGGAATAATAAAAATATCAGCTCTCCTTTAAAAACCCGGAAATAGCTCAAAAATCGCCTTTTTAAGCGTTTTTAATGCATAATATGTATTAAAACTATTTTAAACACATAAGGGTTGATGCCTACTGATATGTTCAGTAAATTTTTATATTTTAACAGTAAGCAAAAGTTTTAAACTCAGGTTTCCAAATCTGACCTTTAAACCTTATGTGAAATTACCAAAATGCCCCTTCGGTGCATAGTTTGGTTATAAATGATAAAATTCACATATGTGTAATATCCTACTGATATAACTTATTAAATTAAGTATTTTTACTGATTAAATCAGATCTGAAACTCAGATTCATATTAAACCTCTTTTATAACCTTTTAAATGACCAAAATACCCCTACGGGGCATAAATCGGTTTTAAATTCGTTTTGGGCATAACGGAAGGTATCTTACTGATATCACAACATGTTTAAGGCATATTAGCTTAGGAAACATGTATATAACTCTTATGGTTACACGTTACGCATATTTCGCGTTCGGATCGGTTTATGTAACTAGTTTGCATAAATTAGCCGAAACGGGTCAAACGTTATCGTTTTTATCTCAAAATCCAGAATGTGTTTAGTTTACCCGTATTATACAAGTCTCCAAACTTGTCGGGTCTAAATCACATCCTATTCCGGTCTTCGCTTAATCGTGCGTTTTGAACCGTAAACCTTTCCTTAAAACTAACCGGTCTAAGTTACGACTTAAATAAGACCCGTTAGGAATCTAATAGGTTAATAAAACCTTCGTTCCAGATTGAGAGCCCCAGTAGAAGTACTTGTGCTTGCTGATTAGAATATACGGTGAGTATAAATTGCTTTGCTAGATCAGGTAAATACTTTTAACTTATTTTCCCTTATACGGGCTTGGGATACGGTATTATAAAAATACCGCTTGGTCGGGTGTAGAAACCTTTTAATCGGAGATGATTAAATTGCATAATCCCGTTTTAATCTGTATTGATTGATAACAAATAACATTAGGGGTTAATGACCGTGTCCTGGATATCCTTGGCTCATTTAAAAAGTGAATGGCCATAACTTAAGCACAAGGTGTAGGCATAACACCTCCTGTTGTGTATGTAAAAGATATACTCACTCGTAAGGCTGTCTTCTTGTGAGTTATATTTATGGTGTGTCGATTAATCTTGACCGGCTTGTATTGTATAATCACCGGCCCTAAATGTTGGACAAGCATGTAAATCGGATACAAGATTTTTATTAATAAGATTGTCCCAAGTTATAAAAGATATTTTGTGCCTCGTGCATTCAAATCAATTTTCAAACTCTTTTCCAAAATGAGTCAGTTAATTGTATTTACCAGTGTAAACTGACGTATTTTACAAAAAGGTTAAGTGACAGGTACTGAACGTAATTGGCTAGAAGCTCAGGGCGTTAATAAGGAATCTTGCAAGTTCTAGATGCCTGAAGTCTGTTGAACAGTTTTTCTTTTATTTGATCCGCCTGTGGATCCTTTACTTTCCGTTGTAATACTTTGATATTACTTTATATTCGGATTGTAATATATTTATCTTTTGCTTCCGCTGTGCATTTATATATTGTGTTGTTTGACTATGATGATATCAACTACGTCACGATACTCCCCACCGGGCCCACCGGTAATACGTGGAAATATCGGGGTGTGACAAGGAGTTGCTCCAGGTTAGGGTTTGCAGCTGTGGTTGCAAGGATATGGAAATTTGCTAGACTCCTATTGAGCATATCCTGGGTGTGAGCATCTGTTTCTCTCTTGGCGGCTGCTACAGCACGCTGTTGTTTTAACTTTTTCACTCTCTTCCTACGTTCATGCGCTCCTCTACTGAACCATCCTCTCTTTTTAGGAGGGAATGGCTCTTCAGAATGAGCCTTAAACACGAATATCCCATCTTCATTGTCAGCTGAATACCATGAGAGGGCAGGCTGTGAAGAGGTGCCTTTGCTCCTAGGTGAGCTGGACAACTGACGGTAGGCGTCAGAAGGTCCTTGGTCGCTCATACTGTAAACTAACAAATAGTCAAATAACACACAACAATAAAATACAAATATGCACGTATTTCCGTAATTAATTTCCTAACATTTCGATTAATATCTTGGTGTCAGCGGAACACTTCTGTTGCTGAATCAGTGGCTTAGCTCTAATACCACCTTCTGTCGCAACCCCCCTCCCCTCATTACCCATGAACGGGCGGCCGCGGCCAGTCTCGGTGGTATCGGTGTTTGTCATTTTGGCAGCGGAAATTACATCAGGACCGTAGTTAGGAAATATTTTATCAGAGTAGAATACCACGCTTGTATAGTATTAAACACATGGGAAAATCCCAAGTTTCAAGTACACACTTATCATAGGGATAAACCCTATTTTATTTAAATAAACATCTCTTTATTTTAGGTAACTTTATAGCCACTTTTCCAAGCCTTCAGTGCTGTCCAGCTGGCTTCTATTTAGCTTTCACATTTTGTTACCTGAAACGCGTTTAAAAACATTTTATCAGTGGGAAATACTGGTGAGTGAATCCCAGTTTAATCAAGATAAGTAAAACCATTGTACAGTATTGAGGGCGATCTCGCAATTACATTTGTTTCCATCTACTTTAATTACCACCCACGGTATTGTCAACCCGACCTGTGGTCATGTTACTACTCACAATGTAGTAACAAATTTTGTATACAAAACCCCAACATACCGACGATAATTGTAGAATACAAATACTCAATCACTGTTTAATGTATTGTTAATTATATGAGGTTTTGTAAAAATAGTTTACAAAAAGGAGATTACTCACATTCCTGTCTTAGGATTTTCCTTAAGGATTTCCTAGTGATTATCTATAATTTACACAAATGCACACGCGTTAGTATAATAACCCAATATTTACATTAGTAATACCCTCCCCGAGACGGCATTCCAACGACTACGTCGGGCAGAACCTCGACAGCCGTTACGGAACCCTGGATCAATTAGGCAGCGTATCTAATATGTAATCGGGGTTATGATACTTACAACGAGGCAGGGCTTCGCTAATTAGGGGGTATAATGCCCGAAAATCACTTTTACTATATAGAAATTCGAGAGAGAAAAGATTTGTGAGCGAGTTCGAATGATCAGCCGATCCCCTCTATTTATAGTGTCTGTCTGACACTTTGTCGCACCCCTTGAAGGCTGTAGCCAAGGGCTACGTGGCCTGCGACGTAGGCTGGGTAGGCCCTAGCCTGGCCCAGTCACTGATCTAGCTTCGACACACGTCCGACACGTGGCAGCACCGGGATGCGCCCTGGTGACGAGCTGTCGCGCCCAACGTAAGATCCCTAATGGGTCTTCGCGGCCCGCGAGCGACACTATTTTCTGGTTTTTATTTTATTTTTAATTATATAAGGGTATTTGGGTTCGGTTTTCGCAATTGGGGTATATTTTAAGACATATAGGGATACTTTAAATATATTAGGGGTGTCGAAAATTATTTAGGAGGGTTGTTATATGTTTAAAGTCAGCTAGTTGGGCCTTGGTGTTGGTGAACGGATCACCTACTTCAGAGTTTCACCTTGAACGAGGGCTTCGCCAGAGTGACCCTCTGTCTCCTTTCCTTTTCATTTTAGCAATGGAAGTGTTGGATGTTATTATGAATAGGGTGGGGTCTAGGGGCGTTTTCAAAGGTGTCACTCTCCCAAATAATGGTCCTTGTATTTCACATTTGTGTTATGCGGATGACGTCGTTTTCTTTGGAGAGTGGTCCGAAGACTAAATACAAAATCTTAACCGTGTCTTGAGATGCTTCTATCTCTGTTCAGGTTTAAGGGTAAATCTTAGTAAATCTTGTTTATACGGTGTGGGTGTTCGGGATGTGGAAGTGGTTCATATGGCGAGTGAATTAAGATGTAGGGTGGGAGAGTTGCCGTTTTGGTTTTTAGGCTTACCAATAGGTGCCAACATGAAACAGATAAAATTTTCGAAGCCCGTAATTGATAAGTTTAATTCCAAACTCTCAGCTTGGAAAGCCAAATATCTCTAGCTTGCCGGGAGAATTGTGCTAGCAAAAGCGGTTATGGGAGCGTTAGCTAATTATTACTTTTCGATGTTTCGGGCTCCGAAAAAAGTCATCAGTACCCTTGATTCCATTAGAAGGGACTTTGTTTGGGGGAGGAAGGATGGTTCCAATAAAATTAGGTGGATAGCTTGGAGTAAAATGGTAAAACCAAAAAAATATGGGGGGGGGGGGTAGGTATTGGTGATCTGAGAAGTATGAATCTTGCGTTTTTGGCAAAGTGGTAGTGGAAATATAACACTTCTCCAAAGGCTCTTTGGGCTAGGGTGGTGGGAATTATTCATGAAAAGAAAAGACAAGTTGGGGGTATTCTGGTTAATGGAAAGTTTACCGGGGTGTGGAGAGATATTCAGTTGGTTGGGAAAGATTTTGATGACCTTGGTATTCCATTGAAAGAAAATATTATTGCTACAATTGGTTCGGGAGCGAATGTTAGTTTTTGGGCTGATTGCTGGGTGGGTGGGAAGCTCCTGATGGAATGGTTTCCAGGTATTTATAATATTGTTTCTAATAAAAAGGGCATGGTCGCGGATAATGTCGTTAGAACTAGGACTGAATTGCAGTGGAATATTAATTGTTTTCGGCCTCCTTGTAACAAGTCGGAATGGGATCAATGGGCTGGGTTGATGAGGATGTTAAATGATGTTATGTTTCATGATGGGGTAGACAATTGGGCTTGGAAATCAAATGAAAATAAAGAGTTTACTGTGGCAACTGTTCGTGATCACATCTTGAGACGTTCGGTGACGATTGAAGAGGAATGGAAACACTGGAATCGGTGGGCTCCGCCGAAGGTAAACCTTTTTACATGGAGGGTTGGGTTGGGAAGGATCTCGGTAAAGGAGGAACTAGCTAAGAGAGGTGTTGCAGCCGTAATTCATAATACGGTTTGTCCTAGGTGTAATGATTATGTAGAGACGGTGGAGCACTTGGTTTGTAACTGTACAATGTCAAAGTGGATCTGGTGGAATGTTCTTGCTTGGGTTAAGCTTCCGGTAACTGATGAGTTTATTTCGACAAATGAAGCTTTGAATTACATTGAAGGGAGGAATGGTTCAAAAATTTGGAAGCAGGTGATAAACTTGATTTTTTAGACAACTATATGGCATATATGGAAGGCGCGTAACGAGAAGGAGTTCAGAAATATTCAAGTTTCCGGAAACATGGTGGTAGACGAGATTAAGGCTGACTCGTTCCTATGGTTCACGTGTCGGTCGAAATTTGATAAACTGGATTGGGGTAGATGGGTGGACTTTAATGTTCGAGATATTATTAGATAGTTTCGGGTGTGGGTGGGCGTTGTTTTTGTTGTAGTTGTATGTTTTTTTTTTCGGGTTTTTACAGCATATGCTGGCCCTATTCTATAAATCATATAACCCCACTTTTCAAAAAAAAAAAACTAGTATTTGTGCCCTTGTAATGTGGTGTGATTGCGTATTTCGTTATCTATAGACTACTTGCATAAGTTTTCAAAATACGCGTAAGCCCACCTCGTGTGTTGTGGCGCGCTAAACTATAAAAAATAAAATCAGAACCTTTATGTGAACCCATCCCTTGCGTTGTGGCTATGTATACAACTTCAAATGTGTACATAGGTGTGTAGACGACTTATACATTAATCAAAACCTTAATGTGATGCCACCCCTCGCGTTATGGCTATGTATACAACTTCAACGATATACATTATTATGCGCAATGTTATAATTGGAATTTTATAAACATCATATTTTAAAAGTTATACATGCCCCTCTCCCCCTAAAAAAAATTAATAATTAATAAAGAAGAAAAGAAAAAAAAACACTTGTCAACTGATGATAATGAAAAATAACATTTGAAAAAGTACATGGTTTAAATGATAGCTTTTGTTAAAGTGAAGGGTTACGTTTTGTAATTTTTAGGGTAAATATATAATTTTGAAAACCGTGTATAATGTGCTCTTAACTTATATGCATAATCATCTATAAAAACATAAATAGTTTTTTTTTTCTCTCATAACAAATATTTGCAAAATAAGCTTAATATTATTTTGATTTTAACTTTATGATTTAAAACTAAAATAAAATCTTTTTTTTTCTTTGTGTAACATATTTAACTATAATTTATTATATTAATTTGTTATACTTCTTATCATTAAACTAAATGGGAAATTAATAAATAATTATTATTTAGTTTTAAAATATGTTTAACTAGCAATAACACCCGCGCGCGTTGCGGTGCGGGTACATCACAGACATCGAATGGATCGATTAGTCCAAACATTATGTGATGTGTTAACCATATGAAAACGTGCATTTCGACATATCATAGAAAATGTAACGGGTATAACGGAAAAGATGATATATATAATCAAAAGAGATAATTAGAACTTTTGAAAAAAAAAACCACAATTTGACTCCACTCGGTTCGAAACAAAATTACAAAACATTTATAAAATAAGCATGGAAACATATTATATTTGACCTCACTCATTTCCCATAAAAGTTTACGTTTAAACATACATCAACTTGAATTTAAACCGAAACATACATAAAAGTATGCACGTAAAAAATGGTTTTTTAAACAAAAACGTATTATATTTGATCTGACTCATTTCCAGAAAAAAAATTTACGTCGAATAGAGCAAATCGAATTCATACCGACACGTGCATAAAAATATGCATGTAAAAATAGTTTTTTTTAAGTAAAGGCGGTATAGGGGTAAACTCGAAACAAATTATGTTTAGTAAAAAATTTAATAGGCTAAACACATTTGTAAAATCATGCCAAGTAGCCCCAATTCCACACCACCAACAACAAAAGAGCTCGTAATATAAAATAAATAAATAAAAAGAAAAAATAACATTGAGCTAAAAACAACGTAAAATCGTTGAATCACGCACACCCGTTGCGGCGTGTTAATGCGAAGAAATTAGACTGAAACGTAATACGTAGAAAGAAAAAAATTAAGTCGATTAAGGACCCACGCATTGGAAACGGACTTGTCAAACGGAGAATAATAGACGCGTTGCGACGGGCCTTTCAAACGGAAAAACAGACAAAAAAACGTTGAACCACACACACACACACACGTTGCGGTGTGTCGACTCGCAAAATTTTTAAAGAAACGTAAAACGAAAAACTTGCGAAAGATAAAAAGCATAGGGGATCAAATTTGTCACACCCCAATTTTCCACGTGTCACCGGTGGGCTCGGTGGGGAGTATAGTGACGTAGTTGATATCATCATAGTCAAACAACACAATATTTAAATGCACAGCGGAAGCAAAAGATAAATATTTTACAAACCGATATAAAGTAATATCAAGTATTACAAACGGAATGTAAAGAATCCACAGGCGGATCAAAAATAAAATGAATCATTTGTTCAACAGACTTTAAGGCATCCCAAGCTTGCGAGACTTATTGTGGACGCTAGAAGACAGCCAGCCAATTACGAGTAGTACCTGCACTTAACCTTTTGGAAAATACGTCAGTTTACACTGGTAAATACAATTTAACTGACTCATTTTGAAAATGTTTGAAAATTGATTTGGAAGCACGTGGCACAAAGCATTTTATAACTTGGGATAATTATATAATATTATAATCTTGTGAACGAATTACATGTTACTTGTGCGTTCAGTAGCCCGGTTCGTGCCGGGTTAAAGATCAATAGACCCTCCACATTATAGAGTTATACACTGACAGGTGTACGCCTACACCCCGTGCTCAGGTCGTGGCCATCTCGTAAGATGATGCCGAGGATATCCGGTACATGGTCATTAACCCCCCAAAAGCTTTAAGTGAACAAGACTGTTTAAACGAGCCGATCAAATTATTCAATTAACCATACAAAGATGTAAGATTTGATGCTCGATCAAGCGGTATTCTATATACCGTAACCCAAGCCCGTATAGGGAAAATAAGTTAAAAGTATTTACCTGAGCTAAATATAAATTCAATCCCAGCCGTATACCACCAAGCAAGTACAGATAGCTTTTACTGGGCTCCTAAATCTGGAACGAAGGTTTATGATAACCTATTAGATTTCTAACGGGTCTTTATTTAAGCCTAAGCTTAGACCGGTTAGCTTTAAGGACGATACGGTTCAAACGCACGATTAAGCGAAGACCGGATAGAATGTGATTTAGACCCGACAAGTTTGAAGACTTGTATAATATGGGTATACTAAATACATTCTGGATTTTGAGACAAAATGATAATGTTTGACCCGTTTCGGTCAATTTATGCAAACTAGTTACATAAACCGAACCGAACGCGAAAAGGGTGTCACAGGTAACCAAAAGTGTCATATGCAAGTTCCCTGAGTTAATATACCTTAAATATGTTATAATATCAGGAAGATATCTTTTATTATGCCCAAAACGGATTTAAACACAAATTATGCCTTATAAGGGCATTTTGGTCATTTAAAAGATTATAAAAAAAAGTTTAATTTGTAATCTGAGTTACAGGTCTGATTTATACAGTAAATACACTTAATTTAACATGTTATAACAGTAGGGTATGACCTATATGTGAAACTTATCATTTAAAACCAAACTAGGCACCTTAGGGGTATTTTGGTGATTTCACAAGGGCTTAAAAGGTCAAAATTGGAAACTTGAGTTCAAAAACTTGTACTTACTGTTGTTTTATAAAAATATACTAAAAACATCAGTAGGTATGAACCTTATATATTTAATATGGTTATAGCACATACTATGCGTTAAAAACGCTTAAAAAGACGATTTGGAGCCGTTTCCGGGTTTGTAAAAGAAAGCTGATAATTTTATATTTCCAGAATGCTCAAAATATTTTATTTAACAAATAAAATCAGTAGAAAAAAGTTTGGGGTCAAAAGGATTTATAAAACTCGTTTTATGGCTAAAAAGGGTAAAATCGGTATTAACCGAATCAAACCTAGAGACCTATGTTATGCTCATCCAAAAATTAAATAAAGATCTTCAAAAATCCTAAAATATTATATAACCTCTGTGGGTAAAAAGTTTGATGCCAAAAAGTGGGTTTAACTAGGCTATACGCTAATTACGCCAATTACTTAACATAAAGCTTTCAATTTACAATATTGAGCATAACTCTTAATCTAGACCTCAAACTGGTACCAAATTTTTTTGGTGCAAGTTTATAAATCAGTAACAAATGTTTCTACTCTTTTACTTTTTCAAAAATCACGTTTTATAGTCAAAAGGGCATAATAGTCAACTTTTAAGCATTAATCGGAAACATGCATATGAATCGGATAAGTATTGAACCAAGTTGTAAAATCTCAGAGAGTTAAACTTATATGAAAATTGGTCCAAAATAAGATCAAATGCAGATCTCAAACATGCATGAACGGATCAGAACTGAAAGTCAAAGAAAAAGTCAATTTATGCGACTTTCGGTTCCGATTCGGGTTTAAACTGAAAATTGTCGAGATGAACATGTTGAGACATGATCTTACATTAATTACCAAGTTATTTTAATGATCAAACAGGTTGCATGTACCCTACATTGCTAATCATGCTTAAATTTGCAAAAACACATTCTGTTGACTTTTTGAAACAAGCTTTGACTCGACAATTATCATACTTAGAGTGAGAATCTGAAAATACCCTTTTGAGGGTTTGTTACCCACATAAATACCAACTTGTAGGTACTTTCAATTTGAGAAAAGACTGAGCCAATTTCGTTTAATCACGAAGTCAAACTTAATTTACGATGGATTGACTTTCGGTTAATAAACTAAGCTAGAACGGATTTGAGAAGGTTAGGGATACTTACAAGAGTCCTAATAAAGCTTAGAGATCACTAGAAAGATGTCTTGACGTCCAGAGAGCTCCAGAGATGATCTTGTGAATTTTTGAAAGTGTAAGTGTTGAATGTTTGTAATAACAAGACCCTTCTTATGCAGATTTTTGATCTTTTTGATGTTGCCACATGAGTCTCTGGTGTTTTAAGAAGAGGACAAGTGCCCCTACATGCATGTAAACCCATTGGAGAGCTGCTGGTATCGAGTAACAGCTGGAAACCATCGACAACAGGTCTGCAACTGCCAAATGCACGTTTTTGTTCGCTGGTGACCCGTAGGCGGGCTGCGACAGGCCCCTCGCGGGCCGCGTACCAGCTGTCGACCAGCTTAACAAGTTTCCAACATTTTACAAATCAGTCCCTAACCTTTGTAACGTGGTTTTGGCGATTTATCTTGCTCATTAGACCCTCAAATCTTATTTTTAAGGACCTTGGGACTTTTATAAACATGGTAAAGTCCTTGGTTAACTTTGCGCTTACCCGAAAAGTCACGAAATTCAACTTTAACGTATTTAACCCTTCGTGCACGGTTTTGATCATAACTTTCTCATACGATAACGAAACTTGATGAAATTTTTATCACATATTCTAGTGAGTATATTTTATCATTACAAAGCTTCGGATTTGCCAAAAGGTCACTCAGAGGTATACTTTCAACATGTTGACACATTTAGCCCCTGTAGTTTGTAATTCCTCACTTTCTTTCATTTCCCGCTTCGTATGATCCATGATTTATCCGTTTAAGATTATAAACATCATGTAGGGTTATTTTAGAGCCTATTTATCAATTGTTGACACTTTGGACCCTTATATTCACATAGTTTCACTGTTTGTCAACTTTAGTCCCTCTAAAGTATGTTTTCACATATTCAAAGCCCATGACACGTGTCAATACATTATTGGACGTAAATTTTCAAGGTGTTACAAAATTTGAAAATAAAAAAGTGTTGGGGTTAAATTGCAAAACATGAAAGTTTTTGGGTTAAAAATTAAAAACTCAATGAGTTTAAAATGAAAAGATAAAAACCTTTGGATAAGAAATGAAAAATCAAAATTTTTTTTAAAAGACACCCCATACATATGGTACAACAATATAATGCAATAAAATGTTGCTTATTTATATTATAAAAATTATGAAAATTTTAAATTTTAAAACTTAATATGTAAATGTGGAATATGATAATACATCAAATTATGTAATATATTTAAATATAAATGGAGAACCCGTGCATCGCGGCATAGTCGATAACTAACAATGTTGTACTCGTTTTCCATTTATTTATGAAATGTTTCGGTTTTAGTTGGGTTCTAAATGAATTAAAAGAATTAGATAACAACAATATAATGTATTTATTAAATAATAAAATTTTCTTACTATAAATAAGCAACAAATTTAGGCAATACAACTTGTACATTATGCTTTAGGAATTTTTCAAAAAAAAAAAACTTGATTTTTACTTTTAGTTCAAAGGTTTTTACCTTTGCAATTTTAACACCTACATAATTTATTTTTTTTAACTTTAACCCAAAACTTTTCATTATTTGCAATTTAACTTCACAACTTTTGTCACTTATACTTTTAATCTTTCGCAAATTTTCGTTTTACGTATAGTTCTAAATTTTTTGAGTTAATACGACGCAACGTACGACTGTGATTCAATTTTTTTATGTTTTGTTTCAAATTTTGCAAGTTAACACGGCGCAACGTACATGTGTGGTTGAGCGTTTTTACCTTGCCTTTGGGGCTTTTCCAAAAATAAATTGATATTTTTACATTTCACCCAAAAGTATTTCATAAATTACTTTTAACCCAAAAATATTTGTTTTTTACTTTTACCCCAAAACTTTTTATCTTTTGCACTCTATCCTCACAACTTTTTTTACTTTCAACTTTGGTTATTTATAGTTTCCATTTGCCGCAAATTTTTCGCTTTATGCATGGTTCTAAATTTTGTGACTTAACACATCGCAACGTGCGTCTTTGGTTTAACGTTTTAAAATTTCGTTCAAAATTTTGCGAGTTAACACGATGCAACGTGCGTGTGTGGGTGAACGTTTTTACATCGTCTATTTTTTTCCCGTTTGACAGGTTTAACATAACGTACGCGTCGTAGATCGACTTAGTTATAACTAAAGAATCCCCGCCGCATTGCGGCGGGTCGCAATCCTAGTTATGTCATAAATACTAAAATTGCATTAAATCACAAAATTATGTCATAAATATCAAAATATTAAATACAAAAATAATTATCCCAAGTGGGTGTTTTAAAATTAATTGAAATACCAATTTTACCCTAAAGAGTTCTATAATGTAGATAGATAATTCACTATATTAATTATTATCATATTAATATACGTGGAATAATTTATTAAAGTAATTAATTTAGTTATAAAAATAATAACGACAAACGGATCGTTAAAAATAAAGAATATCCACAAACTAACATGAAATCCAAAGAATTAATTCTTATTTTAATACTCCAACATATATATAATTATATATATAGAGAAAGTATAATGTACAAAAACCCTTAACCTACATTAACGTACGACAACTAGCGTAATTAGAGTCCATGCGTGATTATCAACAAGGTTTCATCAAATGAACTAGCGTAATTAGGGTCCAATGCGTGATTATCTTACAAAAATGATCCCATGCGTGATTAGGGCCGGATCCGACGGTTCCCTGCTTCGCGTATGTGATGTACGATAACACTTAATGTACGTTAACCCCTCCCTATATATATATATACAAATAGCAACTTGAGTCACCTCTATTTTGTTCAAAAGTCGCGTCCCAAACATGTGACCCTCTAAACGGAAAAGCGTCTGAAGAACAAAACGGTTATGAATACCATGGATCATGTTTGGCATATAATAATTAAATAAATTGAACAAAATTACACAAGTCGAACTGTTGCGGTGGTAGACACGAATTTTCATTTCCCACGAAATTTTTTTTATGAATACTACCCTTTCATTGTTTTGTTATTTCTCTCTTTTTGAAATTTGCAAAATCCCATTTCGCATTCGGCCACATGCATCATGCAAGTTAGAAGATCGACAGCATGCGTGAAGTAAGATTTTAAATATGTTTTTTTTTTTGTGTAAAATCGGATACTCAAATAGTTATTTGAACGACGACACACTCTCTTTGAATGATCATAACGTTTCAACGATGACGATAGTTATAAGACAAACTAAAGGATGTGTCTGTTGAATTGCAAATGTTTAACACCCAGATGTTCTTATGACGGTTATTTATACTAAACAAACCAAAAGACATGTTTGTTTCATATGTGGTCACCGGTAATGTGTAATTCTCTCTACCGTATAATCCTATGCCTCTTTTCCTCACGTCTCCATATCCATTCCACTTGGCCCTCAATCTCCCATACTTCTTATTTGATAGGCGACTTTTGCAAACCGTAACTCCTTAATCCGGTCACCCACGCCAGCGACGACAATTACCTTCTCACCGGAATTGTTGTCAGATCACAAGGCCGACGATTCCAATGCAACGTCCGTTGAAATCCACCCTTCCGGAGTTCCGGTCGTTACGGAAGGATTAGAATATGAATCACACATACTTCAAGTTATATGTTTGTCCGAAAGGTGTATCCTTCTATAAACAACAACAACAACCATACCCAGTAAATCCCACAAATAGCAGAACTATTGGTAGGGTCTGGGGGAGGTGGGATGTAGGCAAACCTTTCCTCTATTCAAGAATAGAGAGGCTGCTTCCTGAGAGACCCCCGGCTCCAAAACAACCAACAAACAGATACCCGAAAAACGGGTAAGTAAATCACGTAGCAGTAGGCAAATAAGTCATCAGTAAGCAACATATATGCATATAACGCCATTTGATTCCGAAAGGTGTATCCTTCTATAATTTTCTATTTGATTCCGCATAAGTAATTTTGGATGGGATTCCAGATTAACGGCTTGATCCACAGATAAAATTAAAACGCCATTTCATTAGTCGCTTTTTATATTATATCATGTTATGCGTATGTTTATCCTTTATGTTGGTATTTGTTGATTACAACTATACTCATGTTTTATGTTTATTTCTATAGTTTATACATGTACCGCTCAGTTGTTGGTTTACCTTATTGCCATCTGTTAGATATTTCGATGTGTTGGGCTCGGTCTATATTTACTTTCTTACTCTGCTGTTAATTGTTGATTTTGAAAGGTTTTTATATTTGAGTTTTACGCCCTCGATGATATTCTTGCCGGAGATACGGTTGTTTAAAGACATTGTTACACACACGATACGATCATGTGCGATTATTCGCAGGATTTTAGATCGCGTACTAATTTAGATGAGGAACTTACATTCGTCACGGATGATAATAATTTGAGCGAAACAGTCTCTGAGGTGTATGGTAAAGATATGCTATTTGGATGCACAACTGAAACATAATATATTCAATGATGAGTTGGTTGTTAAGGCTTTTTATGAGGCCGAAGAACCACATAAATGATAGGTTAATTGAGTTATTGTTAAATAATGATGTGCTATATTATTGTTTGTTTGAATTTACTAAATCTTTTAATATGTATTAAAGTTATTTTTTTTATCAGCAAACAAACTGCACTTTTATTCCACCAAAAATATACATCGGCTGTGAATAGCAAGTCACTGTCACAGACCACGATGCATCACCCAGATCCATCACCAAAGTTACAAAAATTGCTATAAGGCCAGTGGGGGTGGTGCGTGATGGGGCAATCATCACGCATGGAAGCATGCAACTTACCACCGCCACCAACTAATTCCACGAGTGATGATTATGGTTCTGTGATAAATTCAACGAGTGATGGAAGTTGAGTGATAAATGGATGTGAGGGGGTGTGAGGGTTTATTGTTGGGTATTGTGAGTGATGACCATTGCCACTAAAAAAGGTTGTGACTGATGGAAAAATGTTTGATGACATGGCGGAACTTGATTGGGTGTTGTGAGTGATGAGTGATGACCACCCGCACCCTCTAATACATTCATATTACTGGAAGATTAAATGGCACCCAAGTCTCCTAACTCCACCCGCTTTGCTTGAACCTATGCTTTGAAGTTATTTTATTGATGTTTAGATGCGAGCTAGCAATACCGGTTTAGAGGAGAACAAGGATACTAATAAATTGGTAATTTTATTTGTTGTAATTGAGACATATTTATTTAATTATTTTGTTTAAAAATTGTTTGAATATGATTTGTTTTACGGTATTGTATAAACCTAACAATAGCATATGGTTTCATTGTTCTCATTGTTTTGTAGGCAATGGATAAAACAAAAATAAAAACATATTATAAACATTCACAATCAACACCCCGCCGCAACGCGCGGGATGTTGTTAAACATTCACAATCAACACCCCGCCGCAACGCGCGGGTTGATGTTAACTCGTTTTAGGACATTTACCAAAACATTATCGTATGTTTCTCCAGACAAAAAACCAACCGAAATTACATACATACACACACATGTTTAACTCACGTGATAAAAACGCCATGTATACAAAAAGAAAACAATTAAGACCATCCGTAGTGAGATTTTTTTTTGGCGTTTTTCCCTAAAAACCGCCCTAAAAGCCCCTAGACTGTCCCTAGGCGTTTTTTGCAAAAAAAAAATCGATTTGGCGTTCTTTTTTCCACGTCTTTGTTCTAATCTTTGGCCAATGACCGTTATTCTTCTTTTTGTTTGGCCAATATCATTTTTTTGATTTTTTTATTTAATTCTTTTACAATCCTTTTAAAATAATGCTCCACAATACCTGCATCCCCACTACACCCATTTTAGAAAAACACATATTGGACTACCGCTTAGCGCAAAACACCGAAAAATAAGGGCATTATTTGTGTTTTACACTAAACATAATAACGTGTTCATATCTATCATTGCCATGATGCCATCATCTGGCATAATAATAACATGTCGAAACTCGAAACTGAAATCACCCAAAAATCACTTTATAAGTTCACAATAAATTAGCCATTGATATATATAATAAGGAATCTAAAACAACGGGTCAAGTTATTCTACAAAGGCTTCTAATTGTAAGAAGTGTAAGAAGGATTTATAGAGTGACAAGTGTCCAATAACCTAAAACTAAACCCACTACATCACCACCAAAAACCTAAACACCCACCCCCACCCCACCCATGGGGGGTGGGGGGGGGGGTGTTTTTGGTGGTGGTGGTGGATGTTTAAGTTTTTTTTTTTAGTGGGTTTTTTTAGGTTATTGGACACTTGTCACTCTATAAATCCTTCTTACACTTCTTACAATTAGGATCCTTTGTATTTGATCCTAATCCCTAAAACAACCCTCTATTTTGCATAATATTCCGGCAGAAATGGAGATTCTACAGCCAAATCCGAACCCTAAAACCTATGACAACAAGGAGCCAAAAGACACATACAATATGGCATACATTATCCACTTTCTACTAGGTGCCGGACATTTGGTTCCATGGAACGCCTTCATCACAGCCGTTGATTATTTCCAGTATCTATCATTGCCATGACGCCATCATCTGGCAACAATCTAGCCGTTGATATATGTAATAAATCACCCAAAAATCACATTATAAGTTCACAATAAATTAGCCATTGATATATGTAATAAGGAATCGAAAACACCCCTCTATTTTGCATAATATTCCGGCAGAAATGGAGATTCTACAGCCAAATCCGAACATTAAAACCTACGACAACAAGGAGCCAAAAGACACATACAACATGGCATACATTATACACTTTCTACTAGGTGTCGGATATTTGGTTCCATGGAACGCCTTCATCACAGCCGTTGATTATTTCCAGTATCTATACCCTAACAAACACATCAACAAGGTTTTTTCTGTTGGCTACATGTCGGCCGCGATGGCTGTGCTTTTTACGCTCATGTGGTTTTCAAGGTCGAGTCGGATTAAGTTGCCGTCGGTTCGGACCCGGATGAATTTGGGTCAGTGTTTGTTTATTTTGGCTCTCATGGTGGCGCCAGTGACGGACTGGATTGTTCATGGGAAGGAGGAGACTAGGAAGATGATGAATATCGCGTTTGTGGTGCTTGTTTCCATGGTTATGATCAGTGGATTAGCTGATGGGTTAGTGGGCGGAAGTCTGGTTGGAGCCACTGGAGCTCTACCTGGACGGTATATGCAGGCGGTTTTTGCTGGTAACGCTACCGCCGGTATGATTTCTATTTTTAGGCTGTTTATATCTATTTTTAGGGGGTTTTCTTCGAATTGTCATTTTCTCTAATCTTGTAAATGAAAAAGAAATAGAGTGGGGTGCAAATGAGTCAAGCTCGATTAATTTATGACAGTTCGAGCTTGTTCGGTTCAAGCTTTGTTTTCAAACTCGAGCTCGGCTTGTTTATTATCTATTATTAATATATTAAATAAAAATAATATAAATAGTAAACTCATTTAAACTTGTAAGCTCGATAAGTGAAGCTCGGGCTCGTTTACTAAACAAGCTTATTTTTAGGTTTGAAATCGGCTCATAGACAAGTTTAAATAAGCTCGGCTCGGCTAGGCTCGTTTACACTTAGGCTCGATAAGGCGACGAGCTTCACATGTCAGGCTTGAGCTCAGTCTCGATAAATAAACGAGTTTTATTTTAGTCACAAGCTCAACTCGGACTCGATAAGTCTCGGCTCGTTTCGAGCTTTTTCTCGAGTCGATCGACTTATTTGCACCCCTAGCAGTAAGTGGAAGTAGCTTTTCTATAAGGGCGTAAACAGGCTGAGTCGCCCTTGAGCTTGACTCGTTTATTTGTATGAGAGCTCTAGATCTAGCTCGAGTTCGAGTTCAACTTGTTTAATTTACGAGAGCTCGAGTGCGAGTTGTTCCAAGCTCTATCTACAACTCAAACTCTGCTTATGAGTAGGTTTTAAGCCCGTGCTTGTTTCGTTAAATTATGATTTCATATACATTTATAGTTGTATTCTTGTGTATCTTTTAGTATTAAATTCACACATATAACATAATATATATTCTTAGTCATTTGTATCATAATTTTAACATAATAAGAAATATTATACAGATAGATATAATATATTAAATGAAAATTGTATTAATAATACTCGTTTAGATTCGCAAGTCAGCTCAAGCTCGATAAGGAAGCTTGGGTTCAAGCCCGTTTATTTAACAAACTTATTTTTAAAATCAGGCTCGCATTTGAGCTCGTCTCAATTCAAGTTTCAGCAACCTGCTCTTGAGTATCAGCTGGCATACGGCAATTGGCTTGTTTGCAGCCCTAGTATCTATTTACGTCGATAAAGATATACCTTTGCCTTCATCCCAACTTCCCGACCACGAGTTAGATTTTTACTAGGAACATTTGTATGTTATTGTCTAAAATCCCGATTAATTATAATATTTGCAGGTCTGGCGGTTTCGATACTTAGAATAATAACAAAGGCATCACTTCCACACACACGAATGGGTCTCCGAACAAGCACACAGATCTACTTCACATTCAGTGCCATCATGGTACTTCTATGCATCATATGCACCAACGTTCTACACAAACTACCGGTGATCCGATTCTACCGAAGTAACCGAAAACACATTGACCCCATCCAACCCATGTCAATCCGATCAAACTTCTGGCAAGTAGTTAAAAAAATCCGTTATCTAGTGACAGCAGTATTTGCAATCTACCTAGTGTCACTATCAATATTCCCAGGTTATTTAAGTGAAAACGTTGCATCAACTTATTTTCAAGATTGGTATCCTATATTACTCATTACAACTTTTAACGTTGGAGATTTTGTGGGCAAGTGTTTGACTGCTGTTTATGTGCCACGTGGCAGTAAGTTGGTGGTTTGGTGGTGTATGAGTAGGCTGTTGTTTTATCCATTGTTTGTAGGTTGTGTGCATGGACCCAAATGGATGCATAGTGAGGGACCGGTTATGAGTTTGACCATGATGCTTGGTGTGAGCAATGGGTACTTGACTAGTGTGCTTATGATACTTGCACCCAAGTTGGTTCCGGTCGAGGAGTCCGAGGTGGTTGGGATCGCTATGCAGACGTTTTTGGTGGTTGGGTTGGTCGTGGGTTCGACGCTTGGTTGGTTGTGGAACCTTTGAGCTAGTATTCATTGGTTATGACTTATGTCACAAATTAATAAAACTAGTTTTGTTTTAATATTCGAGCCGAATGTCTCACTGGAAGCAGTCTCTCTGTTCCTATATAGTAGAGGTAAGACTGTCTATATCTTACCATCCTCAGATCCTAACTTAGCATTGCTATTAGTGGGATTTAGTATGATGATGATGAGTTTTGTTTCAATATTGTCTAGTAGTATTAGTTATTGTTATTTTTGTTAGGATTGAACTTTTTATTTGGATATGGCTTTAGTAATTTATAATATATTTTTTTTTATATTTGATTAATGTGAATTAGTTAATGCTTTGTAGATTTAATACTTAGTTGATTTTACAATTCTTAGTTTATTAACTTCTATAGTTAAGCAATAACAATTTTAATTGTGATTAGTTATGTAACAATTCTCAAAACACCATATAAGGATCTTTGATCGCAACCCCGGACTTGTACGGCACGAACCAGTACGAAAACAAAGAATTTTGAAACTGGACTCTCAAGAGACACGCAAGGGGGGGGGGGTACCCCTAAGTCTTTCGTTTGTGGCGGGGGAGTACCAAGATACATGGGGCTCGAGCACGACGTGTGGCGGGGCTACATGCAACGCTTCGCATTTTTATACCTTTCTTATTTTAGCAAGTCTTGTTGTACTTTCCATTTTTAGACACTTGTACCCTTGTTGTATTCTATTTTCGTTTCAATTGTAATCCGAGACTATTGATCATAATGAAAACGAAGTTATTTTAATCATATTCGTGTTAGACTTATGTGCAAACTTTTACTCAAAATTCACATGTTAAACACTATATTATGCTTGATTCTTGACTCTTAATTTCACATTGATGTTTGATACTCATTAAACTAATTAAAACACATAAAATAATCAAACTCGAAAATGAAAATATAGAAAACATGTGGATTTGTACGAACCCAGGCCGGTTCGTACGAACCCAGCCCGTTCGTACGAACCCACCCGGTTCCTAACTATCGTTCGCAGCTAAAATCTAGAAAACCCTAGCGTTCCCTCAAATCTATAAATAGAGGCCTTAACCCCTCATTCCTATTCACCATTTCTCTTGCAAACACTCTCAAATTGTTGTTGCGATCAGAAGCTTTGTAAGTTTTCTCCTCTTTCCTTTCAATTTCATTTTGATTTCGTTTCATGAGTTTTCAATCACAAACTCTAAACTTTTATAAAACTCTTGATTCAACCTATCTCAAAGATGGTTTCCACTCGTTTTGCTTGGGCAAATTATGGTGGAGCATCAATTATACGAAAATTGGATCAATGTTCATTACATTTTACAACTTAATCATAGTTTTCTTTCGATTATTACCGATCTTGATGGAATCGGGAATCCATCAGACCCTTAACTCATCTCATAGTTAAGGGCCTGCATTAGGGTTAATTTCCACAAAGAAACGACCTGTTTCGATGGATCGAACATAACTTTCTCATCAAGAACAATGGGTTCGTACGAAGGGACTATGCCCATTCGTACGAACGTACCTGGGTTCATACTTCCTGTTTTGATTTCAGTTCTATTTTTCACGCTTGCTTGTCGTTAATTAAATATTATCTATTGATTTAAATAAACTAAACAAATACTCCAACATTCTCAGCCAAATCAAGTAAAACTAAAACTTTTTATCACGAACACAGTGGATCCGTGCGAATGGACAGAGCCCATTCGTACGAACCCACACTGACACTTAGTCACGACTGTTTTGACGTCAGATTTTTACACCCGATCATTTTACTTCCTGTTTACATCATTTACCTCACTGTTTTAACACTCGAATAAGTTCGTATCACACTTAAACAGCTAATTCGTACCAAAACGTGAACGTCCATCTGTACGAATAGGCTATGCCTATCCGTACGAATGGACTGCTTTATGCTTTAACTTGTTTTGTTTCACGTATTTCAATAATCTTGTTAGGCCCTAAAGTGTGAGACTGACGCATCAAATTAACATAACGGGCTATGGTTACGAACTGGGCTTTACCGGGTTAGTTATATTAGGTTTTGGACCTTTATAGGTCACTTGGACCAAGCTATAGGCCTTGTGGGCCAAGCAGGCCCAAGGGAAGCCCATGTGGGAAGTGGGCTTGTCTATGTATATAAACAAGTTTTCAACTTGTTTTAGGGTTTGAATCTTTGGAACCTCATAGTTTTAGAATTTCCTACAGAGAGAGAGAGAGGCGATTGGTTGTGAAAACACTTGTACCAGACGATTTTGCTTTGATAGTAATAGAATCGTGTGCAAGTGTTGAAAGGTGATTCGTATTGTTCTTCGTATTTCTTGCTTTTCGCGTTTATTCTTGAATCTCACCAAGTTTGGATTCCGCACAAACTTGGTGATTGTTTGATATCATTGAAAGATCCGGTTAACGGGACTTACAAGTGGTATCAGAGCCTTTAGAACCTGTTCTAGGCTCGTTTTGATATCAAAGATTCAAGTTTTTCGTTATTTTTTTTGGTTGGTGTTCATCGCGTTCTTCGTGTTCTTCGAAGTGTTCTTTGGTTTTTATTGAAAAATCATAATATTTTGGTGTTTAATTTTCAAAAAATTGTTACAGGATTAAACATAATCTTTTAAGTTTTGAAAAATATCTTCATTTAAAAGTTAATACCACAGATCTCGGAGATTGGTTGTTGACTTTCCATATTTTTTTTAATCTCCTCATACAATTCACGGTTTCGAGTTGCCATCCAGCTTTCTCGGTTTCGAGTCCCATCATTTCTGAGGTCTCGAGTTATTATCTCAGCTGACTTCGACATCATCTCTTGAGGTTTCGAGTCACCACATACACACGTTTCCGATCCGAGTCGCAACCACTTATCATCTACAATCTTCAGCACTGTCTCGACTCTTCAACACGGTCTCGACTCTTCATCATCTGAGTCGCAACCGCTGTTCCGACTCACAGTCTCGAGTCTCTCCCTCCCTTTCACCCGGTCTCGACTCATCATCATCACGGTCTCGACTCACATCTTCACCCGGTCTCGACTCATCATCATCACGGTCTCGACTCACATCTTCACTGTCTCGACTCATCAACTTTCACAGTCTCGAGTCGCAACTACGGTTCCGAGTCGCAACCGAGATCTCGAGTCATCAACATCTACTGTCTCGAGTCGCAATCTCCATTTCACAGTCTCGGATCATTCATATTTGAGTCGCAACCATTTCTCACTG
Organism: Helianthus tuberosus; assembly: GCA_030545235.1. Taxonomy (NCBI): domain Eukaryota; kingdom Viridiplantae; phylum Streptophyta; class Magnoliopsida; order Asterales; family Asteraceae; genus Helianthus; species Helianthus tuberosus. The sequence continues at coordinate 209,881,629 of CM060441.1, read as the reverse complement.
TTTCGAGTTCGAACTTTCGAGTTCCGGTTTCGAGTTATCAGCAGATTTCGACTCCGGTTTCGAGTTTATCATCATCTTCGTGAACCCGACATGAACCTGCAACCATCTCTCAACGTTTCCGAGTCTCTCCATCATACCGGTAACGAAACTACACTTACTGTTCATCATCTCCGGCCACCATCTCCGCCAACGTTATCACCATTGTCTACACCGCGGTCGCCAACTCCGATCACCACCTTCCTTCATCTTCTCCGGTCACCGTGCTTCATCATCACTTTCACCATCACCGATCATCATCATCTCCGGTGACCATCACACTCCATTGTCGTCGGACCTGAAACTACCACCTGACATCATTTTGGTTTTGGTCTGTAGCCGGGAACGGAAGAGAGAAGGGTGTGACGGCTGAACATTTATTTCACTTCCCATATCATGCAATCTTTCTTACCATTACTTCCGTCGTCGCTTCATCGTTGACTTTCATCACCGTCTTCGACCGCCATATATCGTCGATTTCCGGTCATCATCTCCAGTCAAGTTCTCACTCTCCGTTCATCACACCGTTGTTCAGTTCACGAGTTCGAGATTACTGTTTGTGAATTTCGTTGTATTCTCGAGTTCTTGTTACGATCAATACCATTCAAATCTCGTTTGCACTCCTTCGTGTTTGGTTGGTGTATCAGTTCAGAACGAAAAAGAAGGATATAGCATATTATTTGTGACAGTTCAGATGTCGGGAAAACTGTTAAGGATTTTTCTAAAATTCTGAAAGTGACATTTAGACATTTAGGTTTAAGTTTATAATATAATAATATTTATCATTGAATCATCATTTCATAATCTTTAATAAAAAAAATTAATAATAAAAAAAAGGTTTGTTTGGTTGTGAAAAAGGTTTGATAGGTTTTGAGGCGCGGTTCAGAAAGCGGGATCATTCGCGTGCAAAGGGTTTGAGTTAGCGAGTACACGGGTTCTCGCTTTGGGCTTGTGTTGAGGAAATAGTTAAAAGATCATATTTTTTTGGGGATCAAATCTTAAAATGTCTTCTAAAAGAGAGATGCTTGAGCAGGAACTCCAAGGATTTAGATACTTTCCTGGTGAATCTATAGAAGCAGTGATTGGCCGGTTTGCTGAACTGCTCTCTAAAATGGAGAAGGCAGAGATGGTGGTGTCTACTCACACGAGTAACAGAAAGCTTCTGGATGCTATAAAAGAGATTCCAGATCAGGCAAACTGTAGTTGGTTTACCAATGTTAATCAGATAATAGTGACAACCGATTGTTACAAAATGAAGCCGGATGAGCTGATCTCAATCATCAAATCATATGACAATGCTGACAAGCAGTCTACTCAAGGCAACACATCTGCTGCTAGTTGCTCATCCACACAAAATTCTGTATTTATGTTTAACAAACCCCTGGCTCAAGGAATTACTAAAGAACGTGAAGAGATACTTTCTATCTTTTGCACTCCTGAATGTAGAGAAAGGGTTGAGGCATATCATTTACACAACGCTGAGCTAATACAAGATTATCAAGACATAAAAAATAAAAATTTTACTTTATCAAAGAATGAAAAACTTTATAAAGAAAAGATTGAAGCTCAGCGAAAAGACATCGTTAAACTCAAGGATGATGTAAGTGTGAAATCATCTCAACTCTTATATGTTCAGGAGAAACTGTGCGCTGTGACTAAGGAACTGGAAGATATCAGAGATAGATATCAAATAAATGAGCTTAATATTAAGAAATTTGATTCTTCCAGCAAATTAGTCAAAAACTTGTGTGATCAATAGCTCGCATACAAGAAAAATAAAGGGTGTGGTTTGGGTTTTAATCAGGCTCCTCCTCCTTATAATGACAATTATACTTATTTACCCATGACTGAGGAGGAGATGATGAATGAGAGTAGAATGACTTATGGTCCTAAAAACAATAAGTCATCAATCAACAGCAGACCTGTTGATAAACGAGCGACTCCTTCGGTAAATTTTGTTTCAAAGGGTACTTTTGATCCTAATGCTTCGTCTTCCCCTGCAGATGAAGTTAAAGTTGAAGGTGTCGTTTGAGATGAACAAGCATCAGAGTCTCATTCTTATGAAAATTTAATAAATGAACTTAATCAAGACTCTATTTCGACGTGTGATATTTTTAACTCGGTTTTTCGCTCTGTGATTAATTTCAGGCCTGACGGTTTGGGCGAAAACGTTGATGCTTGTGAAATAAAGACTGAAACGACAAATGAAAAGAATGAGCCAGTTGAACCATCTGATTCCAAATGTGAATCATCTGAAGCAACTGATTCTGAGAAATTGGAATCAGTTGATTCTAGTGAATTCAGCGCAAAGGCATCATGTGCAGAACCGTCTTGTGCTGAAAATTTGTCAAATGTTTCAGATGAAGTTCCTGCTAAAGTTTCTGGTATTTCCTCTAACAAACCAGAACTCTCCGATTCTGTCAAAGCTGATGACATGAAGGATGAAGAGAAGATTGACGTGAACAAGGCTCCAAGTGCGCAAGCTAAACAATCTGAACCTTCTGTTAGTGATGAAAAGGTTCAGATCAAGCAACAAGAGTCGAAGCGAGCAGGTAAAGGACGCGGAAATAAGAAGCCTAAACATCAAAGACGATCAGGCTCTCCACAGTCCTCAACGGGCATCAACAGTCCTCAAAAGGCTCGTGATAAGAAAAATACCTTTGTTAAGCCAGTCTGTAATGGCAAATGTGAGAAATATGCATTTGGCTGTGCTAACAAAGCTTTCGAAAAGACTGGTGAGATTTCTGAACAAGATATGCAGTCTAATCAAAACAAGAAGAATCAAAAGAAATCTCAACCACAGAAGGCCCTTGCAAATGATAAGTATAGACATCCAAATTCATTGTCGTCTGCAAGAAATGTGCAACAAAAACAAGCACAGAAAGGACCGGTTCGTCCTTCAGGGCCTGCAAGAGCAAATCCAGCTGATCAGAATGCGTTCTACATAAAGAGACAAACGTGCTTCAATTGCGGCATTGCTGGTCACATTGCTCGAAACTGCATTCACCGTCCCTATGTACCCTATTATATGCAAAATCAGAGGGTTACACCAAAGGATAACTACCATTCTAAGCCAATGAAGGTATCTTCACCTAAGGCAATGAAGAATGTGAATCCCAAGGTTAAACCTTCTGATGGGGATTGGAATGTTGCTAAAAACAAACGGAAGGCTGCTCAGGAACAAAAATGTTTTTCTAAAACTAACAAACCTGAATCAGCTAATGTTGCTCAACCGAAGGCAACAAACACGTTTGTTAAACCGAAGCAGATTTGGAAACCCAAATCCAAGGCAGCAACGTCTCCAATCCTTGAAACAAAAGGGGACTTGTGTTTGAAAGAAGTGTCTTACTTTGATGCTTCAGGAAATCCCAGGACCACGATGGCCTGGGTACCAATGTCTTACTAATCTCCTTACTTTTCAGGAACAACCAAGGAGGAGCTGTTGACAATCTCTGGAATGTTGATAGCGGTTGTTCCAGAGATAAAAACGGGTAACATTTCACTGTTGCAAAAAGTTCAATTTTTTTTTACAGATGATATGTTTCCTTTGGAGGAGATTAGAGAAGTAAGAAATGATCAGCAAAAGGTACCGTTTAAATTCAGTACTTTGATTTGAATTTGATTAGTCTTCAATCTAATGACGGAACGGTTAAGCAAAAATATTTTTCTCTTTTCTTAGTTTATAACTTTGTACATATTGTGTCCTTTCTCTAGTAAATGGTAAATTTGCGCAAAAATACAAGATTTATGCACAAATTTAGGGGGGAGAGGAACATATAGATAGATATAGAGTTTAGGAGGAGAAAACTCAGAAAATACAAAAAGAGTTTGCTGTATATAGGTATTGTTTTAGGGGGAGAAAATGAGAAAAATAGAAAAACATTTGAAAAATGAAAAAGCCAAAAAGAAAGATTGCATGATATGGGAAGTGAAATAAATGTTCGTGTTAAAGGGTTTGACTAACACATGTAAGGTGCCATAGCTGAAAAGACTAGGATCTACTGCGATATGTCGATAGGCTTGACGCTCAGCATGATAAAAGATACTAAGTGATATAAACATAACGAACTATGTACCATGTGGGTAACATACCAACGGCGTATGATTTTATGGTCTTAAATCTTGCGTTGATAGATAGCCAACATCTGAGGTTTTGGGTCTTTATATTGTTGTATCATCCGGGGAATAGATATCTTGGCTGTTCTTCTGTTCAGAACTAAAATTGTACATGAACCCAGGAAAGAAAGTCACTTGGAATTAGCTCATTTCTATTTGAATGTCTATATGTTGTCCCGATACACACAATTTTGATCTGATTCTGAAATCTTCTCTGAAAAAGTCGTGTACCTCCTCTGCTGCATCCAGATACATGCTGACCTGGAGGTGCTAGGCAACGACAGCTTCTGCTGCATCCAGATACATGCTGACCTAGCTGTACGTTGTCGCGCTATAGATCTAATACACCCGAAAGAGGCCCTCAAGTGCCCAAAAGAAACCCAAGAAACCTATATCAAACTGAGAAAAACTCATTTGATCTGTATATTATACCATCTCTACTTAAGATCTATTCTGTTCTCTTCTCAATCTATTCCCAGTTAAGATTTCAGAAATCTGGATTGGACTTGTGAAATATGTGGTAGGGAAGATACTTGCATGATAGAGTGTGCTGTTTATATTTCCAGGATTTGATTAGTATTTATTTGGGTGTTCATTGTTAAAAATCAAAACATGATAAAACAGATTATATGCAGACCTAGACACAGTCAGGATATCTTAAAGGATGACATCAGTATACTCACCTGCTACGATGAATCGTTGTGCTTACCTTGATCGCGGGGGTATGCCTTGGAATGGGACACATGGGTATAATAGTATAATATTACCTAAAGCATATCACGAAGTTGAAAAATTGAAAGTTGAGCGTTAAAGTTTAAGTGGACAAACATATTGGCAATCGCATAGACCAGTTTGATTAGGCTCTACTGAAAAGTGTTCCTTAGTCTGCCTGAGAACGAATTTTGATCCCATTGAAATTGTAATTGTATATTATGGTAGTTGTTTATATTTTGAGTTCTTATTTGTTTCTTGCTCTTAAAATTTTAAAAAATTAAAAAAAAAATAGAAAAATTCAAAAATACAAAAAAAAAAATAGTGTCTTGTTTTTCTATAAAATCAAAAATCCAAAAATAGAGTTTTTAATTGTTTTTTTTTAAATAAAAAAATGTAACCGTTCTTGAAGATTTGACTGATCATCAAAAGTTGAAAGAATTTAAATTGTGAAATTTGATGTACCTAGTGTTCATATGGTACTCTCCCTGTTGCATAAGAGATGTTTGCTTATGAGTTTACGAGCATGTGCAGAACTTGATTTTTATCAAGAACAGGGGTTGATGAAGATTGGGATGATGTTAGCTGCTGAAGAAGCATGGAGCATCACAACAACAAGATGTACCTGAGTCAGAAGAATCGGATACGAAACGCCGTCTGACAATGAAAGTACATTTGAAGAAGTACATGTGAACCTGCTTGAAAGACAAAGATTGAAGAAGAAAATAGCTGCTGAGAATCCTCCTCTCACATTCTTTTTAACAAGATTTTCAAGCAAAGCTGATCGAGATCCTGATATGAAGCTAACCACAAGAACTGAAGAAAGAGACCCAGTGCTGAGAGTTCAGAAGACAAGAACTTCCAGAACATCTGCAGCATAACGACAACCATAGACTTCGTTGAGGATGTTGCTGAATTCATGTTATGAAGACAATTTGATGGCATCAGTCTAGGGGGAGATTGTTAGGCCCTAAAGTGTGAGACTGACGCATCAAATTAACATAACGGGCTATGGTTACGAACTGGGCTTTACCGGGTTAGTTATATTAGGTTTTGGACCTTTATAGGTCACTTGGACCAAGCTATAGGCCATGTGGGCCAAGCAGGCCCAAGGGAAGCCCATGTGGGAAGTGGGCTTGTCTATGAATATAAACAAGTTTTCAACTTGTTTTAGGGTTTGAATCTTTGGAACCTCATAGTTTTAGAATTTCCTACAGAGAGAGAGAGGCGATTGGTTGTGAAAACACTTGTACCAGACGATTTTACTTTGATAGTAATAGAATCGTGTGCAAGTGTTGAAAGGTGATTCGTATTGTTCTTCATATTTCTTGCTTTTCGCGTTTATTCTTGAATCTCACCAAGTTTGGATTCCGCACAAACTTGGTGATTGTTTGATATCATTGAAAGATCCGGTTAACGGGACTTACAAATCTGATCCAACACTCTTTCACATCAGCAATCTTACACTCTTGTTTATCTCTTTCAGTGTAATCTCGAGACTTCATCAACTTTCCTCGCGGTTTAAGTGTAATTCCTACGAAAAACTATGAGTATACTCGATCTCATTTTCATTTTAGTCACTTTGGGTGCAACATGTACAATATACAAAAACACGCAACACTTGAAACTTGTTTATAATCACACTCTATCCACATTTAAACATGAAAACATGTGATACTTGTTAATCTCATATGCTATGTGAACATTTGTGTCTATATGCTCATTAACTTTGCTAGCCTAACTTGACAATTATAGCGCTATAGGATTAACTCACCGCCCTTGAGTCTTGGGGTATTGTTAAGTAAAACATGTTAACCCCTTTTCGTTGCGACGATGTAGGGAAGGCAAGATTGCGTTGGAAACTTGGGTTTGACATATAGTTTACACTAGTCCAGCATATAGTAACTTGTATACATTATTCATGTTGAATATGAGCACGTTAAACATTTTATTCTTATTATGCTATGTATCAAAACTTCTATACTCGCCAACATTTTTGTTGATCTTTATTTTTATACATGTTGCAGGTTGATTAGACGAAGTGATGATGAATCAAGCTAGGGTGAACTTAGAAACACACCTTAGAAATAAACAACATTTTGAATCTATGTTTTGATACAATTTGGTTATGTTTGAATCATGTATGACATTTTAGTATATTTATGAAATCTTGATTTAATTATATTGTCACAATTAGTGTTATGATGCTTTGAACGATTTGTTTTCGTCTCACTCCGATGTTTCCGCCATCGGTTGGATTTTACCACCGGACTAAACGTCTCATGATAATCAATTCCCAGCTGTTGGTTAAACCCTTAACCACTAAACGGGCTTTGTGACGTTTGATATTCACATTTTCATCATGTTTCAACCTGTATACCCACTTATAATCAACAACATTAGCATTCGGAACTGGTGGTACTAAAGTCCAGGTACCGTTTCTCATTAAGGCTTTGTACTCCTCTGTCATGGCAGCGCACCATTGAGAACTTTTGTTAGGAATGGCAAAGGTGGACAGTTCGGTTGAGGAAGAGTTGGTGGAAGTGTGGAAAGCAAAAGCATTGTAGGGAGTCTTTTGCCGAAGATTTGGAGGGCGAAAGCGAGGTTGGGTGTCGGTTGTGGTGGGTATGGAAGCGGATTGGGTTTGGACAGAAGATTGAGTTAGTGGTGGAATGGGTGTGGTAGTAGATAGGTTTGTCTAAGCCGAGTTTTGGTAAGTTTGATAGGCTGGAACTGTGGGGTGAGTAGCCATAGTTGAGCGTCGTTGATAGGTGACAGGCGGTGGGTCGGCTTGTGATGGGATGGTTTGTTGGGCCTGGGTAGTGGGTGGTTGAACATATTCGGTTTAAGCCAAGGGTGATGATGGTTCAGTATGGTTGGAAGTTAGTGGGTTAGGTTGTTGGTTGATTGTGGAACAGGATGGTTGTTCATGTGGTGTAGGAAAGGGATAGGATGAAAAATAAGGATCGGGAGAGGGTGGGGTAGGTGTAGGGGAAGGGGAAGAGGATTGAAGAAAAGGAAAATACATTTCATTAAACCGTACATGTTGGGCGATGTAAATGCGATTTGCAGTAGGATCAAAACAATGATATCAGTGATACGAGGGACTATACCCTAGGAAGATGCATGGTGATGAACGGAAATCCATTTTGTGTGGATGATACGGGCGAAGATGAGGAAAACATTGACACCCGAAGACACGTAAAGAAGGAAAGATCGGGTTTACGTTTGAGAAGATGCTCAAAGGGAGAGATATGGGATGAGACACGTGATGGCATGCGATTTATCAAGTATGTGGCAGTTTCATAAGCAAAGTTCCAAAAACGCATTGGAACACCAGATTGTGCTAGAAGGGTGAGGCCAGTTTCGACCACATGGCGGTGTCGTCTCTCAACAAAGCCATTTTATTCACTTGTATGAGGACAAGATAGGCGATGTAGAATACCAAGTTTTGCAAAGAAAGATGATAAGTTTCGAAATTCCTCTCCCCCATCTGTTTGAACTGATTTAAGTTGTGTTTTGAATTGTCTTTCAGCCATTGTGTGAAATTGTTTAAAGGTGATAAATACATCAAATTTCTATTTAATGGGAAGTAACCACATGAGTGTGTGATCAACACAAAGAAAAAAATAGCGATGACCCTAAAACGAATTAACAGGAGCAGGTCCCCAAACATCACAAAAAACTAAATCCAATACATGAGTACTTCTATAATTTGATGAAGATAAATGCAATTTTGAAGATTTTCCCATGAGACAAGAATTATAAAATGGTAAAACAGAATTATTACTAGTAGGAAGAAAGTTCTTAGAAATCATAGATTGTAAATGTTACAAGTGAGGATGTCCAAGTCTTTGGTGCCAAGTTGTAGGAGAAGCTCGAACAGTAGAAAAAGCAACATTTGAGACAGGATTGGTCTTTGGTAATTGAAGAGTGTAGAGACCATCTTTACTTGGACCTTTGAGGAGGATAGTTCTGGTAACCGAATCCTTCACACAAAAAATGTAGAGTGAAACTCAAAAAACACATTTTTCTTGACAAAAACGTTGTACGGAAAGAAGATTTTGTTTAATTTGTGGAACGTGTAGAATGTTTTTAATAGAAAGAATTTTATTTCGTGAATTGAAAGTGGTGGAACCTATATGATGAATAGGTTGTAGGAATCCGATCGTGTAAAATAGATTAAAATTCTTTATTAACTTGAAATACAAGAACTGAACAGAATGAAATTAAAATACTTTACAAATACAACTGAAATAAATAGAAATACAAGAACAAAAAGTCCGAACAGAAACACTGTCCTTAGCTGAGGATCGTGTTAGACACCTTAAAACAAATTTCGAGTCTCCCAGGAGAACTCGTTTGTTTCCAGGATACAACAGCCGCAAGCAGTTGCACTGCCGGTCTTGACTCCAACCCGAAGGTGTACCTGAAGCTTGATGAAGATGAAGAATTCTGCAGAAGAAGATTGTATTTGCTGGTGAATTTGGTGTGTTTGATCTGCCATAGGAACCTCCTATTTATACTGCAAATCTGAGTCAAAACAGAAAAACGAATTAAATGGGTGAATTAAACAGCATTAAACGTCTTTAATGCACTTTAATTCGTCACTTAATTATTAGTCAAACGCATTAACTTCGTCAGTTTCGAATGCTGAAACGTAACTGCACAGTATTAACTGCTGCAGGAAGCTTCTGCGCGCGCGCGCGCAGGTCTGCACCCTCATGCGCGCTGCGTCCTTTTTGGCTCACTGCCATGCGCGCGTGTGCCACGTCACCTGTGAGTCTATACGAGCATGCCACACAGTCGCGCCATTTTGGCTCACTCTGGTGTGCCGCGCACGTCACATCAGGGCCCATGCACCAAGCGCGCAACCGCGCGCCTTCGTGCCACGTGTACTCGCACGCGGACTGCCACGTCACGCGCCTCGATCCTGCACACTCCTTTGCAGCCTCTGTGATCCACCACGCGCACGTGGTCAAAAATACAAAGGCGGCTCTCAAGTGGCTCGCGGCGATGCGAGCTTACGAAGTGCAAAGTGCGCCATCAAAGCGCCACATTGCGCCTCATCGCCCAAGCCACGCGCGCGCGCGTGTGCGAGTTAGGGTGCTCCGCACCCTTCGCGAGTACACTGAGTGAGTGCTTCTATGAAACAATAAGGATGGAGAGTTCCAACTTAAATACCCCTTTAAGTTTCATCTCTCATCCGATGTGGGACAAGGTGCTACTTTCCCACTTTTTTCAGCATTCAAGTTTCAAACACCAAACTTTGAGCATCGATATCTCATTCATCTTAGCTCCGTTTTGGACGTGGTTTAGTTCGTTGCGAAGCTCTTCCAACATAGAACACAAACCCACAGATAAATATATAAAACCCGCTCATTTTCTTATATTTATTTCTAGTCCAAAATAGGAAAAAATCATTTTCCTATATTTGTGAAAAATGCTATTTTCACAAATTTCCAACAATCCCCCACATGAATAGAAATCGATCTATCATGTTTCAACGATACACGTTCAACAGTTGAGTATTGCAAGATAGGTAGGTGTAACCTTTGAACCTTCTTTTGTGAAGCATACTTAGCCTCCTAGGGTCTTGTAGACGCGGTGTCTTTGAACAATCCCCCATTTATGTAGGCGTCAATATACATTCACACAATACTCTCCCTAGTCGAGTCAAGTCCTCATGGTTGTGTCCGTTTATGGTCATGGAACACGTTCCTAGTTCTGTGAGAGCTCTAGGATTTGCGCCTCCCCACAAATCCATTCGAAGCGACCCCACTTCTCTCTAACATAGGTGATTCCTCTGAATCATTAAAAGCATCATGGTTAATCTTGGATTTCCTCAAAATCCTTAACCTCAACATGCTTAACCTTACATTCACGTTACTGATTGGAATGGACTAGGAAGTATACAACTCCCTTTATTAATTTTGGGGCACCCCCACAGTGACTCCCTTTGGGTTTATGATTAAGTTTGCCTATTGAACCTAGATCTTGGGATCTCCAGTCAACTAGGTTAGGTTTCCCTCATATTCCCTTCATCTATGGGCTTTAGTCCCATTCCTCTTGACAACCTATACACCTTATCTGTGCTTAAGCCTTTTGTTAACGGGTCCGCAATGTTCTCCTTTGACCTAACATAGTCAACTGAGATCACACCCGTTGGGATAAGTTGTCGTACCGTGTTGTGTCTACGTCGAATGTGCCTTGATCTACCATTGTACATTGCGCTTTGTGCTCTAACAAGTGCGGATTGATTGTCACGGTGTATGCAAATCGCCGTCAACGGCTTTGGCCATATTGTAATATCTTCCACAAATTTACGTAGCCACTTCGCCTCTTCCCCGCTTTTATCTAAAGCGACGAATTCGGATTCCATCGTGGATCTAGCTATAACCGTTTGCTTGGAAGACTTCCAAGCTATAGCTGCTCCCGCAAGTGTAAACACATATCCACTTGTCGATCTATGATCTTTTATATCCGATATCCAGTTCGCGTCAGTGTATCCTTCGATCACTGCTGGATCACGGGTATAATGCAATCCATAGTCTCTTGTATATCTTATGTATCTAAGCACCCTCGTGATAGCTTTCCAATGATCCTCGCTCGGATTACTTGTGTATCTACTTAGCCTGCTCACAGCATATGCCAAGTCGGGTCTAGTACATGTCATTAGATACATGAGACTACCAATGATCCTTGAGTACTCTAACTGAGAAACACTCTCGCCTCTATTCTTCCTTAGGTGTTGGGTATTATCAATTGGAGTTCGAGCTACACTCGTGTCATCTGAATTGAATTTTCCAAGGATCTTATCCACATAGTGAGATTGACTCAAAACAAGACCATTTTGGGTTCTAGTGATTTTCACTCCAAGAATCACATCCGCGAGACCCATCTCTTTCATGTCAAACCTCGCTTTCAACATGTCTTTCATTGAGTTGATCATGTTATCATCACTCCCAATGATAAGCATATCATCTACATAAAGACTTAGAATCACATAACCTCTTGATGTGTCTTTAAAATAAACACACTTGTCGCACTCATTTATTTTGAAACCATTGTCAATCATGACATGATCAAACTTTTGGTGCCATTGTTTTGAAGCTTGCTTCAAGCCATACAAAGACTTGACCAATTTACATACTTTGCCCTCGTTTCCTGGGGCGAAAAACCCTCGGGTTGTTCCATGTAAATTTCTTCTTCTAAATCGCCATTTAGAAATGCGGTCTTTACATCCATTTGGTGAACTTCAAATTTTCTTAGAGCCGTAATTGCAAGAACCAATCTTATAGAGGTTATTCGCATTACAGGCGAGTAAGTATCAAAGTAGTCTAGACCCTCCTTTTGTCTAAATCTTTTGATCACTAACCTTGCCTTGTATTTATCAATACTTTCGTCAGCTTTCATCTTCCTTTTGAATATCCAACGATATCCAAGTGGTTTACAACCAGGTGGAAGATCTACTAACTCCCAAGTATGATTTTTCAATATAGAATCTATTTCATTCTTAATTGCTTCTTGCCATTGAGGTCCTTCTGTGGAGGTAACCGCCTCGCGGTAGGTATTGGGCTCACCCTAAACCATGTAGCTCATGAAGTCTGGACCAAAGGATTTTTGAACCCTTTGTCGTTTGCTTCGTCTAAGCTCACCCTCCTCGACCTCAGGTCGTTCATGTCTTTCATCTATCCTCATAGATGAACTTGGACCTGCTTCATCAACCGCTCTTGATAAAGTCGCATGTGTTTGTCCTAACATAGGAAACACATTCTCAAAATATGAGACGATATTAGGATTTGCCTCTATGATAGTGTGTTTGTGTACATCGGGATTCTTGGACTCATGTACAAGAAAACGACGTACACTACTTTGATGTGTATATCCTATGAAAATGCAATCAACAATTTTGGGTCCTATCCTAAGAGCCTTAGGAGGTGGTACAATCACCTTAGCTAGGCACCCCCACACTTTCAAGTATTTGTATGAAGGCTTCCTTTTTCTCCATAACTCATATGGAGTTTCGTCCCTATTTTTCAAAGGTGTCTTGTTCAATAGATAGTTTGCTGAGAGAATGGCGTCCCCCCACTTTTCTCGGTTCACTCCCGAACTGATCAACATGGCGTTCATCACCTCTTTCAATGTGCGGTTATTTCGTTCCGCCACGCCTTTTGATTGTGGAGAATAAGGAGGTGTACACTCGTGTATAATGCCACTTTTTGCGCATAAATCCGCAAAAGGTGCAACATATTCACCTCCTCGGTCGCTTCTCACAGCTTTTATCTTCTTTTTAAGTTGATTCTCAACTTCATTTTTGTACAAGATAAACTTTTCTATTGCTTCGTCTTTACTCTTTAGTAAATACACATAGCAATATTTAGTACAATCATCAATAAACATGATGAAGTACTTATTTCCTCCACGCGTGGGAACCGCTTTTAAATCACACACATCGGTATGAATTAAATCAAGGGGTTCGGTTATTCGTTCAACCGATTTAAACGATGATCTCGTAAGTTTGGATTCGACACATGTATCGCATTTGTGATCGGACTCAATATGGAATGTTGGTATTAAATTTAATTTAATTAAACGGCGTAAAGAATTAAAATTTACATGTCCTAGTCTACCATGCCAAACATTTGAAGACTCAATCATGTAAGTAGAAATAGAATTTTCATTCATATTTTTGTTATCGTTTACAACCGTAACACTCATTTTAAACATTCCATTTAGGGCATAGCCCTTCCCGATAAAAGTACCACATCTAGACAAGACAAAATTGTCTGATTCAAACACTAGACGAAATCCAAACTTGTTGAGCATCCATCCCGATACGAGATTCTTCCGTATCTCTGGAACATAAAGCACTTTGGTCAAGGTCAACTCCTTGCCAGAAGTCATCTTCAGGATGACTGTGCCTTCCCCTTTGATGCTTGCGGTAGCTTTATTTCCCATATAAAGCTTTTCTTCACCCGACGCTTCCTTGAATGTAGAGAAAAGAGCCTTGTCTCCACAAACATGGTGGGTTGCACCCGTGTCAACGAACCATCCTTTTGGGTTTTCACCCATCGCTTTAACTTCTTCAATCATAACCGCTTCCTCAGTTATCATTGCTATTAGAGGCATACCATCCTCATCAGCCATGTGCGCGCGCTCACGCTTAGGTTTCTTGCATTGGTTAGCACGGTGCCCCGTTTCGTTACAATTGTAACAAGTACCTTGGAAAGGCACATACTTCTTTTTCACAGCCCCCTTTTTAGGTCCAAGGTTGTTAACCTTTGCTTTCCCTTTGTTGTTGTTTTTACCCTTGCCTTTATTACCTTTTGAGGATTCCCCAATTTCCACCATATTTTCCTTAGCCAAAGCTTGCAAAATGGTGCCTTTTTGGGCCACCCTGTTGTTCTCTTCTATACGAAGACGGACGACAAGTTCCTCAATCGTCATTTCCTTTCGCTTGTGTTTAAGATAATTCTTAAAATCCAACCAAGCAGGAGGTAATTTTTCGATCATGGCTGCCACTTGAAAAGTCTCGCTAAGTACCATTCCCTCAGCATGGATGTCATGAAGTATTATCTGCAACTCTTGGACTTGATTTATAACAGTCTTGTTATCAACCATTTTGTAGTCCAAGAAACGGGCGACAACAAATTTCTTTGTTCCCGCATCCTCCGTTTTGTACTTTTTATCCAAAGACTCCCATAATTCTTTGGAAGTCTTGATATTATAGTACACATTATACAGTGTATCCGAGAGACCGTTGAGTACATAGCCTCAACAAATAAAATCTGAGTGCTTCCAAGCCTCTACCGCGCTCAGAGCCTGAGCGTTGGTCTCCCCTTCCGCAGGTTGGGGAGCGGTTTCAGTCAAGAACCTCGCAAGGTTCATGGTGGTCAAGTAGAAGAACATCTTCTGTTGCCACCTTTTGAAGTGGAGACCTGAGAACTTCTTGGGTCGTTCAGCATGATTCGCCACTGTGGACGCTCCCACAGTGTTGGCAGGGGTTCCAACGACTACATTAGTGTTGCTGGTGTTCACATTTTCAGTCAACATTCTGAAAAGTTCCAAGAAAACAAGTTAATAAAACTTTTTCAAAATAATAAATACGCCAATTTATTATTTTATGAGTGCGCCAAACCAGCCGTGTAGCTTCTAAGTCCAACTTTGAAGACTACAACAGTAGGTTTTTAGAACTCAGTTAAAGAAGGAGTAGAAGAACAGAAACTGTTTTGACAAAGTCGCTCCTTTGAATCAAAACAAAAAAAATCTGTTTTTTAAAATACAACTGTATGAATTCAGAACTGGTTCGAATTCACAGCAGAATATGTTTGTGATTCTACACGAACGGTGTTTTAAAAAATTTGTTTAAAGATTGTAGGAATCCGTTCGTGTAAAATAAATTAAAATTCTTTATTAACTTGAAATACAAGAACTGAACAGAATGAAATTAAAATACTTTACAAATACAACTGAAATAAATAGAAATACAAGAACAAAAAGTCCGAACAGATACACTGTTCTTAGCTGAGGATCGTGTTAGACACGGGTCCCTTAAAACAAATTTCGAGTCTCCTAGGAGAACTCGTTTGTTTCCAGGATACAACAGCCGCAAGCAGTTGCACTGCCGGTCTTGACTCCAATCCGAAGGTGTACCTGAAGCTTGATGAAGATGAAGAATTCTGCAGAAGAAGATTGTATTTGCTGGTGAATTTGGTGTGTTTGATCTGCCATAGGAACCTCCTATTTATACCGCAAATCAGAGTCAAAACAGAAAAACGAATTAAATGGGTGAATTAAACAGCATTAAACGTCTTTAATGCACTTTAATTCATCACTTAATTCTCAGTCAAACGCATTAACTTCGTTAGTTTCGAATGCTGAAACGTAACTGCACAGTATTAACTGCTGCTGAAAGCTTCTGCGCGCGCGCGCAGGTCTGCTCCCTCATGCGCGCTGCGTCCTTTTTGGCTCACTGCCAGGCGCACGTGCGCCACACTGACTCAGGTCCATGCGCACCTGCACGCGTGTGCCACATCACCTGTGACCCTATACGAGCACGCCACACAGTCTCGCCGTTTTGGCTCACTCTGGTGCGCCGCGCACGTCACATCAGGGCCCATGCACCAAGCGCGCAACCGTGCGCCTTCGTGCCACGTGTACTCATGCGCGGACTGCCACGTCACGCGCCTCGAACCTGCACGCTCCTTGCAGCCTCTGTGATCCACCATGCGCACGTGGTCAAAAATACAAAGGCGACTCTCAAGCGGCTCGCGGCGATGCGAAGTGCATATTGTGCCATCAAAAGCGCCACATTGCGCCTCATCACCCATGCCACGCGCGCGCGCGTGTGCGAGTGCGAGTTAGGGTGCTCCGCACCCTTCGCGAGTACACTGAGTGAGTGCTTCCATGAAACAATAAGGATGGAGAGTTCCCACTTAAATACCCCTTTAAGTTTCATCTCTCATTCGATGTGGGACAAGGTGCTACTTTCCACTTTTTTCAGCATTCAAGTTTCAAACACCAAACTTTGAGCATCGATATCTCATTCATCTTAGCTCCATTTTGGACGTGGTTTAGTTTGTTGCGAATCTCTTCCAACATATAACACAAACCCACAAATAAATATATAAAATCCGCTCATTTTTTTATATTTATTTCTAGTCCAAAATAGAAAAAAAATCATTTTCCTATATTTGTGAAAAATGCTATTTTTCACAAATTTCCAACATAGGTAACCTATTGCCATTACCAACAAGAAGTGTGTCCTTACCGAAATAAGGCTCAGCATTATCAAGGCTAGTGAGATTAGGTGCTGCAGTACTGTTTGCACCAGTGTCCGACAACCAAGATGATGATGATTGTGAGCGATGATCAGCATAGTTCTCTTGTGGAGTGTATCGTGGTGGACGAATTGTTGCAGGATCACGATTTAGGAATTGAGATGGAACATGCCCAACACCACACCTATTGCAAGAACCATAGACGGTATTCTGATTAGATGCCCAAGCAAATATGGAATTGTTACTTGACGAGGAGCCGTGTTGCGGTTGTTGTAATTACCTTATCCACACCAGTTGTTGTTTCGGTCATGATTAGACTGCCTACGAGTGCTGTAATAGGGCCCGATTATGTTGTTGTGCAGGTTGCATATTGAAGCCTAACTGTGTCATCAGTTGTTGAAGCGACTGGACTGTTTTAGGTGGGAGTTGAAGGCTGGGTTGTCAGGCTGAGTCAAGGCTGGTTGTAGTTGTGAAGGCCTGGGTAACAACAGAGAGAGCGGGATCAGTCTTCTTTATCATGTATTCATGATCAGCGAGTAGCCCAGGTAATTCCATGAGGGTTACTGGAGGGTGTTGTGGAATAAGGGTGAGTTTTAAGATGTTATATTCTTCCCGAAGGCCTGAAATAATCAGCATAACAACATCCTTTTTCTTGCTTGGCTGCACCAATGTTTGCTAATGCATCGTTATATTCTTGGGCTCGTGTGATATATGCAGCATATGTTCCATCAGGTTGCATCTCCATTTTGAGAAGTTGGGTTCTTAGTGTGTACTATCGGGAAGATGTGTGTGGTGCGTAAGCACGTTCCAGGGAAAGCCATAAGTCACGAGAAGTTTCACCTTGTACATGTTTGAAGGAGGCTTCAGAGATTGTTGACAGCAGGAGCATGCGGACGTGGGCATCATTGGAAACCCATGTCAAGTAGTCAGGGTTTGGTTGTTGTGTGGGTGGCGGTGGGTCTTTGTCTGACGAGGAGGTTGTAGCAGCAATGGTTTGGGATGGACAGGGAAGAGAGCCATCAATATAAACATACAAACCATTGGTAATGAGAAAAGGTTTGATCATGGTTTTCCAGTATCCATGATTGGTCGGGCTTCGTTGAGAACTGAATTTGTGAGAATTGTGACTGGTTTTCTCTACTATAGTGAAGGAGGTAATGGCCATTGTTTGTAGGTTTGAATAAACAGAAGTTGGCGAGAAAAAAAAGAAAAAGCTGGGCCTTGTGTTGGTGCATATGTCTGTCGACTTCATCTTGTATCGATTCGTGTGTTTAGATAGGATTGAATGGAGCTCGGTATACGAGAAAATAGGTTTTGAATGTTGAAAGTGCATTTCGCACGAAATGGCTAGTCCATTTCGTACGAAATGAACATCGTCCATTTTGCACGAAATGGAACTTGGCTATTCCGTGCGAAATGGTTCATCTATAAATACCTGAGCCTCCAAGTCATTTGTAACGTTCCTGATTCCGGTGCCGAAGTGCTGCCGACGTGTCGTTTGATATGTAATAGTGTTAAATCAATATACAAGACAATTAAAGAGTGAATCAAGCTGCATTCATGTCTGTATCATTGAATTCCGCCTTTGATATGGACAAGAACTCTTCTGAAAGACTCGTTTAGATCGAATCTCGATCCTACAAGTGGTATCAGAGCTCAGGAGGAATAGTTCTTACCGAATTCAGCTTGTTTTCATCAAATTTCTGACTTCTACACCTTCTTTTTCAAAATTAACGGAGATTTTACGGTTAAAATGGATTGAATTTCTCACATAACAAGCGAAACACAGTTTTAAACAATCCTTGAAAGAATCAGACCTAAAATCGACCTAGAACTTGATCAATTTTATCAAAAACTGATCGAACAAGTGACATAAGCCGCATTTCGTACGAAATAGTCCATTTCGTTTGAATCAGATCACCCATTTCGCACGAATTGGTAATTCAGGTGTCTCATTTCGCACGAATTGCACCTTGGAATCTTCATTTCGCACGAAATCAAGTCATTCCGCTTGAAAGTCCCCATTTCGCTTGAAAGAAATCTTCATTTCGCACGAAATGGTCTGGTAGAACTTCATTTCGTTTGAAGCTGCTCATTTCGCATCAGAAAATCATTTCGATTGAAGGGTCATTCCGCACCAAACATTCATTTCGTTTGAATCTTCATTTCGTTTGAAAGTTGTGATTTTGTGAAAAAGTTTACCGAAACATGGAAGAGGAATTTTATAACGCCTTTGCTACCACGACTGCTCCAGTTACAGTTGCTGAAACTATGGAAATTGAAAATGAAACGGGAACGTCTCAAAAGCCTCCAAAGCTTATGTACATTGAGGATTTTAAAGGATGGCAAAACCGTTTTGAAAACTGGGTGCAAGCTTATAAGTTTGATGCATGGTGTGCGTTAGACATAGATTACGAAAAACCGAAAAATGAACGTGGAATTGAGAAATCTTTCAGTAACTATTCAGCTGATGAGAGATTAAAGTACACCAGTGAAAAAAATGATGATTAGTATTCTTCAACAAGCAGTAAAGGAAGATATCTTTGTTTTGCTTCAACATGAGGACACTGCTAGATCAATTTAGTTGGCTTTGATTAACAAGTTTAAGGGAAGTGCTGATATGATTAAAAATAAATGTGCATTACTAAAGAAATCATTTGATATGTTTACAGCTTTTGAAGGTGAATCAACAAAAATGACTATCGACAGATATTTTCATCTTGTTCAGGAAATGAGAAGATTGGACATCAAGAAAGAGGACGATGAATGGGTTGATAAGCTAGCCGATGCATTACCGCAGAATAAATGGGGAACATATTTGTTGATTTTGAAACATTTGAGAAAATCTGAAAGCATGAATTTGAGTAAGTTCATACAGAAGATTGAAGAACATGAATTGGATGTTCAGAAAACTGCTATCATGAATAATCCAAATGCTCAACAAGATGTCAGTCTATACTATAGAGGAAATAAGTTTGAGACTACTCCGAGTCCGAAGATCAAGACTGCTTTCAGTGCTAATGGTAATTCTGGAACAAATGTTAGCACTACAACTCAGAGTGGTGGATATTCGTCATCGTATTCAACTTTTTATCCGAATTTCAAAACACCAAGTTCTCAAAGACAGAGTTCAACAAATCTGCAATGCAATGTTACATTGAACATTCAAAATGGTCAAAATCTTTCTCCAGAAATAGCAAAGCAACACTTGGCATCACTTGTTACTATGCTAGAGTCATATGAAAGTTTGGTTACTGGAAGAATTGGAAATCTGATGCTCACCAAAGAGGATTATGACCAGATTGATGCTGAAGAACTTGAGTTGATGGACATCAAGTGGTGTTTAGCAAGTGCTGTAACAAGAGAAGAAAAATTTACACAAATCACCGGTAGAGATGATATTCGTGATGTTGCTACATCTTCGTTAGGGTTTGACAAATCAAAAGTTACTTGTTTTCGTTGCCGAGAAAAGGGACATTTTAAACGAGAATGCAAAAACAGAGAAGCAACCGGAAGACAAGATCCGTTTGGAAACAAAGATTATCATCAAAAATCAATTTATCATCAGGTTGCTCATCAATCGTCATCATCCCGTGCTATTGAAGATGGAAAGAAGAAAACTGCTTATCTTGTAAATCAAGATGATGAAAGACTTCCAGAGGGATTTAGCTGGGATAAACATTTCCCTGATAAAGAATACTTAGAAAAATCAGCTTTTGTTGCTCAAATCTTTGAAAAAGATTCAGTCAAATCTAAGCCGAAAAGAACACCGATTTTTGAGGAATTGGGATGTGATGCAGACACCGATGATGAAGAAGAGTATATCAATAAAGCTAGAAAAGGTCTGGATACTTATAGTTTTAATCTGTTTTTTGCAGATAAAATCGAGATGTTGAAAGAAAAAAGAGCTGCTCGACTGAAAAGAGAATAGGAATATTTGGAAGCAAAAAGAATTGCTGAAGAAAAGGCAAAATTGAAAGCTGAAAAAGCAAAATTTGGAGAGAATTCGACTGATAAGGTCGAAGATGAAGAGTATGAGGTAAAAATAGAATTTGATTTAGAACTGGGTGTGGTTGAAAAGGTAGTGGAGAAAGTGGTGGAGAAAATTGTTGAAGTCGAAAAAATAGTTGAGGTTGAGAAAATAGTTGAAAAAATTGTTGAAGTTGAAAAAATCATCGAAGTTGAAAAAGTTGTAGAAATTGAAAAACCGTGTCTGAAATGTTTAGCTGCTTGCAAAGATTGTGAAGAAAAGGATAAGAAGTATGCTGAGCTAGACGAGTTAAAAGAAAAATTGTTATTCGATGTGAAGTATGTAAAAGAATCATATGATGTGCTGAACAAGACGGTTGATAATTTGAACAAAACAAATCTAGAAATGGGAGCTGCTCAGACAATGATGAGTTCAACATTAATGACGAAGCAGAGGATTATTAATGAGTATATTGAAGATTGTGCAAAGCTGAAGCAGGATTTGGAACTCGAAAAGATTGAAAATGAGAGAATCAAACGATTACTGCTGAGTTATACAACTTGTGATTATTTGATTGACAGAGTTTATCCTACTGTTGCAGGTCTTGAAGCTTTTCAAGATAAAAAGACGGAAGATACGGATGCTGGTAAGAAACAAAGTGTCAAGTATAACAAGTGTCCGCCTCTGATCTGGGAAAGTTATTCTCCCAGAAAACCAAATGAGGAATGTCTAAAAAAGGCAGTCAACATAAAGTTAAAGTCTGAAACCATTGATGAGTTACCAGACAACATTGACGTCACATTCACAGCGTCTGACACTGATCATGAGTCTGAGTTATTAAAGAAAGTGGTCGATCAAGTGTTGGATATGGATGAAGAGTCAAAGTCGGAGTCTAAATCTGAAAGTTCGAGTTCATCAGACAAGAGTCCGAGTTCACCGGTCAAACGGGTTTACAATAAAGAATTTCTGTTATCAAAAAATAATTTGAATGATGAACCAATCAAAGTGGCATATACTTTGAATGATTCGGACAAATTATATTCTGATGAGGAATTTCCAATAAGAAGTGTCAAAACTGAAATGATCAAACAGGTTTTCAAATTAACAGAAATTAATATTTCTGAAATAAAAGATGTAAATCTTTCTGAAAAACCTAAGAAATACACTTCAAGAGTTCAACAAAGATTGAACAAGAAAATGGGTTACAGTTTTGGTTCTGGTTTTCAAAAGAAACCAAACCATAACAGTAATTTCAAAAAGAAGGGTTTAGAATTTATTTTTCCAGAAAATTATCAAAAAGAGAAAACTTATAAATCAAAAACTGAAGTCGTTTCAGGAGGAAGTTCTGAAGAAGAGCAGAAGAAACCATTCTGGAGACAGTCAAACCAAGAGTTTCTTGCTGAGAGAAAAAAGATTGTGCAGAACAAGTTTGTACCAAGAGTTAACAGAAGAACCTGTTTCAAATGTCAAAAAGTTGGACACATTGCTTGGAATTGTCCCAAGTCTACATACACAAAACAGGGAGTTTCTTCTAACTCAAAGATAAAGGAAAATTGTGTTGAGAAAATGAAACAACCAATGAAAAAGTTTAAGGTGTTTGAAAATTCGATTTCTAAAGAAGGAGAAAGTTCAAAACATTTTTACAAAAGAAAAGTCGATTTAAACAAACAACAATGGGTTGTTAAATCTGAATCAAGTTCTGACAATGAATCTGACTCGTCAAAGTCAGAGGATTCATTTGTTGTGAAAAATGCTGAGAATTCCGTTCCAGAAATGAACGATGAAAACTTTCCACCATTGTCAAAAGATAATTTGAAGTTAAAAGTTGGAAAGATTGAGATCTCAGGTCAATTTTTCCCTGGTAAAGAAGAATTTGATGCTAAAAAGGCTTTCAATGGAAAAGTCAAACATATCTTTGGGAAGATGGTTGATGGTAAGGTTAAAGGAGTTAAAGAATTTTATAAATCGAAAAGCTGGTGGAGTGAAAATGATTCAAAATCACCCAAGGCTGGTCAGCCTTGGGTGACAGCATTTTCTGATTAAAAACCTGACTTGCCGGAGCTCCCAAGTGGGTAATCGTGGAGCATGTATCGACATCTTTCTTGAGAAATTCACATCTGTGAAATTTCGATCTAAAAGTGGTATTATCATTCTTGAAAAATTGTCATATTTCGATCTGCAAAGTGGTATTGTGATAAGTACCTACAAGTGGTTAATAAAGGTCATTAAGTTGAACTTGAATTAACTTTCATACATGTGGTTGTAAGACAATGTGATGAATTAATCCCCGATTTTACAAGTGGTTTCAACAAAACTAATTTTCTGGAAAAACCATTTGATTAAAACAAACTTAAGTGTTTTGAAATAATAATGGGAAAATAGTTTGTTGTCAGGGGGAGTTCTGATTGTTTATGCCAAGTGGATGGCAATCTGAAGCAATTCACATCATGTTGTCACTTTGTTTGTACAGTTTGTTTTCAAATTTTCCCAGAAAATCAAAATTGAAACATATTTTGATTTTAGCGGGAGTAAAATTTTTTAGAAATTTCGAAAATTTGAAAATTCCAAAAACATGATAAAATCTATAAAAAGCCAAAAACATTTGAAAATTCAAAAATGAGTTTTGTTGTGAAAAAGAGGAAATGATAGTACATCAGTGGACTGTCACGGTACGCTAAAGAAATGTAATGATTAAATAGCATTAAACGGTCTCACTGATGATATGCCGATAGTTTTTTACACATTTAATAAACTTTTTTGGGATATAAACTTAAATTCAAACTTGCTTGTTTCGTGGGGAACACTACTTGGATATATAGGTAACCCCTGAAATCTCGTTTGAAAGACCCCTCTCTCTGAAATACTAGGTCTTTATGCTCAGTGATATCTGGGGTATTATCCCGGGACTTCTGATAATGCGGAAGCAATGGCCTAGTCCCCGTATAATACTTTACTGCTGCTTGAAATAAAAGCCCGCCCTCAGCATAAAAAATGATGAATCATTGAAAAAATGCAAATCATGTGCTGTTGTAAAAAAATCCTCTAAAGGGGACACACCAAAAGTCGAGCCTTCAACTCAGTAAAAAATATGAGCTCTCAAGGTTTCGTAATTAACCCCTTACAGATATCATCTGTGGTATACTCACCTGTAAGACTGAATATTGGGATCTGGATACGGGAGTATATTCAAGAGGTGGGACACATGAATGAGTTTAAGTTCTTAATACACCTAATACGTATCCTGAATCAGTTGAAATTTGTGTGAGAATTTAAGTGGATCAGTATATCGACAATCTAAGTGAATTGTTTAATTCTTAGTGTGTAATTAAGCTCAACGGTATTTATGACTTGTCAGAAACTGATATGGTCCTCTTACACAAACTCACAAAAATATTGTTTGTATATATTTCTTTACTGTTTTTCGTTAAAAACAAAAGGCCCAAAAATATTTTAGTGTGTTTTAGCATAAATTTTGAAAATACAAAAAGATTTTCGACAACTGATATTGAAAAGCTGATTTTCAAAATTCCGAGTGCTAAACATGATGAACAGGTTTGGGAGAGGTTGTTTTAGAAACAAGAAAAATAATATTTTCACAAGTGGTCATCAAAGACTATAATTGCAAAATCATTTTTGATGTGATATCTACCAAGTGATGATTTCTAAATTTGTTAAATTTTAAACTTTGTGAAACTTATGTTTTGGGTAGAGGATGTACAAGATAGCCAGGTTTAGAATCCTGAAGAGATTTTCCGCATGAGCAGATGCAGAATAGAGCCAGGAATCAATTCTGAACCTGTGAACCTGTGAAAGTCGGACTACGATCCCAGCACAGCTTAAGGGGGAGTCTGCGAGCAAAGAAGAGTCTGAGTGCATAAGAGCCAGTTTGAGAAAGCGTGTTATTCTGAGGAGATTGAAGAATAGATCAACATCAAAGGGGGAGATTAGTTGTTGATAGAAGAAGAGAAGAGATTGGAAAAAGCTTACAGTGTCAGATACGTTGGAAAGAATATGAAGATTGATAAAGATTGAAGACTCGACAATCTGAAGACTGGTACTGAAGACTCGTCGACATCCAAGGGGGAGTCTGTTGGTGCATATGTCTGTCGACTTCTTCTTGTATCGAGTCGTGTGTTTAGATAGGATTGAATGGAGCTCAGTATACGAGAAAATAGGTTTTGAATGTTGAAAGTGCATTTCGCACGAAATGGCTAGTCCATTTCGTACGAAATGAACATTGTCCATTTCGCACGAAATGGAACTTGGCTATTCCGTGCGAAATGGTTCATCTATAAATACCTAAGTCTCCAAGTCATTTGTAACGTTCCTGATTCCAGTGCCGAAGTGCTGCCGATGTGTCGTTTGATCTGTAACAGTGTTAAATCAATATACAAGACAATTAAAGAGTGAATCAAGCTGCATTCATGTCTGTATCATTGAATTCCTCCTTTGATATGGACAAGAACTCTTCTGAAAGACTCGTTTAGATCGAATCTCGATCCTACACC
Organism: Helianthus tuberosus; assembly: GCA_030545235.1. Classification (NCBI taxonomy): domain Eukaryota; kingdom Viridiplantae; phylum Streptophyta; class Magnoliopsida; order Asterales; family Asteraceae; genus Helianthus; species Helianthus tuberosus. Next base: position 209,856,505 of record CM060441.1, on the reverse strand, counting down.
TTGTTAACAAGGGAGTAGGACCTTGTTGATAAGGGAGCAGGGCCTTTTTGATAGAGGAACAGGGTCTTGTTGAGATCGGAAAACAAAAGAGACAGTCAAGAATTTTAGGGTTTAGGTAATCCAAGAGCGTATAGCTCTGATATCATATAATTTGTATTGTAATTGTGAATTGTATTGAATGAATAATTGTTTACAATAGGAGGTCCTATATATAGGACAATTATAACCTAAAACTAGAAACAATCATTAACATTAATAGATTATAAATCTCTGTCTAATAACCTTTGCCTTCATCCCAATTTCCTGGCCACGAATTAGATTTTTACTAGGAACGTTTGTATGTTTGTTATTGTCTAAAATCCCTATTAATTATAACATTTGCAGGTCTGGCGGTTTCGATACTTAGAATAATAACAAAGGCATCACTTCCACACACATGAACCGGTTCCCAAACAAGTACACAGATCTACTTCACATTCAGTGCCATCATGGTACTTCTATGCATCATATGCACCAACGTTCTACATAAACTATCGGTGATCCGATTCTACCAAAGTAACCGAAAACACATTGACCCCATCCAACAAATGTCAATCCGGTCAAACTTCTAGCAAGTAGTTAAAAAGATCCGGTATCTAGTGACAACAATATTTGCAATTTACCTAGTGTCACTATCAATATTCCCAGGTTATTTAAGTGAAAATGTTGCATCAACTTATTTTAAAGATTGTTATCCTATATTACTCATTACAACTTTTAACATTGGAGATTTTGTGGGCAAGTGTTTGACTGTTGTTTATGTGCCACGTGGCAGTAGGATGGTGGTATGGTGGTGTATGGGTAGGGTGTTGTTTTATCCATTGTTTGTAGGGTGTGTGCATGGACCCAAATGGATGCATAGTGAGGGTCCGGTTATGAGTTTGACCATGATGCTTGGTGTGATATGGAGACGTTTTTGGTGGTTGGGTTGGTCGTGGATTCAGCGCTTGGTTGGTTGTGGAACCTTTGAGATAGTTTTGATTGCATTGGTTATGACTTATGCCACAAATTAATAAAACTAGTTTTGTTTCAATATTGTTTGGTAGTATTAGTTATTGTCGTTTTTGTGAGGATTGAACTTGTTATTTGGATATGACTTTAGTAATTTATAATATTTTTTTATATTTGATTAATGTGTATTAGTTAATGCTTTGTAGATTTAATACTTAATTAGTTGATTTTATAATTCTTAGTTTATTAGACCATCCGTAGTAGGGAGTCTTTGGGCGTTTTTTCTCAAAAAAACGCTCCTTAACGTCCATTAACCACCCCCATGGCGTTTTTTTTTTCAAAAAAAAAAAACATATGACGTCCTTTTTTCCACGCCTCTTCTTGAATTGTTTGGCCAATGAGATGTATTCTACTTTTTGGTTGGCCAATACCTTTTTTATGGTTTTTTTTATTTAATTTTTTATACCTGTTTTAACATAATGCCTCACAATGCCTACATCTCCACTACACCCATTTTAGAAAAACGTCCCATAATGCCCCATTCCTGACTGGACTGCCACATGTCGCAAAACGCCCAAGGATGGGGGCATTATTTGTGTCTTCCACTACACATGGTCTTAACTTTTATAGTTAAGCAATAACAATTTTAATCGTGAGGGAGGTGGTTAGGTTATTTTGGCGTGAGGGAGGTGGTCGCAGGTTAATCAAGTATACATTGGCGGATTTGGTGGTGGTGGTGATAGGGGTGGCGGTTGGTTAGAGAGAGAGAGAGAGAGAGAGGTGGTGGTTGGAGAAAGAGAGAGAGAGATGGGTGGCGGTGGCTATGGTGGTGGTGGTGGTGGTGAAGAAGAAAGGAAAAGAATGAAAAATGTAAGAGATGAATTGGGTTTGTAAATGTCACACCCCCAAAATACCACTTGCGGAAACACCGCGGGGCGTGTGACATACCAGGATCTTAGCCACCAATCACATTGAACTCATAAATATATTTAAATAAACTTTCATTCATTATCATAAAGTGATACAGAACGTTACATGTAATTTATTGTACACAGCGGAAGCATAACTCAGTTGTTAAGTGTTTCATAAACCACGCGTACGTAAACCATTAGACTTATGTTGCGATTCCATGTATCTCGACCCATGACCACTCCAGCCTTCCAGACAGCAAGTTCCATGATATAACCCTACAGACCTGCAAGCATGCAGACAAGTGTGTCAGACGACGCTGGTGAGTTCAAAGTTTTGTTAACGCGTTTTAGTTACCAGATATGAGCATAAGACGATTCAATGATTTGATGTAGTTATTAACTCGATTACCTCAGATGGCTCTAGATTTATTTGCCCAAACCCAAATGCTCTATCACACATTGGTCAAGTGGTTAAGGTATTAGTTCACGACCGTCCTCCCCGGTACAGTATGAGGGTGCCAAACCTAATAGCGCTATCAACTAATAACCCTGTTTGTCACACCCCCAAAATCCACCTGCGGAATACCACCACTTGGAGGCGTGACTGACCAGGATCCAGCCACCAATCATATTGAACACGCAAGTTAATAATTATAAAAGTTCAACCAATACAATTGGTGTCCAAACAAACATAGTTAAGTTGCAAGCGGAAGCATAATGTTTAAAACCATAATCATAAGTTTAATTGTTCCAAGGTTTAACATGGCACACAGCTGTCCATGTCCCACAACGACTCTCTTCCATGCAAGCTCCAGCTAAGTACCTATTGACCTGCAAAGCATGTAGTAACGAGTCAACAACAAGTTGAGTGAGTTCACGGTTGGGTGTTCATTTTAGGTTGTTTCGAAAACAGTTTCCTTTATCTGGCATCCTGCCGTGGGGGTTACCCCATAGTTAAAAACGTGACTTGTTCATTCCCGATTACTCTGGCAATCCAGCCGTGGGGGCTACCCCGTGTTAGTTATCTGGCATTTCGGCCGTGGGGGCTACCCCATGTATATACTAGACTCGTTACCATATCGACTACTGACGTTAGTCATGTTTATGTGCCCTTAGCGTCGGTGTCTATCATCACCGACGTGCCATAGTCCATTAGTTCACGCCCGTCCTCTGCGGCACAGTGTGAGGTTTGTCAAACCTAAATAGCGCTATCTAACTAATGACCCGCTCGCCATTGGCCCGGCGATTAAGTCGATATAAAAAAAGGAGGGACTTCGTGATAGAGTTTTGGTCTAGTACGAGTTATCTGTCCATGAGGACGAGGAATTTCATTCCTGAACCGATGTTGTCCTACCCAAGGAGGACGAGGAACCCATGTTCCTTAACCCCATTCCCAACCCAGGGAATCCCATGCTTTGTAGAGGGTGTGAACTCACCTTGGTTTGCTCGGCAGATACACAGAAAGGTCAATCAAGTTGTAAGTGGTCAACTACGTCCTAACATAGATACCGTACAAGTCAGGTTCGTATTCAGGTAGTGCACGTATGTTTCTACACGTATGCTAGCACATTGCATGCAAGTATCATTCATGGCAGCCCAAATAACATTCATATTCAACAGAAACGTATAAGGTCCATGCGTTAGGCCCAAAAGTCCGGCCCAATCACTTAAGCCCGTAATGGGGTGCAAGTCCAAACAGCGCGCATATGTACATGGTCTCGAGTCGAGACTGTGCGGTCTCTAGTCGAGACCGTTCGGTCTCGAGTTGTAGCTTACAAGTCTCGAGTCGCAACTGATGAGGTCTCGGGTTATCCATGTGTTGGTCTCGAGTCGCAACCGGACTCGCAACCATGGTCTCGTGTCAAGCTGCTTTGTGTGCTGAAAATGCGTGGTCTCGAGTCGAGACTATAGGTTCTCGACTCGCAACCTGTGTCGCAACCGGGGGATCTCGAGTTTTCATGTGGTGGTCTCGAGTCGAGACCAAGGGTCTCGACAGACACATTCTGCTGAATGTCAGCGCATGTACTAACCAATACCATTTCGATTTCATGAAGCTATGTACTATCCAACCACAATTCACAAACATGTTTTCTTGTCTATTGCTTACCAAAAACGGATCAAACATGCATTTTCAAAAGTTCATAACATATTCATATCACATTCAAATATTCATAATAACATTCAAACTTGTTCATCAAACTTGTTCATCATGTTAGGGTTTTCCAAATTTTGAAATATGATAACTCAAACTATCTTGTCCTATCATATATTCTAATCATGCACATCATCTAACCCACATATGCAACATCCGATTTCATGAGTAATAAACCTCCTAAATATAATCAAGCCATTCGGATCTAACCCATATGAAGCCGATGACAAATATTCATAATAAATCACCTATTATACATACCAAGACAACATTTCATCATCATATATAACTTCATCATCCAAAATAAACACATTACATGCGTTATTAACTTATAACATCACACATCAACACCTTTAATCATGAAAATACATGTGTTTGCAAAGAAGTCACTAACCGGTTGGGTTCAAAGGTGTGAAATAGTAATGGATGAAGCTTCCGAATGGGTGTGTGTGTGTGCCGATCCGAGGGTCCTTGTGGTTGCCGGTTTGATCCGAGAGTAAAGAAGAGGAGAAGTGGTGCTTGATTCTCTAGGGTTTAAGGTTTTTCTAGAGAGAGAGTATGTAGGAGAAGGTGTGTGTGAGAGTGAGTGTGTTGTCCAAAGAAATGGCAAACATGGCTATCCACCAAGGTTATATATCCGTTCCAAGTAGTGCACCCTAATGGGCTTTCGGTTGGGTTAAATGAGGTGCATGGCCCATCCGGCCCACTGTTTCATTGTTCACTCGAGACCGCATGGTCTCGAGTCGGGTCCATGGTTCTCGGCTCACTTATACACATATACATACTATACAAATAAGCCTAACACATAATCACATAATTTCACTTAGGTCATTCATTAAACTATCAAGTCAATTAGTCACATTCGTTCAAGCATGTTATATCGAGATACAACGGAAGGTTCTAAATTTCGAGTTGTCACATCATCCCCAAGTTGAAAGAAATTTCGTCCCGAAATTTGGTAAGCACTCACTGAGGAAGCTAGTTAAGTTGTATGGTGTTCCCGATTTTCCTGGGGTGTCACATCCACCCCCCGTTGATCTGGAATTTCGTCCCGAAATTCCGTAGCTTCGGCCTCAGTAGTGGTTGTACTGTTTGCGAACAGTTAGGGATACTTTTGTTTCATCTGATCTTTGCGCTCCCAGGTGAACTCTGGGCCGCGACGTGAGTTCCAACGAACTCGAACGAGAGGTATTCTAGTGCTCTTGAGGACCTTAACATCCCGGTCCGTGATTTCGACTGGTTCCTCGACGAATCGTAACTGCTCGTCGATAGTGAGTTCCTTCAGAGGAACTACGTGGGTCTCATCTGACAGACATTTCTTCAGATTCGACACGTGGAAAACGTTGTGAACTGCACCAAGTTCCGCTGGTAAGCTCAGTCTGTAGGCCACCCTGCCTATTTTCTCGATGATTTCGAAAGGTCCAACGTATCGTGGGTTGAGTTTGCCTCGTTTACCAAAATGAACCACACCCCTCCAGGGTGAAACTTGAGTAGTACCCGCTCCCCAACCTGGAGCTCAAGTGGTTTCCTGCCCTTATCGGCGTAGACTTTCTGACGGTCACGAGCTGCCGCCATGCGTTTTCGTATTTGAGCGATTTGTTCGGTTGTGTCTACCACATGTTCTGGGCCAGTGATTTGACTATCCCCCACCTCTGCCCAACAAAGAGGTGACCGGCATTTACGTCCGTACAATGCCTCAAACGGAGCAGCTTTAATGCTGGTGTGGTAGCTGTTATTATACGAGAATTCCACAAGTGGCAGATGCTTTTCCCCGTGGTTGCCAAAGTCGGTTACACCTGCACGAAGCATGTCTTCTAAGGTTTGAATAGTGCGCTCGGACTGCCCGTCCGTCTGAGGGTGATACGCTGTGCTCATGTCTAATCGTGAGCCAAAGGATTTGTGCATTGCTTGCCACAGTTCTGAAGTGAAACGTGCATCTCGATCCGAGATAATGGAGGTGGGCACCTCGTGCCTCGAAACAACTTCCTTGAGGTATAATTCCGCAAGAGTGGAGAATTTATCCATTTCCTTGATCGCCAAGAAGTGTGCGGACTTTGTGAGTCGATCCACGATCACCCAAATAGTATCGTTTCCGCGCTGAGATCTAGGTAGGCCAGTAACGAAATCCATGGAAATTTGCTCCCATTTCCATTGAGGTATCTCTGGTTGTTGGAGTAGGCCTGAGGGTTTCTGGTATTCTGTCTTGACTCTCGCACAAGTCAAACACTTGCTGACGTAAGTTGCTATGTGGGCCTTCATGCTAGGCCACCAATACGTAGTTTTGATATCGTGGTACATCTTATCCGAACCAGGATGTACCGAGTAGCGAGACTTAGTTGATATCATCATAGTCAAACAACACAATTTTAAATGCACAGCGGAAGCGAAAGATAGATTTATTTCAACTGAATAAAATTGTAATATTAAGTATCACAAAATAGTTGAAACAGATCCACAGGCGGATCAAATAAACAGAAAACGTAGTTCAACAGATTCAAAATGCAACCAAGCTTGCGAGACTCTTAACGATGCTAAGGAGAGGCCAGCCTATTTCGAGTAGTACCTGCACTTAACCTTTTTGGGAAAATACGTCAGTTTACACTCGTAAATACAATTAACTGACTCATTTTGAAAAGGTTTAGAAAATTGATTTGAATGCACAAGGCACAAAACATTTTATAACTTGGGATAATTATTTATATATAAACTTGTAAGAGAATTACATGTTTGTTATACGTTCAGTAGCCCAGATTGACACTGGGTTAAGGCTTAATAGACACACCACATGATATAGTCCCGCGGCGGGTTATTCCTGAAACCGACGGTTATACCTTATTATTTATATATGCACTAACGGGTGTACGCCTACACCCGTGTGCTTAGGTCGTGGCCATTTCGTAAAATGATGCCAAGGATATCCGGGAAATGGTCATTAACCCCCCAAAGGCTTTAATCAAACAAAATAATTTAAACGGAACATTTCAATAAATTAACCTTCATACGGTTAAAAATTCAATGCCCGACCAAGCGGTATTTTATATACCGTACCCCAAGCCCGTATAGGGAAAATAAGTTAAAAGTATTTACCTTTGCAAGTATTAATCACAAATAGCAAGTGCGTGTAGCTTTTACCGGATCTCCTATTCTGGAACAAAGGTTTTTAATAACCTATTAGATTCCTAACGGGTCTTTAATTAAGCCTAAACTTAGACCGGTTAGTTTTAAAGGAAGATACGGTTCAAACGCACTATTAAGCGAAGACCGGAATAGAATGTGATTTAGACCCGACAAGTTTGAAGACTTGTGTAATATGGGTAAACTAAACACATTCTAAATTTTGAGATAAAAACGATAAGGTTTGACCCGTTTCGGTCAATTTATGCAAACTAGTTACATAAACCGAACCGAACGCGCAAGATGCGTAACGGGTAACCATATGAGTCATATACAAGTTTCCTAAGTTAATATGCCTTAAATATGTTGTGACATCAGTAAGATATCTTCTATTATGCCCAAAACGGATTTAAACTCAAATTACGCCCCGTTGGGGTATTTTGGTCATTTTAGAGGTTATAAAAGAGTTTAAATAATAATCTGAGTTACAGGTCTGATATAATCAGTAAAAATACTTAATTTAATAAGTTATAACAGTAGGGTATTACATATATGTAAAATTTATCATTAAAAACCAAACTATGCACCTTAGGGGTATTTTGGTAATTTCACATAGGCTTAAAAGGTCAAAACTAGAAATCTGAGTTTAAAACTTTTGCTTACTGTTAAAGTATAAAATTTTACTAAAATATCAGTAGGTATCATACCTTATATGTTTAAAATAGTTTTAATACATACCATGCGTTAAAAACGCTTAAAAAGGCGATTTTGAGCGATTTCCGGGTTTTATAAAGAAAGCTTATATTTTTATTATTCCAGAAGGCTCAAAATGTTTTATTTATCATATTAGATCAGTAGAAAAAGGTTTGGGGTCAAAAAGATTTGAAAAACTCATTTGATAGCCCAAAATGGCAAAACCGGCAATTACTGAATTAAGCTTAGAACTCTATGTTATGCTCAGCCTAAAATTAAATAAAAATCTTCAAAAATCCCAAAATATTATTTTATATCAGTAGGTAAAAATTTTGGTGATAAAAATTGGGTTTAGATAGGCTATTTGCTAATTACGCCGTTTATTTAATAAAAAGCTTTCTAATTACGCTAATGAGCATAACTCCTAATCTAGACCTCAAACTGATGTCAAATTTTAGGGACAACTTTATAAATCAGTAACTAAGGTTTCTATTATTTTACATTTTCAAAAATCACGTTTTAAGGTCATATGGGCATAATAGTCAACATTTAAGCATTTAACGGAAACATGCATATGAATCGGATAACTAATGAACCAAGTTGTATAATCTCAGAGAGTTATACTAACATGAAACCTGGTCCTAAAAAGGCTCTAAGGAATTTCTAAAACATGCTACATTGGGTCAGAACTGAAAGTCAAAGCAAAACTCAAATTATGTGACTTTCGGTTCCGAACCGAGCCTATACTGAAAATTGTCGGGTTGAACATGTTTAGACATGTTCTTACATTAATTACCAAGTTATATTAATGATAAAACAGGTTGCATGGATCCTACATTGCTAATTATGCATTAATTTGAAAATAAGCTTTCTGTTGACTTTTTAAGATTAACTTTGACCCGACAATTGACCTAGTTAGAGTGGGAATCAGAGGGTGCCCTTTTAAGGGTTTATTGCCCACATAATTACCAACTCAAAGGTACCTTCAATTCGAGATTTGACTGGAAAATTATTGATTAATCACGAAGTCAAACTCTAATTACGACGGTTTGACTTTAAGCTAATTAACTAAGCTAAACTGAATTAAGAAGGGTTATGGAAGCTTACAATAGTCCTATGCACGATCAATGACTGCTAAGAAATGTCCTTGAGCTCCAGCAAAACTCCAGAAGTTGAGTTGTGAGAGTTCCCAAGTGAATGTGCACAAGAGTTGCAACTTGGAGCTTTTTATATACTCACTTTGATCATCTAAGATCATGCCAAGGAGGTCTATAATTGTTTCCAGATCAAGACAAGTGCCCCCTATGCATGAAATACCATTGGGGCAGCCCCTGGTATGCAAAACAAGCTTCCAAAGTCGGTTAACAGGCCTGGACAGACACCTGTGCGCATTTTCTGATGCTGGGGTGCTCAGGCGGCCCGCGTAAGGGACCTGTGTGGTCTTACGCGGCTGGTATGGTCATCTAGAACAGGCCAAACAAGTTTCAAACTTTGCATTTTAGGTCCTTGGTCCTTCCAAATGTGGCTTCACCTTTATTTCTTGCACTTTTGGCCCTCTAACTTAACTTTTAAGGACCTTAAGACTTATACAAACTTGGTTAAGTCCTTGGTTAACTTTGTGATCACCCATAAGGTCAAAAATTTCAACGTTGACGCTTTTAACCCTTCGTATACGAATATCGTCATAACTTTCTCATACTTTATCGAAACCTCGTGAAATTTTAATCACTTATTCTAGTGAGTATAATTAATCATTACAAAGCTTCGGGTTTGCTAAAAGGTCACTCAGAGGTATACTTTAAACATGTTGACACATTTAACCCCTGTAGTTTGTAATCTCTCACTTTCTTCCACAATTAACTTCGTATGATCCATGATTCATTCGTTTAAGGGTATAAACATCGTGTAGGGTTATTGCAAAGTATTTTTTATCCATTATTGACACATTGAACCCTTATATTTACATACTTTCTTTGGTTGTCAACTTTAGTCCCTCTAAAGCAATCTTTCACACGTTTAAAGCTTATGCCACGTGTCGATACATTATTGGACATAAATTTTTGAGGTGTTACACACCAAGAACCAATTATCTAATTGAACTACGTATGAAAACATAGGCCAAGCAATATTCAAATATACCCTCAAAAGGGTTCCCCCTGATTCCCACTCTAAGCAGGTCAAAAGTCGGGTCAAACTTGTACTTAAAAAGTCAACAGAATATTAAATTTACAATTTATGCATGATTAGCAATGTAGAACACATACAACCTGTTTGATCATTAATATAACTTGGTAATTAGTGTAAGAACATGTCTAAACATGTTCAACCCGACAATTTCCTGTTTAGACCCGGTTCGGAACCGAAAGTCGCATAGTTTGACTTATACTTTGACTTTCAGTTCTGACCCGTTATGGTATGTTTTAGAAATACCTAAGAGCCTTATTTGGACCAGGTAACATGCTAGTTTAACCCTCTGTGATTATACACCATGGTTCATTAGTTAACCGATTAATACGCATGATTCCGTTAATTGCTCATATGTTGACCATTATGCCCTTTTCACTTTAAAATGTGATTTTTGGAAATGTAAAAGAGTAGAAACCTTACTTACTGATATTTAAACTTGCATACAAAATTTGACATCAGTTTGAGGTGTAGGTTAAGAGTTATGCTCGTTAGCGCTAAATTAAAGCTTTATGTTAATTAAACGGCGTATTTAGCGTATAGCCTACTTAAACATACTTTTTGATATCAAACTCTTTACCCACTGATGTAATATATTATTTTGGGATTTTTAAAGATTTTTAATTAATTTTAGGCTGAGCATAACTTATAGTCGTAGGCTTAAACCGGTAATTGTCGGTTTTGCCCTTCCGGGCTATAAAATGAGTTTTACATATCTAAACGACCCCAAATATTTTGCTACTGATCACATATGATAAATAAATTATTTTAAGCCTTCTGGAAATATAAAAATATCAGATTTAAGTATCGAACCCGGAAACGGCTTCTAATCGCCTTTTTAAGCGTTTTTAACGCATAGTATGTACTAAAACTATTTTAAACATACAAGGGTTGATACCTACTGATATTTGAGGCAAATTATAATATTTTAATAGTAGGCAAAGGTTGATAAACTCATACTTCAGTTTTGAGCTCTTCGGCTTATGTGAAATTACCAAAATACCCCTACGGGGCATAGTTTGGTTATAATTGATAAATTTCACTTATATGCTTTAACCTACTGATATAACTTAGAAAATTGAGTATATTTGCTGATTACATCAGGCCTGTAACTCAGATTGACACTTAAACTCTTTTGCAACCTTTAAAATGACCAAACTACCCCTACGGGGCATAGTTTGTGATTAAATTCATTTCGGGCATAATAAAAGACATCTTACTGATGTCACAACATATATGAAGCATATTAACTTAGGAAACCTGTAAATAGCTCTCATGAATACCCGTTACGCTTATTACGCGTTCGGTTCGGTTTATGTAACTAGTTTACATAAACTAGCCTAAACGGGTCAAACCTTATCGGTTTTATCTCAAAATCCAGAATGTGAATGAAATACCCATATTAAGCAAGTCTCTGAACTTGTCGGGTCTAAATCACATTCTATCCGGTCTTCGCTTAATCGTGCGTACGAACCGTGTCTTTGAAACTAACCGGTCTAAGCTTAAGCTTAATTAAAGACCCGTTAGAATTCTAATAGGTTATTATAAACCTTCGTTCCAGATTAGGAGTACCAGTAAAAGCTACGTGCATTTTGCTTATTGTGATTTATACATTGCTCAGGTAAATACTTTTAACTTATTTTCCCTATACGGGCTTGGGTTACGGTATATAGAATACCGCTTGATCGGGCATCAAATCCTCCACCGTTGAGTGGGTAATTGAATAAATTTGATCGGCTCGTTTAAACAGTCTTGTTACTTAAAGCCTTTGGGGGGTTAATGACCATGTCCCGGATATCCTTGGCATCATTTTACGAAATGGCCACGACTTAAGCGCGGGGTGTAGGCGTACACCCGTCAGTGCACAAAAGTATATTGTGGTGTGTCTATTGATCTTTAACCCGGACAAGATCCGGGCTACTGAACGCACAAGGAACATGTAATTCGTTCACAAGATTATAATATTAAATAATTCTCCCAAGTTAAATAAAATGTTTATGCCACGTGCATCCAAACCAATTTTCAATCATTTTCCAAAATGAGTCAGTTGATTGTTTTACCAGTGTAAACTGACGTATTTTCCCAAAAAGATTAAATGCAGGTACTAAGCGTAATTGGCTGGGATTTCTCCTAAGCATCATTAGAAGTCTCGCAAGCTTAAGATGCCTGAAGTCTGTTGAACTATTGTTTCCATTTTGTTTCCGATCCTTCTGTGGATAAACTTCCGAATATTGTGACATTTGATATTACAATATTAAATTCGGTTGTATTATATCTTTTAAATTGCTTCCGCTGTGCATATTAAAAATTGTGTTGTTTGACTATTACGTTGCCAACCATGACGTCACGATACTCCCCACCGGGCCCATCGGTGACACGTGGAAATCGGGGTGTGACAGGTTGGTATCGGAGCCAACATTGAGTGAATTAAACACTAGCCTTTTGTGTTTAATCTCAATAACACAATTGCACATATCTAAACTTTCGAGTCTAGACATATAACATAGGACAAATTCTACTTTGTTTGTGTTGTCCTTTATTTTGCATATATTTTTGTTTTGTTATCTCATGCCATATTGACAGGATTAACAAAAATGCCGCCAAGATTCTTCAGGAGAAGAGGAAGAGGCAAGGGGCCAATCACCGCCCCCAATGATAATGAAGCTGGACCTTTGAATATGCGAGCTCCATCTACCACGGAGAGTGACGATCCCCGGCAAAACCGGAGAAACCTCTTTGAGCCGGCTAGACGGTCGGTTTCTCACAGCTCAACACCTCCTAACCCTTATGGGCCACAACCGGAGTACGAGCCCAACAACCCTCAACCCTCATACATACCGTTACAGCGATCCTTATCGCATCATTCTTTTGGTGACCCTACACCAGTTTTCAGGGGCCGGTTTAACCCGGCCGATTTCATACCAGAACCAGCGGGTTTTAACCCACTGGGGCCAGATGACCATTTCTCAGGTGATCACGCGGACGATATGGACGAGGAAACAGACCCTGTCGAGCCAGCCAGTGGTACACCAAACCACCCGATAGAGATCTCTGACGGATCTTCTTTCCACGGATCACCCTATGTTGGTCCAGATAGCTTTCAAGCTATGTTTACCAGGCACGAATGGTACTATACACCTCCTCACCATTCGTCACCTCAACAGCAGCAACAGCAGCAGCAGCAACAGGATCCCTCTGTGGATTCGCGGTTTGTGGCAGTTACGCCACCGCCTCCACCGCCACCAGTTCAACCGGCAGCTCCGCAACCGCCAAGGCGTAGGAGATCTGGACCGCGTATGTCTACGCGGGGAGGAGACTTCCATTTCAGTTCTCCTCGGCAATCAAGTGGCAGCCATTACCCGCCACATCAAGAAGATCCACAAATGGGTGGACCTTCACACCCAGTTGCACCGCAACCACCGCCAATGGGTTTTGATAACCCAATCCCAGCATACACGGGTTCCATGGCGTATAACCCGTTTGAACCACCGAATCACCACAACTACGGTTACGGTGAAGCCGACCCCTACATGGTAGCGGCAAATTACAACGCCTTTAACCCAGAAGGACCCTATGGCGCTCCTTGGGAAGTAGGGTACCCAACTCGTGGGTACCAGATACCGGCCAGACCTATCATTCGGACGCAATCACAGCCGCCACGATTTTCTCCCCCAGAACGGGAGGAAATTCTTCCTAGACTGGATCAGGTTGAGCGGGACTTTCGCCACGACCGCCAGGAGAGACAAAGCTTCTTCCAAGGATTGACAAGCTTGATCAAAGGGAAGAGCAAGAAGGACCGCTAAATCCTTCCAATTGATGTTAAACCCCTGCGTGGGTATGTATGTATGTATGTATGTATGTATGTATGTATGTTTGTTTGATTCGACCCCTGCGTGGGTCTATCCTTCTGTAAACCCCTACGAGGGTATGTTATTGTTTAAGTCCCTGCGTGGACTATTATGTTTGTTATTAAGCCCCTGCGTGGGTATGTGTGTTATTAAGCCCCTGCGTGGGTAAATCCTTGTTTAAACCCCTGCGTGGGTAAGTTTGTTATTTGAAAAGACCCGTTTAGGGCGGCGTGTAATATTTTAATAAATTAATGGAATGATTGTTTTATAAATCTCATGTTTGCCATTATGTGCATAGGTAAATTATATATGAAATAAATAAATCAAAAATCATTCCTTTTTAATAATATCTGCCTATGTAAATTTTTAAATAAGAATCTTAAAGAGTGAAACCTAGCCTTCGAGTCATTTTAAGGCCGGGCCAAGATGGTAAGACCTGTTCAAAAGATTCAAATCCCAGTTAACATCTGAAAACATGTTAACACTCCTGGCAGAAGTGATTCGTTAAAAATCACATACGTCATTTTATAAAGGAATTATTTAGAAGATTCCTAACCCAGTTTAATGATCTCTGAATCCTGGGTTTACATCATCAATTAAGATGATCATATCTTTACCATACGTGGTAATATAGTGCCTACGGGCCTTGCTCATTTCTACATGAGCCGAAAGACAGTGGTAGCAATGACTCCCTGTCCGAAAAGGTAATGAACTAGGTTCAAACCTCAAAATCTTTGATTCTCTGAAATCCTAGCATATAATTTATAAATGTCCTTGTGACTAGGCCTATTGTGCCAATATACCTTAAAAGCCTTGATTCTCTGAAATCATGGCTTATACCTTGAAATGTCCATGTGACTAGGCCTTTTGTGCCGCAAATAAAACTATTATTGTTTTATAATTAGGATAAATTATTATAGAAATCCTAAATAAATATGTTTAATAAATTAACCAAATATGGTCTCTGTTTACCATGGTTAATGAATTACCCTAAGGGGCAATTCCATAATAAACTCCCAAATAAACTATTGTCCTTGTTTTCTGTAACAGTTCAATTAAAATGGCTAACTCAGACGAACTTAATAGCCATCCAGTGGAGAACATCGATAACGCCCGGATCAATTTAACGGGTGCTGAATTAAAAGCGTTGGTCGACGACGCAGTTACAAAGGCATTGGAACGGCAGTACGAAGAGTATAGTGGGACTCGTAGTAGGACCCTATCTACGCAGCCTTCAAAGCCACCGTCCAAGAAGGACGAACCGAAGAAAGATGATGACCGACACTCCTCAAACCACCACAGTGCTCCATCTCAAAACATTGTATTGAACCAAGGACCTCGTGAGAAGGGATGCTCATATAAATACTTTGTTTCTTGTAAGCCCCGGGACTTCACTGGGGAGAAAGGAGCCATCGACTATATGACGTGGCTCGACGAGATGGACACAGTTGTGGATATCAGCGGATGCGCTGAGAGGGATATAGTCAAATTTGTGTCGCAGTCTTTTAAAGGTGAAGCTTTAGCCTGGTGGAGATCACTGATTCAGGCCACCGGGAAAATCCCATTATACAACATGTCATGGGAACAATTTGTTGCCCTTATCAGGGAAAATTACTGCCCTCAGCATGAGGTGGAGAAGATAGAGTCTGATTTTCTATCATTGGTGATGACAAACCTTGACTGTCAAGCTTACCTAACGAGCTTCAACACAATGTCCCGGTTGGTTCCTTATCTGGTAACCCCGGAACCAAAAAGAATAGCTCGTTTTATCGGTGGTTTAGCCCCGGAAATCAAGGCAAGCGTAAAGGCTTCTCGGCCAGCTACTTTTAGATCTGTAGCTGACATTTCCTTGTCCCTCACTTTGGATGCGGTCAGGCAGAGATCACTGAGGAATAAGGAGGCTGAGAAGAGAAAGTGTGAAGATGATAGTTCACGCAGATCGAACAAGAAGCACCGTGGGAACGGTGACAACAAGAAAGGATCTGAGTCAAGAAAAGATGGGCATCATTCTGGCGAGAAGCCCAAATGCAAGATATGCAAGAAACAGCACTTTGGAAAGTGCAGACTTGAGTCGAATTCACAGACTCAGTCCAAAACCTTTGCTTGTGGTATATGCAAGTCCACGGATCACAAAACCTTGGATTGCAAGAAGATGAAAGACGCAACGTGCTACCGTTGCAATGAAAAGGGCCACATTAAAACCAACTGCCCTAAATATGCCAAGAAGCCTGAAGAGGCCAAGAAGACTAATGCTAGAGTCTTCAGAATGGACGCAAAGGAAGCGGTTCTAGACGACAACGTTATTACAGGTACTTTCCTTGTAAATGATGTCTTTGCAAGAGTACTATTTGATTCAGGCGCTGATAAGTCGTTTGTAGACCGTAAGTTTTGTGAATTACTGAGATTACCTGTCAAAACCTTAAGTGTGAACTATGAGGTAGAGTTAGCAGATGGTACCATAGAAACCGTCTCAACTGTGTTAGATGGATGTGTTATATCCATTAAGAACCACTCTTTTCCTCTGTCTCTACTTCCCTTTAAATTGGCCGGTTTTGACATAGTTTTGGGTATGGACTGGTTATCTCATAACCAGGCCCAAATCGTCTGCAACAGAAAGCAAGTGGTGATTAAAACTCTGTCTGGTGAATCACTTACCATTCGGGGAGATACCCAGTATGGATTGCCTGAGCAAGTGACTATGCTCAAGGCTTCAAAATGTTTAAAGAAGGGTTGTGTCATCTACA
The DNA here is from genome assembly GCA_030545235.1 of Helianthus tuberosus. Lineage (NCBI taxonomy): Eukaryota > Viridiplantae > Streptophyta > Magnoliopsida > Asterales > Asteraceae > Helianthus > Helianthus tuberosus. The sequence continues at coordinate 209,839,869 of CM060441.1, read as the reverse complement.
TGGCACAAGTAATTATTGATGAGCCTAAACCGAAGATAGAAGACATCCCTGTCATTTCTGAATACCCAGAAGTTTTTCCGGAAGAACTACCTGGTTTGCCACCAGATAGGCAAGTGGAATTCCGGATTGATATCATCCCCGGAGCAGCTCCAGTTGCCAGAGCACCCTATAGGTTGGCTCCAACGGAGATGAAAGAATTGAGGACACAGCTAGACGAATTGCTAGCTAAAGGTTTCATTAAACCTAGTTCGTCTCCTTGGGGAGCGCCAGTCCTGTTTGTAAAGAAGAAGGATGGATCGATGCGTCTGTGCATCGATTATCGTGAGCTAAATAAAGTCACGATAAAGAATAGATATCCTTTGCCCAGAATCGACGATTTGTTCGATCAACTGCAAGGAGCAAGTTATTTCTCGAAGATTGACTTGAGGTCAGGCTACCATCAACTGAAGGTTAGAGATGAAGACGTGCATAAACAGCATTTAGGACTCGTTATGGTCATTACGAGTTCCTAGTGATGCCTTTTGGGCTCACTAATGCACCTGCCGCGTTCATGGATCTCATGAATCGCGTTTGCAAGCCTTACTTAGATAAATTCGTCATCGTTTTCATCGACGACATTCTTATCTATTCGAAGAACCAAGCTGACCATGAGAAACACCTTCGCTGTATTCTCAAACTTCTACATCAGGAGAAGCTCTATGCCAAATTCTCTAAGTGTGAATTTTGGCTTCGAGAAGTCCAATTCCTTGGACACGTGGTTAGTGAGCGTGGTATCCAAGTGGATCCCGCTAAGGTTGAAGCAGTTATGAACTGGCAAGAGCCAAAGACACCTACAGAGATTCGTAGCTTCCTGGGATTGGCAGGATATTACAGGCGTTTCATTGAAAAATTTTCAAGGATTGCTGCACCCCTAACTTCCTTGACTAAGAAGAAAGTGAAGTTCATTTGGGGCCCTAAGCAGCAAGAGTCCTTTGATATCCTAAAACAAAGGTTGAGCAACGCCCCAGTACTGACATTGCCAGAGGGAATCGAAGAATTCGTAGTTTACTACGATGCATCGCACACTCGCATGGGGTGTGTGCTTATGCAGAAAGGCAAAGTTATTGCCTATGCATCACGACAGTTAAAGGTGCATGAAAAGAATTACACCACCCACGACTTGGAGTTGGGTGCCGTTGTATTCGCACTAAAACTGTGGAGGCATTATCTTTATGGAATCAAGTGTGTGATCTATTCCGATCACAAGAGCCTCCAGCATCTGTTCAATCAGAAAGATTTAAACATGAGGCAACGCCGTTGGATGGAAACTTTAAATGATTATGATTGTGAAATCAGATACCATCCCGGTAAGGCGAATGTAGTCGCCGATGCCTTAAGTCGAAAGGAGAGGGTGAAACCTATCCGAATCAATGCCAAGCGCATGGAGATAAAGAATAATTTGATTGAAAGGTTGTTAGCTGCACAGAAGGAAGCTGTGTTGGAAGCTAACTATCCTAATGAAAAGTTAGGAGTAACTGAGGAGCAGTTAACTCTTAGCAGGGACGGAATTCTAAGATTAAATGGACGCATATGGGTTCCAATTTATGGAGGACTTCGAGATGTCATCCTCCAGGAAGCCCATAGTTCCAAATACTCCGTTCATCCTGGAGCTGATAAGATGTACCAGGATCTAAGAGCAAATTATTGGTGGATAGGCTTGAAAAAGTCTGTAGCCACCTATGTAGCTAAATGCTTGACATGTGCGCAAGTCAAAGCCGAGCATCAAAAGCCGTCAGGCTTGCTACAACAGCCTGAACTTCCTACGTGGAAGTGGGAAATGGTAACCATGGATTTTATTACCAAGTTACCCAAGACAAGGAAAGGAAATGACACAATATGGGTTATAGTTGATAGACTGACTAAGTCAGCACATTTCTTACCCATCAAGGAGACTTATAGCTCCGACATGTTAGCCCAGTTATACGTTGATAAGATTGTAGCCTTACATGGCATACCTGTGTCTATTATCTCTGACCGAGATACTAGATACACGTCACATTTTTGGAAGAGTTTCCAACAATCTTTGGGCACACGTTTAAATTTTAGTACGGCTTATCATCCTCAGACTGACGGTCAGAGTGAGCGTACTATTCAAACGTTGGAAGACATGCTACGTGCATGTGCGATCGATTTGGGTGGTAGTTGGGATAAGAACCTACCATTGATCGAGTTCTCCTACAACAATAGCTACCATACCAGCATTAAGGTTGCGCCCTTCGAAGCATTATACGGTAGAAAGTGTAGATCGCCCGTTTGTTGGGCGGAAGTTGGAGATGTCCAATTATCAGGACCAGAGATAGTGTTCGAAACGACGGACAAGATTGTCCAGATTCGCGACCGTCTCAAAGCTGCCCGAGATAGGCAGAAGAGTTACGCAGATCCAAAGCGTAAAGATTTTCACTTCGAAGTGGGTGAAAAGGTGTTACTTAAAGTATCACCCTGGAAGGGGGTGATGCGATTTGGTAATAAAGGCAAGCTAAGCCCGAGATACATAGGACCTTTCGAGGTTATCGAACGTGTCGAGTCAGTTGCCTATAAGTTAAACTTACCAGAAGAGCTCAGTGGAATTCACAACGTGTTCCACATCTGCAATCTGAAAAAGTGTTTCGCTGACGAATCACTGGTTATACCACATACAGATGTGCATATAGATGAGAGCTTGAAGTTTATTGAAAAACCTTTGTCGATTGAAGATCGACAGGTAAAGAAGCTTCGAAGGAAGCATGTACCTATTGTAAAGGTCAAGTGGGATGCCCGTAGAGGTCCCGAATTCACGTGGGAGGTTGAATCCACGATGAAAGAAAAGCACCCTTATTTATTTCAGTAAATCTCAGGTCAAGATTTATTTTAAGGGGGTGAGGATGTAACACCTCGAAAATTCACGTCCTATAATGTGTAGACACGTGTCATATGTTTAAACGTGTGAAAGAATATTATGAAAGGACTAAAGTTGACAAACATGGAAAGTATGTGAATATACGTATTCTAAGTGTCAACAGTGAATAAATATATTGTACATTAACCCTACATGATGTTTATAACGTCAAACGAATAAATCATGGATCATGTGAAGCTAAAAGTGAGAGATTACAAACTACAGGGGTTAAAAGTGTCAACATGTTTAAAGATATACCTCTGAGTGACCTTTTGACAAACCCGAAGCTTTGTAACGGTTAATTATGCTCACTAGAATGCACGATTTAAATTTCATAAAGTTTCGTTATCGTATGAGAAAGTTATGATCAAATTCGTGTGCGAGGGGTTAAAGCGTTAACATTGAAAGTTATGACTTTTCGGGTTAACCGGAAGTGTCCAGGGACTTAGAAAAGTGGGTACAAGTCATAAAGCCCTTGTAGGTAAATAAGAGGGGGTCAAAATGCAAAGAATAAGTCTAATTGACTCTTCGAAAGGCCAAGGGACATATGCAAAAACTTGAAAATTGAAAATAATCTGATCAGAAGGCCCATGCGGCCCGCCTAAGGCCCCATGCGGGCCGCGTCAGACCACCAGAAGCAGAAAAAGAAGACAGCAGCCTGTATACGTGCAAACTCGACCCAAAACGGATGTTTCACTTCATGTGCGACCCCTAGGTGCCTCCTAGAACCTTAGGGACATGTGTTGATGAATTGTGGTCAATTGTAGACTTGGGTGTCAACCTTTTGTGGTGATTAAACCACTATATAAAGGCTCCTAAGTTGCAAACATGATCATTCATTCTCATCTGCATTTCTTGAAGACTTCTGGAACTCAAGAGCCTTTTCTAAGCCTTCCTAGTCGACCATTAGACTCTTGTAAGTTTGCTAAACCTCTCTTAATTAAGTTTTAGCTTAGTATTAGCTTAAAAGTCAAACCGTCGTAATTAACGGTTGACTTTAAGATTAATCACTAATGGTCCAGTGATTAGTCGAATCAAAAGTAGTTATAAGTTGGTAATTATGTGGGTAATAAACCCTCAAAAGGGTTCCCCCTGATTCCCAATCTAAGCAGGTCAAAAGTCGGGTCAAACTTGTACTTAAAAAGTCAACAGAATGTTAAATTTACAATTTATGCATGATTAGCAATGTAGAACACATACAACCTGTTTGATCATTAATATAACTTGGTAATTAGTGTAAGAACATGTCTAAACATGTTCAACCCGACAATTTCCTGTTTAGACCCGGTTCGGAACCGAAAGTCGCATAGTTTGACTTATACTTTGACTTTCAGTTCTGACCCGTTATGGTGTGTTTTAGAAATACCTAAGAGCCTTATTTGGACCAGGTAACATGCTAGTGTAACCCTCTGTGATTATACACCATGGTTCATTAGTTAACCGATTAATACGCATGATTCCGTTAATTGCTCATATGTTGACCATTATGCCCTTTTCACTTTAAAACGTGATTTTTGGAAATGTAAAAGAGTAGAAACCTTACTTACTGATAATTAAACTTGCATACAAAATTTGACATCAGTTTGAGGTGTAGGTTAAGAGTTATGCTCGTTAGCGCTAAATTAAAGCTTTATGTTAATTAAACGGCGTATTTAGCGTATAGCCTACTTAAACATACTTTTTGATATCAAACTCTTTACCCACTGATGTAATATATTATTTTGGGATTTTTAAAGATTTTTAATTAATTTTAGGCTGAGCATAACTTATAGTCGTAGGCTTAAACCGGTAATTGTCGGTTTTGCCCTTCCGGGCTATAAAATGAGTTTTACATATCTAAACGACCCCAAATATTTTGCTACTGATCACATATGATAAATAAATTATTTTAAGCCTTCTGGAAATATAAAAATATCAGATTTAAGTATCGAACCCGGAAACGGCTTCTAATCGCCTTTTTAAGCGTTTTTAACGCATAGTATGTACTAAAACTATTTTAAACATACAAGGGTTGATACCTACTGATATTTGAGGAAAATTATAATATTTTAATAGTAGGCAAAGGTTGATAAACTCAGACTTCAGTTTTGAGCTCTTCGGCTTATGTGAAATTACCAAAATACCCCTACGGGGCATAGTTTGGTTATAATTGATAAATTTCACTTATATGCTTTAACCTACTGATATAACTTAGCAAATTGAGTATATTTGCTGATTACATCAGGCCTGTAACTCAGATTGACACTTAAACTCTTTTGCAACCTTTAAAATGACCAAACTACCCCTACGGGGCATAGTTTGTGATTAAATTCATTTCGGGCATAATAAAAGACATCTTACTGATGTCACAACATATATGAAGCATATTAACTTAGGAAACCTGTAAATAGCTCTCATGAATACCCGTTACGCTTATTACGCGTTCGTTTCGGTTTATGTAACTAGTTTACATAAACTAGCCTAAACGGGTCAAACCTTATCGGTTTTATCTCAAAATCCAGAATGTGAATGAAATACCCATATTAAGAAAGTCTCTGAACTTGTCGGGTCTAAATCACATTCTATCCGGTCTTCGCTTAATCGTGCGTACGAACCGTGTCTTTGAAACTAACCGGTCTAAGCTTAAGCTTAATTAAAGACCCGTTAGAATTCTAATAGGTTATTATAAACCTTCGTTCCAGATTAGGAGTACCAGTAAAAGCTACGTGCATTTTGCTTATTGTGATTTATACATTGCTCAGGTAAATACTTTTAACTTATTTTCCCTATACGGGCTTGGGTTACGGTATATAGAATACCGCTTGATCGGGCATCAAATCCTCCACCGTTGAGTGGGTAATTGAATAAATTTGATCGGCTCGTTTAAACAGTCTTGTTACTTAAAGCCTTTGGGGGGTTAATGACCATGTCCCGGATATCCTTGGCATCATTTTACGAAATGGCCACGACTTAAGCGCGGGGTGTAGGCGTACACCCGTCAGTGCACAAAAGTATATTGTGGTGTGTCTATTGATCTTTAACCCGGACAAGATCCGGGCTACTGAACGCACAAGGAACATGTAATTCGTTCACAAGATTATAATATTAAACAATTCTCCCAAGTTAAATAAAATGTTTATGCCACGTGCATCCAAACCAATTTTCAATCATTTTCCAAAATGAGTCAGTTGATTGTATTTACCAGTGTAAACTGACGTATTTTCCCAAAAAGATTAAATGCAGGTACTAAGCGTAATTGGCTGGGATTTCTCCTTAGCATCATTAGAAGTCTCGCAAGCTTAAGATGCCTGAAGTCTGTTGAACTATTGTTTCCATTTTGTTTCCGATCCTTCTGTGGATAAACTTCCGAATATTGTGACATTTGATATTACAATATTAAATTCGGTTGTATTATAACTTTTAAATTGCTTCCGCTGTGCATATTAAAAATTGTGTTGTTTGACTATTACGTTGCCAACCATGACGTCACGATACTCCCCACCGGGCCCATCGGTGACACGTGGAAATCGGGGTGTGACAACGGGCATCCCATTTGACCTTTACAATTGGTACATGCTTCATTCGAAGCTTCTTTACCTGTCGATCCTCGATCGAAAAACGTTTTTCCACAAATTTCAAGCTCTCATTTATGTGCACATCCGTATGTGGCATGACTAGCAACTCGTAAGCTAGACATTTCTTTAGATTGCAGATGTGGAATACATTGTGAATACCACTGAGCTCTTCAGGTAAGTTTAACTTATAAGCCACTGATCTGACACATTCGATGATCTCGAATGGTCCTATGTACCTTGGGCTTAACTTACCTCTCTTACCAAAACGCATCACTCCCTTCCAGGGTGATACTTTAAGCATAACTTTATCACCAACCTCAAACTTTAGAGGTTTACGCCTTAAGTCTGCGTAGCTTTTCTGCCTATCTCTGGCAGCTTTGAGACGATCTCTTATTTGCATAATCTTATCTTTTGTCTCCAGGACTATATCAGGTCCTGTTAGTTGAACATCTCCAACTTCTGCCCAACAAACGGGCGTTCTGCACTTCCTTCCATATAATGCCTCAAAAGGCGCATCCTGAATGCTTGTATGGTAGCTATTGTTATATGAGAACTCAATCAATGGCAGGTGGTTATCCCAACTACCACCTAAGTCAATCACACATGCACGAAGCATGTCTTCCAAAGTTTGGATGGTACGCTCACTCTGCCCGTCCGTCTGAGGATGGTAAGCCGTACTAAAGTCTAAGCGTGTGCCCAAAGATTGTTGGAAACTTTTCCAAAAATGTGATGTGTATCTAGTATCTCTGTCAGAGATAATAGACACTGGTACGCCATGCAGAGATACAATCTTATCTACATACAATTGGGCTAACATGTCGGAGCTATAAGTCTCCTTAATGGGTAGGAAATGTGCTGACTTAGTCAGTCTATCTACTATCACCCATATAGTATCATTTCCTTTCTTTGTCTTTGGTAACTTGGTGATAAAATCCATTGTCACCATTTCCCACTTCCAGGTGGGAAGTTCAGGCTGTTGTAGCAAACCTGACGGCTTTTGATGTTCAGCTTTAACTTGCGCGCACGTCAAGCATTTGGCTACATAAGTAGCTATAGACTTCTTCAAGCCTATCCACCAATAATTTTCCTTCAGATCCTGGTACATCATTCAGCTCCAGGATGAACGGAGTATTTAGAACTATGGGCTTCCTGGAGAATAACTTCCTGAAGTCCTCCATAAATTGGAACCCATATTCGTCCATTTAGCCTCAAAATTCCGTCCTTGCCATAGGATAACTGTTCTTCAGTTACTCCTAGTTTTTCATTAGGATAGTTAGCTTCTAGTACAGCTTCCTTCTGCGCAGCTAACAACCTTTCAATCAAACTATTCTTTAACTCAATGCTCTTGGCATTGATTCTTATAGGCTTCACTCTTTCCTTTCTACTTAAGGCATCGGCAACCACATTCGCCTTTCCGGGATGGTATCGTATCTCACAGTCATAATCATTCAGCGTCTCCATCCATCGTCGCTGCCTCATGTTCAAATCCTTCTGATTGAACAGATGTTGAAGGCTTTTGTGATCAGAGTAGATCACACACTTAGTACCATACAAGTAATGCCTCCACAGTTTAAGTGCAAATACCACGGCACCCAACTCCAAGTCGTGGGTGGTGTAGTTTTTCTCGTGCACCTTTAACTGTCGAGAAGCATAGGCAATGACCTTGCCTTTCTGGCATGAGCACACATCCCATACCTGTGTGCGATGCATCACAATATACTAGAAATTCATCAATTCCATCAGGCAATGCCAATACTGGAGCGTAGCTCAACTTCTGTTTAAGAATGTCAAAGGATTCCTACTACTTAGGGCCCCAGTCAAACTTAATATTCTTATGTGTCAACGAAGTTAGGGGCGCAGCAATCCTTGAGAAGTTTTCAATAAATCGCCTATAATACCCTGCTAAACCTAGAAAGCTACGAATCTCTGTAGGCGTCTTTGGCTCTTGCCAATTCATGACAGCTTCAACTTTGGCAGGATCTACTTGGATACCACGCTCACTAACCACGTGTCCAAGAAATTGGACTTCACGAAGCCAGAATTCACACTTCGAAAACTTGGCATAGAGCTCTTCCTGTTGAAGCAACTTAAGAATACAACGGAGATGTTTCTCATGGTCAGCTTGGCTCTTTGAGTAAATGAGAATGTCATCGATGAAGACGATGACAAATTTATCCAAGTAAGGCTTGCAGACGCGATTCATGAGATCCATGAATGCGGCAGGTGCATTAGTGAGCCCAAAAGGCATCACTAGGATCTCGTAATGACCATAGCGAGTCCTAAACGCAGTCTTGTGTACATCTTCATCTTTAACCTTCAGTTGATGATAGCCTGACCTCAAATCGATCTTAGAAAAGTAGCTTGCCCCTTGCAATTGATGATAGCCTGACCTCAAACAGATCGTCGATTCTGGGCAAAGGATACCTATTCTTGATAGTGACCTTATTAAGCTCACGGTAATCGATGCATAGACGCATCGATCCATCCTTCTTCTTCACAAACAAGATTGGCGCTCCCCAAGGAGATGAACTAGGACGAATGAAACCTTTTGCCAACAACTCGTCTAGCTGAGTCCTCAATTCTTTCATCTCTGTTGGTGCCAACCTGTAAGGTGCCCTTGCAACAGGTGCTGCTCCTGGAATAATGTCAATTCTGAATTCTACTTGCCTATCTGGTGGCAAACCAGGTAGTTCTTCAGGGAAAACTTCTGGGTACTCAGAAATGATGGGAATATCTTCAATCTTAGGCTTCTGCTCATCAATAATTACTTGTGCCATATAAATGACACAACCCTTCTTCAAACACCTAGAAGCCTTGAGCATAGACACTTGCTCAGGCAGTCCATACTGGGTATCTCCCTGAATGGTAAGTGGTTCACCAGACGGAGTCTTGACCACCACTTACTTCTTGTTGCAAACAATTTGGGCCTGGTTATGAGATAACCAGTCCATGCCTATAACTATATCGAAACCGGCTAACTTCAAAGGAAGTAAGGACAAAGGAAAAGAGTGGTTCCTAATGGATATGAAACATCCATCTAACACGGTTGATGCGGTTTTTATGGTGCCATCGGCTAATTCAACCTCATATTTTATGCTTAGGGTTCTAACAGATAGATTTAACAACTTACAAAACTTATCATCAACAAACGACTTATCTGCTCCCGAATCAAATAACACCCTTGCATAAACATCATTAATAAGGAAGGTACCTGTTATGACATTATCATTCTGGATCGCCTCCTGTGCGTTCATCTGGAAGACCCTGGCATTGGTCTTTTTCCCTTCCTCAGCTTTCTTAGTAAACTTTGGGCAGTTGGACTTGATATGCCCTTTTTCATTGCAGTTATAACATGTAGCATCCTTGATTTTCTTACAGTCCAATGTCTTGTGCTCAGAAGATTTACAAATCCCACAAGCTCTTGGCTGTGACTGGGATTTCGATTCATATCTGCACCTCCCGAAATGGTGCTTCTTACAGACCTTACACATGGGCTTATCACCCGACTGATGACCATCCTTCTTAGTTCCAGAACTCTTTTTGTGGTCATTGTTTCCCTTACGCTTCTTGTCTGAACGTCGTGAGTTGTCATCCTCACGTTTTCTCTTCTCAGCGTCTGTGTTTCTCAGCGATCTCTGCCTGACTGCGTCCAAAGTAAGGGACAATGATATATCAGCTGCAGACCGAAAAGTAGCTGGTCTGGAGGCCTTCACACTGGCCTTGATTTCTAGGGCCAAACCCCCAATGAAATGAGCTATCCTCTTGGGTTCCGGGGTCACCAGATACGGAATCAACCTTGACAAAGTATTGAAACTAGTAAGGTAGGCTTGACAATCCAGATTCTTCATAACTAAAGACAAGAAATCAGACTCAATCTTTTCAACCTCATGCTGAGGGCAGTAGTTCTCCTTGATGAGAGTAACAAACTGATCCCATGTCAGATTGTATAATGGAATCTTCCCAGTAGCTTGGATCAACGACCTCCACCAAGCTAGTGCCTCACCCTTGAATGACTGAGATACAAACTTTACCACATCCTTATCAGCGCAACCACTGATATCTACCACGGTGTCCATCTCATCTAACCATGACATGCAGTCAACTGCTCCTTTCTCCCCAGTAAAATCCCTGGGTTTGCAGGAAACAAAGTACTTATAGGTGCAACCTTTAGCACGTGGTTCATGGTTCAGCACAACTTTCTTAGATGGAACACTCCTCTGGTTCGTTGAGTGATGGGAATCACTCTTGTGAGCAGTATGAGTCTTTGAGGGTGGTTTAGAGTGTGGTACAGATTGGGTTCTGACATGCGTACCACTGGATTCATTGAACTGCCTTTCCAAAGCTCGCGTCAGAGCATTATCTATTAACGCTTGTAATTCTGCTCCTGCTATGTTGACTCTGGAGGTGTCATGATTATCTCTGGGGTGACTGTTAACTTCGTCTGACCCAGGCATGTAGCTTGATTGCTATATAAGATAAATGATTTAATTCATTCAGAGGTCTATAATAGTTTTATCATTCTAGATGATTTATTAATCATGGTATTTAAGAACCATTTTGATTAATTTGTTAAGCATATATATATATTCAGGATTTTCATTATAATAATCCTTAGTTATAATTAAAATATAGTAATGGCAAAAAGGCCTAGTCACGTGGACGGTTTAAAATTTTTAATATTGAGGTTTTAATTATAATTCATTACCTCTTTTTAACAGGGGGTCGAAGACCACGACTGTCTTTTGTCTTATATGACAATGAGTATAGCCCGTAGGCGTTATATCCCTAATGGATGTTTTAATTAATTAAAAAGGAGATGGAAGAATCCAATATAAGGACGACTCATGCGATTTTATCGAATTACATTTTGTCAAGAGTGTTAACATGTTTTCATATGTTAACAAGGATTGGAACCTTTTGAATAGGTTTTACCATCTTGGTCATGTCTGCAACGACATATAGACTAGGTTTTACCTTTAAGATTCTTTTTAATATTTAACGCAGAACAAATCCTAAATTGAGGTGTTAATAAGGACCTGAAATCTAATTTGAGGAATTACCATCTTGGCCCTGTCTTATAATGACACATGGCTAGGTTTTGTCCCTTTTTAGATTTTTATCATTTTATTATAATGACGGGTCTTAGAAAAGAATGTTATATTTTCATTTATTTTACATATTATATTTAAGCATATAATTTAACAAAATGAAAATTTGAATTAAATCGTTCCACCACAAAATTAACCAAGTACAGATTTTCCCTAAATGGGACTTCTAAGAATAACATGCCCGCGCAGGGGCTTAAACAGAAATAACATACCCACGCAGGGGTTAAATAGAAAAAACATGTCCACGCAGGGGCGGAATACAGAAAGACATGCCCACGCAGGGGCAGAATACAGAAACAAATGTCCACGCAGGGACATGATTACGACACTAAAATAAACAAACAAATAAAGGATTTAACGATCCTTCTTGCTTTTTCCTTTAATTAAGTTTGCCAGACTCTTGAACATCCCTTGGTTTTGTCTACGGTCTTCCCGTACTTCCTGCCGCACCTCATTTATCCTTTGAAGAATTTCTTGATGATGCGGTGGCGACATTGCTGGCGGTTGCGGGTGTTGCTGATATAGTGGAGGTTGAGGAGGTGGCGGTTGATGATACCCATATGGTGGGTACCCATAGTGTGAGTATCCGGCTTGGTATGGGATCCCAAAGGATCCTTCCGGATGATGGGCGTTGTAGTTTGCCGCTGCTACCAGGTAAGGGTCGGCCTCTGCATAGTTGTAGTTCGTGTGGATCGGCTGCTCAAAGGGATTATACGCCGCCGCACTGGTGTATGTAGGAATTGGGTCTCCAAAACCCAATGGTGGTGGCGCGACAGGCGCAGAGTTCACTTCCGAGACGGGGTTTGAAGGTTCACCCATCTGCGGGTCTTCGTGGAGTGGCGGGTAGCGGCTGCCACTTAACGGTTGAGGGGTGCCGATTCGCACTCCTCCTCGCACAGACATCCGTGCGGTTGTTCTTCTTCGCCTCGGTGGCTCCGGAGGCTGTTGCTGAGCTGGTGGTGGTGGCGGAGTGACCGCGACAAATCGAGAATCCTCGGAGGGATCCTGCTGCTGCTGCTGCTGTGGTGAATTGTGGTAACTGGGAGTAAACACCCAGTCAATCTGTCGGAATCTTTCTTCATAGCTATCGGGACCATTATAAGGTGATCCCACAAAAGGTGACCCATCAGAAATTTCGATGGGGTGGTTAGGGGTTCCGGACGGTGGCTCGGCGGGATCGGTGTCCTCGTCCATGTCCATTGCATGGTCACAAGAAAAATGGTCTTCCGGTCCTAGTGGGTTAAAACCCACTGGTTCTCCAAGGTAGTTTGCCGGGTTGAACCGGCCCTGGAAAAAGGGCGTTGGGTCATCAAAAGGTGAGTTGTGGCCCTGGAGAGGAATGTAAGATTGGTGGGAATTATGGGGCTCATTTTCAGAATGAGGCCCAAAAGAGTTGTGAAACAAAGGGGAGTAGCTCAACGAAACTGAGCACCTTGCTGGTTCAGTATAGGTCCTCCAGTTATCTTGAGGACTCCGGCTATGTCAATCTGATGGTGTCCGCCGGTGCGAAGGCCCGGCCTCATGATCATTCGGGGCAACAATTGGCCCTTTGCCTCTTCCTCTCCCTCTTACTCTTGGTGGCATCTTTTAACCTGTCAACATAAACAATGATAACAACAAGGAATATATATAAAAGACAAAAAATAAAAACAAATCGGGATTTGTCCTAAGTTCTTTGTCTAGACTCGAAAATTTAGGAATGTGCAATTGTGTAACTGAGATTAAACACAAAAGGCTAGTGTTTAATTCACTCAGTGTTGGCTCTGATACCAACCTGTCACACCCCGATATTTCCACGTATTACCGGTGGGGAGTATCGTGACGTAGTTAATATCATCATAGTCAAACAACACAATTTTAAATGCACAGCGGAAGCGAAAGATAGATTTATTTCAACTGAATAAAATTGTAATATTAAGTATCATAAAATAGTTGAAACAGATCCACAGGCGGATCAAATAAATAGAAAACGTAGTTCAACAGATTCAAAATGCATCCAAGCTTGCGAGACTCTTAACGATGCTAAGGATAGGCCAGCCTATTTCGAGTAGTACCTGCACTTAACCTTTTTGGGAAAATACGTCAGTTTACACTCGTAAATACAATTAACTGACTCATTTTGAAAAGGTTTAGAAAATTGATTTGAATGCACAAGGCACAAAACATTTTATAACTTCGGATAATTATTTATATATAAACTTGAAAGAGAATTACATGTTTGTTATACGTTCAGTAGCCCAGATTGACACTGGGTTAAGGCTTAATAGACACACCACATGATATAGTCTCGCGGCGGGTTATTCCCGAAACCGACGGTTATACCTTATTATTTATATATGCACTAACGGGTGTACGCCTACACCCGTGTGCTTAGGTCGTGGCCATTTCGTAAAATGATGCCAAGGATATCAAAGACATGGTCATTAACCCCCCAAAGGCTTTAATCAAACAAAACAATTTAAACGGAACATTTCAATAAATTAACCTTCATACGATTAAAAATTCAATGCCCGACCAAGCGGTATTTTATATACCTTACCCCAAGCCCGTATAGGGAAAATAAGTTAAAAGTATTTACCTTTGCAAGTATTAATCACAAATAGCAAGTGCGTGTAGCTTTTACCGGATCTCCTATTCTGGAACAAAGGTTTTTAATAACCTATTAGATTCCTAACGGGTCTTTAATTAAGCCTAAACTTAGACCGGTTAGTTTTAAAGGAAGATACGGTTCAAACGCACGATTAAGCGAAGACCGGAATAGAATGTGATTTAGACCCGATAAGTTTGAAGACTTGTGTAATATGGGTAAACTAAACACATTCTGAATTTTGAGATAAAAACGATAAGGTTTGACCCGTTTCGGTCAATTTATGCAAACTAGTTACATAAACCGAACCGAACGCGCAAGATGCGTAACGGGTAACCATATGAGTCATATACAGGTTTCCTAAGTTAATATGCCTTAAATATGTTGTGACATCAGTAAGATATCTTCTATTATGCCCAAAACGGATTTAAACTCTAATTACGCCCCGTAGGGGTATTTTGGTCATTTTAGAGGTTATAAAAGAGTTTAAATAATAATCTGAGTTACAGGTCTGATATAATCAGTAAAAATAATTAATTTAATAAGTTATAACAGTAGGGTATTACATATATGTAAAATTTATCATTAAAAACCAAACTATGCACCTTAGGGGTATTTTGGTAATTTCACATAGGCTTAAAAGGTCAAAACTGGAAATCTGAGTTTAAAACTTTTGCTTACTGTTAAAGTATAAAATTTTACTAAAATATCAGTAGGTATCATACCTTATATGTTTAAAATAGTTTTAATACATACCATGCGTTAAAAACGCTTAAAAAGGCGATTTTGAGCGATTTCCGGGTTTTATAAAGAAAGCTGGTATTTTTATTATTCCAGAAAGCTCAAAATGTTTTATTTATCATATTAGATCAGTAGAAAAATGTTTGGGGTCAAAAAGATTTGAAAAACTCATTTTATAGCCCAAAAGGGCAAAACCGGCAATTACTGAATTAAGCTTAGAACTCTATGTTATGCTCAGCCTAAAATTAAATAAAAATCTTCAAAAATCCCAAAATATTATTTTATATCAGTAGGTAAAAAGTTTGGTGAAAAAAAATTGGGTTTAGATAGGCTATATGCTAATTACGCCGTTTATTTAATAAAAAGCTTTCTAATTACGCTAATGAGCATAACTCATAATCTAGACCTCAAACTAATGTCAAATTTTAGGGACAACTTTATAAATCAGTAACTAAGGTTTCTATTATTTTACATTTTCAAAAATCACGTTTTAAGGTCATATGGGCATAATAGTCAACATTTAAGCATTTAACGGAAACATGCATATGAATCGGATAACTAATGAACCAAGTTGTATAATCTCAGAGAGTTATACTAACATGAAACCTGGTCCTAATAAAGCTCTAAGGCATTTCTAAAACATGCTACATTGGGTCAGAACTGAAAGTCAAAGCAAAAGTCAAAGTATGCGACTTTCGGTTCCGAACCGCGCCTATACTGAAAATTGTCGGGTTGAACATGTTTAGACATGTTCTTACATTAATTACCAAGTTATATTAATGATAAAACAGGTTGCATGGATCCTACATTGCTAATTATGCATTAATTTGAAAATAAGCTTTATGTTGACTTTTTAAGATTAACTTTGACCCGACAATTGACCTAGTTAGAGTGGGAATCAGATGGTGCCCTTTTAAGGGTTTATTGCCCACATAATTACCAACTCAAAGGTACCTTCAATTCGAGATTTGACTGGACAATTATTGATTAATCACGAAGTCAAACTCTAATTACGACAGTTTGACTTTAAGCTAATTAACTAAGCTAAACTGAATTAAGAAGGGTTATGGAAGCTTACAATAGTCCTATGCACGATTAATGACTGCTAAGAAATGTCCTTGAGCTCCAGCAAAACTCCAGAAGTTGAGTTGTGAGAGTTCCCAAGTGAATGTGCACAAGAGTTGCAACTTGGAGCTTTTTATATACTCACTTTGATCATCTAAGATCATGCCAAGGAGGTCTATAATTGTGTTCAGATCAAGACAAGTGCCCCCTATGCATGAAATACCATTGGGGCAGCCCCTGGTATGCAAAACAAGCTTCCAAAGTTGGTTAACAGGCCTGGACAGACACCTGTGTGCATTTTCTGATGCTGGGGTGCTCAGGCGGCCCGCGTAAGGGACCTCTGTGGTCTTACGCGGCCGGTATGGTCATCCAGAACAGGCCAAACAAGTTTCAAACTTTGCATTTTAGGTCCTTGGTCCTTCCAAATGTGGCTTCACCTTTATTTCTTGCACTTTTGGCCCTCTAACTTGACTTTTAAGGACCTTAAGACTTATACAAACTTGGTTAAGTCCTTGGTTAACTTTGTGATCACCCATAAGGTCAAAAATTTCAACGTTGACGCTTTTAACCCTTCGTATACGAATATCGTCATAACTTTCTCATACTTTATCGAAACCTCGTGAAATTTTAATCACTTATTCTAGTGAGTATAATTAATCGTTACAAAGCTTCGGGTTTGCTAAAAGGTCACTCAGAGGTATACTTTAAACATGTTGACACATTTAACCCCTGTAGTTTGTAATCTCTCACTTTCTTCCACAATTAACTTCGTATGATCCATGATTCATTCGTTTAAGGGTATAAACATCGTGTAGGGTTATTGCAAAGTATTTTTTATCCATTATTGACACATTGAACCCTTATATTTACATACTTTCTTTGGTTGTCAACTTTAGTCCCTCTAAAGCAATCTTTCACACGTTTAAAGCTTATGCCACGTGTCGATACATTATTGGACATAAATTTTTGAGGTGTTACACACCAAAAACCAATTATCTAATTGAACTACGTATGAAAACATAGGCCAAGCAATATTCAAATATATTCATGTTGTCTACTGTTCACCCATTCACCTCCTTGGCGAAATACCAAAGCGACGAAACACCACTACCTTTCGTCGGGTTTGCATATGGCGAAACACCATATGTTTCGTCAAGTTTGCATATGACGAAACACCACATGTTTCGTCGAGGCTCCATGTTTTGTCGGAGTGCATCACAGACCAGCCGCCATCTTAAAACCCAAAAGTGGGCCGATATCATCAGCAAATGCACGCATACATGTTGGACTTTTGATTGGGCCGCCAATACAAGTGGTGGACATGTGGGCTTGGTTTAGGACTTAACTTTTGGAGGGCGGCCGATATACAAGGGTTTTAAGAATACATCATCACACATCATCAACATACACACACTTCAAGAGGCAAATGCGACGGCAGATTGAGTCAAATCACAAACAACCACACTTACAGAAACTAACCTTTGCTCATGATTCATATTCAAAATCAATTAACATAATTTCCCAACAACTATTTATTCCCAAATACCCAAATAGATTTCTTTTATAACAAACTCTAAATCATAACCATCCTCATGCACCCACTTGAATATTTGCGTTCCGTTTTATGCTACCAGATTATCATGGCTACCATCATTGAAACCCACTACTACAAAATGGAGTATTAGACGGTGTTGAAGATTTATTTTAGACGGGGTTAAAGCAATAACACCGTCTTAAAATCGCTGCTTTGATTAAAATATTAAAAATAATTCAAAAGAACCCCGTCTAATGCTTAAACACCGTCTTATACTAATTTATGTAACCTTTAGACGGTGAACACCGTCTTATAAACATCATTTACTTTGATTAAAATATTCAAGAAAACAATAAACGTAGAAAAAAAGGAACTTAAGAAATTTAGAAAACAATTAGAGTTAAAAAGGACTTTTTGAAAAGGAGTTTTTAAAAAAATTGTTTGGATTAGCTTATTGATGTAAAATGACTAAAGTGGGCATTCTTTTAGATATAAGGGGGTAAAGAAGGGGTAATTTAGTAATTTCATTTTTGAAAAGTCACTTTTGGATCCAAAAGTCATGAAATCTTGGCTTTTCAAAATCTCATTTTCCTTCTTTGCAAAAAGCTATTTCCAAAAGTCCTTTTAGTCTATCCAAACACAAAAACAACTTATTGGCTTCTTGATAAGTCAATAAGCCAATAAGTTGTTTTGAAAAGCTTATCCAAACATGCCCTAACATAAAGAAAGAACCTAAAAAATACGCATAGGAGAAACCCTAACATAGTTACTGGAGAAACCATCGACCAAAGAAATGGAGAGTGAACCTCCACATGTGGCAACGACAGGGTACCACGCTTTCCGGTCACCGCAGCGGCAATCAACCAACTGCACAGCGGCAAACAACCACAGTTTCAGGTGGCTAGGGTTTCAGTTCGGTTGGACGGGGTACGAGGGTTTCTGGTAACCATAGCGGCGATCAACCACAGTTTCAGGCGACTAGGGTTTCGGTTCGGTTGCCGTGTCAGGAGACATCAACGGAACAGATGGTGACAGCCATGCGGTTATTTCTCAGACACCCCCATTTCATCTCAGCAATTCGCATAATCTACAGTATGTGTATGTATGTTTCTTTCTTCAATTGTTCCAGAATTGTTAGATGCGTTTTTGGGGTATTGATTGTGTGGTTTTGTGGAAGAGTAGAAATTTGTTTTGGGGATTTTGGGGAAAGTATATGAGTTGCAAGGGAGAAATGATACTTGGCAAGATTGATTGTTTTAACTGTTGAACACTATTTATTTAACTTGACCCTCATTTCATATTTGTTTTATCATAGATAATATACATAAGTATGTGATGGAGGGTATATTCTCATCCTCTGACCTTTCTACAAACCTTAAAACCACCACCCTCTTCCAAGCTTAATATTTCAACTTTGAAATACATTTGTAAGTACTCTACAATTCTCAGGAAAGCTTTCCATAGTGGATCGAATATCATAGTTTATCAAGAGAATAAGCGAAGTGTTGTGGTATCAACATTGTTATATTCTACCCCATGCATATTTGTACCTTGGAACACCGTGATGTGAGATGTTGCAACTGTAATATTTACCTTAACTCGAGTATTTATGGCCGATTATTAAGATTATGGATAAACAATTTGATTTCTATAAATTTAGAGAGAAGAATCTACAGGTTGATCATTACCCTTAGGGAGAATATAGTGAAGACAAACTCTAGGTCGAAAAGACTATTGAGTCGCTAAAAGCTATTTTTAAGTTTCAAACTATTGTTGATCTTGGATCTGGTATGTCACATCTATGAAAACATTAAAAAGCATACGAGTTCAGTAATAAACTTTTAAGTCTAAACCATCCACATTTTTTCCATTTTCAGTTTTTAATAGCAGGTTTGTTTTGTGTGCCTTTTTTGTTACAGGAACTAGAATGAAGGTTATTTAGGATGATCGGACACATTAATCTGAATGCAAAACTGTAACTCAACTCGATCATCACCGTTCATTCATTCTATTTCTTAATTTATTAGTTTGTCTCAATTTCATTTGAGGCTTCAAGTTGCATTGACTTGTAGGTTTTGCTTGGAGACATGGAAGTTGGTAAATCTGGTCTGTTTTTTAAGATTGTCAAAGGCCAGTTTCTAGAATTCCGGGTTATTTTCTTTATCGTCTCAAATTCTTTTTTTATGTTGATGGTAAATGAGCCTAAGTAGCTGTTCCTTGCGAAGCACCAATAGGTAAGATCTTCGTTCGATGTCGCTGTAACATTCTTTTGTATAACCTTTTGATATTGTATATTCATCATAGGCATTCATTATTTTAATTTGTAATTTGTAACAAGGGATACTATCTTACTAGAATATTGGACACTATTATAAGATGTGCATACAATTATTATCTTGTAGGTGTTTTTGAAGCTCTTGAACTAAGAGATAGAAGCTCAGATTACTTGGGAAAAGATGCCTCCAAGGTAAGCTAATAGTCTTGGTTAATGAGTTTTATCTATATTATCTATAGAGTCTACACCCCATGATTATGATATAACTTAGCTTTTACATGTTATGACTAGGTTGTTGCTAATCACCCTTGTTTTTATAGGCTGTGAAGAAGGGCAACACCAATTTTGTTGGTCAAAATCTGTCTACAGGAAGTGAAACCACCTCTGTTTGGCTTTAAACTAGTTTTATGTAGTTTGTTATGCATTCAACAAAGAATTGCAATTTGACGCGTTTATTTCTGAATTGAATGTGTATTGGGTTGATTTGAAAATGTTCGATTGGTGTATATAAGCTTTATTTGTACAGGTTTGGTGTATATAAGCTTGATGTGTATTTCGAAAAATATTTTTACTATATTTTTTTTTCAGCAAATACTTATAAGACGGTGTTAAAAAATATTTGTTTTAATAAATATGTGAAAATGTTTTGATATTAAAAGACGGTGTTCATCAAGTTTAAGCCGGTGTTTAAATCGAACACCGTCTAATAAGACTTGATTTTAAACCAGTGTAGTTTAAGACGGTGTTGAAAACACCGTCTTAAAACCCATATCACCCCGTCTAATGCTCTGTTTTGTAGTAGTGACCCTTATTAAATTAGACTTTTAGTTACAACAAAATTAATCACATCGATCCATGTTAATCAAACCATGCACATAGTTTCGCAACATCAAATACCATATAATTCATAAAGAAATCAAAGAATACAATCACCACAATGAAGGTGCACTAACCAGGTTATGGGATGCTAGTAATGGTGCTAGAATTGACAAGGGCTTTGCAAGAGATGGGGGCTGCCGTCCAACTTGAAGGAATGGGAGAGGGTGCTTAGGGTTTGTGATCTTGTGTGCGTATAAGAAAATTATAGGGCAACCTCCACATGCAATTCGCATAACATAGGGTGTGTAGGTAGGCTCGGCTTGGTTTTGAGTGGGGTGGGCCGAGGAAAGGCCCAAGTGTAGGTGTGTGTGCTAAATGAGTTTGCGGCCCAAGTGTATCAAGTAAATTCACGGCTCAATCTAGTTAATCACCTGACTTAGTTAAGCGACACATAAAACGTTTAACGATTCCTTGCGTAATAACTAATCATACACATATAAACATTCAGTGGTGCACAAGATAGACAAATAAACGTAGAGACACACGTCAAAGGTTGTGGAATGTTAAGTAGTGCTAACCTTAGTTATTCGGGTTGTCACAGTAAAATTAGGTTTTATTTTTTCCTTTAATTAAGTTGTAGAAAGACTAAATTACCCTTGATTGATTAGACCTAACTGGAATTTTTAACCAGGTTAGAGCTAAAGGACGTAAGAGCATTCACATCCATCCCACCATATTTTCACGCTTAATTACACTAAAAACACTATATTTTCTCTCCTTTTCAATTAAATAATATTTTTTATACCTTTATCATTACCTTTTTTCTCTCCTCCACTTTCAAAATATATTAACAAAATATAGGGGGTGAACAGTGTCATCCCAAATATACAGATGAACAGTAATATTTTCTCTACACTCACAACTACTTTTTATACTCTTTATATTTTAAAAACATCACACACTGAATTTGATGCCATGGATGTGAATGCTCTAAGGTGTAATGAGTTTTTCAAATAAAGGATTGTAACTGTAATTCTTGAAGTTAAAGGTTATCCACTGCAATTCATAACAAACATAAAAGAAGAAAATTGTATTTTACCCAAAAATTAATAATAAAGAAGAAAAGGAAAAACACTTGTCAACTGATGATGATGAAAAATAACATTTGAAAAAGTGCATAGTTTAAATGATAGGTTTTGTTAAAGTGAAGGGGTACGTTTTGTAAATTTTTTAGGGTAAGTATATAATTTTGAAAACCTTGTATCATGTGATCTTAACTTAGGGTGAGGGGGGCACTCCCCTAAGAGGGGAGTCCCCTCTCTTACGCACACCCAATCAGGTTATGCCACGTCAACTCCCCTCTTAAACTCCCCTCGCACCCCAATTTGATGGCGGCACTCCCCTCTTAAGGGAATTGTTTTTTTTATTCAAAAAAAAAAATCAATGATTGGTTGAAATTGCAGCTGGCCCCACCATATCATCTCCCCTTCTTCGATGATATCCCCCCGACCACCCTCCCCGAATTGGGTCACCGCAGGGATGGCGGCGGTGTTCCCGATCGGGGAAAGTGGTCACCGCGGCCACTCCCCGAGTACGCCCCGGACACCCTTATGCATAATCATCTATAAAAACATAAATAGTTTTTTTTCCTCTCACAACAAAATATTTGCAAAATAAGGTTAGATATTATTTTGATTTTAACTTTATGATTTAAAACTAAAATAAAATCTTTTTTTTCTTTGTGTAATCTATTTAAATATAATTTATTATATTAATTTGTTATACTCCTTATCATTAAACTAAATGGAAATAAAATTTAAAATTTAAAATTTTAAAACTTAATATACTTCCTCATATATCACGCTTAATTATGTGATTTTAGTTATCAAATTGATTAAATTTCAATTATGTAATATGTGGAATATTATAGTACTTCAAATCTTACTACTATAATAAACAAAAATCTTTTTCTTCCACGTGTCACTCCCTCAGCCTATTCCCTTTTATTTTTCCCTTCCACCAACTTTTTCCTTCTATTTAGTAAAAAATAAACAATCTAAATTATACCAACACACAATCCTTCCTGGTTATCCAAAAATATCCTTATTATTTACACTTACATCAAACCCTAACCCCCTCAACCTCCATTAGCCGCATCTCTTTCGATTAATCAAATCCATCCTGCCTTCAATTTGGATGAATGGCATTGTTCCTTCTGCAAATCACATCAATGGCTTTCATCGAACCTGATTCAACCTTGGAACCACTATCGCACCTAAACCGGCGAGAAGAAACGACAGCACAAACCCGAATTCAATGCCACCCGTCGCCATCTTTGTCGACCACGAGACGCTCTGGAGAACCCATGTGTTGCGTCGTAGTCTATAAGGCCACACGGGGTGGCACGTTATTTTATCGTGATAAAGTCTATCACGCGTTAGCACACCGCCGCCTCCATTCCCTTCACGCGTTATAAATTCAACGGCGTCGACTTTATCACGCGTTGAACTTTTTAATAAGGCTGCATGGGTGCATCTCTTCAAATGACACGTGTGGAACTTTTGAATAAAGGCTGCATGGGGGCATCTCTTCAAATGACACCTGTACACATGCATATAATTCACACACGAAATATGGGATATATACACACGAAAGATGTATATATTCACACACATGTATATAATATTGGGTGATAGAATTCCATCACTAGTGATACCACCCCGCCTACATTTCTATCACTAGTGATAGAATATAGGGTGATGACATGGCATAATTTGATTGGATAGTGGGAGTGATAGAAACTATCACTAGTGAACCACCCCTCCTCCCCTAACAAACAACATTGTACTCGTTTTCCATTTATTTATCAAATGTTTCGGTTTTAGTTGGGTTCTAAATTAATTAAAAGAGTTAAATAACAATATTATAATGTATTTATTAAATAATATAATTATGTCATAAATACCAAAGTTGCATTAAATAACAAAATTATGTCATAAATACCAAATTATTAAATAGAAAAATAATTATCCCAAGTGGGTGTTTTAAAATTAATTGAAATACCAATTTTACCCTAAAGAGTTCTATGATAATGTAGCATAGATATATAATTAACTATATTAAATCTTATCATATTAATATACGTGGAATAATTTATTAAAGTAATTAATTTAGTTATAAAAATAATAACGACAAATAGATCGTCAAAAAATAAAGAATATCCACAAATTAACATGAAATCCAAAGAATTAATCCTTATTTTAATACTCCAACATATATAATCTTTAGGACATTTACCAAAACATTATCTTATGTTTCTCAAGACAAAAAAACAAACCGAAATTACATACATATACACACATGTTTAACTCACGTGATAAAAACGCCATGTATACAAAAAGAAAACAATTAATAACGTGTCCATATCTATCATTGCCATGAATAATATGTCGAAACTCGAAACTGAAATCACCCAAAAATCACATTATAAGTTCACAACAAATTAGCCTTTGATATATATAATAAGGAATCGAAAACACCCCTCTATTTTGCATAATATTCCGGCAGAAATGGAGATTCTACAGCCAAATCCGAACCCTAAAACCTACGACAACAAGGAGCCAAAAGACACATACAACATGGCATACATTATACACTTTCTACTAGGTGCCGGATATTTGGTTCCATGGAACGCTAGCCGTTGATTATTTCCAGTATCTATACCCTAACAAACACATCAACAAGGTGTTTTCTGTGGGTTACATGTCGGCCGCGATGGCTGTGCTTTTTACGCTCATGTGGTTTTCAAATTCTAGTCGGATTAAGTTGCCGTCGGTTCGGACCCGGATGAATTTGGGTCAGTGTTTGTTTATTTTGGCTCTCATGGTGGCGCCGGTGACGGACTGGATTGTTCATGGGAAGGAGACTAGGAAGACGATGAATATCGCGTTTGTGGTGCTTGTTTCCATGGTTATGATCAGTGGCTTAGCTGATGGGTTAGTGGGTGGAAGTCTGGTTGGAGCCACCGGAGCTCTACCTGGACGGTATATGCAGGCGGTTTTCGCTGGTAACGCCACCGCCGGTATGATTTCTATTTTTAGGGTGTTTATATATCTACTTTTAGGGTTTTTTTCTTAGAATTGTCATTTTCTCTAAGCTTGTAAAGAAAAAAATATATATTTTAGAGTGGGTTGTAAATGCGAGCAGCTTTTCGATAAGGGCGTAAATAAGCTCTGTCGAGCTTGAGCTTGACTCGTTTATTTGCACAAGAGCTCGAGTTTTAGTTCAATCTGTTTAATTTATGAGAGATCGAGCTTGACTTATTTCAAGCTCGTACAACTCAAACTCTCCTCATAAGTAGTTTTTAAGCCCATGTTTGTCTCGTACTTATGATTTTATATACATTTATAATTATATTCTTATGTACCTTTGAGTATTAAATCTATTATATATAATAAACAAAAAAAATTTGGGACACTTGGCACAATATTAGGGCTTCCTATATGTGGTTTTGGCGGGAAACTGAATGGGTATTCTTTTGACATATAATGAAGCCCCGTTTTGTATCCGGATCTGCTAATTCGGATCTGTATATATATGTTATAAAAAAATTACTATTTGCAATCTTCATTTGTGTCATCGCCACAACCATTGTTAACCCTATCTTCTCTGTGTTATTGTGCTGGCCGCCTCCGCTCCTTCTTATCAACGGCGATATACAACACGCCATCATCACCAACAACCATTGTTACGCCTCCGCCTCCGATGTAATACAGGGTAAACTTTAAATATTCCATTTCTAATCTTTCTTATTTATCCTCTGTTTTCATTTGATTCTTAAGATTTTTGGGTTTTTTGAAATTAGGGTTTCTTATATTCTGTTGACGACTCCTACTCCTTCTTTGTGTTCAATGATTTTATCATCGTTGATATACAATTGAAGATCCGATTTAATACAGGTAATTCTCTAAATCTTTATGTTTGAAGGGGTAATTGAATCGTATTATATCTAGAGAAACCCTTTAATTTTTATCTTACTCGCACATGGAACTCCATCTCTTCAACCACATCAATCCATTCTAGGGTTTTATTAACCAGATCTGTATTTGTTTTTAGCATTTTGAGAAATTTGTTAGGTTGGTATAGGATTAAGGATAATCTCTGTATTTTGAATTGATTTGTAGAATTTATAATCTAGGATGAATGGTAAATTGGTAATCCATTTTAATTAATTTATATCTGAGTTATGCTTCATTTTAATCTCTGTATTTTATTAACCAGATCTGTAAATCCTTTGCCCAATTTCGGATGAGTGTATTTGCACAGCACCTTGATGTGCTCTTTCTATGGGTGGTTTACAATATATGTAAGTGCTATGTTCATTAGTACATGGATTGGGATGTGATGTCTTCTATTTTTCTTAAAAAAAAAAAATCATTGCACTTGCATCGAATGTTAGGTTGAGGCAATTACACATTTTATTACCATCTTTAACCTAATGTGAAATAGGCTCTGTGTCTCCTTACAAGGCTTTTAACCTAATGTGAATTTTGACTGGTAATTTCTGGCACTTTTAAACTAAGGTCTTCTAAAAGATATCTGTATTTCCATGCAGGGCTTTGGCCAGAAGCATGGGTGAAATATTTTTTTTTTGTGTGGAAATAATAACAGTGCAAAATTGCATATATTTAAAGTTCTTGATCATGAGATTGAGGGTAAAGACGAAAGCTCAAAATACATATGAGGTAAATTGAAAGCTAAGTTTGAGAAATGTGTCAAACAAGTAGTTATTGGTTCTGACCGGATCCAGGATGCATTGACCCAAAACATCCAATGTTCTCACCAAAGGTCTTCAACTTGATCGTTTTCTGCAGTTTTGCTCAAGCTTCACATTTTTACTGCCCCTCACCTTGTGGGGCGTGGAGTGATACCAAATCTTCGTCATCTCAATATTTTTTGAATAAAATGATTTATAAGGTTTCACCCATTAGATTTACCCTTAGGTGAATATCGACCCATTTGACCTGTTTCTCTTTTAATTGATTTTTTATTTGACCCATAGATATAAATGATTGCCCATTTCATGACATTCATTTAATCCAACAAATTGTTGCAAGATCTCTTGATGGCCTTTTAATTGAATATATGGTGATGATTCTAGGAAAGCTTTAAACGTTTGCACTTTTACATCTCTTTCCAATTCACTGCAAAGCCTTTTGGTGATAATTTTGGATATCTTTGTAGGCAAGGAGTCTTGAAGCAGAGTTGGATGATCAAATGCATATGTATGGAAAACCGACATCTACAAAAGTTGATGATGGTAATGATACTAATTTTGGATTCACAAAATAGAACGTCTGCTTAAACAGTTACACGTGCAGCGATTAAAACTCTTGATTTTAAGAGGATTACTGAGATTGCTCGAGTGGTGGTTTCGTTTGAACCCAAGCTGATTCCAGTCACTTTTGTTTTAATTTTTTGAGGTGTTTAATAACAATTAAATGTTTTATATTTTTATCGATTTAATGCCATGTTTATTTTAAGGTAATATAGAAGTTGAATATGCAAGGTGCTTAAAAACACCCCTCTGTGTTAGTGTGTCGAGTAACGGGTCAAAACAAACAAGCTTTTTTTCTTAAATCTGGACAAAATCGTTCTGTGTCGGGCCAGATTTGAAAACAAGCTGCCAGCTCTCCAACATTCAACTAGGTATATGCTTTCATTTAACTGATTATGATACATTATATTTATGAGGCATTCACTTCTTTGGTAGCTGGTACATTCCTTTAGTCCAAGTGGTAACAAAGATGTTTAATTCCTGAGTTGTAACATAACCCATATTTGTCTTTTTCTTCATATTTAATGGTTTGATTCATTATTTCTTCTATTTTTTATAGTGTGTTTCTTTAGATTTGATATATTATCTCTTTGATTTTTGATAGTATGTTTTTTTTATATCTGGCAGTACAATCTTCATGTCTTTTCGCAAGGTTGCCGACACTATTCCCAAGGTTGGATCACAAGGAAAAATGTCTTGAATATGAACCACACATGGTTAAAATTGATGCTTAAAGGTTTAAGGTGGTGAAACAAACGGGTTGAACAATATTGGGTAAACGATTCGATTCAATATTTCTTTTACATCGTTATATATTATTTTATGTAATACCTGA
Source organism: Helianthus tuberosus (assembly GCA_030545235.1). NCBI lineage: Eukaryota > Viridiplantae > Streptophyta > Magnoliopsida > Asterales > Asteraceae > Helianthus > Helianthus tuberosus. The sequence continues at coordinate 209,812,100 of CM060441.1, read as the reverse complement.
AATTTAATTTAACTTTTTCTTTATTTGATTTTCATTTGTACTTTCATGATTTATAGAGTTATGACTTATAAATTTATATTGCTCAACCCGTGTTTATTTTAACCCGGAATGCATGAATAACCCGGAATTTCGAGTGGTGGTGTTTGTTTTGTCATCGGGATTGTCGCAGTTGCACATGGAAGTTCTCTTTTTTATGTTATTGATAATGAAAGTTGGGCCTTTAATGTTATAAAAGTGTTAGGCCGTATATGACTTTAATTAGTAAAAATAGTATTTGATGATTAGTTTAAGTATTAAAACTTTTGGCACCTAAAAAATCGTAATTACCAATATTAATGTTCACAACTGGTAGTTATTTGCCAATGATCTTTAGATCAAGTGGTGGAGGGCTTGCATTTCTCTTGAGAGATGCAAGTTCGACTCCCACTTGGTGCAGAGTGAGGCACTGGTGGGCAATGATAGGAGACCCAGGGAAACCTGGGTTGGATCCTTGAGCCAAACGGGTTTTACCGGTAATTTCATCGTCGTGCCTACGGGCGGGTGAGTTACCGGGTTTTCCCCGGAATTGGTGGTGGACTCGGGTTACTCTCGGAGTACTCCGTTTGTCCAGTGGGTGCCCCAAGAGTGCTCGGGATTGAGTTTGTTGGCCGTTCAAAAAAAAAAAAAACAACTGGTAGTTATTTATTTGGTTTAAGTATTTCAACATTTTTGTCATAAAATTTAATGAAATAATATGTTACATTTTAATAAAAACACAAGTTTTTTAACTAATAAAAGTAAACTACCCGGGAAGCAGTCCCGGGTGATAACCTAGTTTACATATATAACATAATATCTATTCTTAGTCATTTTTATCATAATTTTAATATAATAACAAATATGATACAGATAAATATTTAATATATTAAATGAAAATTGTATTAATAATAGACTCGTTTAGATTCGTAAGTCAGCTCAAGCTCGATAAGGAAGCTTGGGTTCAAGCCCGTTTATTAAACAAACTTATTTTTAGGACCAGGCTCGGGTTTGAGCTCATCTCAATTCAAGCTTCTAGCAATCTGATCTTGAGTAGCTAGTATTTAATTATCTCGATAAAGATAGCTTTGGTTTCATTCCAACTTCCTGACCACGAGTTAGATTTTTATTAGGAACGTTTGTATGTTTGTTATTGTCTAAAATCCCGATTAATTATAATATTTGCAGGTCTGACGGTTTCGATACTTAGAATAATAACAAAGGCATCACTTCCACACACACAAACCGGTCTCCGAACAAGCACACAGATCTACTTCACATTCAGTGCCATCATGGTACTTCTATGCATCATATGCACCAACGTTCTACACAAACTACCGGTGATCCGATTCTACCAGAACAACAGAAAACACATTGACCCCATCCAACACATGTCAATCCGATCAAACTTCTGGCAAGTAGTTAAAAAAATCTAGTATCTAGTGACAGCAGTATTTGCAATCTACCTAGTGTCACTATCAATATTCCCAGGTTATTTAAGTGAAAACGTTGCATCAACTTATTTTAAAGATTGGTATCCTATATTACTCATTACAATATTTAACGTTGGAGATTTTGTGGGCAAGTGTTTGACTGTTGTTTATGTGCCACGTGGCAGTAAGATGGTGGTATGGTGGTGTATGGGTAGGGTGTTGTTTTATCCATTGTTTGTAGGGTGTGTGCATGGACCCAAATGGATGCATAGTGAGGGTCCGGTTATGAGTTTGACCATGATGCTTGGTGTGAGCAATGGGTACTTGACTAGTGTGCTTATGATACTTGCACCCAAGTTGGTTCCGGTTGAGGAGTCGGAGGTGGTTGGGATCGCTATGGAGACGTTTTTGGTGGTTGGGTTGGTCGTGGGTTCGGCGCTTGGTTGGTTATGGAACATTTGAGCTAGTATTCATTGCTTCGGTTATGACTTATGTCACAAATTAATAAAACTAGTTTTGTTTCAATATTGTTTGGTAGTATTAGTTATTGTTGTTTTTGTGAGGATTGAACTTGTTATTTGGATATGGCTTTAGTAACTTATAATATTATTTTTTATATTTGATTAATGTGTATTAGTTAATGCTTTGTTGATTTAATACTTAATTAGTTGATTTTACAATTCTTAGTTTATTAACTTTTATAGTTAAGTAGTAACAATTTTAATCGTGATTAGTCAACATGATATGTTTTGAAATTAAGGACACAATCAAAGAGGGGAATTAAAATTCAAGATATTCTTTTTAAGGAATGTAAAATGTGAATCCTTCGAGAAATGCAAATCCTTCATTGAATATTATCATGGTATTATAGCCTAGTGATATCTTGTGGGTGAGATTAGGTCTTGGGTTCGCTTCCCACAGGGTTTTTTCCCAGATTTATTGAGTTTCCTACTGAATTGGTGTATAGACATTATTGCTTAGTGGAGATGGATATGATCGGGTGGTTCCACTAGTGACACGATGATACTCCAGTTGTTCGTCAGTGATCCAAATTTGCCGTTAAAAAAAAGAACCGTAGACCCCAACGAGTGCACGATTATTATTATTTTTTTTAAATAAGAGGATAAGAGGACAAGATGTAGCATTCAGTTAGCATCCTTTTCAATGTAGAGACATATAACATCTTAGCATTGTGGGATACTACCATAAGAGTAGGAACATATACGCAACAACTTTCTATACATGTTCTTTTTTCCAAAAAGTACTAGGTAAGATATGTTGGCTTCGATGGGTGTAGCCCTGGCCCGTCTTGGGCGGTTTGAGGACTTGAAGGGTTGAGTGGGCTGGTCACCTTCTCAACTTTAGTGTCCTCTTTTATTTATTTTTCGTTGTTCGTGTGAACGTAGATTGTATACCGTAATCGAACCATGTAAATCCGGTGTTCATCATCTATTTTACTGCATATCATATTATATTATACATTGTGTGGTTACTTTGTGTTTGTTGCTTGCGATAATCATCACAGAAAGCAAAAATATTGCTTTTGTTGCTCTTTTAATCACCAAGAAAGTCAAAGGACAAAAAGCAATATTTTGGTGTTTTGATTTCTTGGGCCGACTTGCCCGAATCGGTTTGCCGTCACCAAGATTTAAAAGATACAACTAGAATTGATTTTGACTTGGTTTGTTTGACTAGCTTATCACAACTAGAGGTGTTTAGAAAAAATCGTAACCAAATAAAAACCGTAAACCGAACCATAACCATAGCCAAATAAACCGATCCGAATAACGAATTCGGTTTTTGGTTTGGTTTCTAACCGAAACCGAATTGTGAATATGGTTTTTGGTTCGGTTTATGTATCCAAATTTTATTTTATTTGGTTTATTCGGTTTATTTGGATAACCGAATAAACCATTTAACTTAATTAATTATTAAATAAAAATAACAGTATTTTATAAATCATCTACAATTTATTAGCCCAAAATAGTTATTTTTTATGCAGCCCAAAATACCAAATGTAAATCTAAAAGCACAACTCAAACCCACTCATTTCTAAAATAATAGAACTTCAGACCTTGAGTATAGAAACTAGGGTTTAGTTGCGATGTTCAGAAGTTGGAACACAAACACAAATATAAATTGGGAAAAAAAGTACTGAGGTACAATTTGGTTAGATTTGGTTTATTTGGTTTACTTTGTTTCTAACCGAAACCAAACCGAATTGAATTTGGTGTGGTTTGGATCGGTTTGCATATTCCTTATTTGGTTTGGTTTGGTTTTTGGTTTGGGGTACAAAATTTTGAAAACCAAATAAACCGAACCGAATAAACCAAATAAACCATAAACCGAACCGATGAACACCCCTAATCACAACGAGTTCCAATCATTAATTTGCAACAAAAGGTCTACCTTAAATTTGTTACTTACATGTGAATGGGGAGACACAAATAATACCCCCACCCTTGGGTGTTTTACGTCATGTGGCTGGCCAGTCAGCAATGGGACGTTATGGGAGTTTTTCTAAAATAGGTGTAGTGGGGATTTAGGCACTGTGGGGCATTATGTTAAAAGGTGTGTAATACAATTAAATAAAAAAACTATCAAAAAAAGGTATTGGCAAAAAAATACCTGTCATTGGCCAAAGATCTTAAACATGGGGCGTGGAAAAAAGAAGGTTGAGTGCATTTTTTTGAAAAAAAAAACACTCAGGGGCAGTAATTGGGCGTGGGGGCTCTCTGGTCTGTGAGCCCCGCATCTCGGTGGCCTACGCTGCAGTACCTCATAGAGCCAATTTGAGTTGAAAACCTCTTTTAAAGAGAGTCTTCTGTTAACAACCGCAGAAACGCAGTTGGAACCATGAACGATTTTCTCATTATGGGAATGGTGGCTATGGGAAACGACCGCATTCGGTACTGCGCTCGATTTGTAACCATGGGAACGGTGGTTACGGAAAGATACCCCATCACCAACTTCATTTGCGGTCCACAAACAGAGCCACACCTTTGCATCACAAAGATGGTGGACCACAACACCACTCCAGGCCCTACCGCGTGGACCAACGCGGCGCGGGCTGCTACTTCAAGAACAACTGGTTTCAGTGTTCTTTTTACTTTTAAATAAATCCCATTTATTTAAATGAACACTCAAACGAACGACCAGTTGATAAACATGAACCAGCTTGAAGAACAAAGCTTCAAAGTTGTTCATACAGACTCTTAATAATCATTGTGAACTTCAGAGCAGGAAGCTCAACAATGGTGGTAACAAGTCTGCTTATGACTTTGCTTATCTACCCATTGTGTTCACATGATCAGCAATGGTGGTAACAAGTCTGCGTATGATTTTGTTCACATGATCATAGAGCCAATTTGAGTTGAAAAGCTCTTTTAAAGCGAGTCTTCTGTTAACAACCGCAGAAACGCAGTCAGAACCATGAACGATTTTCTCATCATGGGAATGGTGGCTATGGGAAACGACCGCATTCGGTACTGCGCTCGATTTGTAACCATGGGAACGGTGGTTACGGAAAGATACCCCATCACCAACTTCATTTGCGGTCCACAAACAGAGCCACACCTTTGCATCACAAAGATGGTAGACCACAACACCACTCTAGGCCCTACCGCGTGGACAGACGTGGCGCGGGCTGCTACTTCAAGAACAACTGGTTTCAGTGTTCTTTTTACTATTAAATAAATCCCATTTATTTAAGTGAACACTCAAATGAATAACCAGTTGATAAACATGAAGCAGCTTGAAGAACAAAGCTTCAAAGCTATTAATACAGACTCTTGATAATCATTGTGAACTTGAGAGCAGCAAGCTCAACAATGGTGGTAACAAGTCTGCTTATGACTTTGTTTATCTACCCATTGTGTTCACATGATCAACAATGGTGGTAACCAGTCTGCTTATGACTTTGTTTACCCACCCACTGTGGGTGGAAGAATTACAAGGGAAATAACAGGTCTACTTATGACCATATTTATTTACCCATGGTTTTCACAACTACTCACATTGTTCGACCAAACACGATCGACAATGGGTAGATTGTACTATCACAACGGAGTTTGAATGAAAGAACTCAAACTAAGCATCAACGGTAACGAGGTAACCGCAAAGAAGATGCAGAACCCTACGGACGGGGGTCCAAGGGATGAACACAGAACACCTCACAAAAATAGGGTTCATCGCTTCATGTCCAATTGATGAACATAAAGCGCCACCACGGTGCCAAATATGTTTGCATCAGCAGATGCAAAGGTTACAATTCGCCTTTCTGGTAATGGCGAGTTCATACTCATCTTCCGTCATCATCTCAAAGGTTGATTTGAAGAGCTGACGAGTAGCGATCATGTTTGATGATATCAGAAAAAGGTAGACCACACTACCAGCCTGCCACTGAACCACAACATACTGCGAGATGCTTCAGCGTCAGCCTGAACTTACTCACCAGTACTGAACAGTCGTCAAATGACTCTACTCAACCTACTGCATGATAACCAACCAATCGCAAGATTGATTTACATGAACCAGGAGCAAAGGCCTCGGCCAAGTATTTTCTCCAAACTGATTTCAAAAGCACCTTCTCAACCAATAATCCAGCATTCCACCTGTTTGCAACTTGCACATGGAAGCAACACTGGACTGGGGGGCTTGAAGGGGTATGGTCTCAAATCTCGCACCAGGCTTGGCCGCAAGAGAACGGGAGAAACCTGTTGGATTCTGTATGCCCAAGACACATATTAAATTGATGTGGCTAGTACGTTATGATCCAAGTCGAGTCATACCCAAATACAAGCTAGACAAACACTTATAATATTTATTTATTTATGATATACAAATAAATATTAACACTTAGAATATTTAGAAATTTGTTTTCTAAATAATTGCACTTGACAAACAAATAAATTATATGGATAATTTATTTTGAGAGAATATTTTATTTTATTATTTAATGGGTTAAATAACTTAATAAAAGTTGTATAAGTCTTAAAACATATGATGTTATAATTTTATAAAAGTTATAAAATTATATAAGACTTAAAATGTTTATAAAAGAATTTTGAACTTTTTTATAAAAATCTACAAGTGGGCCGCCCCCCATATGTCTTCCCAAGATATAAATTTTGGTCCAATGAGAAACCATGCATTTTGCATGTCTAGGTATTCATTGATTGGACATTCTTGGTGGCTACATTCTCTCTCATACTTTTAATATGTTTTGTATGACAAAATTAATAGAAGATGAACTTGAAAATTTTTAGGCTATGGGGTATGGGGCTTGGGTTGGGGCGTGGGTTGGGGGAAAACACCCAAGCCACCACCCCGGGGGCTTGGGTTGGGGCTTGGGTTTGGGCGTGGCCCCTTTGGTGTAGGTTTGAAGCCGGGCGTGGGGCGGGCTAGCAAAGTGACATGGCGGGCTCTCAATGGCCAAACCAAACTAGCCATTTCACATGCCCCCATGTGTCAACTCATGCCCCTAACCCAAGCCCCCAACCCAAGCCCCACCATACCCCATGGGCGTGGGTTTTTTTTCCCATTCCACGTGTCAACAAATGCCCCAACCCATGCCCCAACCCAAGCCCACCATACCCCACGGTCTTAGAGAATACTCTCTACTAAAATCGGCCAAGGTCGTGCCAATTTGTGAGATAATTTTTCAAGTGAAGAACTTGTAAAAGTGTGTCTAATTTTCGGCCAACATGTGGTTGATCAAGAGGGCTTTTCAAGTTTGAAAAATCAAGTGCAAAAACTCAAAATAGTCCTTCTAATTTTCGGCCATATGATGGTTTCAAGAGGGTTACAATTATGAGTTCATAAGTGTAGAAATCCTAGCTAAACATAAGGTGTTTGTTGGAAGGCTTGGGGTATACAAGCTTGAGGTCTTCTACACTTGAAGGCAACCGTTCAAGAAGCATCATCTTCTTCATATCCTTTACTCCTTTGAAAGGTAGTATTCTAAACACCATATGGTTGTGTTTTAATTTTTTATAGCATGCATGTTCGTATATGGATCCGGGATTGGGTTTTACATATAAAATGGGTTTTATATCTTGTAAGTAACATGTTTTAAATAATTTTTTCCGCTGCGTTTTTATTTTATATGGATAAAATACTTTGATAAACATGTGAAAAACCCAACAATGGCATCTAGAGCCGCTTATATGAGTGCATGCTTCATAGGATATGCAATTTTCGGGTTTCGGGTTTGGTTAAACCCTATGGCCGAAATTTTTCATCATGGTTCTCCTTTTGTTTTTCAAGATTATTTTCATACATGCATAAAAGTATCTTGAAAAATTATGTCATTTGGATGATTTGTTTGTTTGGACAAAAACCCACTTTTTCGGTTTTTTCATTCTTGACCGAAAATGGGTTATAAAAGGGAACCATTTTTTCTTCTTGAATTTTATATATATGGATATATATATATATATATAGAAAAATGCCCGGATAGTCCCTGTGGTTTCGCATTTTTTCACCTATAGTCCCCAACTTTCTAAAATTACCTGAATAGTCCCCAAGTTTTCAATTTTCGTTCCCGGATAGTCCCTGGCGTGGATGGGGGTTAATTTTTTTTGTTAAGTGGGTGTGAATTGACTAATATGCCCTTAATATAAAAAGAACTATTAAATCAATAAAATAAAATAATTGATATATTCATTCAGGTGGGTCCCACATGGTTTATTGTAAACAATCATTCTCTCTAGTTCACTGTACCCACCAACATCAACTACAACCACCACCACACTCCACCGGAGAACCACCATCACCGATGATTCGAAAAAGCTCACTGTCTTTCCAGAACATGTCATTTGCAATTTCAAATTTACGAGCAGTAACAACCTTTTTATTATGCAACAGCAGGTAGAAATTAGAAGGATCAGTAGATAGATATGAAAAGGGTTTAGAAACTCACTTGATGATGACGGTGGTGGTAATGTTTAGAGGGTTTAAGGGAATTGGGGAGAGTGGAAGGAAGATGGGCGAAAATAGTAAGGAAAAATATTGTGATGGTTGTCGTCTTCAGCTTCATCGTTTCGCCATTGCTGTTGACTGAATGAAGTCGCCGTCGTCGACCAAGCCCAAGCGTTTCTGGTTTTCCGACAACCTTTACTCTCCTCTCTTATGGGTGTCGGTCACCGCCCCTCTCTCATCTCTCTCCCTTTTCACTTTCTCTCTCTTCTCGTTCTCTATCTCTTCTGAACGATGGAGATGGGCGTCCATCGGCCGAAACGGTAGTGCCGGAGACCTATTTGCGACGCCACGGAGCCCTAGTCATGGCTGTTCTTCACGAAACTCAACTCTCCTTCACCACTCTATGCTTATCACTTGTAATTTTGTTCTCCTCTATATATATACTTTCCATTATCAAAGGAGGTGGGTTTGTGTATGGCGGTTGTGAAGAAGACGAGGAGGCAAGGCGCTACGGAGAAGAAGGTGTTGAATTTGTTCACGGTGGAGGAGATGACAGGCGACGATGGTTAGTGGAGGAGGCGGCGGGGTGATGGTGGAGAAGGCGGCAGGGGTTGGTGGAGGAGGTGACAGCGGCTGTTTGTGGTGGTGGAATTGAAGGTCTGGTAATGAGAGAGAGAGAAAGAAAAGGGAAAAAGAAAGGGGGGAGAAGTGGTGTGTAAAATTGGGTCCCACATGTTTTTAATATTGGTAATTAAATAAATAGATAAATAATATTTTTATTAGTAGGGGCATTTTAGTCAATTCACACCCACTTAACAAAAAAAATTAACCCCCATCCACGCCAGGGACTATCCGGGAACGAAAATTGAAAACTTGGGGACTATTCAGGTAATTTTAGAAAGTTGGGGACTATAGGTGAAAAAAGACGAAACCACAGGGACTATCCGGGCATTTTTCTCATATATATATTTTGGTGTTCATAACCTAGCCATGACCTTATGTGAATATGTTGAATGATTGTGTTATGATTTATATTTAATTATTTCAAAGGTTGTAATAATTAATAATTCTTGTTCTTCCATTTGTAAAAATATGTAATTTATTTATTTTCATTTGGCATGTAAATAAATAGATTAGGTGCATTTTATTTTACTAGAAAAAATGTATTAGGATTTTTTTTGTAAAAGAAGATGCACACAAAATGCGGTTTTGGTTTTGGCTAATTTCGGGCTTAAAGGACTTCATAGTTCTTAACGGGATTTTAACCCCATAACCAAAACACATTTTTGAAGTCCAAAGGAGTTTGGAGCTGAATATAAAAGACATTTGGAAGCCCAAAGAAAGTGAAGAAATCACAACACAAGAAGAAGACTTGAAGCATTTGGATGCGGGATCAAGTGGGAGTTCAACGACACATTATTTGTGTAAATATTCACCCTTTAGGAAGGACCTTTTGACACACTTGTTTTGGCTAACAAGTGTGGTAAAAAATAGTTGGCTATGGTTATGCACCTATTGTTATGTATGTTGTGCTTGTGTGGTTGTTTATTTATGTTGTTTAGATGATATGTTCATGCTTAACAAATTAATAATCAACAACAAGCTTAAAATTGGTTCTTTAAAGATCATTAAAATGGTTAATAAAAGGTTTTATTAAAAAATAATGATTTTATAATAAAAAGGGTTTTATTAAAAAGAACCTTGAAAATTTGTTTTCACAAAAGTACCAAGGATTTGAATGACATGATTACCCAATTGAAGGAAATGTTCCTACAACAAGCAAGGGTAGAACGCTACGAAACGGTTCGAGCGCTTCATGCATGTCGAATGGAGGGAAAGCAACCGGTCTCATCTTATGTCTTTAAGATGAAAAGCCACATTGATCACCTCGAAAAGCTCAATATGGGTAAAAGGGCTTTTATCCATTCTAACGATCAATGAGGGTGGCAACAAGAAAGGGCATCACCCCGACACCAAAGCAAATGTTGAAAATGGAAACGGGTAATTCAAAGGGAAAGGAAAAGAAAGGCTAGAGCGGAACCACCGAAACCAAAATATAAGAAGGCAAAGGTTGCCACGAACGATCCATACTTTGAATATGGTGAGAAAGGGCATTTTAAAAAGGAATTGTCCAACCTATCTCAAAGAGTTAAAAACTGAGAGGGATGCAGGGCAAACCTCAGGTACAATCTTAATGACACATATTGACCTTAATGTTATTTCTTCTAACACATAGGTATTAGATACTGGATGTGGAACTCATATTTGCAATTCAAAAGAAATAAGCATACAAGAAAGGAGACTATGTTTTGAAACTTCCAAATGGTTTGGAAATTGTTTTAAAAATGTTTTGAATGCTCCTAGTTTGACTAGGAACATTATTCAAGTTTCCCTTATAAGACAATATGTTTTTTGATTTAAAGTTTGTAAACAATGACATTTATATTTCGATGAATGACATGGTTTTACTTTAAAGCTATGCTTTCAAATGGTATTTATGAATTGGTTCATAATAATACAGCATTTGATAGTTATATGTACCAAGCAATCACCAAGAAACTCAAAATGGATTTGAGTAAGACCTATCTTTGGCATTATCGCCTTGGTCATATAAACAGAAGTCGCATGCAAACACTTCAAAAGAATGGTCTTTTGGAAACAAATGAAATTGGTTCATTTGATACATGTGATTCTTGTTTACAAGGGAAAATGACTAAGAAATCCTTTAGTGGGAAAGGGCAAAAGATTTATTAGGTATCATACATTCGGATATATGTGATCCTTTTAAGCCAATGACTAGGAATGGTGAAAGATACTTCATTACTTTTACCAACAACTATAGTAGTTATGGTTATGTGTACTTGCTGAGACACAAAGTTGAAGTTTTGAAATGTTCAAATCTTCAAAAGTGAAGTACAAAATCAACTCTTTTAAAGTTCTCCGTTTCGATAGAGGAGGATTCGAACTCTATTTGGATATGGTTCGATCTATGATGGCTAGGAGCACATTATCTCTATCATTTTGTGGTTACGCATTGCTCTCTGCGGTCCGTATATAAAATATGGCCCAAACCAAGAAAGTGGATAAGACACCTTTTGAAATATGGCATGGAAGGGCTCCATCATTATCATATTTAAAGGTATGGGTTGTGAAGCTTATGTGAAGCAATACACCCCAAACAAATTAGAAGTACGATCCACTAAGTGTATCTTTGTAGGATATCCTAAAGATGGTATAGGATATTAATTCTACGATCCAATAGAGCAAAAGGTATTTGTTGCTCGAAAGGCTGAGTTCTTGGAAGCTAATTTCCTCGTGGAAGGAATTAGTAGAACAATGGAACTTGATAAGGATTAAGAACCACAAGCCGATACACGTTTGGTTGAAACTAGCACTCAACAAGAGGTTGTTGAAAATGACCAAGTGGTTGATCAATACACACAAAAACGTTCGCATATCTAGTAGAATTAGTAGTCCACCTGAAAGATATGGATTTTTCATGGATGGATGCTACGTGGTAGATTCGGGTGAACCAACCACATACCATGATGCAATGTCAATTATGACAAATGGCTTGAAGCCATAAACGTAGAGATGCAATCCATGTATGACAACCAAGTATGGGAATTGGTTGTGCTACCTCTTAACTCCAAAGTAGTTGGAAGTAAGTGCATTTTCAGGAAGAAAATAGATATGCATGGTAACTTGGATACTTGTAAAACGAGACTTGTAGCAAAAGGTTTCTCTCAAACTCAAGGGGTTGATTATGATAAGACCTTTTCGCCTGCGGCGATGCTAAAGTCTATTAGGATATTATTTGCTATACCTGCGTAATATGATTATGAGATTTAGCAAATGGATGTCAAAATGGCTTTCCTCAATAGATATATTGAGTAAGATGTCGATATGGTTAAGCCTGAATCTTTTATCGATCCAAAACATGCTAACAAAGTATGCAAGTTAAAGAAATAAATCTATGGATTGAAACAAGCATCTACAAGCTGGAATCACCATTTTGATGAAGAGATTAGGGAATATGGATTCATCAAGAACGTTGATACAGCTTGTGTGTATAAGAAGGCTAGTGGGAGCATTATGACTTTCTTAGTATTGTATGTCGATGACATTATACTATTTGGAAATGACATTCCAACCATGGAAGGTGTAAAAACCTAGCTTGGAAGTTGTTCTTCCATTAATGATCTTGGTAAAGTCGCCTATATTTTGGAATAAAGAATCTATAAGAATAGATCAAGGCGCTTGATAGGTTTAAACCAAAGTGCATACATTGACAAAGTCTTGAAAAGTTCAAGATAGAGAACTCCATGAAAAGTTTGGTACCTATTCAAGAGAGGACAATATTGAATGCATCTCAATGTCCAAGCTCAAAGGAGGAGCAAGAAAGAATGAAAGGAACCCCATATGCGTCTGATATAGGATCCATTATGTATGTAATGATATGCACTAGACGGACACGTCATGCGCTTTAAGCATGACGAGAAGATACTAGCGAGTAACGGTCATTGGGTGACTGTTAAAAATATATTGAAATACCTTAGAAGGACTAAGGATATATTTCTAATATATGGATCTGGTGAAATAAAACTCGTTGTAAAGGGTTACATGGATGCGAGTTTCGGAATTCGTTGTAAAGGGTTACATGGATACGAGTTTCCAAACTGATCGAGATGATTCTCGATCACAATCAGGGTAGCATTGTCCACTATAGAATCAGAATACATCGCCGCTTCATTAATCGAGATAATTCATATGGATCTGCCACTTGAATTATTGCCGATCTAGGGGTAGTCCCTACCATTCAGGACCCCTAGAGATCTTTGTGATAACGATGGTGCGATTGCTTAAATCAAGGAACCTCGTGTACATCGAAAGACTAGGCACATTGAGCGGAGTTTCAACTACATAAGGGATGAAGTTGAAAAGGGGAAAGATATGTATTTGCAAAGTTCACACTGATCAAAATATTGCGGATCCACTCACGAAGCTCCTTGAACGGGCAAAGCATGAAGGGTCATACTTGTGCCTTAGGACTTCGATATTCTAGTGATTGGATTTGATCTATTTTGTATTTGGATATTGGAACAACTGTCATTATAACTCTTTATGGTATTTTGAGTTATGTTCCATTTTAGCATGTTTAAATCCGTGAATAAGTTGCTTATTCTAAATGTCTGTAGTCGATCATACTTGTGGGAACAAATATGAATGTAAGACTATTATGAACTTGGATTGGTGGATGTTCATTAGGTATGAATATAGAGCAAGGTGTTGCTGCCAAAGTTCATAGATATTTATGGGATACAAATATTGGACTGACTCGCTCTCGAATATTACTGCATGGAATCATTTGTGATTGATCATAAGTAAATTTGAGTAAAGGAGAATATCATAGTATCCTTAGACCTGAGATACATATTGGGTCTTGATATTCACCAAATATTATGCCTTGACTTACTTCTTCGCTGTCAGTAATATGGCATTACATAAGGCTAAGCTCAGGTGTGGTACAATGTGATTGTGAGAGACGTATGTAGTCAAGATGAGATTTGTTCCTCTTATTCGTAGAGAGTAATATGTCTAAGGCCTGCTAAAGTTAAATCAACAGAGATGATCACTCTATGTCTCTGGATTTGACATGACATCTGAAACAAAAGGATAAATGATAGATTCACCTAAATCATGTTCAAGTAAGGGACTTGAAGGGGATGATGTTATTGAATGGGACATATAGTCATACGTATTAGGGGTAGTAAACTATAGTTAGGTGGTCTTTACTACTTGCATCAATCTTCTATGTATCTTGTGCAAGTGGGAGATTGTTGGATTCTGTATGCCCAAGACACATATTAAATTGATGTGGCTAGTACGTTATGATCCAAGTCGAGTCATACCCAAATACAAGCTAGACAAACACTTATAATATTTATTTATTTATATTATGATCATACAAATAAATATTAACACTTAGAATATTTAGAAATTGGTTTTCTAAATAATTGCACTTGACAAACAAATAAATTGTACGTATAATTTATTTTGAGAGAATATTTTATTTTGTTATTTAAATAACTTAATAAAAGTTGTATAAGTCTTAAAACATATGATGTTATAATTTTATAAAAGTTATAAAATTATATAAGACTTAAAATGTTTATAAAAGAATTTTGATTTTTTTTTATAAAAATCTACAAGTGAGCCACCCCCCATATGTCTTCCCAAGACATAAATTTTGGTCCAATGAGAAACCATGCATTTTGCATGTCTAGGTATTTATTGATTGGGCATTCTTGGTGGCTACATTCTCTCTCATACTTTTAATATGTTTTGTATGACAAAATTAATAGAAGATGAACTTGAAAATTTTTAGAGAATACTCTCTACTAAAATCGGCCAAGATAGTGCCAATTTGTGAGATAATTTTTCAAGTGAAGAACTTGTAAAAGTGTGTCTAATTTTCGGCCAACATGTGGTTGATCAAGAGGGCTTTTTAAGTTTGAAAAATCAAGTGCAAAAACTCAAAATAGTCCTTCTAATTTTCGGCCATATGATGGTTTCAAGAGGGTTTCAATTATGAGTTCATAAGTGTAGAAATCCTAGCTAAACATAAGGTGTTTGTTGGAAGGCTTGGGGTATATAAGCTTGAGGTCTTCTACACTTGAAGGCAACCGTTCAAGAAGCATCATCTTCTTCATATCCTTTACTCCTTTGAAAGGTAGTATTCTAAACACCCTATGGTTGTGTTTTAATTTTTTATAGCATGCATGTTCGTATATGGATCCGGGATTGGGTTTTACATATAAAATGAGTTTTATATCTTGTAAGTAACATGTTTTAAATAATTTTTTCCGCTGCGTTTTTATTTTATATGGATAAAATACTTTGATAAACATGTGAAAAACCCAACAAAACCATCACCCACCTCATTACCCCTATCAACAAGGATTCACCTGCGTTTGTGCGGACATCTCGCGAACCCAGTTTGCTTTCCCATTCGGGATATGATGAGAAGCCATACCTTGTGTATGAAAACGGGAGTTTTCGTCACCACAAGGGATGCGGTAATCACTACGGTTATCGCACATAGTGATGCGGCCCAAAACCGCATCCTATTGTCTGTACAAGTGGAACTGATACTTTGACTTAAGTAACCAAGCCATCAAGTGGTCTGTCTGGGCACCGACAGCAGTCAGCTTCCCAGCCCACATGCAAGAAAGGCTGGCAGACGGACTGACAACCGCAACAGGACGTGACATCACCTCAGGAAGCGTCCAACACTTTCGTGACCTGCGCTTCTGATATACCTGCAAAAGGCTACGCGTTGTCGGTCTAGCCACTTGACTAACCTCCTTCGCTCTTCGGCTATAAACAGCCATCCCGGACCAGGTTTAAGGTAACGCTAATCTGCTATCTCACACATACTACTTAAACACAAACTTTGCTCTCAAGCAAATACTGATCCTTACGCCGGAGAATGGTAACAAGGAGCACCCCCACCTCATCCTCCTTGTTACGAGTCACGGTGTGTTTCCTTATGCAGAAGGCAGGTTAGAGGATGACCCAACCATGCGAGAAGAAGGGATTAACCCTACTTGACGTGATTAGTGACTTAACCCCTCCGGTTAACCACTGTTTCGTCAAACAACTTTGGTTGCTTGCGTTGAATAAGTAACTTTGATTTAGAGGACAATGACTTGCATACTAATCAATACATATTTAGTGATTGGTCCAACGACTATTATTTATGACTATGGGGTATGGGGCGGGGTTGGGGCGTGGGTTGGAGAGAAATGTCCAAGTCACCTAACCACTTATGTGTATAAACTCACACGTGTGTGTAAGTTGGACGACTTGATTTGGAAACCATGAACTTAGGTCATCGAAGCATGGCAAACAAAAGGTGTTGATGGGATTAAACATGCCAACTAAACATAAAGATGTTTAACCGATCCCATATGGCTAGAAGTTTCAAAGGGTTGCAATCGTCAAACGTTGACTACCTTGTTAATTTAAATAATGGGATAAAGGTCACCTAACCAATATTTAAATGTAACGTTTGATTCTAGATTTTAATTATTAATAGTCTATGAGACATAAAAGGGTATTAATGATTAAAATATAATAATATCGAAAATACTAAAATTGAACCTTGTAAAATTTTGTAGATGGCCGCTAACAATATTACCCAAACCGTCCGTAACCTATCACTAAAAACAATCCTTGATAAGGATCGTCTCAATCATAACACTTTATGGATTAATGTCGAAACTTAAGAATTGTTCTCAAGAAAAGATATCCTATGTGTTGAACGATCCCATTCCCAATAAACATCTTATAGAAGATGAGGATGCCTATAACGATTGGATTAAGTATATCGAGGATACTATGCAAGCCTCTTGCCTCATGTTAGGAATTATGATTCCCGAGATTCAAAAGAATTTTGAACATCATGGGCGTATGACATGATTACCCAATTGAAGGAAATGTTCCTACAACAAGCAAGGGTAGAACGCTACGAAACGGTTCGAGCGTTTCATGCATGTCGAATGGAGGGAAAGCAACCGGCCTCATCTTATGTCTTTAAGATGAAAAGCCACATTGATCACCTCGAAAGGCTCAATATGGGTAAAAGGGCTTTTATCCATTCTAACGATCAATGAGGGTGGCAACAAGAAAGGGCATCACCCCGACACCAAAGCAAATGTTGAAAATGGAAACGGGTAATTCAAAGGGAAAGGAAAAGAAAGGCTAGAGCGGAACCACCGAAACCAAAATATAAGAAGACAAAGGTTGCCACGAACGATCCATACTTTGAATATGGTGAGATAGGGCATTTTAAAAAGGAATTGTCCAACCTATCTCAAAGAGTTAAAAACTGAGAGGGATGCAGGGCAAACCTCAGGTACAATCTTAATGACACATATTGACCTTAATGTTATTTCTTCTAACACATAGGTATTAGATACTGGATGTGGAACTCATATTTGCAATTCAAAAGAAATAAGCATTACAAGAAAGGAGACTATGTTTTGAAACTTCCAAATGGTTTGGAAATTGTTTTAAAAATGTTTTGAATGCTCCTAGTTTGAGTAGGAACATTATTCAAGTTTCCCTTATAAGACAATATGTTTTTTTGATTTAAAGTTTGTAAACAATGACATTTATATTTCGATGAATGACATGGTTTTACTTTAAAGCTATGCTTTCAAATGGTATTTATGAATTGGTTCATAATAATACAGCATTTGATAGTTATATGTACCAAGCAATCACCAAGAAACTCAAAATGGATTTGAGTAAGACCTATCTTTGGCATTATCGCCTTGGTCATATAAACAGAAGTCGCATGCAAACACTTCAAAAGAATGGTCTTTTGGAAACAAATGAAATTGGTTCATTTGATACATGTGAATCTTGTTTACAAGGGAAAATGACTAAGAAATCCTTTAGTGGGAAAGGGCAAAAGATTTATTAGGTATCATACATTCGGATGTATGTGATCCTTTTAAGCCAATGACTAGGAATGGTGAAAGATACTTCATTACTTTTACCGACAACTATAGTAGTTATGGTTATGTGTACTTGCTGAGACACAAAGTTGAAGTTTTGAAATGTTCAAATATTCAAAAGTGAAGTACAAAATCAACTCTTTTAAAGTTCTCCGTTTCGATAGAGGAGGATTCGAACTCTATTTGGATATGGTTCGATCTATGATGGCTAGGAGCACATTATCTCTATCATTTTGTGGTTACGCATTGCTCTCTGCGGTCCGTATATAAAATATGGCCCAAACCAAGAAAGTGGATAAGACACCTTTTGAAATATGGCATGGAAGGGCTCCATCATTATCATATTTAAAGGTATGGGTTGTGAATCTTATGTGAAGCAATACACCCCAAACAAATTAGAAGTACGATCCACTAAGTGTATCTTTGTAGGATATCCTAAAGATGGTATAGGATATTAATTCTACGATCCAACAGAGCAAAAGGTATTTGTTGCTCGAAAGGCTGAGTTCTTGGAAGCTAATTTCCTCGTGGAAGGAATTAGTAGAACAATGGAACTTGATAAGGATCAAGAACCACAAGCCGATACACGTTTGGTTGAAACTAGCACTCAACAAGAGGTTGTTGAAAATGATCAAGTGGTTGATCAATACACACAAAAACGTTCGCATATCTAGTAGAATTAGTAGTCCACCTGAAAGATATGGATTTTTCATGGATGGATGCTACGTGGTAGATTCGGGTGAACCAACCACATACCATGATGCAATGTCAATTATGACAAATGGCTTGAAGCCATAAACGTAGAGATGCAATCCATGTATGACAACCAAGTATGGGAATTGGTTGTGTTACCTCTTAACTCCAAAGTAGTTGGAAGTAAGTGCATTTTCAGGAAGAAAATAGATATGCATGGTAACTTGGATACTTGTAAAACGAGACTTGTAGCAAAAGGTTTCTCTCAAACTCAAGGGGTTGATTATGATAAGACCCTTTTCGCCTGCGGCGATGCTAAAGTCTATTAGGATATTATTTGCTATACCTGCGTAATATGATTATGAGATTTAGCAAATGGATGTCAAAATGGCTTTCCTCAATAGATATCTTGAGTAAGATGTCGATATGGTTAAGCCTGAATCTTTTATCGATCCAAAACATGCTAACAAAGTATGCAAGTTAAAGAAATCAATCTATGGATTGAAACAAGCATCTACAAGCTGGAATCACCGTTTTGATGAAGAGATTAGGGAATATGGATTCATCAAGAACGTTGATAAAGCTTGTGTGTATAAGAAGGCTAGTGGGAGCATTATGACTTTCTTAGTATTGTATGTCGATGACATTATACTATTTGGAAATGACATTCCAACCATGGAAGGTGTAAAAACCTAGCTTGGAAGTTGTTCTTCCATTAATGATCTTGGTAAAGTCGCCTATATTTTGGAATAAAGAATCTATAAGAATAGATCAAGGCGCTTGATAGGTTTAAACCAAAGTGCATACATTGACAAAGTCTTGAAAAGTTCAAGATAGAGAACTCCATGAAAAGTTTGGTACCTATTCAAGAGAGGACAATATTGAATGCATCTCAATGTCCAAGCTCAAAGGAGGAGCAAGAAAGAATGAAAGGAACCCCATATACGTCTGATATAGGATCCATTATGTATGTAATGATATGCACTAGACGGACACGTCATGCGCTTTAAGCATGACGAGAAGATACCAGCGAGTAACGGTCATTGGGTAACTGTTAAAAATATATTGAAATACCTTAGAAGGACTAAGGATATATTTCTAATATATGGATCTGGTGAAATAAAACTCGTTGTAAAGGGTTACATGGATGCGAGTTTCGGAATTCGTTGTAAAGGGTTACATGGATACGAGTTTCCAAACTGATCGA
The DNA here is from genome assembly GCA_030545235.1 of Helianthus tuberosus. Classification (NCBI taxonomy): domain Eukaryota; kingdom Viridiplantae; phylum Streptophyta; class Magnoliopsida; order Asterales; family Asteraceae; genus Helianthus; species Helianthus tuberosus. Next base: position 209,792,304 of record CM060441.1, on the reverse strand, counting down.
GATGATTCTCGATCACAATCAGGGTAGCATTGTCCACTATAAAATCAGAATACATCGCCGCTTCATTAATCGAGATAATTCATATGGATCTGCCACTTGAATTATTGCCGATCTAGGGGTTGTCCCTACCATTCAGGACCCCTAGAGATCTTTGTGATAACGATGGTGCGATTGCTTAAATCAAGGAACCTCGTGTACATCGAAAGACTAGGCACATTGAGCGGAGTTTCAACTACATAAGGGATGAAGTTGAAAAGGGGAAAGATATGTATTCGCAAAGTTCACACTGATCAAAATATTGCGGATCCACTCACGAAGCTCCTTGAACGGGCAAAGCATGAAGGGTCATACTTGTGCCTTAGGACTTCGATATTCTAGTGATTGGATTTGATCTATTTTGTATTTGGATATTGGAACAATTGTCATTATAACTCTTTATGGTATTTTGAGTTATGTTCCATTTTAGCATGTTTAAATCCGTGAATAAGTTGCTTATTCTAAATGTCCGTAGTCGATCATACTTGTGGGAACAAATATGAATGTAAGACTATTATGAACTTGGATTGGTGGATGTTCATTAGGTATGAATATAGAGCAAGGTGTTGCTGCCAAAGTTCATAGATATTTGTGAGATACAAATATTGGACTGACTCGCTCTCGAATATTACTGCATGGAATCATTTGTGATTGATCATAAGTAAATTTGAGTAAAGGAGAATATCATAGTATCCTTAGACCTGAGATACATATTGGGTCTTGATATTCACCAAATATTATGCCTTGACTTACTTCTTCGCTGTCAGTAATATGGCATTACATAAGGCTAAGCTCAGGTGTGGTACAATGTGATTGTGAGAGACGTATGTAGTCAAGATGAGATTTGTTCCTCTTATTCGTAGAGAGTAAGATGTCTAAGGCCTGCTAAAGTTAAATCAACAGAGATGATCACTCTATGTCTCTGGATTTGACATGACATCTGAAACAAAAGGATAAATGATAGATTCACCTAAATCATGTTCAAGTAAGGGACTTGAAGGGGATGATGTTATTGAATGGGACATATAGTCATACGTATTAGGGGTAGTAAACTATAGTTAGGTGGTCTTTACTACTTGCATCAATCTTCTATGTATCTTGTGCAAGTGGGAGATTGTTGGATTCTGTATGCCCAAGACACATATTAAATTGATGTGGCTAGTACGTTATGATCCAAGTCGAGTCATACCCAAATACAAGCTAGACAAACACTTATAATATTTATTTATTTATGATATGATCATACAAATAAATATTAACACTTAGAATATTTAGAAATTGGTTTTCTAAATAATTGCACTTGACAAACAAATAAATTGTACGTATAATTTATTTTGAGAGAATATTTTATTTTGTTATTTAAATAACTTAATAAAAGTTGTATAAGTCTTAAAACATATGATGTTATAATTTTATAAAAGTTATAAAATTATATAAGACTTAAAATGTTTATAAAAGAATTTTGAATTTTTTTTATAAAAATCTACAAGTGAGCCACCCCCCATATGTCTTCCCAAGACATAAATTTTGGTCCAATGAGAAACCATGCATTTTGCATGTCTAGGTATTTATTGATTGGGCATTCTTGGTGGCTACATTCTCTCTCATACTTTTAATATGTTTTGTATGACAAAATTAATAGAAGATGAACTTGAAATTTTTTAGAGAATACTCTCTACTAAAATCGGCCAAGATAGTGCCAATTTGTGAGATAATTTTTCAAGTGAAGAACTTGTAAAAGTGTGTCTAATTTTCGGCCAACATGTGGTTGATCAAGAGGGCTTTTTAAGTTTGAAAAATCAAGTGCAAAAACTCAAAATAGTCCTTCTAATTTTCGGCCATATGATGGTTTCAAGAGGGTTTCAATTATGAGTTCATAAGTGTAGAAATCCTAGCTAAACATAAGGTGTTTTTAGGAAGGCTTGGGGTATATAAGCTTGAGGTCTTCTACACTTGAAGGCAACCGTTCAAGAAGCATCATCTTCTTCATATCCTTTACTCCTTTGAAAGGTAGTATTCTAAACACCCTATGGTTGTGTTTTAATTTTTTATAGCATGCATGTTCGTATATGGATCCGGGATTGGGTTTTACATATAAAATGAGTTTTATATCTTGTAAGTAACATGTTTTAAATAATTTTTTCCGCTGCGTTTTTATTTTATATGTATATAATACTTTGATAAACATGTGAAAAACCCAACAAAACCATCACCCACCTCATTACCCCTATCAACAAGGATTCACCTGCGTTTGTGCGGACATCTCGCGAACCCGGTTTGCTTTCCCATTCGGGATATGATGAGAAGCCATACCTTGTGTATGAAAACGGGAGTTTTCATCACCACAAGGGATGCGGTAATCACTACGGTATAGTGATGCGGCCCAAAACCGCATCCTATTGTCTGTACAAGTGGAACTGATACTTTGACTTAAGTAACCAAGCCATCAATGGTCTGTCTGGGCACCGACAGCAGTCAGCTTCCCAGCCCACATGCAAGAAAGGCTGGTAGACGGACTGACAACCGCAGCAGGACGTGACATCACCTCAGGAAGCGTCCAAGACTTTCGTGACCTGCTCTTCTGATATACCTGCAAAAGGCTACGCGTTGTCGGTCTAGCCACTTGACTAACGTCCGTCGCTCTTCGGCTATAAATAGCCATCCCGGACCAGGTTTAAGGTAACGCTAATCTGCTATCTCACACATACTACTTAAACACAAACTTTGCTCTCAAGCAAATACTGTTCCTTACGCCGGAGAATGGTAACAAGGAGCACCCCCACCTCATCCTCCTTGTTACGAGTCACGGTGTGTTTCCTTATGCAGAAGGCAGGTTAGAGGACGACCCAACCATGCGAGAAGAAGGGATTAACCCTACTTGACGAGATTAGTGACTTAACCCCTCCGGTTAACCACTGTTTCATCAAGCAACTTTGGTTGCTTGCGTTGAATAAGTAACTTTGATTTAGAGGACAATGACTTGCATACTAATCAATACATATTTAGTGATTGGTCCAACGACTATTATTTATGACTATGGGGTATGGGGCGGGGTTGGGGCGTGGGTTGGAGAGAAATGTCAAAGTCATCACCCCGGGTGGGCTTGGGTTTGGGCGTGGCCCCATTGGCATGGGATTCAGCCCGGGCGTTAGGCGGGGCTACCCACATGACATGATGAAAGCTCATTGGCCAAGAGCACTAGCCACGCCACGCTACGCCACCCCAGCCACGCCATGACCCACCATACCCCTTTGAAATTGGCTTTTGGTCATGGGTGCCCCATACTCCACGTGTCGCACCATGCCCGCAACTCACGCCCCACCATACCCCACGGTGTATAATATGGACAGTCAATATCTTTATCTTTATCTTCTTATTCAGCAAGTCTTTAAGTATGATTATTTTATTAAATTTTACCTATAAAACTCATATTATAGGATTCTATATGAGAGCTAAAACTTAAGATAAACTATTTTAATTTATCCTAAAATTATATTACATGATATGAATCTTAAGTTAAGTCTCTTCTCTTATCAATTATTTTATATACCTAAGCAAAAAGCACATTCCTTGACATGATCATTAAAAAAATAAAAAAAATGGTTGAGCTAACTAAACTAAAGATAACTAGTTTTTTACTATCGCCACGTTGTGGCGAACGTCTTTTGTTGTTTAGTCTGTGTTTACATGTGTTTTGAAATCACTATGAGCGTGTTGCGCACGGAACCGCCGACAAAATAAAAAGAAAATACATAAAAAAAACACTAACACTATGTTCCAGAGATCCACTTAACAGGGGGAGGGGAGGGAAAATGGTGTTCCAGAGATCCACTTAACAGGGGGAGGGGAGGGAAAATGGGGTTTTTTTTGCCTGAAAATAGTCTTTCCAATTTGGAAAGACATGGAGGGGAGGGGAGGGGAGGGGAGGGAAGGGGAGGGATTTTTAACTCGGGAACGAAGTGTAAAAGATAACCAAAAGAAAATCAACCAAAAAAGTTTTATGGTAATCATGTTGTTTGTATGAAACCTGTGGTCAGATATGAGCAAATGATACTGGGTACCGTTACTGAATTTCCCGAACCGAAAGATCTTAAGTACCAATTCGGTACGACTTTTGGCTTTCCTGGTACCGGCTCGCTACCGGTTTTTACCTTCATGTACCGGTACCGTAACTGTATTTTCAGTACCAATACCGATTCGATATTGGTTGGCACTGAACTCATCCCTACCCCTAAAACTAAAAAAAGAAATCATTAAAAATTAATGAAAATCAACAAAAAAAGTTGCACGATACCGTTGTTGTTCGTACGGTACCCGTTATCAGGGATAAGCAAATGGTACCGGGTAGCAGTACCGAATTTCCCGAACCAAAAGATTTTCAAAATCAATTCGATACCCACTTTTGGCGTTTTCTATACCAGGCTGGTGTCGGTTTTAACCTTCATGTACCGATAACCGTACCGGTATTTTTGATACTAGTACCGATTGACACAAGCTTATTCAACATAAAAGTAAAAAAGATAATAAAAGTATTAAAAAATATATGTTATTAAGATAATTAAAACACTGTTCATTTACTTCAATTTTTAATATATGGATAATGAATTAATGATAACATTTAGTCATTAAGTCGATGACCATTAAAAATTAAAAAAAAAAATAGTTGAGCTAACTAAACTAAAGATAATGAATTAATGATAACATTTAGTCATTAAGTCGTATCAGATAACTCAAATAAATTTAATGAAATCTTTATTCAGGCTATGCGGTATGGGGGACGTCCCCATACCGTCCAGGACCGTCGCCGCCATCAACACCATCCCCCCCCCCCCCGGTCCACGTCCTCTCCGGCAAGCATTAGACGTTTGCGACGGGCACTAAATGCCAAAAAATTGTGGGGACCGATGTTACCGTTAAAATAAAAAAAAATTACAAGGGGAAGAGGAAGTTATCTGAGAAGAAATCGGAAGAGGAAGCAGTTAGGGTTTGCAAGTTTGGAAGAAGAAGAGACTCTCACCATCAATTAGGGTTTTAATTTGTGAAAAAGAGATGAGCCTCGCTGGGCTAGTTAGCCCAATAGTTTTTAATACAGCTAATCCATATTTTTTTATTTTAAGAAGTTTCAAAATCTTTTTTTTTATTTTTATAAATGTGTCAAACTAGTAGATTTGTTGATTGTGCATTGAGATAGGTTGGTTTTAAATATAGTTTGTTTATATCAAATTGTTAATTTATTTGTTAAATGTTAAAAAAAAGTAGAAGATTAAAAAAATAAAAAACATAAAAGTGGTGAGGTAGGATCATCTAGGACCATCCTCCATACCCTCTAGTTTTGTGGGATGAACTATCCTTGGGAGGATTATGATGTGGCGCCTACGTGGCGGATCATCCTCCAAAGGAGGACCATCACCATACCTCTGTTCTCATATAAAATCTTAATCATCATATCATATCATATCAAATAATATCGCAAAAACTTTAATATTGTTACAAAACATTTGACAAAAATATCTAAAAATAAATAAACAACACAATTTTAACAAAAAAAATCATACATAAATAATCATTATTAATTTAATCAAAAGCAACAATAATCAGCCTCACCCACTCGTTGCTATATATCCCTATCCATGCCTGTTGAACGTTTGTTTTAATTTGAAATCTTCAAAAAAAATATTTTCAATATGATAATAATCAATGACATTAACTCAAGACGACGAATTACAATCATCTGTGTTAGGGTCCAGATCAACAACACCATCACCACCGTTGATCTGATCTAAAACCAAAACTAAACCCATTGCAAACGCACCATCGAATCCCGGTTTCAACGTAACCAAAAAAACATCCTTCCCAAGCATCACATTTGTTGAAACATCCACTTTTCTTCTAATCTCCGCCTTTGTTTCCTTAGCCGAATCATATATCCTGCAGTTTCGGTGACCGAATTGCCCTTCGATTCGGTACACCTCCGTCTGATCGCCAAACAACTCCACCGTCACACTCGATCGCCCGATAAGCGACGATCTCCTCGCGCTGAATATTGCCTTCTGATTCTCATTATCTCTCCTCTCGCCTAAATAACCTTCCCACCGGTTATGTAAACTCGGCCACTGCAGAAAAAAAAAATTAGTGAGAATCTAACAAAAGAAACCTCTGGGAAAAAAATTATTCATGAAGTGATTAGGAAATTAGTGTACCTTGCGGCGCAGGGTTAGGAGACAGACGCCGTATTGATCCATGAGTATGAGCTCATGGGTGTCTGGACCGTATGAGTCCACACGGAAAACGAGGTGGCCGTTGCTATCGTAAGCCGCGAAGCCGTCTCCAGGGTAGAAGAGAGAGGTTTTCATAACCGTTAGGTGCGTTTCCGTAGCGTATACAAACCGTTCTTCAACGATAACCATATCGATATTGAGTTGTAGTGTGGCTCATATAGTTATGGAGGCCAGTACCTACAAATATATATATTATTATTTAAAAAAAGGGTTTTATAAATAAAAGACGCCCTCCCTCAAATCAAAGGTCTCGGATAGAGGGGCCAATAACACACGGTATGCACTCGGGAGAGAGTTCGGATCTCGTTGACAAACGGTCATGAGACCATTTAAATAAAAATTATGATGGTTGTTAAAGAAAATAATAATTATTTTAAAAACACCTATATAAACCAACTCATTACTTCATTTTTTTTCACACCATTTATCATCCAACCCAACCCATGATGCTATCCATAACTATCATTAGTTCTATCAATAATTACAGGCTTCACATGTTCCCACATACCAATTGTAAAACGAGTTTTGTCTCCCACTAAATCTACCAAATTAATTACTTGGATATATTTGGTCTATCTATCATCAAACACGGGCCATAAAATATGAACTTTATTTTAAAGAAATATACAAAAAACAACGCTTCACATATATAATATTAAATTATTAATAATTAAAACTAACACCGTATTCTAAGAATGGAATGACAACACCATTTGAATTTCATGTAACTTTGATAAAATTAGACAATGTCATTTGCATTTAATAAATAGTTAATAACGAAAAAAACATCTAAAAATTCAACAAATGGGTGGATACAAGGATTAGAACCTATGATATTTGGTTAGCAAAGCAACATATCAACCACATGCCAAGCACATTATTATTTATTTTTCTCATTCATCATGTATATATCTCAATACACGTATATAAATTTTCTTAGCCTTTGTATGTTTTTGGCCTTGAGCCGGCGTCCACCCGGCCCTTGCTTGGGGCCGACTATGTTTTGAACTTTAGAAAGATGATAAAATAAATTACTATTTGGGCCTCTGTGGTTTAACTAATTAAACCCCTTTAGTTCTATTTTTTTTTTTTAAATATCAGACCATGAGCTTGCATTGTATAATGGTTTTGGCTTCTAATACTAATTTTGTTACTTTATTTCTAGTTAAGTGTAATGGTATTATTGTCTTTTTACACATTAGAGGTTGTTTATGAAAGTTGCAAAGTTCAATTAATATTTTTATTTGTGTAAGTACTCAATTTTTGTATTTCATTATTTCACGATTATTATTTAACAAAATATGTTTTAAATATACAAATAAATACATATTTTCTTTAACAATTTGTTTTTTTTTAAATAATGTCATTTTTAAATATATTTGTTTTTTAACCTTTTTAAAATCATTTATCATTTTTATAGTCGTTTCTTTTTAAACCATTTGTTTTTTTAAAGGTCGTCCATTAAATTGAACAGTTCATTTTTAACCATTATTTTTAAAAACATATGTTTTTTAAACAATTCACTATTGTCACACCCCGATATTTCCACGTATTACCGGTGGGCCCGGTGGGGAGTATCGTGACGTAGTTGATATCATCATAGTCAAACAACACAAATTATAAATGCACAGCGGAAGCAAAAGATAGATTCATTTCAACTGAATAAACTGTAATATCAAGTATCACAAAATAGTTGAAACAGATCCACAGGCGGATCAAATAAAAAGGAAAACTGTTCAGCAGACTTTGACATCTAGAGCTTGCGAGACTTGATTATTGATGCCTGGAGTAGCCAGCCTATTACGTGTAGTACCTGCACTTAACCTTTTTTGGAAAATACGTCAGTTTACACTGGTAAATACAACCTAACTGACTCATTTTGAAAAGAGTTTGAAAATTGATTTGAATGCGCTTAACCTTTTTGGAAAATACGTCAGTTTATCATCCTCACGCTTTCTCTTACCTTCTTCAGAATTCTTTAGCGATCTTATCATAACCGCATCTAAGGTAAGAGACAAAGATAGATCAGCTGCTGATCTAAACGTAGCAGGTCTAGATGCCTTAACACTGGCTTTTATCTCTGGGGCCAAACCCCCAATGAAGCGAGCAATTCGCTTGGGTTCCGGTGTTATCAGATACGGAACTAGCCTAGACAGGGTATTGAAACTGGTGAGGTAAGCTTGACAATCTAGATTCTTCATTACCAATGATAAGAAATCTGACTCAATTCTTTCAACCTCATGCTGCGGGCAATAATTCTCCTTAATGAGGGCAACAAACTGATCCCATGTCAGATTGTAGAGCGGGATCTTTCCAGCAGCTTGAATGAGAGACTTCCACCATGCTAGTGCCTCTCCCTTGAACGATTGGGATACATACTTCACTACATCCCTTTCAGCACAACCGTTGATATCAACCACGGTGTCCATTTCATCTAACCAAGTCATACAGTCAATTGCCCCCTTCTCCCCAGTGAAATCCCGGGGTTTGCAGGAAACAAAGTACTTATAAGTACAGGACTTGGTACGTGGTTTATCATCAAATACTATCCTCTTGGATGGAACACTGTTTGGTTTGAGGAATGTTGATCATCATCTTTCTTTGGCTCATCTTTCTTAGAGGGCGGCTTGCTGTGAGCCTCTGAATGAGTCTTAGGCTTGGAATGTGGTGCGGATAGGGTCCTACTTCGAGTCCCGTTAGATTCATTATACTACCGCTCTACAGCTTTTGTAACAACATTGTCTATTAATGCTTGCAGTTCTGCACCCGCTATGTTAATTCGGGTATTATCATGATCCTCCCTTGGGTGACTGTTGATCTCATCCGAGTCAGCCATGTAGTTTGAACTGTTTCATAAGATATTGACAATAATTTATTTGGGAGTTTATTATGGAATTGTCTTTTATGGCAATTCGTTAACCATGGTAAACACAGACCATATTTGGTTAATTTGTTAATCATATTTGTTTAGGATTTTTATTATAACTTATCCTAATTATAAAACAATGACAGTATTATTAGTGGCACAAAAGCCTAGTCGCAAGGACATTCTAAATCATAAGCCATGATTTCAGAGAATCAAGGCATTAAGGTTTGAACATAGTTCATTACCTTTTCTTGACAGGGAGTTGTAGGCTACCACTGTTTTTAGTCTCAGAGGACGTTAATTATAGCCCGTGGGCACTTCATCCTTAAGGGATGATTATTTTAATAAGGAAAGATTGGAATAACCCAATTTAAGAATGACTTATGCGATTTTATCGAATCACATTTTGCCAAGAATGTTAACATATCTTCAGATGTTAACAAGGGTTTGAATCTTTTGATTAGGTTTTACCATCTTAGCCACGTCTGTATTGACATATAGACTAGGTTTTACCTTTAATATTCTTTTTAATATTTAACGCAGAGCAATCCTAATCTGAGATGCTAACAAGGATCTGAATCTAATTAAGGAACTACCATCTTGGCCCTGTCTTAAGATGACACACGAGCTAGGTCTTGTCCCTTTTAGACTTTGCCATTTTATTATAATGGTAGATCTTATAAAAGGAATGATATTTTAAATCTAACCGTTACATTAAAATTTAAACAAATACATGGTTGCCCTAAACGGGACTTCTAACTGAAAAGACTTGCACATGCAGGGGCTAATCATAAAATAACAAAGGAAACAAATAAAGACAAAATAAAACGAATTAGGATTAGTCCTAAGTTCTTTGTCTAGACTCGAGAGTCAAAGAATGTGCAATTGTGTAACTGAGATTAAACACAAAAGGCTAGTGTTTAATTCACTCAGTGTTGGCTCTGATACCAACCTGTCACACCCCGATATTTCCACGTATTACCGGTGGGCCCGGTGGGGAGTATCGTGACGTAGTTGATATCATCATAGTCAAACAACACAAATTATAAATGCACAGCGGAAGCAAAAGATATATTCATTTCAACTGAATAAACTGTAATATCAAGTATCACAAAATAGTTGAAACAGATCCACAGGCGGATCAAATAAAAAGGAAAACTGTTCAGCAGACTTTGACATCTAGAACTTGCGAGACTTGATTATTGATGCCTGGAGTAGCCAGCCTATTACGTGTAGTACCTGCACTTAACCTTTTTGGAAAATACGTCAGTTTACACTGGTAAATACAACCTAACTGACTCATTTTGAAAAGAGTTTGAAAATTGATTCGAATGCGCTTCGGCAAATATATCTTTATAACTTGGGACAATTATTTGTATATAATCTTGTATACAGTTTTACTTATTTGTCGTCCATCAGGGCCGGTTTGTAGGGCCGGACTAGATTAACTGACACGCCACAGGTATAATGCCCACAAGGATTATTTCCTCTAAGTGGATTACCAGTTTTTTTTTTACATAATGCATCTGTCAGATGTACGCCTACACCCCGTGCTTAGGTCGTGGCCATTTCTTTGAATGATGCCAAGGATATCCGGGACATGGTCATTTAACCCCCAAAGGCCATACACCAAATAATACATATTAAACAGGTTATGTAAGTACATCAATCACAATACGATTTAAATGACTACATACCCGACCAAGCGATATTATTATAATACCGTATCCCAAGCCCGTATAGGTAAAATAAGTTAAGAGTATTTACCTGAACAAAGTATAAATCAAATACAGCAAGTGCACGTAGCTTTTATGTGACAACCGGTAATTTACGGCTCTTAAGTACGTGATTAACAGGTGATTAACGCAATAATAAATAGTGATTACAGCGCAAATTAACTTAATTAGGCCCTTGAAGTGCCCAGGAACGTTTATTCGACTCTACAGTACGCATATGAAGATTCGCGTGGAATCTGCGGAACATCAAATGACAACGGACTAATACCGAACAAAATACTGACAACACCGACAAATATGGATGTTACACTGTCACACCCCGATTTTCCACGTGTCACCGGTGGGCCCGGTGGGGGAGTATCGTGACGTGGTTGGCAACATCATGGTCAAACAACACAATATAATAATGCACAGCGGAAGCAAAAGATAAATATATTACATTCCGAATATAAGTAATGTCAAAGTATTACAACGGAAGGTAAGGGATCCACAGGCGGATCAATAAAAGAAAAAACTGTTCAACAGACTTTAGGCATCTAGAACTTGCAAGATTCCCTAGTGACGCCCTGAGCTCCCAGCCAATTACGCATAGTACCTGTCACTTAACCTTTTGGAAAATACGTCAGTTTACACTGGTAAATACAATTAACTGACTCATTTTGGAAAAAGATTTTGAAAAGTGATTCGAGTGCAAACGGCACAAAATATCTTGACACATAGATTAAAATGCACAGAGGCAAAATTAATCTTTTATACTTGGGACAATTTTATTAATAAAAATCTTGTATCCGATTTACATGGTTGTCCAACATTTAGGGCCGGTGATTATACAATACAAGCCGGACAAGATTAATCGACACACCACAAATATAATCTCACAAGAAGTTACCCTTACGAGTGAGTATACGTTATACATATGCAACAGGAGGTGTTTTGCCTACACCTTGTGCTTACGTCGTGGCCATTCACTTTTTTAAAATGAGCCAAGGATATCCAGGACACGGTCATTAACCCCCAATGTTATTTGTTATCAATCAATACAGATTAAAACGGGATTATGCAATTTAATCATCTCCGATTAAAAGGTTTCTACACCCGACCAAGCGGTATTTTTATAATACCGTATCCCAAGCCCGTATAAGGGAAAATAAGTTAAAAGTATTTACCTGAGCTAGCAATGCAATTTACACTCAGCCGTATATCTTAATCAGCAAGCACAAGTACTTCTACTGGGGCTCTTAATCTGGAACGAAGGTTTTATTAAATTCCTAACGGGTCTTATTTAAGTCGTAACTTAGACCGGTTAGTTTTTAAGGAAAGGTTTACGGTTCAAAACGCATGATTAAGCGAAGACCGGAATAGAATGTGATTTAGACCCAACAAGTCTGAAGACTTGTATAATATGGGTAAACCAAACACATTCTGGATCTTGAGATTAAACCGGTAAGGTTTGACCCGTTTCGGCTAATTTATGTAAACTTGTTACATAAACTAGACCGAACGCGTAATAAGCATAACGGGTATCCGTAAGAGCCATATACAGGTTTCCTAAATTAATTGTGCCTCAAATATGTTGTGACATCATTAAGATGTCTTTCATTATGCCCGGAATGAATTTAAACACAAACTATGCCCCGTAGGGGTAGTTTGGTCATCTTATAGGTTGTAAAAGAGTTTAACTGTTTAACTGAGTTACAGGTCTGATGTAAACAGTAAACATACTCAATTTGATGAGTTATAACAGTAGGCTAAAGCATATATGTGAAATTTATCATCTTTAACCAAACTATGCCCCGTAGGGGTATTTTGGTAATTTCACATAAGCCGAAAAGCTTGAAAACGAAGTCTGAGTTAATCAACCTTTGCTTACTGTTAAAATATCATAATTTGCCTCATATATCAGTAGGTATCAACCCGGGTATGTCCAATATGATTCTAAGACATACTATGCGTTAAAAACGCTAATTATGGCGATTAGAGGCCATTTCCGGGTTCGATACTTAACTCTGATATTTTTATATTTCCAGAAGGCTTAAAATAATTTATTAATCATATGTGATCAGTAGCAAAAGGTTTGGAGTTGTTTAGATAAGTAAAACTCATTTTATGGCCCGTAAGGGCAAAACCGACAATTACCAGATTAAGCCTACGACTACTAGTTATGCTCAGCCTAAAATTAATTAAAAATCTTTAAAAATCCCAAAATAATATATTATATCAGTGGGTATTAAGTTTGATACCAAAAAGTAGGCTTAACTAGGCTATACGCTAATTACGCCGTTTTATTAACATAAAGCTTTAATTTTGCGATATTGAGCATACTCTTAATCTATAAGTCAAACTGATGTCAAACTTTGCATACAAGTTTATATATCAGTAATTAAGGTTTCTACACTTTTACATTTTCATAATTCTCGTTTTAAGGTAATAAGGGCATAACGGTCAACATATGAGCAATTAACGGAAATATGCATATTAATTGGATATCTAGTGAACCAAGGTGTGTAATCACAGAGGGTTGTTCTAACAAGTAACCTAATCCAATTTAAGCTCTGAGGCATTTCTAAAACATACCTAAACGGGTCAGAACTGAAATTGTTGGCTTCTTTGTTATCAAGTCAACACATTTTCTTGAAAATTCCTTTCTTTTTCAAGTTACATACATGGTATTTCGTTGTGACCATGCCTAAAGTTTTCTTGAGAATACATGTATTTATTGTCGGCTTGCGCCGAAATCAAATTCAATTGTTTGAACTAAGTTCATTACACATATTCAATTCAAGACATCATATGATGTATTGGAAACATCATATTCAAATTCGTTTTAACAAGCGTTTCATTGTTCTGAGTCGTAGTAGATTTGTTTGGTCTACGACTCCATTAAGTCGTTTGTTGATTTCGACACCTTGTGGTGTCAGTACATACTTGTAGCTTGGGCTAATCATGATTGAGCGTTTTATGCAAAACACAAGTGATACTTGTTCGATCACCGCTATATTTGAATTGTTTCATTCACTACGACACCTTGTGGCATCGGTAGAACTTGCAGCTTGCGCTGATTACGATCGAGTGTTCCATGCAAACTATTACATTTGAGCTTGTTGAAATTTAAATTCATTCATTGGATGCAATCATTTCTAGAATTCATTTGCATATTGTGACACGTCCTTGAATTCACATCATTCGAATAAGTATTGATTCGACTTCATGATCGTTCACTTTGGTACTAATCGTATTTTCTACGCATAACGTAACTCTAAGGAGTTAACGTAGTCTAAATTTCGAGGACGAAATTTTATTAACAGGGGGAGAATGTGACAACCGGTAATTTACGGCTCTTAAGTACGTGATTAACAGGTGATTAACGCAATAATAAATAGTGATTACAGCGCAAATTAACTTAATTAGGCCCTTGAAGTGCCCAGGAACGTTTATTCGACTCTACAGTACGCATATGAAGATTCGCGTGGAATCTGCGGAACATCAAATGACAACGGACTAATACCGAACAAAATACTGACAACACCGACAAATATGGATGTTACACGAATATTTTTATGCCTATGGAGTTTGGGTTGCGATATCGGGTCTCGTAGGAATTACGGGCCACTTACACATGAGATGGGCTTGTGTGCCCTGGGCCCAAGCCCAAAACCCACAAGTCTAAACCTACACCTAATATATTAGAATCCATATAAGATTTACAAAATCCTATTAGGATCTCTAAAATCTACTCAAAATCTTTATGAATCTCTCCAAAATCTTATGAAAATCTCTATAAGTTTTGTAGAATCTTATCAAATCTCTACAAATCTAGACCAAATCTTTACAAAATATTACAAAATCTTAGAAGATTTATATAAAATCTCCACAAAATCCAAACAAAAGATTTGTATCTTACACCCACAGGATCTCTATAAAAACCTATACCCTCTCCACCATTATCACACAACACAAAGCCAGACACCTTCCAGACTTTATCCTCTCCTTCTCGGTTATAATTTGCAAACACATAGGAGTTTTACTTTTTTTTCTCCAAAGCACATATGAAGAACAATAATAATCTCATCAACCACATAAACCCAGCCCCATCCTCAACTCCCGTCGCTCTGATCGGCGACCGGCGAACAGGTGGAGCCGGCGCCGCCGGTAAGCCGACTCCCTCACCACTCCGGTACACCCCAACACCCCCCCCTTCTCCTTCGTGAACCGGAGACACACCACCCCTGTGTTTCCGTGGTTCTCCGGTGATCGGAGATACTACGACCGACCACCACCAGCTGGTGGTGGCCCGGTGACGAGGCAGATAGAGGCAGAGAGAGAGAACGACGTGGTGACGGAAGTGTTTCTCCGGTGGGGTTGATGACGAGATGACAACGAGAAGATGTTCCGGTTCGGGTGGCGGTTACGGGGTTCTCGCCGGCGACGGCGACTGACGGCGGTCAGTCGGGTGGGAGACAACATCAGCGGCAGAACCGCTTTCCGACAGCCGGTGGCGGCGGCAATGCGACGACACAGACGATGGTAAGGGTTTGATTCGAGCCACGACCTGATTCAAGTTGTTTTTGTTTCGTGTTCGGGTCTGGTCCGGTTTGTTTTAGTTTGTTCAACAGGAGGCAACAATGACAGTAATCGGTTGGTGTTGGACCAGATTTGGGTTCGGGTTTCATGAAGCGAGTCAACAAACGGGTCTCGATATTCGGGTCAGATTTTGAAGCGGTTTGAGTCAACTCAGCTAGTTAACTCAGTTGACTCGGTCAACTGGTCAACGCGATTTGGTGTTCGGGTCAACTCAGTCAATGGTTCGGTGTTCGACGCGAAGACTTGGTAAAAATTAACGTCACGTTTATTTTATTTTTATATTATTACTCACGTGACAAACGAGCTCGAACCAGTGTAATTATAGTTTACATTGATATATTTGACAAAATTATATAATTTGATTGAATCTTGAAAATATAACGACAACTTGGTTGTCCGGGGCGTCCAAAAACAGAGGAAACTCTGCCTGTTTTTCGAAAAAACCCGAAAACAAAAAGTGTTTTTTTATTATAAAACAAACATTCGATTTCAATAGATCTTTTAGAAAAACAAATACAAATGTATAGTTTCTGTCGACGACACTTTTACAAAAACGACGATTCGGATACTATTTCCGACAATAAAGATAATTGTTCTAAACTTTGAGATTTCGACAACTATTTCATAAAGATAAATATAGTTTATACATTAAACATAACGAATTCTTTTATAAAATAAATATAGTATATATTTATTTTAAACACGCAACGACTCGATGAATCCTTTTGTAAAATAAATATAAACTTTTATATTTATTTCAAACGCCTAAACGGCTCATGATATATAAAACGAGTTTATTATAAATTCTTTTCATGAAACATTCGTTACATACACATACGGCTTCTCGAGACGGCTAACGCGATTACAACAATATATATTTTTATAAATATTTGTGTACTCTAAAATCTTCGAAAACTAAGTGTATATAGACTTAGTAAGTTATCGTGTCAATAAACGAAACTTAGCAAATATAACTACATCGTTTTCATTAAGATAACAACGTACCAACGAATCGTTCGATTAACGATTCGGTAGAGCTCGGTGACACGTAGATTAGTTACCGCTTTTATTTAGAAACTTATAAGATATTCCATGTTAGGAATATTGTAGAATGCACGCTAGCGAGTCTCGTCTTGGAAACGACATCACAAAGTCGTATATAGCTAGCTTTGCACAGGAATATTCAGGTGAGTTTATAACCCCACCTTTTTACGATTTTACATTTTTCTAAATGTTTTCGGGGTGGAAAGACATGCACTTTTTGCAAAGCATACAAGAATTACATATTTATAAACCATTTTACAAGCAAGATTTATCTGACACAAATGGTTTACGAAAAACTTATGTTTTATACCGGTTTTTCAAACAAGCGTTTACACACGAATTCTAGTTTCCTAAACTACGAGAAAATACAAATACAAGAGTATACAAATGATGCGTGCGAAGTGTCGTATATTTTAGGTGTATATTTTAAGCCCTTTTTAACACTTATTTTAGCCAAGTTTTAAATTTATAAAACACGATATTTCACTAACACTAAACACACATATGGGCAAGTGCACCCATCGTTGAGTGTAGTATAGCGTTGGTAAGATACCGAGGTCATCCAAGGACACAAGAGCTTTTAATACCGGTTTATCCTCAACGTCTAACCAAAATAAAAGTTTAGAAAAATGTTTTAAACTAAGAAAAATAAAAACTAACTAAAATGCTGAAAATAAAAATAAAATAAAAACAGATAGACAAGATGAATCACTTGGTTCCGACTCGTATCTAGTATAACCTTTGATTATTTCCGCACTTTTGCACATAATTAAGAGATTATCTTAGTTATTGTAGTAGGCCCCTCTTTTGAAGGTGACGTTACCCTCACCCCAGTAGTTTGAGTCAGCAGGGATACAATCCTAAAGGGGTGGATTATTGGAAGATAATGAATTAAGTTATTAATGCAGTATTGTGGTAGGCCCCGCTTTTGGCGGTGACGTTACCCTCGACTAAGTAGTCTGAGTCAGCAGGGATACAGTCCTAAATAGCCGGGTTATAGTATTAATAGTAGTTAACTTATGAGGGGATCAAAGAGTTTGGACCCCCGCCATCCAATACCGTGAAGTATTGAAGGAGGTCCTACTAAATTTGACCCAGGTCCATTGCAGGACCTCTAAACGCTGAACAATGGCAAGACCTTTACCAAACCGTTCCCTTAACCCCCTACCAGGTAGCCAACATACCTCCATATAGACCGTGGAGATATGAATGGTGAAAATCCTTTATTTTATATAGACAGTAAAATAATGCCAAGACACCACGGACAAACGATAAGGAAAGATCACCTTCAACATAAGTAACTAGTTATTAAAGTCATTAATACAAAACCAAATAAAAAGTGCAAAAGATTAGAAATAAAAAGTATTATACTAGACACTTTAGGCAAACATGGCCTTGATTGTCAAGAACTCTTACGATCAATCTTGGATCCCGAGACGACTCACACACTCTATGATGGACAATGGATGATGGTGGTGGATGATGGTGTTGTGATGGTGGTGGGTGGTGGATGAAGTGTGAGAGAGGTGGTGTGCCAAGGGATGAGATGAAATGAATCCAAGCACTCCTATTTATAGGCTGAACAGAGAGCTGGACACGGCCCCGTGTCCGCTGGACACGGCCCCGTGCCCGTCTGACACTCTCTCTCCTCATTAATTGTAATTCGCAATTACAATAAATGCGCCTGCTGTACTTTCGACACGCCCCCGTGTCCGCTGAGCACGGCCCGTGGTGGGCAATAGAAGCTTCTATAGGTTTGTCTTTTCTGCTGCTTCTTGGGCACGGCCCCGTGCTGGCTGAGCACGGGGCGTGTTCAGCCTTCTGTTTTCTCTATTTTGCTTTGGAAGGTGCCGTTGAGGGTTCGGGCAATCCACTAATGTTCCTTTTCTTGTATTTATGTTGGATTTAGCTGTCTTTTTGCTTCTTTTGCGTTTTTGAGCTCATTTAATCCTGAAAATACAAAAGGAAGACAAAAACACTCTTTTTCCAATATTAGTACTAAAAAAGGGTTAGTTTTATGCCTCATTTGATGTAATTTATATGTTGCATTTTACACGCATCAAATACCCCCACACTTGAACTTTTGCTTGTCCTCAAGCAAAACTCTTTAATATTTGGCTTACACTCCCAAATGGAATAGGTAGAAGAGAAGGTTTTGGGCTTGTCATAGAGTGTCGGGATTTCCAAGATCTTTTTGGGGTTTTATTTTTATTTATTTACACTCCTATTCGTAATGATTTATTTAGAACTGTTCATAAAAGAAATTACTTAATTGGGCATAACATATTTTTTAAAATTCTATTTATATACAAGTTCACATACCTCGCGGGGAAATCACTCACACTCGGCCGAAGGTGTATTTTTAGTGAATCACTCGAGAGCGGTCCTGGAACTTATTCCTACCATAGGCTTGCCAAAAAATCAATCCTCCTCCTTTTTAACTTTTATACCTTTGTAGATATCAAGAGGACTTTGTGGGTTAGGGGTTGGCTAGGGTTAAAGGTAGGTGATTGGGTTAGTGGTTAGTAAAAAAAAAAAAGGGCAAAAAGCGTAACAAGTGTCGGTTTTCGTATATTTTTTTTTTTCAACTTTTTATTTTTAATGAAGCTTTTATTCAAACAAAGTTATTTTTGCTTACTTTGTTTGTTTATTTTCTTTTTGCTTCATAAATTTTTTTTTTTTTTTTTTTTTACGAAGAACCGAACTTGTTACTAAAATAAAGGGTAAAAAAAAAATGAAAAAGGTTTTGGTGGGTGAAAGGGTTTTTGTTTTGGGTGATGAAACGAAAAGGTTTAGGCTCAAAGGGGCTAACTAGGGGGATTTTTGGGTATGTGGTAAAAGAAAAAGAAAAATAATGGTGTAGAAAAAAAATGTTAGTCCTAATGCCTCCATCATTTACTTACTCGGGTTTAAGTTGATAAGGACCGGGAATGTATTGTTATGGCAAGTTCTAGAGTCGTAAGAACCAAGCGTCTATTCACACAAGAAACGAAAAATGAGCATTTAGTCAAATGATATGGAATTGTGTGCTCAATAAAGGCTCAAAAACTCACTTTTGTGGGAATGGGTTTTTATGTGATCAAGTATATATAATCAAATTTTAAATAAGTTTGTCATGCCTTTTCATAATTTTCTTATGTTGGTTCTTTTTATCACTACGCTATCGGTTGTAAATTTGTAAAAATATAACCTTTTTGAGAGCTTGAATTTCCCGAGTTAAACCTAGACAAGTAAAAAAAATGAAATTTTTGAAAAAAATTTGGGGTGATTAGCGGTTCCAATAGAGTTTTGTGTAAGGCTTGTATTTAGGACTTGCAAAATTCAAGGTTTTAGCATCCCCCCCACACTTAAATTACACATTGTCCTCAATGTGTCCCAAAAA
The DNA here is from genome assembly GCA_030545235.1 of Helianthus tuberosus. NCBI lineage: Eukaryota > Viridiplantae > Streptophyta > Magnoliopsida > Asterales > Asteraceae > Helianthus > Helianthus tuberosus. Next base: position 209,772,381 of record CM060441.1, on the reverse strand, counting down.
TAAATTTTTAGGTTGATTAGATGTGTAAAATAGCGTTTAAAAAGCAAAAATTTGTGTTACTGGGCACTGAACACGGCCCCGTGTTATCCGGGCACGGCCCCGTGTTCAAGTGCCAGTAACAAAATTGAAATAAGAGAAACAGAAGTCTGGACACGGGGGCGTGTTGGGTGAACACGGCCCGTGTCCAGTTACCTGTACTGGGCGTTTTCTGCAGGTGGTTCGACACGGGGCCGTGTTGGTTGGGCACGGCCCGTGTTGAACCTTCTGAAAGGGAGAAAATTGTCGGGTTGCCTCGTTCTTGTGCATGGGATCATTTTTCTCGTTCCCCTTTTCATCCTTTACCACCATGAGTGTGTTTTATTCATTACAAACCATCCAAACATTAAAACCATCATTTCATTTCATCATAGAGAGAACTTACATAATCCTAAATTAAACTAAAATTAAAACTTAACTAGATAGGTCAGCAAGTACACGAGGTTATCATAAGGAGTTCTACTAATTTAGGAAAATTTCGAGAATAATTTCCCGATAGAGTAGGACTTTTAGCTGAACGAGTTCCTTCCTAAACTTTGTTTAAAGCCATTCTTCGATCTCCCTAGGGAGGAAGAATGCGGCTTCGTTTTCTTCTGCTGTTGGTGGTTGAGGGGGAACATTCACCGGGACTCCTTGCACCACTCTTCGAGGAAGCTCTTGGTGCATGGCGTACCATTCAGCTGGAATGACAACTTCGGGCACCATGTTCCACGCCCTTTGGGTTATTATGGGTACCAAAGGCGGGGAGGCGAGAAGGTTCAACCTCTGGTGCAAGAGGTTTACTTCATGGAGACAACCCTCCAGCCCCACAGTAAGATGGTTGATACGGTCGACCAATGCTTCTTCCACTCCCGTCATTTCATCAATAGCCTCCCTTAGAGCGTAAACATAGTTTACAAGAGAGTCTTCTGCTGTTGAAGATCTCCTCCCTTGTCGGTTATTCCTTGAAGATGATCCGCTTGTTCTGCTTGCCATTTTCTGCGAAGAAAACCGAAGAAAACTAAATTTTTACAAAACAGAGCCCCTGGACACGTCCCCGTGCTCGTTGAGCACGGCCCCGTGTCCATTTGTCTGCAGGATTTTTGGCTAAAGACTCTTGGAGTTTTAAATTATTCTTATGATTTTTATCTGGGTTTTAAGCTCGGATAATTTAAAGTAAAGTTATTCAACTAACTTTAGCCCAGAATCTTTAGCAAATAATCTTACAAACTTCACATAGAGGATTGGAATCAAAGGATTTCCAAGCTTCCATGGAGGAACTTTTGAAAATTTTTGAAAGAGGAGGAAATGAATAAAAGTGGAAAGGACAAGAGGGTCCCTTGGAACCTTCTTTTGACACTTACCTAGGATGGTATGAGTGAAAATTCCAGAGATCTCTGTCAATTGAAGTGGTCAAAATGAGCAGGAATCAGGCTGCATTTAAAGAAAACGACAGCGCCCTGGGCACGGCCCCGTGTTGACTGGACACGGCCCCGTGTTCAGAGAAAATCCTGACACATTTTGTCCATATTCTGACCAAATCAGCAGAGAATCTTTTTAGTGAGCACGGGGGCGTGTTGACCTGGACACGGCCCCGTGTCTGGAGGCTGCTTTATGGAGTTTTGCTAATTCAAGGATCTCCCCGATATCGGGTGGTTCCTTACTGGTTGGAACAACCCCAAAGTGCCTAATATACCTTAATTGTCCTAGACTAAGGCGAGAACGCAAGAGGTTGTCGGTGAGGGTAATTCCTATTTTCATTCTAGGTGGACAAGTCCAACCCTTTTCCGGGCTCTTGTTAAAGAAGGTATATGCCGAATCGCTCAGGTCTATGTATGCACCGAACGAAGTCGATGGAGAGTCCTTCACGGCACAATCGACACAGGGACGACTATCGTCCAAGTCTTTGCTAGGTACGAAGGTATTTTCGGGAGCAACGAGGTTGTCGGAATGCGGTTCCAACATTTCTTCATGGGTATCGTCTTGGGGCGGATTAATAAAATCCTTCCTAAGCTCTTCTATCCATTTCAGAATTAGCTCTTCTAGTTGAAATAATTCGCTAAGGAACATTTCCCCTAGAATATCTGGCTGGGCGCATTCGAGGGAGAAATAGTGCTTATTTTTACTTTCGCCCCTCTTAAGGTTGTGAGAAGATCGCGGGTCCATGTAGTGGGGCCTATAATTTAGGAAGTAGCATTTTACTTCTTCATGTTCGCCACCACATAATTGACACCACGTACCATAAGAGTGCCGAAAGTAAAAATAATTACTATCACTCATGTTTATGTCAGAAATTACCAACCGTCGGGATCTAACGGTTCTGTTTTCAGTAACTGAAACTTGGGCACGGGGGCGTGTTGAGTGGACACGGCCCCGTGTTCAGCTTACTGTCTGATGTAAAACAGGATTGCCAGTTCCAATGATTGAGCATGTGGGCGTATTCAGCGGGCACGGCCCGTGCTGAGCTCTGCAGAAGCTGAAAAAACTAAGAAAATCCTAAAAAAAAAAAATAAATAAATAAAAGATGATTAGGCCGTTGATTCCTAACTTTCTTAAAATCCTTGTGTCCCCGGCAGCGGCGCCAAAAACTTGATGCGTGCGAAGTGTCGTATATTTTAGGTGTATATTTTAAGCCCTTTTTAACACTTATTTTAGCCAAGTTTTAAATTTATAAAACACGATATTTCACTAACACTAAACACACATATGGGCAAGTGCACCCATCGTTGAGTGTAGTATAGCGTTGGTAAGATACCGAGGTCGTCCAAGGACACAAGAGCTTTTAATACCGGTTTATCCTCAACGTCTAACCAAAATAAAAGTTTAGAAAAATGTTTTAAACTAAGAAAAATAAAAACTAACTAAAATGCTGAAAATAAAAATAAAATAAAAACAGATAGACAAGATGAATCACTTGGTTCCGACTCGTATCTAGTATAACCTTTGATTATTTCCGCACTTTTGCACATAATTAAGAGATTATCTTAGTTATTGTAGTAGGCCCCTCTTTTGAAGGTGACGTTACCCTCACCCCAGTAGTTTGAGTCAGCAGGGATACAATCCTAAAGGGGTGGATTATTGGAAGATAATGAATTAAGTTATTAATGCAGTATTGTGGTAGGCCCCGCTTTTGGCGGTGACGTTACCCTCGACTAAGTAGTCTGAGTCAGCAGGGATACAGTCCTAAATAGCCGGGTTATAGTATTAATAGTAGTTAACTTATGAGGGGATCAAAGAGTTTGGACCCCCGCCATCCAATACCGTGAAGTATTGAAGGAGGTCCTACTAAATTTGACCCAGGTCCATTGCAGGACCTCTAAACGCTGAACAATGGCAAGACCTTTACCAAACCGTTCCCTTAACCCCCTACCAGGTAGCCAACATACCTCCATATAGACCGTGGAGATATGAATGGTGAAAATCCTTTATTTTATATAGACAGTAAAATAATGCCAAGACACCACGGACAAACGATAAGGAAAGATCACCTTCAACATAAGTAACTAGTTATTAAAGTCATTAATACAAAACCAAATAAAAAGTGCAAAAGATTAGAAATAAAAAGTATTATACTAGACACTTTGTCTTCACCAAGTGATGTAAGAGACTTAGGCAAACATGGCCTTGATTGTCAAGAACTCTTACGATCAATCTTGGATCCCGAGACGACTCACACACTCTATGATGGACAATGGATGATGGTGGTGGATGATGGTGTTGTGATGGTGGTGGGTGGTGGATGAAGTGTGAGAGAGGTGGTGTGCCAAGGGATGAGATGAAATGAATCCAAGCACTCCTATTTATAGGCTGAACAGAGAGCTGGACACGGCCCCGTGTCCGCTGGACACGGCCCCGTGTCCGCTGGACACGGCCCCGTGCCCGTCTGACACTCTCTCTCCTCATTAATTGTAATTCGCAATTACAATAAATGCGCCTGCTGTACTTTCGACACGCCCCCGTGTCCGCTGAGCACGGCCCGTGGTGGGCAATAGAAGCTTCTATAGGTTTGTCTTTTCTGCTGCTTCTTGGGCACGGCCCCGTGCTGGCTGAGCACGGGGCGTGTTCAGCCTTCTGTTTTCTCTATTTTGCTTTGGAAGGTGCCGTTGAGGGTTCGGGCAATCCACTAATGTTCCTTTTCTTGTATTTATGTTGGATTTAGCTGTCTTTTTGCTTCTTTTGCGTTTTTGAGCTCATTTAATCCTGAAAATACAAAAGGAAGACAAAAACACTCTTTTTCCAATATTAGTACTAAAAAAGGGTTAGTTTTATGCCTCATTTGATGTAATTTATATGTTGCATTTTACACGCATCAAATACCCCCACACTTGAACTTTTGCTTGTCCTCAAGCAAAACTCTTTAATATTTGGCTTACACTCCCAAATGGAATAGGTAGAAGAGAAGGTTTTGGGCTTGTCATAGAGTGTTGGGATTTCCAAGATCTTTTTGGGGTTTTATTTTTATTTATTTACACTCCTATTCGTAATGATTTATTTAGAACTGTTCATAAAAGAAATTACTTAATTGGGCATAACATATTTTTTAAAATTCTATTTATATACAAGTTCACATACCTCGCGGGGAAATCACTCACACTCGGCCGAAGGTGTATTTTTAGTGAATCACTCGAGAGCGGTCCTGGAACTTATTCCTACCATAGGCTTGCCAAAAAATCAATCCTCCTCCTTTTTAACTTTTATACCTTTGTAGATATCAAGAGGACTTTGTGGGTTAGGGGTTGGCTAGGGTTAAAGGTAGGTGATTGGGTTAGTGGTTAGTAAAAAAAAAAAAAGGGGCAAAAAGCGTAACAAGTGTCGGTTTTCGTATATTTTTTTTTTCAACTTTTTATTTTTAATGAAGCTTTTATTCAAACAAAGTTATTTTTGCTTACTTTGTTTGTTTATTTTCTTTTTGCTTCATAAATATTTTTTTTTTTTTTTTTACGAAGAACCGAACTTGTTACTAAAATAAAGGGTAAAAAAAAAAATGAAAAAGGTTTTGGTGGGTGAAAGGGTTTTTGTTTTGGGTGATGAAACGAAAAGGTTTAGGCTCAAAGGGGCTAACTAGGGGGATTTTTGGGTAGGTGGTAAAAGAAAAAGAAAAATAATGGTGTAGAAAAAAAATGTTAGTCCTAATGCCTCCATCATTTACTTACTCGGGTTTAAGTTGATAAGGACCGGGAATGTATTGTTATGGCAAGTTCTAGAGTCGTAAGAACCAAGCGTCTATTCACACAAGAAACGAAAAATGAGCATTTAGTCAAATGATATGGAATTGTGTGCTCAATAAAGGCTCAAAAACTCACTTTTGTGGGAATGGGTTTTTATGTGATCAAGTATATATAATCAAATTTTAAATAAGTTTGTCATGCCTTTTCATAATTTTCTTATGTTGGTTCTTTTTATCACTACGCTATCGGTTGTAAATTTGTAAAAATATAACCTTTTTGAGAGCTTGAATTTCCCGAGTTAAACCTAGACAAGTAAAAAAAATGAAATTTTTGAAAAAAATTTGGGGTGATTAGCGGTTCCAATAGAGTTTTGTGTAAGGCTTGTATTTAGGACTTGCAAAATTCAAGGTTTTAGCATCCCCCCCACACTTAAATTACACATTGTCCTCAATGTGTCCCAAAAATAAATTTTTAGGTTGATTAGATGTGTAAAATAGCGTTTAAAAAGCAAAAATTTGTGTTACTGGGCACTGAACACGGCCCCGTGTTATCCGGGCACGGCCCCGTGTTCAAGTGCCAGTAACAAAATTGAAATAAGAGAAACAGAAGTCTGGACACGGGGGCGTGTTGGGTGAACACGGCCCGTGTCCAGTTACCTGTACTGGGCGTTTTCTGCAGGTGGTTCGACACGGGGCCGTGTTGGTTGGGCACGGCCCGTGTTGAACCTTCTGAAAGGGAGAAAATTGTCGGGTTGCCTCGTTCTTGTGCATGGGATCATTTTTCTCGTTCCCCTTTTCATCCTTTACCACCATGAGTGTGTTTTATTCATTACAAACCATCCAAACATTAAAACCATCATTTCATTTCATCATAGAGAGAACTTACATAATCCTAAATTAAACTAAAATTAAAACTTAACTAGATAGGTCAGCAAGTACACGAGGTTATCATAAGGAGTTCTACTAATTTAGGAAAATTTCGAGAATAATTTCCCGATAGAGTAGGACTTTTAGCTGAACGAGTTCCTTCCTAAACTTTGTTGAAAGCCATTCTTCGATCTCCCTAGGGAGGAAGAATGCGGCTTCGTTTTCTTCTGCTGTTGGTGGTTGAGGGGGAACATTCACCGGGACTCCTTGCACCACTCTTCGAGGAAGCTCTTGGTGCATGGCGTACCATTCAGCTGGAATGACAACTTCGGGCACCATGTTCCACGCCCTTTGGGTTATTATGGGTACCAAAGGCGGGGAGGCGAGAAGGTTCAACCTCTGGTGCAAGAGGTTTACTTCATGGAGACAACCCTCCAGCCCCACAGTAAGATGGTTGATACGGTCGACCAATGCTTCTTCCACTCCCGTCATTTCATCAATAGCCTCCCTTAGAGCGTAAACATAGTTTACAAGAGAGTCTTCTGCTGTTGAAGATCTCCTCCCTTGTCGGTTATTCCTTGAAGATGATCCGCTTGTTCTGCTTGCCATTTTCTGCGAAGAAAACCGAAGAAAACTAAATTTTTACAAAACAGAGCCCCTGGACACGTCCCCGTGCTCGTTGAGCACGGCCCCGTGTCCATTTGTCTGCAGGATTTTTGGCTAAAGACTCTTGGAGTTTTAAATTATTCTTATGATTTTTATCTGGGTTTTAAGCTCGGATAATTTAAAGTAAAGTTATTCAACTAACTTTAGCCCAGAATCTTTAGCAAATAATCTTACAAACTTCACATAGAGGATTGGAATCAAAGGATTTCCAAGCTTCCATGGAGGAACTTTTGAAAATTTTTGAAAGAGGAGGAAATGAATAAAAGTGGAAAGGACAAGAGGGTCCCTTGGAACCTTCTTTTGACACTTACCTAGGATGGTATGAGTGAAAATTCCAGAGATCTCTGTCAATTGAAGTGGTCAAAATGAGCAGGAATCAGGCTGCATTTAAAGAAAACGACAGCGCCCTGGGCACGGCCCCGTGTTGACTGGACACGGCCCCGTGTTCAGAGAAAATCCTGACACATTTTGTCCATATTCTGACCAAATCAGCAGAGAATCTTTTTAGTGAGCACGGGGGCGTGTTGACCTGGACACGGCCCCGTGTCTGGAGGCTGCTTTATGGAGTTTTGCTAATTCAAGGATCTCCCCGATATCGGGTGGTTCCTTACTGGTTGGAACAACCCCAAAGTGCCTAATATACCTTAATTGTCCTAGACTAAGGCGAGAACGCAAGAGGTTGTCGGTGAGGGTAATTCCTATTTTCATTCTAGGTGGACAAGTCCAACCCTTTTCCGGGCTCTTGTTAAAGAAGGTATATGCCGAATCGCTCAGGTCTATATATGCACCGAACGAAGTCGATGGAGAGTCCTTCACGGCACAATCGACACAGGGACGACTATCGTCCAAGTCTTTGCTAGGTACGAAGGTATTTTCGGGAGCAACGAGGTTGTCGGAATGCGGTTCCAACATTTCTTCATGGGTATCGTCTTGGGGCGGATTAATAAAATCCTTCCTAAGCTCTTCTATCCATTTCAGAATTAGCTCTTCTAGTTGAAATAATTCGCTAAGGAACATTTCCCCTAGAATATCTGGCTGGGCGCATTCGAGGGAGAAATAGTGCTTATTTTTACTTTCGCCCCTCTTAAGGTTGTGAGAAGATCGCGGGTCCATGTAGTGGGGCCTATAATTTAGGAAGTAGCATTTTACTTCTTCATGTTCGCCACCACATAATTGACACCACGTACCATAAGAGTGCCGAAAGTAAAAATAATTACTATCACTCATGTTTATGTCAGAAATTACCAACCGTCGGGATCTAACGGTTCTGTTTTCAGTAACTGAAACTTGGGCACGGGGGCGTGTTGAGTGGACACGGCCCCGTGTTCAGCTTACTGTCTGATGTAAAACAGGATTGCCAGTTCCAATGATTGAGCATGTGGGCGTGTTCAGCGGGCACGGCCCGTGCTGAGCTCTGCAGAAGCTGAAAAAACTAAGAAAATCCTAAAAAAAAAAATAAATAAATAAAAGATGATTAGGCCGTTGATTCCTAACTTTCTTAAAATCCTTGTGTCCCCGGCAGCGGCGCCAAAAACTTGATGCGTGCGAAGTGTCGTATATTTTAGGTGTATATTTTAAGCCCTTTTTAACACTTATTTTAGCCAAGTTTTAAATTTATAAAACACGATATTTCACTAACACTAAACACACATATGGGCAAGTGCACCCATCGTTGAGTGTAGTATAGCGTTGGTAAGATACCGAGGTCGTCCAAGGACACAAGAGCTTTTAATACCGGTTTATCCTCAACGTCTAACCAAAATAAAAGTTTAGAAAAATGTTTTAAACTAAGAAAAATAAAAACTAACTAAAATGCTGAAAATAAAAATAAAATAAAAACAGATAGACAAGATGAATCACTTGGTTCCGACTCGTATCTAGTATAACCTTTGATTATTTCCGCACTTTTGCACATAATTAAGAGATTATCTTAGTTATTGTAGTAGGCCCCTCTTTTGAAGGTGACGTTACCCTCACCCCAGTAGTTTGAGTCAGCAGGGATACAATCCTAAAGGGGTGGATTATTGGAAGATAATGAATTAAGTTATTAATGCAGTATTGTGGTAGGCCCCGCTTTTGGCGGTGACGTTACCCTCGACTAAGTAGTCTGAGTCAGCAGGGATACAGTCCTAAATAGCCGGGTTATAGTATTAATAGTAGTTAACTTATGAGGGGATCAAAGAGTTTGGACCCCCGCCATCCAATATCGTGAAGTATTGAAGGAGGTCCTACTAAATTTGACCCAGGTCCATTGCAGGACCTCTAAACGCTGAACAATGGCAAGACCTTTACCAAACCGTTCCCTTAACCCCCTACCAGGTAGCCAACATACCTCCATATAGACCGTGGAGATATGAATGGTGAAAATCCTTTATTTTATATAGACAGTAAAATAATGCCAAGACACCACGGACAAACGATAAGGAAAGATCACCTTCAACATAAGTAACTAGTTATTAAAGTCATTAATACAAAACCAAATAAAAAGTACAAAAGATTAGAAATAAAAAGTATTATACTAGACACTTTGTCTTCACCAAGTGATGTAAGAGACTTAGGCAAACATGGCCTTGATTGTCAAGAACTCTTACGATCAATCTTGGATCCCGAGACGACTCACACACTCTATGATGGACAATGGATGATGGTGGTGGATGATGGTGTTGTGATGGTGGTGGGTGGTGGATGAAGTGTGAGAGAGGTGGTGTGCCAAGGGATGAGATGAAATGAATCCAAGCACTCCTATTTATAGGCTGAACAGAGAGCTGGACACGGCCCCGTGTCCGCTGGACACGGCCCCGTGCCCGTCTGACACTCTCTCTCCTCATTAATTGTAATTCGCAATTACAATAAATGCGCCTGCTGTACTTTCGACACGCCCCCGTGTCCGCTGAGCACGGCCCGTGGTGGGCAATAGAAGCTTCTATAGGTTTGTCTTTTCTGCTGCTTCTTGGGCACGGCCCCGTGCTGGCTGAGCACGGGGCGTGTTCAGCCTTCTGTTTTCTCTATTTTGCTTTGGAAGGTGCCGTTGAGGGTTCGGGCAATCCACTAATGTTCCTTTTCTTGTATTTATGTTGGATTTAGCTGTCTTTTTGCTTCTTTTGCGTTTTTGAGCTCATTTAATCCTGAAAATACAAAAGGAAGACAAAAACACTCTTTTTCCAATATTAGTACTAAAAAAGGGTTAGTTTTATGCCTCATTTGATGTAATTTATATGTTGCATTTTACACGCATCAACAAACACATGAGAATTGATACTTGACATAAAGAATACAAGAACTGAAAAATTGATACTTGATATGATGAATACATAAACAAGAAGCACTCTTGGTGATAACTAGTACCAAGTATGATGCGTTTGAGGAATGATACGAGAAATAGTGTCACGAATAGGGTACCATAAGCACCATTAATTGTGTACATACTTAGACTGCAGAACAAAAGGTTAGATCTAACGGGTGTCAGGGCAGCCCCACTCTTGGTGACAACTAGAACCAAGTAGTGTTTTTGTGTCTCAGTCGTGAATAGACTATAGAAAAATGCCAATGGTTTGGTGACTTCCTATGTCGTGTCACATGTTAATGGCCTTGCAACCCATTAACAACAAGATACATACAGAATACTTGATTTATACAAGAAAACATGATACATACAAGAATACGTGATTTATACAAGAATACATGATACATACAGAAATACTTGAATTATACAAGATACATGCCATGTTTTCATACAAAGTTTCTGTATAACTTGACAAGAAAATGATTTTAAATTCGTTTTCTCAACAATACTTCAAAAACCGGTTATTCAAAAAGATTTATTTCAAATCTTTTACAAACAAACTATGAACTCGCTCAACTTTATGTTGATTTTTCGCATGTGTCTTTCTCAGGTTGCTTTTCAAAGTTATGGCACGGTTGGAATAGGAGAACCATGAAGAGTCGAGTACTTAGCGGGCGTTCAATTTCTAGAAAGACTTAGCTTCCGCTGTGCAATGAAGATACCAGTCCAGTCACGCCAATGCTCTGATATTTCGGGGTGTGACAGATTGGTATCAGAGCTATAGGTTACAGCGAATTGGGTTTTCTGTAAAGATACCTAGGCTCTAACCTTACTTTCCTCTGGGAACTTAGAATATTAAAACCTGAATACATACAGAACGCATAGTACTCGAATATGGTCTCCAACCGTTGCCGAAAAACAAACAGTCAAGATTTTGTTTTCAAACATACGCTAAAGTGGTGTTTTACCCACGATACACAAAACAGTCGCATACAGTACACGAAACTCTGAGAGTTTAGGAAACATGCATGTAAGACCTTCGGAAACTTATGTTGAAGTTCATTAAAGGTCATCACGTAGGAACCTCGAATATAAACTCGGGCACACACTATTATCCATATTGTCTATGATATTTTAACTTCCCGAGCAGGTAGCCTACGCATAACGAAACGCTAGTGCAAAGCTATACGTGAAACTTAAGCTATACATCAACGGAGGTTGAAGTACACCACATACGATTTTCGAGGAAGCGGCAGTTTGGCACGCGGTCCTGCAAACGACACAAGTCATGCTAAGAAGAAGACGTATGTCTCCGCATTCTCCCTAACTTGTTAACGACGAATACGCTATGGTAATGTCACCTAATAACTGGTTATCACATGCAACCCCAGGTAAAGTCCTTAAATTTCTTTTATTGAAATTTCGACTTTCACACTTACTGAGTAGATTTTCGTATCTCTACTCCTCTTAATGGTCATTGTATCATGATCATTTCCTTCAGTATAGCGAATACTCATTTGCTTCGTTTCTTGAAAATTCATATGATACGCATGCATCGTTTGTTACGCATGTGGTTTCGTTTCGAATTAGCGTTTCATCAAAGTTCAAATATTATTTCGCTAAATCTAATTATTGATTTGTGATTCGAGTGACCCGCATTATTGAAATTGTTGGCTTCTTTGTTATCAAGTCAACACATTTTCTTGAAAATTCCTTTCTTTTTCAAGTTACATACATGGTATTTCGTTGTGACCATGCCTAAAGTTTTCTTGAGAATACATGTATTTATTGTCGGCTTGCGCCGAAATCAAATTCAATTGTTTGAACTAAGTTCATTACACATATTCAATTCAAGACATCATATGATGTATTGGAAACATCATATTCAAATTCGTTTTAACAAGCGTTTCATTGTTCTGAGTCGTAGTAGATTTGTTTGGTCTACGACTCCATTAAGTCGTTTGTTGATTTCGACACCTTGTGGTGTCAGTACATACTTGTAGCTTGGGCTAATCATGATTGAGCGTTTTATGCAAAACACAGGTGATACTTGTTCGATCACCGCTATATTTGAATTGTTTCATTCACTACGACACCTTGTGGCGTCGGTAGAACTTGCAGCTTGCGCTGATTACGATCGAGTGTTCCATGCAAACTATTACATTTGAGCTTGTTGAAATTTAAATTCATTCATTGGATGCAATCATTTCTAGAATTCATTTGCATATTGTGACACGTCCTTGAATTCACATCATTCGAATAAGTATTGATTCGACTTCATGATCGTTCACTTTGGTACTAATCGTATTTTCTACGCATAACGTAACTCTAAGGAGTTAACGTAGTCTAAATTTCGAGGACGAAATTTTATTAACAGGGGGAGAATGTGACAACCGGTAATTTACGGCTCTTAAGTACGTGATTAACAGGTGATTAACGCAATAATAAATAGTGATTACAGCGCAAATTAACTTAATTAGGCCCTTGAAGTGCCCAGGAACGTTTATTCGACTCTACAGTACGCATATGAAGATTCGCGTGGAATCTGCGGAACATCAAATGACAACGGACTAATACCGAACAAAATACTGACAACACCGACAAATATGGATGTTACACGAATATTTTTATGCCTATGGAGTTTGGGTTGCGATATCGGGTCTCGTAGGAATTACGGGCCACTTACACATGAGATGGGCTTGTGTGCCCTGGGCCCAAGCCCAAAACCCACAAGTCTAAACCTACACCTAATATATTAGAATCCATATAAGATTTACAAAATCCTATTAGGATCTCTAAAATCTACTCAAAATCTTTATGAATCTCTCCAAAATCTTATGAAAATCTCTATAAGTTTTGTAGAATCTTATCAAATCTCTACAAATCTAGACCAAATCTTTACAAAATATTACAAAATCTTAGAAGATTTATATAAAATCTCCACAAAATCCAAACAAAAGATTTGTATCTTACACCCACAGGATCTCTATAAAAACCTATACCCTCTCCACCATTATCACACAACACAAAGCCAGACACCTTCCAGACTTTATCCTCTCCTTCTCGGTTATAATTTGCAAACACATAGGAGTTTTACTTTTTTTTCTCCAAAGCACATATGAAGAACAATAAGAATCTCATCAACCACATAAACCCAGCCCCATCCTCAACTCCCGTCGCTCTGATCGGCGACCGGCGAACAGGTGGAGCCGGCGCCGCCGGTAAGCCGACTCCCTCACCACACCGGTACACCCCAACACCCCCCCTTCTCCTTCGTGAACCGGAGACACACCACCCCTGTGTTTCCGTGCTTCTCCGGTGATCGGAGATACTACGACCGACCACCACCAGCTGGTGGTGGCCCGGTGACGAGGCAGATAGAGGCAGAGAGAGAGAACGACGTGGTGACGGAAGTGTTTCTCCGGTGGGGTTGATGACGAGATGACAACGAGAAGATGTTCCGGTTCGGGTGGCGGTTACGGGGTTCTCGCCGGCGACGGCGACTGAGGGCGGTCAGTCGGGTGGGAGACATCATCAGCGGCAGAACCGCTTTCCGACAGCCGGTGGCGGCGGCAATGCGACGACACGGACGATGGTAAGGGTTTGATTCGAGCCACGACCTGATTCAAGTTGTTTTTGTTTCGTGTTCGGGTCTGGTCCGGTTTGTTTTAGTTTGTTCAACAGGAGGCAACAATGACAGTAATCGGTTGGTGTTGGACCAGATTTGGGTTCGGGTTTCATGAAGCGAGTCAACAAACGGGTCTCGATATTCGGGTCAGATTTTGAAGCGGTTTGAGTCAACTCAGCTAGTTAACTCAGTTGACTCGGTCAACTGGTCAACGCGATTTGGTGTTCGGGTCAACTCAGTCAACGGTTCGGTGTTCGACGCGAAGACTTGGTAAAAATTAACGTCACGTTTATTTTATTTTTATATTATTACTCACGTGACAAACGAGCTCGAACCAGTGTAATTATAGTTTACATTGATATATTTGACAAAATTATATAATTTGATTGAATCTTGAAAATATAACGACAACTTGGTTGTCCGGGGCGTCCAAAAACAGAGGAAACTCTGCCTGTTTTTCGAAAAAACCCGAAAACAAAAAGTGTTTTTTTATTATAAAACAAACATTCGATTTCAATAGATCTTTTAGAAAAACAAATACAAATGTATAGTTTCTGTCGACGACACTTTTACAAAAACGACGATTCGGATACTATTTCCGACAATAAAGATAATTGTTCTAAACTTTGAGATTTCGACAACTATTTCATAAAGATAAATATAGTTTATACATTAAACATAACGAATTCTTTTATAAAATAAATATAGTATATATTTATTTTAAACACGCAACGACTCGATGAATCCTTTTGTAAAATAAATATAAACTTTTATATTTATTTCAAACGCCTAAACGGCTCATGATATATAAAACGAGTTTATTATAAATTCTTTTCATGAAACATTCGTTACATACACATACGGCTTCTCGAGACGGCTAACGCGATTACAACAATATATATTTTTATAAATATTTGTGTACTCTAAAATCTTCGAAAACTAAGTGTATATAGACTTAGTAAGTTATCGTGTCAATAAACGAAACTTAGCAAATATAACTACATCGTTTTCATTAAGATAACAACGTACCAACGAATCGTTCGATTAACGATTCGGTAGAGCTCGGTGACACGTAGATTAGTTACCGCTTTTATTTAGAAACTTATAAGATATTCCATGTTAGGAATATTGTAGAATGCACGCTAGCGAGTCTCGTCTTGGAAACGACATCACAAAGTCGTATATAGCTAGCTTTGCACAGGAATATTCAGGTGAGTTTATAACCCCACCTTTTTACGATTTTACATTTTTCTAAATGTTTTCGGGGTGGAAAGACATGCACTTTTTGCAAAGCATACAAGAATTACATATTTATAAACCATTTTACAAGCAAGATTTATCTGACACAAATGGTTTACGAAAAACTTATGTTTTATACCGGTTTTTCAAACAAGCGTTTACACACGAATTCTAGTTTCCTAAACTACGAGAAAATACAAATACAAGAGTATACAAACACATGAGAATTGATACTTGACATAAAGAATACAAGAACTGAAAAATTGATACTTGATATGATGAATACATAAACAAGAAGCACTCTTGGTGATAACTAGTACCAAGTATGATGCGTTTGAGGAATGATACGAGAAATAGTGTCACGAATAGGGTACCATAAGCACCATTAATCGTGTACATACTTAGACCGCAGAACAAAAGGTTAGATCTAACGGGTGTCAGGGCAGCCCCACTCTTGGTGACAACTAGAACCAAGTAGTGTTTTTGTGTCTCAGTCGTGAATCGACTATAGAAAAATGCCTATGGTTTGGTGACTTCCTATGTCGTGTCACATGTTAATGGCCTTGCAACCCATTAACAACAAGATACATACAGAATACTTGATTTATACAAGAAAACATGATACATACAAGAATACGTGATTTATACAAGAATACATGATACATACAGAAATACTTGAATTATACAAGATACATGCCATGTTTTCATACAAAGTTTCTGTATAACTTGACAAGAAAATGATTTTAAATTCGTTTTCTCAACAATACTTCAAAAACCGGTTATTCAAAAAGATTTATTTCAAATCTTTTACAAACAAACTATGAACTCGCTCAACTTTATGTTGATTTTTCGCATGTGTCTTTCTCAGGTTGCTTTTCAAAGTTATGGAACGGTTGGAATATGAGAACCATGAAGAGTCGAGTACTTAGCGGGCGTTCAATTTCTAGAAAGACTTAGCTTCCGCTGTGCAATGAAGATACCAGTCCAGTCACGCCAATGCTCTGATATTTCGGGGTGTGACATTTTACTGGGCTCCTAATCTGGAACGAAGGTTTTTAATAACCTATTAGAATCCTAACGGGTCTTTAATTAAGCTTAGACTTAGACCGGTTAGTTTTCAAAAGGAAGACTCGGTTCAAACACATGATAAAGCGAAGACCGGTTTAGAATGTGGTTTTGACCCGACAAGCTTGTATGCTTGTTTAATATGGGTAACTTGAACACATTCTGGATTTTGAGGTGAAAACAATATGGGTTGACCCGTTTCGGCTAATATATTCAAACTAGTTACATAAGTCGATCCGAACGCGAAAAGTGCATAACGAGTAACCAAATGAGTCATATGCAAGTTTCCTAAGTTAATATGCCTTAAATATGTTGTGACATCAGTGAGATATCTTCTATTATGCCCATAACGGATTTAAATTCAAATTACGCCCCGTAGGGGTATTTTGGTCATTTTAAAGGTTATGAACGAGTTTAAATATAAATCTGAGTTTCGGGTCTGATGTAATCAGTAAAATACTTAATTTAATAAGTTATAACAGTAGGGTATCAAGTCTTATATTTATAAAATGGTTTTGATACATACTATGCGTTAAAGATGCTTAAAAAGGCGATTTGGAGCCATTTCCGGGTTTTCAAAGGAAGGTTGATATTTTTATTATTCTGGAAGGCTCAAATATTTTATTTATCATATTAGATCAGTAGAAAAAGGTTTGGTATCAAAAGGATTAGTAAAACTCATTTTATAGACGAAAAGGGTATAATCGGCAATTACCGAATCAAGGTAATAACCCTATGTTATGATCAGTTTATAAATAATTAAAAATCTTCAAAAATCCAAAATTATTATATTACATCAGTGGGTAAGAGGTTTGGTGTCAAAAATTGGGTTTAGATAGGCTTTACGCTAATTATGTCGTTTAATTAATAAAAGGCTTTCTAATTACGCTATTGAGCATAACTCCTAATCTAGACCTCAAACTGATGTTAAATTTTAGGGACATGTTTATAAATCAGTAACAAATATTATTGTCCTCTCACATTTCCAAAATTCTTGTTTTAAGGTCAAATGGGCATAATAGTCAATATTTAGGCATTTAACGGAAATATGCATATGAATCGGATAACTAATGAACCAAGTTGTATAATCACAGAGGGTTATACTTATATGAAACCTGGTCCTAATAAGGCTCTAAGGCATTTCTAAATCATGCTAATATGGGTCAGAACTGAAAGTCAAGGCAATGGTCAAACTATGCGACTTTCGGTTCTGAACCGGTCCTTAACTGAAAATCGTCGGGTCGGACATGCTTAGACATGTTCTTGCATTGATTACCAAGTTATATGAGTGGCAAAACTGGTTACACGTCTTCTACATTGCTAATTATGCGTTAATTCGAAAATTATGTTTCTGTTGACTTTTTATAACAAACTTTGACCCGACAAATGACCTACTTAAGGCGGGAATCAGTGGGTGCCCTTTTAAGGGTTTATTGCCCACATAATTACCAACTTATAACTACCTTAAGTTTGACTAATCACTGGACCATTAGTGATTAATCATTAAGTCAAACCTTAATTATGATGGTTTGACTTTTAAGCTATAAACTAAGTAAAACACGATTAAGGAAGGTTAAGGAAGCTTACCAAGGTCCAATGCACGACTAATGATGCTTAGGGAGTGGCCTTGAGCTCCAGAAATCCTCAGGAGTTGAGTATGGAATGAATGATCAAAAGTTGCACAATGTGGGTCTTTATATAGTGATCTTGATTGATCAAGATGGTGCCAAGCAAGTCTAGGATGGATCCTTGATCAACACAAGTGTCCCTAATGCCTAAAACATGCTAGTGCAGCCCATGGTATTGAAAACAAGTGATATAAGTCGGTTAAACGGGCTGGAAAGGCACATGCCACATTTTTCTGCATCAGAGGACCCCTTGCGTGACGTGTAGGTCTCCTAAGGGTCCTACGCGTCCCGCGACGCCCCTTCTGACCGGATTTTCAACTTTCCAATTTTGCTGTTTTGGTCCCTGGTCCATAAAATCTTTATTTAACATGGTTTTCTTGTATTTTTAACCCCCACACTTGACTTTTAAGGACCCCAAGTCATTAACCAACTTTGTTAAGTCCCTGGTTATTCATACGATCACCGAAAAGTCTTAAATTTCAACGTTGACGCTTTTAACCCCTCATATACGAATTTTATCATAACTTCCTCATACTATAACGAAACTTTGTGAAATTTTTATCATGCATTCTAGTGAGTATAATTAATCGTTACAAAGCTTCGGGTTTGCTAAAAGGTCAATCATAGGTATACTTTGAACATGTTGACACATTTAACCCCGGTAGTTTGTAATCTCTCACTTTCTTTCACAATTAGCTTCGTATGATCCATGATTCATTCATTTAAGGGTATAAACATCATGTAGGGTTATTGTGAAGTATATTTATCCATTGTTGACATTTTGAACCCTTATATTCACATACTTTCCTTGTTTGTCAACTTTAGTCCTTCTAGAGTACTCTTTCACACGTTCAAAGTTTATGACACGTGTCAATACATTATTGGACATGAAATTACAAGGTGTTACAACTATGTAGCCAAATGTTTGACGTGCGCGCAAGTCAAAGCTGAACACCAGAAGCCGTCAGGTTTCCTACAACAGCCTGAACTTCCCACCTGGAAGTGGGAGATGGTGACAATGGATTTTATCACCAAGTTGCCAAAGACAAAGAAAGGAAATGATACCATTTGGGTGATAGTGGATAGGCTGACTAAGTCAGCCCACTTCCTACCTATTAAGGAAACACACAGCTCGGATAAGTTAGCTCAGCTGTAAGTGGATGAGATTGTATCTCTCCACGGGGTGCCAGTATCTATCATTTCTGATAGGGATACAAGGTATACGTCCCATTTCTGGAAAAGCTTTCAGCAATCCCTAGGCACCCGACTGAACTTCAGCACTGCATATCATCCGCAAACGGATGGTCAAAGCGAGCGAACAATTCAAACACTGGAAGATATGTTAAGAGCTTGTGTCATTGATCTAGGTGGAAGTTGGGATAATCATCTTCCAGTATACAAGCTGCACCATTTGAAGCCCTGTATGGAAGGAAGTGCAGAACGCCCGTTTGTTGGGCAGAAGTTGGAGACGTCCAACTAACAGGACCTGATATAGTCCTGGAGATGACGGACAAGATTGTGCAGATTAGAGATCGTCTCAAAGCTGCCAGAGATAGGCAGAAAAGCTACGCGGACAAAAGGCGTAAACCTCTAAAGTTCGAGGTAGGTGATAAAGTTCTACTTAAGGTATCGCCCTAGAAGGGAGTGATGCGATTTGGTAAGAAAGGTAAGTTAAGCCCAAGGTATATAGGACCATTCAAGATCATCGAATGTGTAGGAACAGTGGCTTATAAGTTAAACTTGCCTGAAGATCTCAGTGGTATTCATAATGTATTCCACATCTGTAATCTGAAGAAATGTCTAGCTGATGAATTGCTAGTCATACCACATACGGATGTGCATATAGATGAGAGCTTGAAATTTGTTGAAAAACCTTTGTCGATCGAGGATCGACAGGTTAAGAAGCTTCGAAGGAAGCAAGTGCCAATTGTAAAGGTCAAATGGGGTGCCCGCCGAGGTCCCGAGTACACGTGGGAGGTAGAGTCCACAATGAAAGAAAAGTACCCTCATTTATTTCAATAAATCTCGAGGTCGAGATTTCTTTTAAGGGGGTGAGGATGTAACACCTCGTAAAAATCATACCCAATAAAATAAAGACACGTGTCATATAGGATAAACGCGTCATGAACCTGGATCAAGTTAAAAGATGTATGGTAGGATTCAAAAGCGTCGACATGTTAAGAAATACCTCTGAGCGACCTAATTATGAATCCCAAGACCTTAATCTATATTGTAAACATCTGATATATAAATTTCGATCTGGTTAAATCCTAATAATACGTAACACAAGTTGCAAAGAAAGGATTCTATGTATTTCACGACAATGTCCCAAATGAAAGTCTTCTTGCATAAGTCCAAGGACCCACATGTGCATGGCAACACATGCAAGGGCTTGCAAAACCTGAGTACATGGTCCCTACACTGAAAAAGAAAGCATGAGATTCGGAATTATAAGGTTGCATGGTCAAAACCTAAAAAGTTGCAAAATTTTGTCTTCTGACCAGCGGATACGGACCGTATAAGCTTAGGCTTACGGTCCGCAAGGAGCATAGCTGGGCGATACAGTTCAAGGGCGGTTACGGACCGCAACGGTTCGAGCTTACGGTCCGTAAGAGGTGTATACGGACCACAAGGATTTTCTCTTACGGTTCGTAAGGCTGTCGCTAGCAGCAGAAAATGGACAGGTGCCTGTTCAGCCTGTTGCACCGCCTTATTATCATGGTATTCGAATACAGGAGTGTGGCCAACAGATTTTCATGCATAGAGGGCACCTGGACTCATTTGGGATCATTCCTAGACTTAGGTGTAAGGATCTCATGCAATTGTGTTTGCTATATAAAGGAACCATTGTTGCAACACTTGAACTTGCACATTTGGAAATTATTCAAGCTTCTCTCTGGAACTCTTGGGACTTCTAGCAAACTTCCATCCACTTATAATTCGTGCTTAGGACCCTTGTAAGTGTTCTTAACCTCTCTTAATTCAGTTTTACTTAGTTTAATGGCCTAAAGTCAAACCGTCGTAATTAAGGTTTGACTTAGTGATTAATCACTAATGGTCCAGTCAATTCTAGAATTAAGAATAGCTTTGAGTTGGTAATTATGTGGGTAATAAACCCTTAAAAGGGTACTCTCTGATTCCCACTCTAACTAGGTCAATTGTCGGGTCAAACTTGATCTTAAAAAGTCAACAGAAAGCTAATTTTCGCATAAACACATAATTAGCAATGTAGAAGCCATGCAACCTGTTTTATCACTCTTATAACTTGGTAATTAATGTAAGAACATGTCTAAGCATGTTCAACCCGACAATTTTCAGTTAAAGCTCGGTTTGGAACCGAAAGTCGCATAAGCGGACTTTTGCTTTGACTTTCAGTTCTGACCCATTAGAGCATAGTTTAGTAATGCCTTAGAACTTTATTAGGACCAGGTTACATGTTAGTATAACCCTCTGTGATTATACAACTTGGTTCATTAGTTATCCGATTCATTTGCATGTTTCCGTTATATGCTTAATTGTTGACCATTATGCCCTTTTGACCTTAAAAATATATTTTTGAAAATGTGAAAGGATAGAGACCTTTATTACTGAAATATAAACATGTCCCTAAATTTTCACATCTGTTTAAGGTCTAGATTAGGAGTTATGCTTAATAGCGTAATTTGAAAGCTTTTTATTAATTAAACGGCGTAATTAGCATATAGCCTATTTAAACCCAAATTTTTGTATCAAAATTTTTACCTACTGATATAAAATAATATTTGGGATTTTTGAAGATTTTTATTTATTTTTAGGCTGAGCATAACATAGGGTTCTAAGCTTTATTCGGTAATTGTCGGTTTTGCCCTTTTGGCCTATAAAATGAGTTTTACATAACATTTTGATACCCAACTTTTTGCTACTGATTTTATATGATAAATAAAACATTTTAAGCTTTCTGGAATAATAAAAATATCAGCTTTCCTTATAAAACCCGGAAATCGCTTAACATCGCCTTTTTAAGCGTTTTTAACGCATAGTATGAGTCAAAACTATTTTTAACATATAAGGTTTGATGCCTACTGATATTTTTATTAAATTTTTATACTTTAACAGTAAGCAAAAGTTTTAAACTCAGATTTCCAGATTTGACCTCTTAAGCTTATGTGAAATTACCAAAATGCCCCTACGATGCATAGTTTGGTTATAAATAATAAATTTCACATATATGCAATACCCTACTGGTATAAACTATTAAATTAAGTATTTTTACTGATTATATCAGACCTGAAACTCAGTTTTTGTATTTAAACTCTTTTAAAGCTTTAAAATGACCAAAATACCCCTACGGGGCATAAGTTGAGTTTAAATTCATTTTGGGCATAATGGAAGGTATCCTACTGATATCACAACATGTTTAAGGCATATTAACTTAGGAAACCTGTTCATGATTCCTTTGGTTACCCGTTACGCACTTTTCGCGTTCGGATCGATTTATGTAACTAGTTTGCATAAATTAACCGAAACGGGTCAAACCTTATCATTTTTATCTCAAAATCCAGAATGTGTTTAGTTTACCCATATTAAACAAGTATACAAACTTGTTGGTTCCAAACCACATTCGAATCCGATCTTCGCTTAATCGTGCGTTTTTGAACCGTATCTTCTTTTAAAACTAACCGGTCTAAGTCTAGGCTTAATTAAGACCGTTAGGAATCTAATAGGTTATTAAAAACCTTCGTTCCAGAATAGGAGCCCGGTAAAAGCTATTTGCACTTGCTGTTTGTGATCAATACTTGCTCAGGTAAATACTCTTAACTTATTTTCCCTATACGGGCTTGGGATACGGTATTATAATAATACCGCTTGGTCGGGTGTGTAGTCATTTAAATCGGATTGTGATTAATGTATTTACATAACCCGTTTTAATCTGTATTATTTGGTGTATGGCCTTTGGGGGTTAAATGACCATGTCCCGGATATCCTTGGCATCATTCAAAGAAATGGTCACGACCTAAGCACGGGGTGTAGGCATACACCTGACAGTTGCATTATGTAAAAACTGGTAATCCACTTAAAGGAATCAACCTTGTGGGCATTATACCTGTGGCGTGTCAGTTAATCTTGTCCGGCTCTTATAACCGGCCCTGACGGACGACAAATAAGTAAAACTGTATACAAGATTATTTTTATAATTGTCCCAAGTTATAAAAGATATTTTGTGCCTTGTGCATTCAAACTAATTTTTCTTAAACTCTTTTCAAAATGAGTCAGTTAATTGTATTTACCAGTGTAAACTGACGTATTTTCCAAAAAGGCTAAGTGCAGGTACTAGACGAAATAGGCTGGCTACTCCTGGCATCATTAATCAAGTCTTGCAAGCTTTAGATTTTAAAGTCTGTTAAACAATGATCCTATTTATCTTTTGATCCGCCTGTGGATCCTTTACAGTCCGTTGTAATACTTTGATATTACTTTATATTCGGTTTGTAATGTGATTCATCTTTTGCTTCCGCTGTGCATTTAAAATTGTGTTGTTTGACTATGATGATATCAACTACGTCACGATACTCCCCACCGGGTCCACCGGTAATACGTGAAAATATCGGGGTGTGACAACTAGTGTTGTATCAAAGTTTTTATATTTCTGTATATTTTTCCCCATTGTCCATACATGGGTCATAGTCACTCACTTTCAACACATTTAACATTACTAGTGCCTTCCCATATATAACTGCAAACTTTTCACAAAACATTAGATATATAATAGTCGATTGATAAAAAGAGCTTACAGTAAACCAATTAACTTAACATGACAGATCAACACATCATTATTGAAAACGAACATCCCAACAAAGGTTGCTACTAAAAACTTGAAACTTTACTTAACACACAATGACTGATAAAGATAATAAATAATAAGTCAGAAAACATAAGGTGACCAAGCTAGCTAGCTAGCTAGGCCAAATATGACCGTTTAAATTATTTGTTGCAGCCATAAACATCACAATAAGCTTGCAACGTTAAGAAGACTACCATCACGATACTAACAATGAAAGCCACAATCTTCCATGAAGATCCAACAAAACCGCCAATAACCCTCAAAGCCAACAGCAACCAATGTGCAAGCTTCTTGAAGAACAAATACGGCTTCATCCGCAGCCTACTATTATAAACCTTGTTAATTTCATTAATCACTACCTGTACTTTTGATTCCTTTTCCATTTTAATGGGCGGTAAAGAACTGCGCATCTCAGTAAAGAGTTTGGAAACTTCACCCGCATCCAAGTCACCTTTGATAACGCTCTCGAGTCTCTTGACATCATTCTCATTGACAACAAGTGCACACATCAAAAATATGAATTCTGTAAGGGGCAGCAAGCTATAGGACTTGGCTATTAATGTTTCGTACGCAACCAAATTTCTTAATATGACATCTGAGTCTGTGTTCAAAGTAACAGTTGGCAGGTAAACATCCTTCCCAGAAATGAGTATATTTTTAACGCCTTGGTCTTCTTCCAGGCTATAAAACCTGAATCCAGCTTTATCGTGTAGTTCGGAAGCTGAAGGGATAACAGGTTCACTTTGGCAGAAAGATTCTAGAACTGATATAACTTGTTCATATGCTTGAACAATCTCATTATGTGGAATTTGTTTAACAAAGTTAACAGGCTGAAAAACCTCTAATATTCTGCATTCTGGAACAAACTCAGTCGGTTTTCGTGGAGGGACGTTTTTTACTATAGAGTAATACATATAATGGAGTAGATGATCCACCTTATGCGGGGCTATTCGCTTCGAACACAACTTAAGGGGCGAATGGATCTTACAAAAGATATGAAATTTGGAAGGTGAAAACAACAAGTTATTGGCCGAGTCATGAGAGGAACAACTACCTGATGATGATGAATGCAAAGCCTCGTAGATCTCTTTCAAGACGATAAACGGCACTTGGTTCTCTACCATCATTATATCTTGTACCATTGATCTTAATTCAGGGCCAACTTTGGGTAGTTGGGGCTCATAATGAGGAAGACTGAATGCCTGTTCCCACTCATTATAGTTATCTTCAGTGACAAAGATTCCTTTATAACGAAGTAGAAGTCGAGGGATGTCCACACTTTCTTCAATCGTTATGCTTTTACTTTCAATCTTTTCTTTGATTGTGTTCTTTAAGCAAACTAGATACTCTTCCATTTCTCTATCTGTGTCCATGTTATAGGTGTGGAACATATTAAGCAAGAAGAGACCATCAATGGCGAAAATCCAAGCCAAGTGCTCATCGTCGCCTTTTAGGAACATGTCATAGCATGCTCGGACAATGGGGACAATTTTTTTAACTTTGTTAAGGACAGTGAGTTCGAAATCCTTAACTTCGTTATGCCATAGGACCTTTCGAATGACACCAAGTTTTTTCTGCTCCATCTTCTCGTATGGGCGCGGCTGAAAGTGATGAATCGGACCCAGCCCTATCTGCTGTGGTTCATAGGCTTCGGGCTTTTTTGTGGTTATGGTTTCAGGTACACGAAACAGCGAAACAGATGGGGTTTCAACGTCTATTTGGAGCTGAGGGTTCAAGATTTTCCTGATTTCAACAACCCATTTTTGCTCTTCAGGGTCTGAAATCAAGGATGGGTCTATGGAAGCCATAGTAACAATTGGTGGAACTTAATTAGCAATTAGCATACACAAATTATGTAAATGTGATGTGTTTATATACAGATAAAAGTTGGTCTGGACTCGTGCTAATTATAGTATAAAATATTAATTCGTGTAGAGAATTATTATCTCCCTTAATCATGCATTGCTTTTATATTTAAAAACAAGGTAAAAACATTAGGTGTTTCTAGATGACAAATAAAAAATACTTAATGAGTCATGCCTAAACGTAAGTTTCTGAAATAATTCAAACGAGTGGGTTATCATCGCGCTACGCATGCAGCGGGTTTAAAACATAGATGTAAATAAGCAAATTGATACTAACTAACATGCGAATGAGTAAAAGCGACCAAAATTTTTTGCTAACAAAAGTGTTCCAATATTAGCGACTGAAACAAACTGGTTTGGTTGGAAAAACAATCAGTAATTACATAGAAAAACAATTTAGTGTTTAAACACTGTCGTTTTAATTTAATTTTAAGTTTATCAAATTTAAAATAAAATTATTTCTTCTCAAATAAAAAAAATTACATATATCATAGTGTATTAAAGAGAATTCTAAATTATATAATTTAATTTGTTATATTAAAATAAAAATTATTAGTCTAAAATGTTACAAATTCGGGGCATCTCATACGTTGAAGTTACTCTTTAGCAATAGTTGTTAAACTGAAAATTACAAACATTCGCAACGGAAACATCAAATCTATCATTCAAAAACTGTAATACAACCATAATTCAAAGTTCCCTAGACAAAATATAAAAAAAAAACATAACTTCAATGCCATCGCTATCCAAAGAAGCTCTCTGGCAACCTAAATATTAAAGTGAGGTGTATATTAAAAGTCACCTATGTTACATTGACTTAGTTCCCGTTAAATAGAACATTTTAAAACATTAATTATACATTTTAGTTATCATTACATGCTTTACATAACATACTTTAACATTAGCTTTTATGCTTAAAATTAATGTTACATTCATCAATAAGCGGTCTATACAACTGTTGATAACCCCCGAGGTCACTACCCTATGATTGTAGCCCCAGAGGTAACTCTATACTTGTTCCTAGGCTTGTAAACGAACCGAACGTTCATGAACTTGTTCGGCGGGAAGTTCGTTTATTTAATAAATGAACGAACATGAACAAAAAAATTGTTCGTTTAATTAAATGAACGAACATGAACACATCTTGTGTTCGTTCAATTATGTTCGTGAACATTCTTTTATGTTCGTGAGCGTTCGTTTATGTTCGTTTAAATTTTAATAAATACATAAATAGTTATATTTATATAAATATTAGGTTTTCTAACTACTTATATAAATATAACTAATTAGTATATATATGAACATTTATTTAGATGTGTTTTCGGATGAAATGTAATATATTAGACTTGTTTCTTCAATCATGTTAATTTATGTTTATTCAAATATGTTCAGTTAATTTTTTTTATGTTCGTGAACTGTTTGTTTAGGCTTTAAACGAACGAATATAAACGAACACGAACATGCCTGATTTCTTTATGAACGAACACGAACAAAAAAATGTGTTCGATTATATGTTCGTGTTCGGTTAAAGTTTAATGAACGAACACGAACATGCCTATGTTCGTGTTCGTTCGGTTCGTTTACACGCCTACTAGTAGTTGTTCCTCACGCGCTAGGTTCGCGACCATGGACCACACGACAATACTTGCAACTCTGAAGGTAACTACCTTGTAACATAAATCATTTCTTTAACCATACCTTTCAGTATAAACGTTAGTTTACAACCCTATGATCAGACTTCAAAATCATTGTTGGCCACTTTAAGAAACCTTTGGACATCTACATCCACATCGTTTGCAAATTCAACAATTTACAACCTTCTATGAGTTGACCGTCAGCAGCAGTGGTATTTTCATAATCTTGCATCTTGATTAAAACTCCCGGACGCTTTGCAACCTTTACCATTAAAACTCCTGATACCTTGTAACCTTCACCAAATTTCAACCTTCATTCCAATTCAATTATCAATCGTTATACATTAAAGACTCCAAACAAAGAACTTCATAACACTATACGATTCATGAAATGCATATTTGAATTCTAAAATTGCTTTTCCACACATAGCCACGTTTCTTAATAGCAATCAGTTCATAATTGAGTTTAGAACTTAGAAGAAGAAAGCAAAGTACTATTAAGAACTTTGAACTGTATATCAAGTAAAGATTCTAATTTCCTTCATTATTTTTATATATGTCCGTTCATAACTGTGTATATATGCTAAAGAGTAAATTACGTTTTTGGCCCCTGTGGTTATATCAGTTTTACTATATTGGCCAAAATAAGAATTTTTAACAGATATGCCCCCATGGTCCCTATATCTAACCATTTTGGCCCCTAATTCTAACCAAACCCCAACTCTGGTTAACTTCTTGGTCACATGGGTTGCACATGATGGGTAAAATTGTAATTTCACCTCCCCATTTATGACTTTATAAATAAAACTCAAATCTTGAACAAATCATCATCATCTGCAGATACAAACATATACTTATCTAATTAATCATTTTAAAATATCGAATTCATTATACTTATCTAATTAATCATATTACCACACCCACATCGAATTCATATTACCACAGACTCAATCTTCGAATCCATTTTAAAATATTAAGAAAATAACACATCAGGTACTTCTATGAATCCATTTTAAAATATTAAACCTGATGAATTCGATGTTAAGGGTGTGGCTAGAGAGAGAAACACACACACATACAAACATATACATATTACCACAGACTCAATCTTCGAGCTCGAAGAATCCGACATCTGGAACGTGACGTCATCGCCGGAGTTTCATAAACCGGTGCCGGTTTCACGGATCTCGAAGAAATCGGCATCTCCGGTGGTCGGAGGAACGACATCATCGTTGCCGGTGAACGTGCCGGACTGGTCAAAGATACTGAAGGAAGATTTGAGTCAACATCAGCGGCGAGAAGCCGATTTTGACGACTTTGAGTGAACCACCACTCATCCCCCTCCATTGCGTCAACATCAGCGGCGAGACTGGTGGCGATGGTGTTGTTTAAGGGCTGGGTAGTGGTACCTATGGCCGGAACTCGAACCACCACTCATCCCCCTCCATTGTAAGTTGTTTAATTTCTTCGATTGTTGCTGAGTTCTGGGTTTGAAGATCTGGGTTTGAAGATGAGTGGGTTTGAAGATCTGGGTTCTTCGATTGTTTAATTTCTTCGATTGTTGCTGAGTTCTGAATCGGTAGCTTTCAATTGCAGTTCTGGGTTTGAAGATGAAAGTGGGTTTGAAGATCTGGGTTCTTCGATTCTAGGTTTGAAAGTGGTTTGAAGATGAAAGTGGGTTTGAAGTTCTGGGTTTGTTCAAGAAAGATCTGCAGATGATGATGATTTGTTTAAGATTTGAGTTTTATTTATAAAGTCATAAAAGAGGAGGGGAAATTACAATTTTACCCATCATGTGCAACCCATGTGACCAAGAAGTTAACCAGAGTTAGGGTTTGGTTAGAATTAGGGGCCAAAATGGTTAGATATAGGGACCATGGGGGAAGATACGTTAAAAATTCTTATTTTGGGCTAATATAGTAAAACTGACATAACCACAGGGGCCAAAAACGTAATTTACTCTCTGCTAAAAACTGAATTTTTAAATTTTTTTATAGAGTTAATTGTCATTTTAGTCCCTATGGTTTGGGTCATTTTGCCAGTTTAGTCCAAAGGTTTCATTTTTAACATCTGGATCCAAAAAGGTTTCATCGTGCCATTTTGGTCCAACTGACTTAACTCCATCCATATATGTTAAGTCTTCCAAGGGCATTTTTGTCATGTCATACTAGGGATGAGCAAATCAGACCCGGTACCGGTACCGAATTTACCGAACCAGGTACCTTTTCGGTACCTATTCGGTACCGACTTTTGACATTTTCGGTACCGGTTCGGTACCGGTATTTACCGGTTTTTACCCTTAAATACCGGTACCGAACCGTACCGAACCGGGTATATTCGGTACCGGTACCCACTTTTGGGGATTTTCGGTACCGGTTCTTTCGGTACCGGACGGTACCGAGCTCATCCCTATGTCATACCACTGAAATTACAAAAGGTTAATAAAAAGAAAAATGAAATGACAAAAATGCCCTTGGAAGACTTAACAGATATGGATGGAGTTAAGTCAGTTGGACCAAAATGGCAACGATGAAACATTTTTGGATCCAGATGTTAAAAATGAAACCTTTGGACTAAACTGGCAAAATGGCTCAAACCACAGGGACTAAAATGGCAATTAACTCTTTTTTTATATCAATCGACTCGTATCCTCGTTCTGATCAAAAGCCCTAAAAAATCGGTTTGTAATTCGGAAAAAAACTTAACTCCGTTAAGCTATTTTAACGGCGGACTATTATACAAAAAAATTGGACAAGGTCGGATTATTATTGGCTAATAACTGACTTGGGATTATTATCGACAAATTTCATAAAGATGAGATTATTATTTTCCAATTTGCCTATTTTTTATGTAGGCCTGAACTTTGAAGGTATTAGGTAAAAGTATTAATTCATATAAAATATTGTTTATCTATGTTAATTAATCATTGTTATATATAAGAGCATTCTCATCTAATCCATCAAATTATACATACATTCCATTAAAAAACAACTCATATACTAAAAACAAATACTTTTTCTCTCTACTTTTCAATTAAATAATATTATCATTACATTTTTCTCTCTCCTTCACTCACAACCACTTTCAATATATATTAAAAAAATTATACTGGGTGAACAGTGTCCCCCAAATATACAGATGAACAGTAACATTTTCTCTCTCCTACACTCACAACCATTTTTTATACCCTTTATAATATAAAAACTACCCCTCACATATTTTGATGGTTTGGATGAGAATGCTCTAAAACCAAAGAATTAGACCGTGGGGTATGGGGCGGGGGTTTGGGCGTGGGTTGGGGGAAAACGCCCAAGCCACCATCCCGGGTGGGCTTGGGTTGGGGCGTGGCCCTTGGGGCTTGGGTTTCAAGCCGGGCGTGGGGCGGGTCTAGCAAGGTGACATGGCGGGCTGTGAATGGCCAAACCAAACTAGCCGTTGGGTGCTATTTTAAAAAAAATTTAATTTTTCTTTTATAAATACCTTACCATATTTATCATTTTTATCACACAATATCAAACACATAAAACACAATCTTGCCATGAGTTCTTCAAGTTCTTCAAGTTATACTGAATCGTCATCATCATCTGACGATGGTGCGGAAATATTTCTACAAACGATCGCGACGGTGGTGAAAGCTATCGTGGAAAACGGAGAAGAGGAGGAAGAGACTCAACAGCCTAAACGCAGGAGAAGGTACATCGCTCGTGAACGGCTCACCGCTAACGATTTGTTGGTAAGCGATTACTTCTCAGCGGAACCAAAGTATGATGAAAAAATGTTTAGGCGTCGTTTTCGTCTGAGTAGAAACTTATTTTTAAGGATATCTAGAGATCTTGAGGAGAAGTATGTTTACTTCCAACAAAAACCGGATGTAATCGGGCAATTAGGATTTAGTACGTGGCAAAAGGTCACGGCCGCACTTAGGCAATTAGCGTACGACAATAGTTCCGACATTATGGGTGACTATTTAAAAATGTCTGCACGTGTAGCTAGAGAAAGTCTTCACAACTTTTGTTCGTGTATTCTAGAACTTTATAGGAAAAGATATTTGAGAAAGCCCTCGTTCAGTGACATGCAACAATTATTGGAACATCACGCAGATTATCATGGGTTACCCGGGATGCTAGGTAGTTTAGATTGTATGAAATGGGCTTGGGAACTTTGTCCAACCCAATGGCAAGGCGCTCACACGAGTGGATTTCACGGAAGTCCAGCCATCATGCTTGAAGCGGTTGCGTCTCAAGATCTTTGGATATGGCATGCGTTCTTCGGTATGCCAGGTTCACATAATGATATTACCATCATAAACCACTCGCCCCTTTTCAATGATCGGGTAAATGGTATATGACCCAAAGGAACTTTCTTTGTAAACGGGGTTGAGTACGTGTATGGGTACTACCTAGTTGATGGGATTTACCCGGAGTGGGGGGTTTTCGTAAAATCGTTCACAAAATACGGTACCACAGATCCAAAGAGATTAAAGTTTAACAGGGTCCAGATGGCTGCACGTAAAGACGTCGAGCGAGCATTCAGTGTTTTGAAGAAAAGGTGGCGAATATTGGCAATGCCTTGTCGACTATGGGACAAGGATCAGATTGGAAACGTGATGTACACATGTATCATTCTTCACAACATGATTTTGGAGGATGAAGGTAGAGCGGTCGTTACCTACTATGATGACGATGACCCCCAACCAGGTAACGTAACAGACGAAGATAAAGCGGCAAATGAATTTTTGATCAAGTCAAGGGATATACATCACAACCTTCGATCTGATTTGGTGGATCATGTTTCAACGATTCCTGTGTTCGAAACAGACGACGAAGAATGATTGTTTCTTATTTTGATAATTATTATGTATGTTTATGTAGTTTAAAAAAATATGTATTTTTATTATTTATGTAGTTATAAATATAAATATATATATATATATATATATATATATATTTAAAAAAAATGTTGATGTGGCTTGGCCACGCCAGCCAACCCACGCCCAACCCAAGCCCCACCATACCCCTTAAACTTGGCGTGGGTTGGGGGAATATTCAACATGCACGTGTCAACCCATACCCCAACCCAAGCCCACCATACCCCACGGTCTTAGCTGGTGCAAGAAGATCTAATTCATCTTAAGCTGTACACAGTACACGTATACATTCAAAGATTTGAAAACATCAAATTTCACCTCCAATGGAAAATTCCAGAAACGATAAAACTATGCTTTTTTTTTTTTTTGAACGGTGACATGGTTCATTAACTTTGTATTATTAAAACAACAAATTCGGTAGTAAATTAAAAAATGTGAAGTAGTTATGTGATGCATTAATCAATTAGCGTATTTTCTTTAACTAATACTGTAACTTAAACCTTAAACACAAAACAAAGTTTTATTTTGATATGTAAGTTACATAAATAATATACCTATATGTTTTGGTTAAAAATCAGTTTAAAGATAATGTAATCAAATTTTGATTGTGAGGTAGAGTGCTAATGTGTATGAACAATAGTGTGATCAAAATGTAGAGTAAAAATGACAATGAACACCGATATTTGTACGAGTAAAAAACCCTTGATCATTGATAGATCTCTGGCATAAAAAACCTCGGGTGATAGAAACTACCGATCACCAAGTATATAGAAAAGTAAATAGTGATTCAAGTACAACTTCGGAAGATAATGAGCTCAATACAATGATAACTAGTGTTTGCAGTTTGCGAGAGAGAGTGTGAGTGTTGTGTGTTCGTATGAAAGCTAGCTATATGCCTAAATGAGCTCGGTATCCCCTTATAAAAATAGAAACAACAAGTTAACAAACAATATAAAATATGTGCAGGTATCCCCATGTTCTACATAACGGCTACAATCGTCCAAGCACGTGCCAATTGAGAGCATATTCTGCGATATTCCAGCATAGACCAAGTCCAATTCGTTAAACTCCTGCGAATACAAGTTTAAAAAACAGGATACAATTGTTAGTAAATATAAATAATAATAATAATAATAATAATAATAATAATAATAATAAGGATCATTGATGCTCAGACTTCCTGCACCATCTGTTAAGAATCAGTGATCCAGGCCAGATCTAAGGATATGTGATCCGTAGTATTAAAAATTAATCCCCTAACACTATCTTACATGGATATTGATATAACAAGATAAAAATAATATATGTAAAGGTACGTGAATGGATATGGTCTTAAATCCTGCGCCGATATGCGAAATGCCAAACATAGGTTGCGCGCCTAGAACCACACCCAAATCAGATTTATCTGACACTTAATCATTTTCAATAGACAAGCGCAAGCATGTGGGCAAGCCTCATCAGCGTGAGTCTATGCATTCCAGCAGGGCATAGTACAACTGGTACGAACGCTAGAGCAAACAACCAATAGGCGTACGCCAGGCTCTACCCAGTAGAGCTGCACGATGAAAGATCGTGAATGAGACAAAAAGTACAAAAGGACAGCAACGTGTCACCAATCGCCGTGCGCCAACCGCTACTCCACGGTCTCTATTAACTGTTGGTTCAGATCCAACAACAAGGACAACTGCCAGGCCAGGTGGATCCATTCAACATGTTCCTCCTTCTCTTTCGTCTGTAAACACTAACGATTGTGCTTAAGGGGATAAACAGGATATTCCTTGGTGACGGTGTCGGGCCCAAGGCCCATCAGCCCACCTCCTTCGTCGTTCTATTCGGCTATAAATAGAGGACTTGATCTCCATGTTTAAGGATCGTTCTCTTGCTCTCTCACTTAATACACACACTTATATTCCTCAAAACAAGTTTTATTCTCACGTCGGAGGGTGGTTACAAAGAGAACCCCCCCCCCCCAATCATCCTCCTTGTAACGAGGTTCATGGTGTTGTGTTGTTTTGCAGGACTAAGCGGAATATAATTGAGGAAGAAAGAAAATTAACCTTATTTGAACGACTAACCCCACAAGTTAACCTACGAATTAACTTGGTGTTTCTTCATTGGCGCCCATCGATTTTGTAATCACTTTTTCATCTTCTTTCTGTTTGATCTTCTTTGATCTGATGGCAGATTAAGGTATTCATTTTTCTCCTCTTGGCCCACACTCTCAATCGGGACGGCAACGGATAGAGTTGTCACACCCCAACCGATGGCGGAAACATCGGGGCGCGGCACTGAGCGAAACAGATTGTCCAGAAGTTTCCATAACAACTATATTTACTAAATATTTTAAACAACACGTCCCATACCATGTCATAAATGATAATACAATTATTACAGAAAAGATCTAGTCAAATTGTTCTGTTCCGACAACTCAGATTTTTATTACAGACCATTGTTTATTGTTGACCTAGGTCTTTCCTAGCCTTGATTTCACAGCAAAGAAAGCAAATAAGCATCCTAAGCACCTGTCACATACGTTAAAGTAAAAGTCAATACACATAGTGTAAAGGTGAGCATACAAGTTTGATAATAGCATATAGAGTTCGAAATCGTTACGCATAACCAGCATGTACACAGAGTGAAATGAGGCATGTTAGTTATCGACATGAACCTATCGATACCAATGACTGCGGGTTGACTGCCCAAGGCAGTTCGCGATACATACTCACCACTGTGAGCCATGTAGGTAATTGTCCTTAACAACCCCCGAGTGAACGGGTGCTGAGTCCAAACTAATAGTACTATCGTTGCTAAGGCAGGTAGACAGCATTCCATGTGTAAACATAACAAACAAGCATTCATTTAGTCACGTATAACATGCGATAATGGTTAGCGTTTAAAAGTAATTCGTAGTGTGTTCGATATGATTTTGTATAAGTAACGTATGTAACACCCAAAAGTGCGTAAAGCAAAAAGGGATCGAATATACTCACAGCGGTTGATGGATTGAAGGGAGCGCTAGAGAGTAGGGTTAGCCTGAACAGATTGATAGCATAACGATAAGCGACGCGTAAAACGGAACAGGTGATAGTGGGGTCGATCAGCAGTTCGATCGGATGGTAGTCTGATCAGACAGCCGATCGTTCGGGTGACAGTCCGCTCGGATGGTCATCCGGTCGGGTGACCTTTCGAGTGGATTGTTTCCTCCTTTGAGAAGGATGTGTTTGTGCATGATGGCTTGACTTTTGAAGTTTTCGTTGTAGCATTTAAAAAACATAGGAGTATCACTACCTTTCAGGTCGGTCGATCGGACGGTCGTTCGATCGGACGACAACCCTATTGGTTGGACACTTTAGTGAGAACAAGTTCACAGCAGGTTGTCACTCGATCGGACGGTGGTTCGATCGGGTGGCATCCCTTGTGCATTGAACATGTTGAAAATTGTT
Organism: Helianthus tuberosus; assembly: GCA_030545235.1. NCBI lineage: Eukaryota > Viridiplantae > Streptophyta > Magnoliopsida > Asterales > Asteraceae > Helianthus > Helianthus tuberosus. Next base: position 209,737,193 of record CM060441.1, on the reverse strand, counting down.
TAAGTGTTGAAGTCTAACCATTACATGGTCAAGTGGTAGCCCGTTCGGATGGTAATCTGATCGGTCAGCACCTAGTTCAATGTTCATCCTTCGAAGTTTTGTAAATAAAGATTAAGTGTGGGACCAAGGTGTAAATCGTTCGGGTGACAACCCGTTCGGATGCCAGTTCGATCGGACGGTAGTTCGATCGGACGGCATTCCGTCCTGGTCGTTCCGTTCGTCCTACACTTGGTTGTGTTGATGGTTTGTCGTTTTATCGAGATGTGTTGATATCGTGCTAACCAACAGAACCCCATCCTAAGCTCTAGTGACCCGATTGAACAGGAACCACCCAAGTTCAGTCAGTCCACCGGTTCAAGACGATTGTTCTTGGTTAACCCGGAATCGACAATCTCGTGGATAGAATACGGATCTTGAACCAATACAACCACAAGAATGAGTAGTAAGTCCGTACAAGCTCCGATTCTATCGGTTTTGGAATGCATTGAGTGTAAAAGAGTTGAAAGAAAGTTGGAAAACCATCTTTCAATCCTTTTTGTCGTGAATATGTTTAGATCTAGGAAAGATCTTTGTTTGTTCATGTGGAAATCGGTTAAATCCAAGTTGTTCTTAGTGGATTGAGGTCAAAACATGAAGTTCTCAAGAACACATGATGACGTCATCCTATAATACTTTGAATCTTGGTGATTTCACAGTTAAAAGTTATGATTCAAAAGATAGAAAGGTGTGGGAGTGCGTGTAGATTAAGGAAGGACAAGATTTAGGACAAGATCTTACCGGAATTGCGAGAAATCGAAGGAAAAAGCGAGCAAGAGCACTGGTCGGACGTCAGAGAGCAAAAGTGGAAAGTTTGATGGTGACATGGGGTATTTATAGGGTTACCCAAAGTGGAAAGGAGCTGGTCGATCGGACGGCAGCCCGGTCGAACAGCTGTCCGATCGAGCAGCAGCCCGATCGAACGGCTGGTCGATCGGCTGGTCACCTGATCGATCGGTCGCTTGGTTCAAGTGTTCGGCGCGACGAGTTTTGCCGTTTCGATTGCGATAGCGATAAAGCGATTAATCATGCTATAAATAGCGATTACTATGCGATTATTAATAGATACTTCACATAATACAACTAAAACGATAACAAAATAGACTAATTACAAGTCAAAGAATTCAAAACAGGAATTGAGCAAGGAGAGACTGATCGCAATTAGCAATTTTTTCTTCCTTTGACTTCAATCTTGACTTTGACTTTGACTTCTGAAACACGGGGTGTTACAAGAGTACACGTCCAAAACCACTCGATTGACGCCGAAGGTGAATACATAGAAGTTGGGGCCATGCACACTAGTGGTACTTGTACCATCCAATACGTGACCCTAGTGAGCCATGATGCTGGACCATCGGCGCAACTATCGTCATTGTTACCAGAGGGGGAATCTCCCGCCTCATGGTTTATAAAAATCTAGGCGACACTTAACGCCATTTATGCTCAGGTGTGCGTGCAACAAGCTCCTGCTCCAGCTCAAGCACAACAAACCCTTGCGGCGACACCGATGCCCAGGCAACTAGATTACAACTCGCCTCACCAATAGCACGCGCCATCGGAGCGAACATATAGGAACCAACACCGACGACCGCCTTCACCACGAAGACAAAGTGTCCACACCATGCGAGATACACGTATAACAACCCTCCTAAAACACTTATAGCACCCCTATACGCCCTAAAATACACCCCGTATACGAAAAGTGGGCCCCAAATACTTTAATTTTAATAAAAATTAAATAAAAACAAAATTCAAGGGGCTCTGGCGGGGCGCGACAGACCCCCTTGATCTGTCGCGGGGCGCGAGCGAGGGGACGAGTGGCGGAGCCCTGAGCTGCCACGTGTCCTGCCATTCGTCGAACCTATACTCGTAACTGATCAACCCTAGGCCCTACTAGACCTATCTCGCGTGGCGCGACACACCCCTGTGTGTCCGTCGTGGGGCGCGAGAGAGTGTCGGATCAGCACTATAAATAGGGATCATCGGCATTCAGTTTTCGTCGCTTACAATTCTCTTTCTCTCTCAAATTCTGAAGTAGTAAAAGTAATTCCCAGGATTATACCCACCAAATTAGCGAAGCTCTGCCTCGTTGTAAATATTATAACCCCCGGTTACGTATTAGATATGCTGCCCGATTGATCTAGTGCTCCGTAACGCATGTCAAGGCTCTGCCTGACTCAGTCGTTGGAGTTCTGTCTCGGGGAAGGTATAACTAATGTAAATTTGGGTTATTATACTAACGCGTGTGCATTATTTAAATTTGATAGATTGTAACCAGGAAGTCACAGGGAAATACCTAAAATAGCAATGTGAGTGATTCCTCTTTTTACAAAGTGTTTTTACAAAATCCCAATTGTTTTTATCTTATGATTAACAGTGATTGAGTATTTGTACTTCTACAATTATCGTCGGTATGTTGGGGTTTTGTATACAAAATTTGTTACTACACTGTGAGTAGTAACATTACTACCAGTCAGGATTGACAGTACCATGGGTGGTAATTAAAGTAGATGTAAACAAATGTAATTGTTGGATTGCCCTCAATGCTGTAAAATGATAAAACCTGTTTTGATTAAACTGGGATTCACTCGCCAGTATTTCTTGCTGATAAAATGTTTTTAAACGCGTTTCAGGTAACAAAATGTGAAAGCCAATTAGAAGCCAGCTGGAGAGCACTGAAGGCTTGGAAAAGTGGCTATAAAAGTTACCTAAATAAAGAAGAAGTTTAATTTAAATAAATTAAGGTTTATCCCGATAAACATGTTTGTAATGGAAACTTGGGTTTTTCCCAATATATTTATTATTATAAAAATGCGGTGTTTTACTCTGATAAAATATTTCCTAACTACGGTCCTGATGAAATTTCCGCTGCTAAATTAATGATAAACACCGATACCACCATCTCTGAGTAGGCCGCGGCCTCCCGCCTCCTGGGGCAGGGGTCAAGGGTTGCGACAACATGCGCCGACACATGTAGATATTATGACAGTCAGTATACCCATTCACACAAACGAACTCCGATGAGCAGCCGTCTCTCCCGCGCAACATGAACGAGGAATGGGACACACATACTGGTGAATCTGGCCCAACATACCATGAGGGCGATAGCTCATCAATATTTAGTCGCTTGCCGAAACATCACAAATCGTACAAGCCACAGGCTTGCGCAACATATAACCCGTTGGCAGAGCATGATTACAGCCTGGTTTATAGGCCAGCAACAGCACAGTCGAAGTTTTTTCGAGAAATTGACCACGCACCTTTGGAAAAGGTAAAACTACCTCCAACTAACGGTAACTTTACTTGGTTGTTAGACCCGGATGTTCAACATGATTACTCCATAGATGTTCTACCAAATTTGCTTGAAATTTCAAGTGTGTTTCCCTTTCACGTATCTTCATTTAGATAGCTTCTTTCGGAGTGTAGTTAAGTAGTGGGTTCGTCAATAGAAATGTATCGTCAAAGTCGGCACAAAAGGCTCTACCCGTGTCCTCTAAGATCATGCTATGGAAGATAATACACGTATAGATTACCTTTCATATTTTTTTTCTCTTTTCAAGTGTATGTGAGGGTTAGGCAATGATAGTCCAACGTTTCTTTATCACTCCGAATGCCCGTTCGAAATCTTTTCTTGTCGACTCATGCTTCTTCTTGTAATATACCCATTTGATGTCATCCGGACACAATAGACTTTTCACCAACACAACCCACCCCAGATAAATACCATCGACTATATAATAAACATATTTGTACTCCACATCATTTGCATAAAATGATGAATCTAGTGCAATCCCGTCTATGACATCATCAAACATATTTGATAATTGTAAAACAACAATATCATTGATTACACAGGCCATACCAACAAACGCATGCCAAATCTATATATCTTGAGATGCAACTGCTTGTAGTATTAGGGTTGGACCATCGTGGTCACCTCGATGGTGTTGGCCTTTCCAAGCAATTGGACAAGCAGCCCATGACCAACACGTACAATCTAGGCTACTTATCATTCCAGGAAACTCGTGTATTCGTTGGTGGGCTTCATATGTGGATGTTGGTGGACGTAAGATTGCTAAAATATCGCCCTTGGTAGAGGTTTTTAACACCTAATAATATTAAATCATTATAAATTACAACAATAATAATAAATTAGAATAATATCTTCACAAAATTGTCAAGACTATCTCGACATACTCTTTCTAACACTGGTAAATACTCGTCCCATGCATTTGTTGCCATGTCGTACTACAACTGACAAATTGCGGCTGTACATTTTTGCAAACCAGAGAATCTAAGTTTACGTCTAGCATCTTCTCTTTGTTTGAAATATGTATACTCGCTTTCTAAATCACTGAAATTCTAAAATAAAGTCGGCGACTCATACGAAAGTGATGTCGAAAGTGTGTATCATCATACAAAGGGTTTTGAGCAAAATAATAATCTACCAAACGTCGATGAGCACCCAACATATCTCTTTCAAAGGGTCCTTATCTTGTACATGGCTGGGACGATTCAACTTCCTCATAAAAGTTGAACCACCTCCTTAGCTGCTTTGATAATCAAGTCGCCGAGCATTCCCGTGTCAGAATCTGATGAGTCGGATGACGAATCGGAAGACATATTTTTTACAAAAAGTAAAGAGAATTAAAAGTGTTTGAGGGTTTAGAATGTTTTGTGAGTTGTGATTGGGTTGTATGTGATTTGGTTGAATGATTTGTATAACATGTATAAGGTTTGAATTTATTATTTATTTCTTATATAAAATTGACCGTTACCCACGGTCGTATTCACATTCAATCCATCATTCCCCACGCATAACGCTCGCCATCCTCACAACAATTCTCCCTACGATGCATTGGCGTCAATGTTAGAGGCACCATCGTGCTTACATGGCACGAGACGTTAGCCCACACCACCCGGCCCAATATCAAAAGATCAAGTTGTTATTTCAAATTTCAATAACAAAAAAAATCACATTACATAACCCTACAAAAAGTAACTTGGGGTGCCAAAGGGTAACTCAAAAGTTGTGTCTATTTACATTACACCCTTAACTAATACTCTTGCCTTAATAAACACATAACCCAAACCAACATGTCCCAATATACACACCCCTTGAATAATGCATTACTTAGGGTAACTCAAAAGTTATGCTTCTTTACATCACACCCTTAACTAATACCTTTACCTTAATAAACACATAACCCAAACCAACATATCCCAATATACACACCCCTTACAAAAAAGAACTTGGGATACCTTAGGCTAAATCAATAGTTGTGTCTCTTCACATTACACCCTTAAATAATACCATTGCCTTAATTAACACATAACATATATTTAACACATCATATCACTTCGTTAGAACGCAACGTTTCATTCAAGAAAAAAACCAACATGAATATCCCCGTTTCAAATGAAGGGTCGCCACCGTTCAAGATAGTGAGACGCAATGGTTTGGAAATTATATATCTCTATGGTTATCAACAATTCTATCAGCATATAACCATTTACATAAATTAAACATACAAATTAAATTCAAGGCATTCACCGCATCTTCTGAACCCAAACATCATTCAAAAATTGTATACCCTATTAAGCAATATAATATATAGAACTCCTACACAGAAATGACGCAGCAGCACAACTGCGGTTACCCGACTTACTTCGTTTCTTTTCAAAGAATCACGCCTTTCATCAAAATACGTTCACAACGATTCCGTAAACGAACACAGTGATTCCAAGTTCCAATACCCTATATATAGCAGCCATCTTGCATTTGAAATATAATCCATGTTCACAAACATAATCAAAATGTATACAGGATCATTATCGATTTAAATTTTAAATCATTCAATCAAAGCGAATACGGGATCAATCTCAGTTTATTTTTTACATCATTTGATCATCTGAGTTTTACGCAAATCATCCAATCATACAAGAATCTTATCAATGTGTTCAAACACACGAATAAACGAGGCACAGTCTTTGAACCAGAACCACCAACATGATGAATTGCTTTCTTAACAAGGAAACGCCCGATGAGTAGAAGTTTTCTTATTTTAACGGGTATAGTCGTATAGGTATATATTACTATGATGTGTCAGTATTATATCAATATCGCATCAGTGCTTTTGTGAATATATTAGATGATCCAAATCAGGTTTAGCGACTTTGATAAATTCTACTGTTACAAAAAGAGAATCCTGACAATGGCACAAACTGAAAACATCTGTATAAAGAGTTGGTTATGTTAGACTCTATTCAAAAGGATTTATATTCATAATTCGAACAAGAATTTCTTGATTTGTGTTCGTTCTGTTAGTGCGCTGAACAGATTGCGAACCCTAGGGTTTGTGATTGTATCGGTCCGCCTAAATCTATCAAGGATGTGCTCATTAGTTCTCAATCGCCGGTTTGTTCATTGAACTAGATTGATAATTCTTTAGGTGCAATTGGTGTTATTGATGCAAAAATTGTAGTCGTCTTTCGTGATATTTTTATATTGATTCGTTTTATTGTTGTTTATTATAATTCTTTTGTTCTGGAATCAAATTGTTGATTAATTTGACTTGATTTGCATTGTTTTATTTATCATCAAATTTTTTTCGTTTATAGGTCCAACATGCTGATTAGGCAATTACATATTAAGTTTGTAAGATTTGATGATGTTTGTTTGGCTTAAGGGGTGATTGGGTTTGGGTTGGGGTTGCCTTTTGGAATCAGTTATGCGATATGAAAAAAGATGATCGGATTGCGGAAACTAAGGGGTTGGACGTGCTTCTGTCTTATGGCATTCAATAATCGAATCATTTGTTCGAATAAGCAATGTTCTCAGACTGATTATTTGGCCCTGATATAAACATAATGCGTTAATCCAAACACTCATGATTTATTATATGCGATTTGATGTTATACAAATGGGAGTTTTAGTGTAGTTTCTAATCGGTATCCTAACACGGTTTTATAAAATCTTTATCTTTAGGAAGATGCGGCAGCATTGCAAAGATGTTAAATACGGTTCACATTAACGCTCAAAGCTATTTATTGTCCTATTCTATGCATCTTGGCTCCCCCTTTCCATAACCTTTTAGACCAAATTTATCTGTTATGGATTAACTGTATCATTCAATTTTTCATTTTGCGATTGAAGAACCCGTCACAAGACCAAGGTTTGAGAAATTTATACGTCGCTTCATTTCAATAAGCAAAATGAAAAGAATGTTTTGCATGAACTTAAGAATTCTCGCATCTCATGACATTCATAATAAATATACCGCCGCAACGCGCGGGTTAGCGTCAACTCGTTTATCAACAAAAGTAAAGAACTACAAAATAGAGGGATCAAACATACCATTTCATCAAACTTACAATTTTAAAAGTTATCCCTATCGAACAAAACACGCGCTCATCACATGCGTATCATTCCCCATAAAACCAGATATTATTATCTCATCTTCTTCAACAAGAACACCCAAAACCCTAACCCTAATTCACTTCAAATTACAGTTCCAATACATCAAACTGATTCCTGATTGTTAGAAAACCAGATTTTCGTCTTTGAATTCAACTGATTTGAGCAAACAATGTCTGCGATTGTGTGCGGAAAGAGATCGTTCTTCGACGACCTGCAAACGTCACCAAATTCTGCATCTCCGCCTGCTTCTAAGAAGATTCGGTGCTTTAGTTCGACTTCTCCGGTTAGGTTTTCATCGTTCGTCAATTTTCCGCCGTCGCCGTCTCTTATCGATAAGCTCCGATCGGTTTTTCCTAATATGGATGAGAAGGTTAGTGCGTTTAATCTCTTGCAATCGTATGTATCTGGAGTTAGTTGTTTATGTAATTATGTGTTTGGATTGATTCAAATCAGTTGATCTATTGTTTAAGCTAAACGTATAGATCGATTAGGTATTTGAAATACGTGAATGATATGAATCTGTTGTTTGAATTGAAAGTGTATGGATATAGTTATAGGAACTAGCGTTCGTAGTGGTGGTTTTTTATGCATATATGTTATTTGCAGTGTCTATGCTTGTGTATCATCTGATGTGAATTGCGATTAAGCTTTTAAAATATGTGAATGATACAAATCTATTGTATCTATTGTCTGAAATGAATGTGTAAATATATAGTTATAGGAAGGCTTGTTCGTACTGGTGTTTTTGTTGCATAGATGTGTTATTTGAAGTGTCTATGCGTGTGTATCGTCTGATGTGAATTGGGATTAAGCTTGTAAAATACGTGAATGGTACAAATATTGTTTGAGTTCAATGTGTATAGATATAGTTATAGTAACAATTGTTTGTACTGGTGTTTTTGCTGCATATATATGTCATTTGCATTTTCAGGGTCTATGCTTGTGTATCATCTGATTTGAATTGCAATTAAGCTTTTAAAATACGTGAATGATACAAATCTATTGTTTGAATTGAATGCGTGTAGATATGGTTAATAGAAACGATTGTTCGTGAATCGTGGTGGTGTTTTTGTTATATATGTCATTTACAGTGTCTTTGTCTGTGTATCATCTGATCTGAATTGCAATTAAGCTTTTGAAATACGTGTATGATGCTGATCCGTTGTTTGAGTTGAATGTGTATAGATATAATTATAGTAACAATTGTTTGTAGTGGTGTTTTTGTTACATACATGTGTGATTTCCATTGTCTGTGCCTGTGTATCATCTGATCTGAACTGTTATTAAGCTTTTTTAAATTACGTTACTAAATACATGTTGCAGTGTCAAGCCTAATGTATAAACAGTTGCACACATGTGAGCATTAATATCTAGAGTTGTTGAAAATACATTACTATCATCAGATAAAACACATAGATCAATTAAGCTTTTAAAATACATGAATGAAACCAATTCATTGTTCGATCTGAATGTGTATAGATATGATTATAGGAACGATTGTTCGTAGTGGTGTTGTTGTTGCATACATATGGCTTATTTTGCAGTGTCTATGTCTGTGTATAATCTGATTTAAATTTTGTGCGCTATTGTCCCTAAATACATTTTGCAATGTCAAGCCTAATGTTTAAACAATTGCACACATGTAGATTTTAATATCTAGAGTTGTTGAAATTACATTACTGTCATGATATCTAAAGATGTATTCTAATTGAAAAGATAATATCGTTTTCAGCTTCTGGAAGAAGCACTAGAAAAGAGTGGAAATGATTTAGATTCTGCCATCAAGAGTCTCACCGAGCTCTCTCTTGGATATGTTGACGGGGCAACAGGTTCGCCTGCACAGTCAAACCCAATAACCATAAAAGGTAACTCATTTGCTTTTATCATAAATGATGCAGTTTTGCGTGCGATCAAATGGCTCAAGAGCGATTCGTAATCAATGACGATAAAAAGAACCACAAAGGTTCAAGAACATTGTTCTTTTTAGTTCAATTCAATCAAAAACTCCCATAACAATAAACCCTAGATCCCCTATTTATAGTTCGACCACAAGACTTATCAGATAGGAAACAAAATAAAAAAGATTAGGAAATTAAAATTTTAATAAATAAAAGATATCGTTAATATTTAATTCAATTTAGGCATCCCTGCATCAATAAATGTCATCCGTTACTTTCTGATATCGAATGATAGCATCGATTTGTATTTTCTGCTTCTTTCTAATAGACAAAGTCCTTTGTTAATGAAAAGTGCAGGCCCGGTTATTACTAGTGAAGACGTTTCTTTGAATAACTCATCAGCTAGTGAGAATATCCCCAAAAACGGTGCCGAATGGGTTGAATTGTTTGTGACAGAGATGACAAGTGCCACCAGCATGGACGATGCTAGACTTCGTGCCATGCATGTACTCGAACGTTTGGAGAAATCCATATCCGAACGTGCTGTCGGTGATGCAGCAGAAACCCTTCACAAGGCAAACCCCTCCCTCAAACAGTCAAACGCACACCGTGTGTTTACTGTGTGCAACAATCTTATTTGGGTTTACTTTTAATTTCAGGAAAATATAGTCTTCAAGGGGCAAATTGAAGTTCTTCTAAGGGAGAACACTATACTGAAACGTGCCGTAGCCATTCAACATGAACGTCAAAAAGAATATGATGAGAGGACTGTAGAAGTGCAGCAGTTGAAGCAGTTATTATCTCAATACCAACAGCAGTTGAGGACACTTGAGGTCTACCCTTACAACTTCATTTTATGCTTTTATTCATATAAGACTATTTGTATTTTCTCATACCACATAATGGAAACAAGATGCATAAACTATCCAAACAAAATATCTGATAGAAAGACGGGAAAAAACATGCATGGATATTAAAGTCAGTCGCATGTTGTTGGTATTTGCAGGTGAATAACTATGCATTAACGATGCATCTAAAACAAGCTCAGGGAAACAACTCCATTCCTGGACGATTCCATCCTGATATCTTCTAATGAAGAGGTAAAATGGTGCGCCTCACTATTTCGTGGTGGATAGATTTTGGTTATAAATATTGTGTGTCTGAAGAGATCTACATTTGCCAGATTAATGGCAAGTAGATTATAGTCTGTTATATCTTTTAAACACAATTAATTGATGTTTGGTTAATTTAAAGAATTTAAGATTTCGGTTTTATAGTTTGAAATCAACTTCTGCTTCATTGATACGTGCTAAATTAGTCAATATCGACGTACACCATATTCACCCACGTAGCCCTCATGAATGCACACGTCGCCATGCACATACACTTTGCTGCAATTTCTTTTATGTTTCGTGTTAGTTATATTCTACATTGCTTAGTGGTTTAGTCCATGCATGTTCCTGTTAACTTCCTTTCGTTTATTTTAAATGTAAACCTACGAAAGGCATTGCAACTTTATTATGAAGGAATTAAGAAGAAAATTATCGCGTAGTAATGTTCCGTTTCCCTTATCTTGTTTTTGGAACCTAACCCACTCAACGGGTCTACTGGGAGATTGACCATCTCAAAACGGTCTATAACGATTGTGTTTTCATTGAGCCGTTCTCCTTCCCGCAAGGAGCCACCGTCACTTGATGATACGCTAGCGATGTCTAAAAATCTTTTGACGTATATCACCGCCAACACCGCCCAAATTGCCGCCAACTTCCACTGTTGAATTTCAACCCTCTTCACCGAACAAAAAGCCAAGGTCAAAGCCGATCTTGATCTGATTGCTGCCAAACTTGAAACCCAAATGGCGTTTCCTTGACGAACACCGATCCGCAACGACCCTAATACCGACACTGTCACTGAAACCATCTCCCCATCAACCGTCGACACACGACTCTCATCCAAAGTCAATCATGCACCACCGTCTCGAATATCCTCTCCAACACAAATCGGGCTTGCGGATTTACTTGAAAAGAAGTTTGCATCCCAAAGTGAACTTAAGTATAACCCTACTGTTCGTTCATTGACTCTTGTAGCAAACCCCATTTCCAAACCCACAACCACACCCACTCCTAACCTTCAATCCCCTTTACCGTCAACACCAATAAAAACTGACTCCATCCATAGCTTTCACACGCCAATCACAAGAGCGTTACAGAAGTGCCGAAAACCAAGCACCATCACCAAAACAATCATTACTGGTTAAACCCTTAAACTATGAAGAACCGACTCCCACCGCCAGACGTGACTGGTGATTACCATGGTGTTACATTCAGACCATTCTGTCTGTGGTTGTCCGACTAGAATGGTGACTGCCATGGCAAACTCATTCCATTTTTGAGGACAAGAACGTTTTGAAGCCAAGCACGTGGGAATGATACTCGCTAAACTAGTCAATATCCTCGTACACCATATGCACCCACGTCGTCATGCATACACTTTGCTGCAATTTCTTATATGTTTCATGGTAGTTATATTCTACATTGCTTAATGGTCTTGTCCATGTATGTTCCTGTTAACTTTCTTTCAGAAGCCTATTATAAAAGGCATTGTAAGGGGAGTGGGGGTGGTCACAAGTGATGAAATTCCATCACTCACAAACATCCAATCATGTTCCGTCATGTCAGCAACCACTATTCTATCACTCACAAGCATTTTTAGTGGCGGTGGTCATCACTAGTGATGGAATTCCAACGTACAAGTATTAATACACAACGTACAAGTCATACACATACAATCAATTTTTACAACGCGTGGAACTCAATGGTGGCGGCGGTGTTCCAATGCTCATCACTCGTGATGGGTAGTCCATCACGTACCACCCCGCCTCCCCTAAGCTTGCAACTTTATATTAAGAAGAAAATTATCGCAAAGTAATGTTCCTTTTTTCTATCTTGTTCTTGGAGCCTAACCCACTAAACAAGTCTATTTGGAGATTGACCATCTCAAATTGGCCTGTCACATTTAATTAAGCATGATCAGGATACCAATAGTCCCCTGAATGGGTTTTTTTTTTTTCTAAAACATTGATTTTAAAATCGAAAGGCAATAGTTGGTTTAGTTCTTAGAAATTTTAATGTAAGTTCGATCTAAGGGTTTGTTTGGTATGGGGTAATGGAATAGACGAAGGAATAGAATGGATGAGGTAATAGAATGGACGAGAGAATGCAATGGATCATTACCATTCCATGTCTTGTTTGGTTACCATGTGTGAATGGAATGAATTATTATTGTGTATTGTTCGGTAGGAAAGAAAAACGAAGTAGTAAAATCAATGGTGAGTGGTGGTGGTGGTGGTCAGTGGTAGTGGTTGTGGGTGGTTATAGGTGGCGGTGGTGGATGGCGGCGAGTGGCGGTGCGACGACGACGACGAGTGGTGGTGACAGCAAGGCGACCGTTGGTGGTGGGTGGCGGCGGAGGTGGCAGCGGTAGCGGCAGCGGCGGTTGGTGGTGTGCGGTGGTGAGTGGCGTTGGCGGTTGGTTGCGGCTGTGGGTGATAACGGTGGCGGGTGGGTGGCGGCGGCGGCGATGGTGACTGTCGGAGTGAGGTGCTGGCGGGTGACGGCGATGGCGTCGGTGGTGGGTGGGTGGTGGTGGGTTGTGGCGAAGGTGGTGGGTTGTGATGAATGGTGCAAGAGGGATAGAATGAAACAAAAACATGGGGGGTGGATGTAATGATTTTGAGGGAATGGAATGCCTTTTGGAATGGGTGATTCCATTCCATTGACCAACCAAACACCCTTTTCTTCATTCCCTCGCAATCGTCCATTTAATTCCACCTCTCATTCCTGCATACCAAACACTACCTAAATGTTTCAAAATTGAAAGAATTGAATTGATCAGATCAAATGGAATGCTTGAACCAAAATTTTAACTTCGTGTGATGTGGCAGGAATTCGCTTTTTAGTCAATATTGGTTTGTTACGGTATCGGTTTAGTTTATGATACCAAATTGGAATACAACTCTGTTTTCCAATAAAATATTTATCGAAATACAATTGCGTATTCAACATTTTATAAAAAATAACAAACACATGTTACTAGAGAAAGTCAAATTAGATGAAAATTTAATGAGTTGAATGCATATATTATTTAAAGTATAAGGGGTGAAACTAATACGACGATTTACACCGACATGGTGGGAAGGTGGTCGATATCGGTTCAGCTACCTACGGTATCTGTACTCAATGTTGCAGAAATCGGCCTAGGCGGCCGATTAATCGGCGCCTAGGCGCTAAGCGGTGACTTATCGTCTAAATTTATCCAAGTCGGTCAAAAAAATCGGTCAAAGTCAAAATCGGTCAAAGTCGGTAAAAGTCAGTCAAAATCGGACTAATCAGGCCCATGTTTTTTGACCCAATAAACCCAATTTTTGAAACATGGCTCATGGTTTAAAGCCCAAATTTCACTAGTTTACGTATGCTTCCTAAACTTTTAAATTTATTAATAAAAAGTATAAATTTAATCTCCTAAACTTGTAAATTTATTAATAAAAAGTATAAAGTTATATATGTATATATATATATATATATATATATATATATTTGTAAAATTATACTTAAAAAGTCCAATCTGATTAATCCCGATTAATCCCTAGGTGGTACCTCACCGTCCGACTAGCGCCTTCTACAACATTGTCTGTACTCCAATACAACAACCAAAAGAGAAACCAAATAAATAAAGTCGTGATATGCTCAAAAGGATATTAACACGTGTTATACATCATTGACACCTTAAAAACGAATACTGGTATCGTTGATTCGTTTATGTTAATATATGTACATCTATCGATGTCTACATGTTCGGTGCGTCACGGTACTTGTAGGGTACCGACAATCGCTATAGTTATCAGAAAAATATTGTATAATGAATACGATTTTGTTTTCAATAAATTTTATATCGAAATGTCTAAGGAAAAAGATTAAACACATTGTAGTTTTGTTATTGAGTTAATTACTGTTATTGTCCCTGTGGTTTGTCAAAAATCACTATTTCAGTCCATTAGTTTAAAAATTGCGATTTCAGTCCATGTGGTTTCACTTTCGTAACCATTTCAGTCCACCTCCGTTAACCACATCCATTTATTCTGTTAAGTACATGTGAGTTGACCATAATGCCCTTATTAATAAAAAAACAAAAAGATATCTAAATGAGTTAATTACTGCTTTCGTCACTGTGGTTTGTCAAAAATCACTATTTCAGTCCATTAGTTTAAAAATTGCGATTTTAGTCCCTGTGGTTTCATTTTCGTAACCATTTCAGTCCAGTCTCCGGCATCACAATCCACCCTCTTAATGTCCGGCGACCCATTACCCCACCCCAATTAATATCTTCCTAGCAGCATCAATTAACATATGACTTTGAAAAATAATGCTTACCTGGACATTTTCTCATTCTAAAATCCAAAATTAAAATTTTGGAACCATATATGTAAAAATAGTGCAAGACTTCTACTTCTACTGAAGCTATGGTGGGTCAACCCCTACAATCCAATTTAAGTCCATATGTCATACAACAATAAAATCATATAAGTCCATATTTAATTAACACAAGGGTAATTTAGGTATTTCATTAAAAACTTAACGGTAAAATAGACGGTGTTAGGAGACTGGACTGAAATGGTTACGAAAGTGAAACCACAGGGACTGAAATAGTGATTTTTGACAAACCACAGGGACGAAAACAACAATGAACTCATTTAGATATCTTTTTATTTTTTATTAATAAGGGCATTATGGTCATTTCACGTGTACTTAACAGAATAAATGGATGGGGTTAAAGGAGGTGGACTGAAAGGGTTACGAAAGTAAAACCACAGGGACTGAAATCGCAATTTTTAAACTAATGGACTGAAATAGTGATTTTTGACAAACCACAGGGATGAAAAAAGTAATTAACTCTTTGTTATTTTAGCTACTAGTCTCATTCCTATTTGGGAGGGGTGCGATCTCATAACGGTTGAGAGGAAGAGTAGAAGGGGTTTTACTGTTATAGAGGGTAAATAATCATTTTAAATTTGTTAACATTCCAAATTTCATATATTTACCGATCAAACGCTTCAAACTTTTTGCTAAAACTAATTTCAGATGATTTAAAACAGTCTAATTTTTTCGCTATTCTACTTTAGATCTTCTCAAATTTGTACAACTACTTGTTTGAAACCATTAGTTGTATGTTACAGATTTAAATTACTTTACTCTCTGTGGTTTGGGTTATTTTGTCAGTTTAGTTCAAATATTTCAGTTTTCACCTGTGGGTCCAAAAAAGTTTCATCATTGCCATTTTAGTCCACTGAGTTAACTTTATCCATTTTTCTGTTAATGAGAAGGACAATTCGATCATTTTATATGGCCGAATTTGCCCTTCTCGTTAACAGAATTACCTAAAAAATGACCGAATTGCCCTTCTTGTTAATAGGAAAAATAGATGAAGTTAACCCAGTGGACTAAAATGGCAACTGTGAAACCTTTTTAGAACCACAGATGAAAAATAAAACCTTTAGACTAAACGGGCAAAATAACCCAAACCACGGGGACTAAAATTGCATTTAACTCTATTTTTAAACTTGTATTTGAAGTTGGGAGTAAAATAATGTACTCATTTTCCATGAGTTAATTGGACGTATATACCCGTTGTATGATCAACTCTTCACCACGTCTTTTCTTCTTCAACAATCATCATACAGACACAAAGCATTTCGTCGAACACCTGGTCTGCTTCTTTAATCAACAAACAATGGCGACATCTTTCACTCTCATCCCTTCATCCTCCCTCAACTTCCTTCAAAACCCATCAACATCTCCATCCTCTTCTTCTTCATCTTTCTTCAATGGTGGAACTGCAACACTCCTGTTCACACGTAACCCCAACACTTACAAGACCTGCTGTGTCTCTTTCTCGTCACAATTCAACAAGTTTCACGGCAATCGCCGTGGTGGGTTCCTCGTGTTCGCGGCTGCGGATTATTATTCGACTCTTGGTGTTTCAAAATCTGCCACTAGTAAAGATATTAAATCCGCATATCGAAAATTGGCTCGTCAGGTATTTATTTAATACTTATTATTAGGGTTCTTGATATTATTTTTATTTTTATTATTTGGGCTATTGGTTTACTGTTTTATTGATTGGGTGGGCACTTGTCACATTATAACTAATAGGATTGGGTGGGCACTTGTCACATTAAATAATTTTTTTGTAAAATTTATACAAAAAATTTTGAACTTGTTAATAAGTATATTTTTTCAAAAAGTTTAAAGATTCTGACCAGTTTTTACTGCCTTTAACTGATATCGATTAGGTGAAATTTAATCGGTAAACTATCAATTATCGATTAATCCTGATTTTTTACAACACTGCATTATATAGGCCGTGTAGATGGGTGGAAAAATTTAATACGAGCCGTATGAGTAATATCACTTTTGTCAGTCATTTCTTGTCAAGTCGCATAATCATATTCATACGGCCAGTATGGTGTGGGTGAAAATGTAGCGAATATCCCGATATATCAGTGATATATCGGTCCCCTGCCGAGATACTGGTTGCAAAATATCGGTCAGAATATCGGTACCGATAATAACGGCGATATTGGACAATATTTGACCGATATATCATCGATTTTCCCGATATCAGTACCTTTCTTCTTAGTTCTACCATTCGTCATTCTTCTTATTGTTGGTGTTAGTGTTTTAAGTCTTAATTGTTAGTTGTTAGTGTTAAATGTTAGTGTTTTAAATCTTAGTCAGTTCCTACTTGCTACAATTGTTAATGTTTTGCAAGATGTAAAAGGTTAATTTGTTAATGGTAGGAGAGTATGCTGAATTGTTAGTGTTTTGTAAGTTGTCAAAGGTTAGATTGTTAATGGTAGGAGAGTATACTGAATTGTTAGTGTTAAGTTGCTATATATATTAATTTAGCATGATATCTCAAATATCGGTCCTTGACCGATATCCAGGGCCGGCTCAAAATTTTCTAAATTTTTCTAGGCCCAAAGCGTATAGCAAAATTGGGGCCCTTTTGTAAACGAAAAAAATTGCTATGGATCCTATTATTCATGTATCATCTTTTTATACGCATAATTATGGATTATTAACCTCAATGTTAACAATCTCAATGCCAAAATTACCAACATATAATATATTTATTAGAATTTGAGGCCGTAGGAAAATGGAGGCCTAAAGCTCTTGCTTTATTTCACTCCCCTTTAAGCCGGCCCTGCCGATATCCGATATTTTACCGTATTAACTACTTAGGGTGAAACACATAACCTTCTCATACGACCCGTATGACACAAAACCACCTTGTTGTATGGCCGTACGAGGACTAGTGTCTAGTTAACACATCCATCAATGGTGTACTGGTATCAGCGGTCCATTGATTTATCTTTGCATAAATTGAAATCAAGTTGTGGGGTTCTTACATTACTCATTATCTGCATATGTTTATGTTGTATTGTATTTAGTATCATCCAGATGTCAATAAAGAACCAGGAGCTACAGAAAAGTTTAAGGAGATCAGTGCTGCCTATGAGGTATGTAATGAATCAATAAAACAGAAAATCACGAAAATAATCATTCTCGGTTGGGTGTGTTATACATAAATATATGGAAACAAATCACCCATAGAGATATAACACCATCAGAAAAATTGCCGCTTTCGTGATTTTCTCTTAATAAAATCTTGATATTTTTTATCTTGATTATTATTGAGCTTAATAATTCTTTGAATGCTGAAGTATGAGATTGTCAGGTTCTATCAGATGACCAAAAAAGAGCAATGTATGATCGGTATGGGGAAGACGGAGTTAGAAGTACCGTAGGGGGACAATCTGGTGCTTATGCGGTACTACCCGTAATAACTGTAGCATAAATTTTAAACTTTATCTTATGTTAAGGATTATTATTTTTTTATTTTTTCATAGACGAATCCGTTTGATCTCTTTGAGACGTTTTTCGGAACAAGTATGGGTGGCTTTGCTGGTGGTGACCCGTCTGGATTTGGAGGACGTCGCGCCCCTACTGTTACTAAAGGCGAAGATATACGGTGAGCTTGCTTTTATATTGTCTGTGTGTGTGTGTGTATAAGGTAAAGATAATTGGGAAACCTTTTTGAGATGATAAAGCCCTAGAAAACTCGATGTAAAAAAAAATTCAACTTTTTTGGGTAACTTTTATATGTAATTACGTTACTAAAAAACAAAACAAAAAGCGCCGAAGGGATTGTGTGTGTAACGTAGTTGTACCAAAATGCGTTTTTATGTGTAACACGAGTTGTATAAATATGTGTAAAACGTATTTGACTGTTTGATTTGTTTATAGATACGACATGAGATTAGAATTTTCATCAGCTATATTCGGGACCGAAAAGGAATTTGAACTCTCTCATCTCGAAACATGTGGCGCATGCACGGGAACAGGGGCAAAGGTAGGATCAAAGATGAGAGTATGCTCCACATGTGGTGGCAGAGGTCAAGTTATGAGAACAGAGCAAACACCGTTTGGTATGTTCTCACAGGTAATTGTTTTACTTGTAATCAATCAACGGATATGGAAACCATGATTTATATGTATCGTTTGTTATATATATATATAGGTGTCTGTATGCCCAAATTGTAATGGGAATGGTGAAATGATATCTGAATATTGTCGAAAGTGCTCTGGTGAAGGGCGAATTCGCGTGAAGAAAGATATCAAAGTTAAAATCCCACCTGGAGTCAGCAAGGGTAGTATCCTTAGAGTTGCCGGTGAAGGTGATGCAGGCCCAAAAGGGTATGTTTGTTATTGTTTCCTGTGACTTATTGTTTCCTATAAGGGTCGTGTTCATGGGTTGGCGGGTTCAACCCGTCCTGAACCCGAAAATCATGTCATACATATGAACCCAAACACGAACCGAATCTTCGTGGGTTGACCCGAACACGAACTGTTCAACCCAAATTTTTAATTTTTTTTAAATTTTTTCTCAAAATAATATATGAAAATTAAAATTTTATTACAAAAAACACAAATGTATATAATACAGTTACATTTTAGTTATAAAATTTAATATCAATTTCTCTTTGTAAGTTATAGTTACGCATAAAACACCCACCCAACTTAATTTATGACATAAAATATATTGTAAAATAATAAAATATAATATAAATGGGTTAAACGGGTCAACCCGCCAACCCGATCGGTTTGACACGAACCCAACCCGTTTAGCTAAACGGGTTCACGGGCTCAACCTAAAACTGGCCCGAACCCATTTAGACTAAAGCCAGACCCACGGAAATCGTGTTAGGTTCGGGTTCGCGTCTTGTTGTTTTGGGTCAGTGTCAAAAATTCACACCCTTATGTGTATAACTGTGATTACTGTTTTATAGTTTAACATTTGTATGCGTTTCTTTTTTTCTTTTTGACCAGAGGTCCTCCTGGAGATCTTTACGTCTACCTTGACGTTGAAGAAATTGCGGAGATTCAAAGAGATGGAGTTAATCTGCTTTCATCCGTCTCAATTTCGTATCTTGATGCTATAGTGGGGACGGTTGTCAAGGTGAAGACGGTCGAGGGGATGACCGAACTTCAGATCCCTGCAGGTACTCAACCCGGTGATATTCTTGTTTTAGCAAAGAAAGGTGTTCCGAAACTGAATAGACCTTCCATTCGTGGTGATCATTTGTTCACCGTTAAAGTTACTATACCAAAACAAATCAGGTATGTTCTTCAAAATGTTGAAAATTGTCTCATAGTTCAAATACTGTCATGCATACATTATTGTTTTTTGTAAAGTTTAGATGCAAATGTGTACTATGAGTTGTTCCTAATCACCCTGTGTTTTAACTTTTAATCGTGTTGTCATTGGTTGTACTAGTGGCCAAGAACGCGAACTTCTAGAAGAACTTGCTTCTCTCAGTAGCCCTGCGTCCATCCGTCCTCGCTCTCGCCCCGATGCTCAGCAAACCGGTAACTTCTAGTATAATGGTTATAATCATCATTTCCATTTTCCTTCCAATGCTTTGTTCTGATTTGGATTAGGACTGTAAACGATCCGAACGAACACGAAGATAAGAGCAAACATAAATGAACACATTTACCGAACGTTCACGAACATAAACGAACGAACCTAACCTCTGTTCATGTTCGTTTGTTTAAATTAATGAATGCAACCTCTGTTCATGTTCGTTTGTTTAAATTAATGAACAAACTTTTTTGTTCGTGTTCCTTCATTTATTAAACAAATGAAGTTCCCACCGAACAGTTCATGAACTGTTAGCTGAATGTTCGGTTGGTTTACAGCCCTAATTTGGATTTGAGAGGAGTTCATAAGCATTCGTGTTGCTTGAATGTGTTTTATGATGTTTGTGGTTATCCGAATTAGAAAACTAACAAAAGGCGGTTAATGTCCAAGATTCTCTTGATTCTGTGAATTATAAGTATATGGTGTTGTGCATCTAAAATCACAGAAACGCAAGCGGAACCTGTTGCTGAGGAAAGTAACGGTTCAGAAGATCAAGATGACCCGTTGAAGAAACTAACAAACTTTGTCGGGTATTCTTTTTTTTCTTCTCCGGAAGATTCTTTCGGTTGATGTTTAGACTCTCGAAAAAGGGTCGTTTGAATATTTGATCATATGCTTCTTCCGTACTGCTGCAGGTCTGTAGTAAAAGGAGGTTTGAATTGGTTGAAGAACAACTTGTAGATTTCGTTTTTCGGCTGAGCACGTCTTAGTTATTCTTGTCGTAGCAGGGACCGACCCGTCTTTATATGGATGCTAAAAGGATATCCTCTTCGGATTCTGTTGAAAAAACTGGTGAAAGGATTCTTGAATTGTATAGAAAACACATCTTGAAATTTTGGTTGACACAATACAGTCGATTTGTGTATGTAAAACACTCATAGATACTTTCGCAGTTTAAAGCAAAAGAATTCAAACAATAGGAAGTGATATCGTTACACAGGCTTGTATTGCTTTAGCAAAAAGATTATGCCCCGAGCTTCAACAAAAGTTTTACATGAAGTTGAACCCGACAAAAACATTTAATCGTGTCAAGCACATAAACCCAAACACAACTTGTATGTTCACAGGTTGACATGATATTGACACCTGTTCTTCGTGTGTGTGTGTGCGTGTATGTTTTTTTTTTCTTTTGCAATTTTACTCTAAAACAGTGTATTGAATAATGATGCATATGCAGCCTGTGGGGATATAGCTGCGCATTGGCAATTTTCAAGAACATGAAAACTGGAGATGTTTATTCTTGGACTGCCATTTTATCAGGATTTCTTAATCTCGATAACCTTACCATAGCTCGCAAGTTATGGGTATGTAAAGCATAACATATTCGATGCGGGTTTTGCTGATTTTTCAAGAATCTGCAAGATGCAAAAGTTGACCCGGATGAGTTCACCATGGTTAGCATTCTTACGGCTTGTGCCAACATGGGTGCACTCAATTTAGGTGAGAGGTTCAACGTTTGTATCGACAAATGTAGGATCAAGGACTTTTTCAGGGAAATGCACTTATAGACATGTATTTTAAATGTTGGGTTCGGCTTTAGCCCAAACATATGATCACTATTCACTTGTTTGGCAATTGGCATGCACTTCTTGCTGCTTGTGATAATTATAGACTAATGGCGTAGGCTTTTTGTTATATTTTGAAAAGACTCTGAGTATTCTCACACCCCTAAAATCTTATTTTCGCACCTTTATATGTATACCCGTATAGAGTTATACGGGTCGTATAACTGATTGTTGCATAAAAAAAATGTCAGGGAATGTTTTTTTTGTCTCCATGTATACGGGCCGTATAACATTATACGACCCGTATAGAATGTTATGCGGCCCATATAATGTTATACGACCCGTATAAAATGTTATACGACTTAATATTTTCTACATCTATACGAGCCGTATAACATTATACGGCCCGATATTTATCATGTCATATTATTCTATACGGGCCGTATAACCGTATGCATAATGTAAAATTAAGATTTTAGGGTGTGTGTTTATTAGGACCATTGAAAATAGGATCATTTTTCTGTCTATTATATTCTTTAACTAGGTTAGAACCCCGTGTATTACACGGGTTAAATAAATGTAATTTTATATATTAAATAATAAAACGTTATATTTTTATGAAACTCGCATATTGTACGGGTTAAATAAATGTAATTTTATATATCAAATAATAAAAAAAGTTATATCTTTAAAAACCATGTGTATTACACAGATTAAATAAATATAATTTTGTATACTAAATACTAAAAACGTCGTATCTTTAAAAAAACTTGTGTATAATCGGGTTGAATAAATCTACCAAATTATAAAAAAATGCATCCTTAAAAGCCCGTATATTACACGTGTTGAATAGATTTAAAAAAAAGTTATACCTTTAAAAACCATGTGTATTACACAGATTAAATAAAGAGTTAATTACATAGTTAGTCCCTGTGGTTTGCACAAAATAACAACCTTAGGTACTAATAGTTTCTGATAACATTCTAGGGTATTAACTTTTCATTTTGTAACGTTTGAGGGTATTAAGCTTATTTGAAGGCTTAAAATCACATTTTGTTAGTACCTAAGTATGTTATTTTGTGCAAACCACAGGGACTACCTATGTTATTACCTTAGAAGTTAATACCTCCAAACGTTACAAAATGAAAAGTTAATACCCTAGAAGGTGATTTTAAACTATTAGTACCCAAGGTTGTTATTTTGTGCAAACCACAGGGACTAACTATGTAATTAACTCTTAAATAAATGTAATTTTGTATATTAAATATTAAAAACGTTGTATCTTTAAAAAAAACCCGTGTATAGTCGGGTTGAAAAAATCTACCAAATAATAAAAAAAAAATTATATCCTTAAAAACCCCGTGTATTACACGTGTTGAATAAATCTTATTTTACATAGCAAATGATAAAAAAAACTATATCTTTAAAAACTTCGTGTATCACACGGGTTATATAAATGTAACTTTGTATAGTAAAAAATAAAAGTTAAATTTTTAAAAACCCCGCGTTTTACACGAGTTGAATAAGTATAATTTTGTATACCAAATAATAAAAAAAATTATATTTTTAATAAATTAGGATAACATTTAATATTAATTTATTATTTATATATTTAATATAAGATAAGTAGGTAAGAAATGTGTTTTTTTTAAATATATTAAATTAACAATTTAGATTTGAGGATAATATTTTATTAAAGTATGATAAGATTTAATATTAATTTATTATTTATTTATTTAGTTAATATAAGATAAGTATATATTTGAGGATGCCTTCAATGAATGACACGTGTCCAAATGTTGGTTTCTTTTATTATAGTAGACTAGCGGTAAGACCCGTGTGCAAACACGGGTCGTTTCTTAGAAAACCATGCATAACACATATTGATAGAACATATAGATATGTGTATAGATATTGTACCAAAACGTGTTATCTATAGCTAAAAGACAACTATAGACATGCTTTATCAGTTGATATATAAGATACATATGAGTATTTCCATTGTGTTATCCACATTAAAAAAGTAGCACCCACCCATTGACAATGAAACATGTTTATAGACATAACTACATATAGAACATGTCTAAGAAGCAAAATTAGTACCACCAACGAACCAAATGTACAACCACAAACAATCATGACATGAAACTAAGAGGACTTTATCTTTGTCACGATATGCACAACTTTTTTTAACTTCAGCAATTAAGTAGACTTGTGAAACTCCAATGAAAGTTCATCACCAAAAGCAATATTGCAAGATCCCAGATAAGAAGACCATCCAACAGCAGCGTAGTTGAATCCAGTATTTGTTTTTTGAGATATTGTAAACAGTTCCTGGACTTCACATTTGAGATTCTGGATCTTGATAGGCTTAGGATTATCAGTATGCAGATCCAACGCAGAAGATACATCTGATGGCAGATGCTAAAAAACAGAAAATTGAATAGTGAATTTTATAAAATATTGATATATAACTGAAATTGTTGGAATAACGAAACAAAGCAACGACTGCAAAAGCTTACAAGTCTGTCTTCAGCATGTCTGGTGAAGTATAAGACTGATTCTGAAGTGGATGATACTTTACGAACCTTTTGAACTTTACACGGTCTATCAACAGCTTGGTTATCCTCTACAATTGTCTTGCCACGAAGTTTGTGCATCTTTTCCACCTAAGTAAATTAATTTAGAATATAACAACTCTAAATTCTTGAAATTTTAAAACTTTCTTTATCAACACAAACTATCTTGTCAACTCAGCTTTGAAGTTTAAGACTCAATCATACAGAAAAATATGAATATATTCAGACAATAATAAAATAGACAGTATAAAACTAATAAACACTTACATTAGATATAACACTTGAAGAGGCAGAAATGTCACGAACAGGAAAATCTTTAGACTGTAGTTGAGGATCGTTAACATCATCAGCTATTTTTACAGAATGATCTTCAGGCTACAACAAAATTTAAAAAAAACCTTCTTATACTTATTATACAATAAAATATATGCGTAGGAAATTATAAATTTACAACATTTTTAACACCTGACTCATCAACTAGACGCGCAATCTTTGAATCAAATAGCCCATCATCAGCAAACTATATTTATAAGAAGGATCATATATAAGAAACCATATTTTAAATCATAATAATATATAAATATTACATGTGTATATATACATTAAAAATATCTTCAAAACTCGTAAACTGCTTAGAATTACCAACCGAAGCTCTAGTATCCTCATCATCTAAAGCAACTTCCCCGAAATCCAGAACTTGTTTGTGTTTAGCCTACAAAATGAGATTTCAAAAGTTATTAGCATAAGATAATAAAAGTTACTTATCACCGTCATGTTATCAAACAATGTATTTTATCATCAAAATTTTATACCGCAACCACTAAATCAAACCCATCATCTCCATAAACTGAATCATCCAAAACAACTACATCAGCTTTCTTGAAGGAAACCTCAGTTCCAGTCTCGGAATGGAAAACGGAAAGCTCAAACGTTTTAGATGCAATCATGGTGAAAACCAACCAAGATTCAACTGCTATGGGAACTTCTTCAATCAATTTTAACCATCCATCAGTAAATCTGCATCCATCAGTCCATCCTTTCATCATCACATTCCAAAACCTTTCGCCAACATAGATAGTTGCCATCCCATACTCGTAATTTTTACCATAGAATTGTTTCCAAAATTTGTTAGCAATTAGCTATAGAAGAAGCAAAAGAATATTTAGTGCAGACTTATAAATTTGATATGAACTAATGAGCAACAGAAGTTACAACGGATTAGTCAACAAAAGTTAAAATGAGAATTACTCAACAGGGTTAGTCAACAATAGTTACAGTATTTACACACAACCTAACCACTGTTTAGCTATCAACTATTACATACCTCTGTTGCTATCCAACAGAGGTTTCGTAACAACTGTCATCCATTATGTCCAACAGAGGTTGCAACGTGGACATATCTTAAGTATCAGATGTTAGTCAACAGAGGTTAAAAGACTTAGTCAACAGAAGTTAAAAAGGTTAGTCAACAGATGTTAAGATTATAAGGAAACAGACGTTAAAAGGGCAAACAGATGTTAGCAAGTTGTTGAGCTACAGTATTTAGTCAACAAAAGTTAAAATGAGAATTACTCAACAGGGTTAGTCAACAGTAGTTACAGTATTTACACGCAACCTAACCACTGTTTAGCTATCAACTATTACATACCTCTGTTGCTATCTAAGAGAGGTTTCGTAACAACTGTCATCCATTATGTCCAGCAGAGGTTGCAACGTGGACAGATCTTAAATATCAGATGTTAGTCAACCGAGGTTAAAAGACTTAGTCAATAGAAGTTAAAAAGGTTAGTCAACAGTTGTTAAGATTATAAGGAAACAGACATTAAAAAGGCAAATATATGTTAGCAAGTTGTTGAGCTACAGTATTTAGTCAACAAAAGTTAAATGAGAATTACTCAACAGGGTTAGTCAACAGTAGTTACAGTATTTACACACAACCTAACCACTGTTTAGCTATCAACTATTACATACCTCCGTTGCTATCCAACAAAGGTTTCGTAACAACTGTCATCCATTATGTCCAGCAGAGGTTGCAACGTGGACAGATCTTAAATATCATATGTTAGTCAACCGAGGTTAAAAGACTTAGTCAACAAAAGTTAAAAAGGTTAGTCAACAAATGTTAAGAATATAAGGAAACAGACGTTAAAAGGGCAAACAGATGTTAGCGAGGTGTGGAGCTAGCAAAAAATGTTTACAGTAAGTAACAAAATAATATATCGTTACTTACAGTTATGCCACATTCAGGTCTAATATTTACTGAAATGTAAGAGTTCTCGTAGACATTTTCTTTAAAACATGAGACAACGAATGACAAACGTCCAATAGCTTTCACCAATACAGCATCT
The DNA here is from genome assembly GCA_030545235.1 of Helianthus tuberosus. Classification (NCBI taxonomy): domain Eukaryota; kingdom Viridiplantae; phylum Streptophyta; class Magnoliopsida; order Asterales; family Asteraceae; genus Helianthus; species Helianthus tuberosus. The sequence goes on along the minus strand of CM060441.1, from coordinate 209,710,364 downwards.
TTCGTTTTCAAACAATGCTCTCTAACAAACTTTGTCCATCCATCCGTAAATATACAATGATCTTCTCTCTTCCTTACACGTACTAACCATGATTTTTCACCATCAAGTAACTCTACAATTCGACTGTACGGGACATCCTTGCCCCACAACAGAGTCTCAAAATCAAGTGGTATATTCTGCAACAGTAGTTAACAAACATCTTACATCAAAAATTAACGTAGAATCCTAATAGTAGCAAGAATGTTAAAAAACATACCAAAAATATAAAATCATCTTCATTAAGGAATTGTAAAAAGGATGGCGTTTGATTAGATAGATTCATATCTGCAATAAACAATTTAAACTTACAAGTTATAAAGATGAACAGCATCCAACAAAAGTCATAGACAAACAACATTATATAATAGACATCACTAACATCCCTTAAACTAAATCAGCACTTAAAAAACAAAAGTACCAAATATTAACCGGACTATTTGTATAAAAACAAAGCACAAAACGAAAATCATCATCTCTTACAATAGTTAAGCAAATGAGCATCAACCAAAAATTATATGGTTGATTTATCAATCGTAATGTAGAAGACAACATCACGAAGATGCATGCACAAATTGTGACAGAGAATGCTATCAGTAACTTCATTTAAGTTAATGCAGTACTTAATCGATAAAAATACACCAGATTACAGCAGCTATTATTTGCTTCAAGAAAGAATATGAAACGCCGTCAGTGACAAATACATACTCATAACATCAAATAATGATTAATCTAACATTTATAATACAAACAATAAATTCAAAGAAACAATACTTGGTTTTATAGCATGTAATCTATATTATGCAATAGAACCTTGCCAATTTTGATAAGAAAGTTATTTGAGAAAACTTTCGAATATGTTTTCTGGAGTTTATATTCAATAATGGAGATGAAAAGTATATTAAATGGAGTTAACACAGATGTTACATTTACACTGGTTGGTTGAAATTAAGTTTTGTCAAATTTATACTTTACCCCCTTTTACATTAAAACAGGGCAATTTTTGCACAGCAGTAACCACTGCTTGACTATAAATTTAAAATGTTAAATATGAAAAACTTATCTATTAATTTAAGATATTTATATAATTAAAGATAGTTTTTAAATCCCGATATTAAAGATTATTATAAGTTAAATAAATAAACAATTACAAGTTAATAGATAAATATCTTATTTTCAACAATCCCAATACAATCTCACCTCTTCTTCTCCGGCGAAAAAACTCTACAGTTTCTTCTTCTTCTTCAGACTTGACGATCAGAAGTTTAAAGTTTTAGATCAGGTATTTTTTTTGTTCTCTTGTGTATTTTACAGGTATGCTTTCACATGTTCCTTTCAGTTTCCTCATTTCAAATTATATAAACATCAAAATCATAATCTACTGATGTTAAAATAGATAAACTTATATGTACTTGTTTTCTTTATTTTATAATAAGATTTAACCTATTTAGTTACATTTTGATTCATTCAATCTAAATAACAATCTGAAATATTATTGTTTCATAAATATTTGGTTGTAAATTTTACGAATGATTTTAGAATTATTGTATGAACTGCCATGTAGTGTTGATACATTTGTTCTATCAATATTAATTTTGATAAAATATTCTGCAATCAGTTTATAGTACTCATATGTCTGATTTGTAAGTAAATATAGCCTTGTCTGCTGAAAAAAAAACTGAAGTTTGAAGTTGTAATACTTTTTTATTATACAAGAATATAAATTTGATCTTACAGAGTGTTAGATTCATATTGTTGGTTGTAGGGACCATATTGAAGTACACAACATATAAGTTTGGTCCTACAGAGTGTTGGATATTTTTTATACCTTAAATAGAATGTTTTTCAGATACAATTGATTTTATGTTTTAGTATTTAACTGTTATTGTATTTTTTTACTTTCAGATGGAGTTTATGATAATTAGGAATGTCTCTGAATTGACAGACCTAAATGAGGGATTGGTAAGCTATATTCTTAGTACAAATTAGTTCAAATCACAATTGTATGCTAAAAACTGTATTTATAAAATTAAAGATATATTAAATGTTGTGTATTTTATATACATAGGTACTTCCAAGGATAATGAGTAACCAATTAGCAAGAAAGTGTGAAGTAATAAAGTTGGTTAATTATACGGGTTTTAAGTATAAGATTGCAGTACAGAGTATTGGTCATAAAAGTAAGAGGATAAACGAGCCAGAATGGACTCGGTTTGTTGAAACTTATAGAAATAACAACATAGACAAGCTATGTTTAAAAAAATTGAAGGAAGTAAATTTGAGATAAATGTTTTGAACAATGAGGGATTGGAGATTAGAAAGGATGGCTCGAACAGAGATTATGTTCATGGTTGCTTGATATAGGCTGAAGAAGAAACATATTGCAAGCAGGTTAAAAATTGCTACCTTATTTTTATATATTGCCAGTGTATCTTTTGGACTGTTAGAAAAACTTCTAATTTATATTTTGTATCATATATAAAATCTAATATCACATTTCTGAAATGTATGAAAATTATAGCATTTACCACACGATTTGCTGAAGCTGTTGTCGGAAAGGAGATTAAAAATTGATAATTTGGTTGCAAAAGTACATGGACCAAAGTAGAGTAGTAAAGTTGATGTGTATTATGTTTTCTCTCCTGAAAACAAAAAGGGATTGGCTGCTGGTTTTATGGGACCAGGATAGACAACTTTTTGCTTCAAAAATGACATTGAGGAAAGCTGCCAACTGCTGTTTCAATGGATGGGAAGTACTCCTAAAGACGATTTTAACTTCACCGAGAAGGTTTTTAACAAAGACGGGATTGGACTTCACGGGGAGACTAAACATCACTGTAGCCATACCAATCACCAACACCGCAAAAGCGTCCACATTATAAAAAACAGTTTGAATACCATGTTTTAGAGACACACAGCTTGGTATTTACATATCTACTTTTAATATGGTTGATTTTACTTATAATGTTGGATCTATCTGTTATTACTTAAAGTATATGTTGTTTTGAATGAATAACTAAAGAAAGAATTTTCCTTTACAGGCAATACCGAGGAACTTTGTTCGAGAACACCTAGCTAAATTATTACCGTAGAGCTGTGTTGTCATTTGGTCATGTGAAGTTTTTGGTACAGCTGGTTGTTAGGAGAGAACCTAGAAGACCTGATGACAACAACCATCTAGTGATGCATACAAACTAGCAGCGTATCATGGATGAAACGGGAATATCTGTGGGGAAAAAGCTGAGGTTTGAGATAGTCGAAGAAAAAAGTGTAACAGGAGATAAAATACACTTTGAAGTTTGTTGACATACTCTTTGAACATCTTTTCAGCCTTTAATAATTTATGTTTTAGTTGACATGTTTGATGGACAAATTTTTTCTTTGAAAACTAACTTAAGAATGAAATTATGTAGTCTTAGTATATACTTTCAAAACTTTGTGGTTTTACCTTTTTATATTTTTCAAGTAAACATTACTATATTTTGCATCTAAACATTACTATTTTCCATAACATTTCCCGGTCACTCAACAAAAAGAAATATAAGACTCAAAATTAATAAAATAGTATACAACTTGTAATTACAAATAATAGTGTTTTAAAAATCTGCTCCTACCAAAGGGACAAACTCAACATCTGTTTCGCTAAACTTTTCTAAGAAACGTTTGTTGAAGACAACCACTGTTGAAAGAAAAGTCTGTTAAACCAAACAACCTCAGCTCATGAGCTAAACAAACTCTGCTGATGAACCAAAAGGTCTGTTAAGACAAAGACTGCTGAAGCAAATGTCACACCCCGACCGCGTAAAACAACAAACCGCGGCGGAAACGTCGGGGAGTGGAGCGACAGAATTATTGTTCCACAACCATGGCAATTAAAGTTTTGTATTATTTATTAAAGTATTTCCATTGTCTTAGGAAATTAAGAAAAACATAACATAATTAACTGTCTTTTAAGTCACTAAGGCCCAAGTCCGCCTAAGTGTAGCACAAACATCGTCATGCATTAGCACCTGAAACACATGCGAAAATAGGTATGTCGGAATAAAAATGCCTGTGAGATACACAGGTTTTGTTTATGCAGGATTCATGACTTGTAGTTAAAAGAAGTGTTTAACAAAAATGTAGTCATGAACCTTGAAAAATGTTTTCATTTATAAAATCATGTGAAAATCGATAAGAAAACCATATGATATAAAAGAACAATGCATGGTTAAATGAATAACCAAGTGGAAATGAATTTGTATGAAATATGTGATTTGTAAAACAATGTCGTGTTTTTGTATAAACTGTATCATGTCTTTGTTCCTGTCAAAGTGGCTTAGATAACGCTACTACGTGTAATATAATAAAAGCACTTATATATAGGAAGTACCAGCGGCGTATCCACCATGCTTTTATCATATAACACATCGCCTCGTTATGTAAATCACTTATTAATAACCACCCAAAATGTCTTGTTTAAAACCAATGACAAAATGTTTATGTGTAAACCATGTTCAATGTCATGTGTAAACTGTGTCATGTATATCCACATATCATGTATAGCAAGTAGAAAGTATCTACTCAAACTATATGATAATGTCTATGTGAAAACAAATGTCATGTACGGTGAATAAAAGAATTTACTCAACCCCGTAGGAAAATGTACAAAACAAAGTCTTTGAATAAACCTAAGTTTAAATCAAATGTTATGTTTGGTAGAAAACAATGCTTTATGATTACAAACATTTATGCAGTAATGTTTATTCGCATACATTCAAGCCTTGCGACTGTTTGGACAAACCCTTAAACGAATTAAAGGGTTATCAAGTTATGTATATCGGATTCTGTCATTCCCAACTTCCAAACAAACCTAGGAAGTCAGAAACGGGATTTGTCAAGTCATATGGTACCATTACATACTACCGAGCGGCGTGATCAATGTTAATGAATGTATTATTGTCCCGATTAAACATACCAAATGTCATAACCAATGTAGCATGTGAAAACCATGTACTAAGTATGTTAAGTAAACACACATAGTAGAAATGTTCATGAAATCAATTGTGCCCATATGCTGAGTAAACATATGCAGCAGAAATGTAATGTAAAACAATGTGTCCATATGCTGAGTAAACATATGCAACAAAAGTGTTTATGAAAACAATGTGCTAGCATGCTCAGTCAACATACATAGCAAAACATAGTGGAAATCATGTATTATATGTGTATTAAGTGAAACTATCATGTTTATGTCATAAAAGCAATGAAAAACACAAAAGTAACAAGTATGCACATGTGTATCACCCCAAAGTATTTAAAAACGGTAAAAGAGGGGACTATGTACTCACTTGGGATTGCTTATTAGTCTTGAGCATAAGACCAAATAAAGCTCCAAGGATCACGGAATCAACAAGGCACCTAATATAGGTAACTACATTAATAATCGGATCCTAAATCGGGAGATAGGATAGAATGATGTTCTATAAATCAAATGAGTATTTGAACTCATATGGTATGATCTAATAGAGCTAACATTCTGATTTGAAAGTCTACCTAAGTGCTTTTGACCAGTTTTGACCCGTTACGGTAGTTTAAGCTACTATAACGCGTCATTTGCGTAAAACTAAGGTCGGATGGTTATCTATGTCCTATGTCAAGTCTTACATGCCCAATTATACCTAAATATGTTACTAAATCAGATTATATGTCAAAAACTTGATTACATATGCAAAATATGAATTTATGCTTCGAAAGGGCATTTTGGTCATTTCCAATGGGCATGTAAACCACTTAACAAATAACTAACCAACCTATGTGATCATAAGGTATAACCTCAGTAGGTTATTCCCTATGCAACTATGATCACTAAATATGTTTGGTCGGATCCTAATGATCGACCAAACGGGTCGGGTTTGAAAGTCTAAGCGGTTGTTTAGACCGCTTAACTTACGACCCTAAACAAGCACCAAACTAGTAGTGACGGGTTAAACATGTCAAAACATGTTTAACTAACTTAGAAAACTGATTTGGTATCAAAACAAAGTGTTTTGATACCTAAAAGTAGTTCTGTTGCAAAATGCGCGTAAATACGCATTTTGACCGAAACTTTGACTCATCACTACACCTAGTCAACGTGGTAATCAGTAGGTATAATCGCCAAGGATTATAACCATCATGATTACAATCACGTTGCAAAGTTCAATTGAACTTTGACTTGACCAATTGATGGTCAAAACCGAAAGTCAAACTGTTGGTCAAACAGTTGGACTTTCAGCTCTAAATAGCTGAAAATCAATACTAAGCCATGAAAGAACACTTACAAGGTGTTCAAAGGCTAGAAGGATGATCTTAGAACTCAGGTAGGTGGCTCCTTAGCAGGAAATCCTCCACTTAGAGTTCCAAAATGAGAATGAGCAATGAAATAAATGAATGGCCAAGCTACTTATACTTGTGGTGATGAAACAAGATCATGCCATGTGTTTATTTGGCCACCAAGCAAGAAATTCCAGCCATACATGTGTTTAGGGACAGTTAACATACTTGGAGAGGTGTTAACTTGTTCCCCAAAACATGGAAATTGCATACAAGGGCCTGATTTGCAAAACAGGTTGCTGAAATCAAGTTTCTGTTACTGGGCTTCTGTCGCGCCCCGCGTAAGAAATAGGGCTGGGCTACGCGGCCCACGACCCCTGGTTGATTCAGCAACAGTTTCAAATGTTACAGGTTTGGTCCCTGCACGTATTTAAGCTGGTTTTTGGCACATTTAACCCCCGTTAAGCCATTTTCAAGGCTCTACAATGAGGTTAAAGTATAGGGGACTCAAAATATGCTTGGAAATATCACGGATGTCGGTTCATTTGGTCGTACGGTCACGTCGTTCGGTTAATTACGACGAAACTCGAACGGACGCAAAAACGATCCAAATTAAGCGACGAATGGTATTTTTGCATTCCGATCACTAAAATAAAATATTTTAGTGACTACAAAAAATTTTGGATATCCGGATGTGGTCAGAACGTAAGATATGAGCGTAAATGCAAACTTACATCGTTTTTGACACTTTTAGTCCCTGTATGATCAAATAAGCATATTTTCGCACACCGAACCACTCAAAGCTTATTTCTGAGCTATGTTAAGGTTATTTATGGTATGTTTAGCTTATGAACATATTCTAGACTGTAAGTTGTCATACGAAATGACAGACTTTTGCAGTTTGATGCAAATAGTCCCTGTGAGCGAATAAACTTATTTTTGCCATACCAAACCCTTTAAAACTTATTTCTAAGTTATGTAAAGGTTATTTAAGGTATGTTAAGCTTATGTTGCTGTTTCGGAGTGTTTGTCGCATTAAACTGATTACGTTTACGCATCAGTTTGCGTATAACTTTCCAGAAAGCGATATAGAGTTTAAAATCGATCAAAAATCAAAATGTGCAAAATGTCAAACATAAATAACAAACATTGGAATCAAAACACATTGTTTTATTGATATAGAATTGTTCGGAGTTTGTACGATGATTACACAAGTACAGATGTCACAGCAAAGGTCTGCTAAAGAGAACCTCTGCTGCTGAAGCAAAATGTATGATGAACCTAAAGAGAACCTCTGCTGTTAAGACAAAGACTGCTGAAGCAAAGGTCTGCTAAAGAGAACCTCTGCTAAAGAGAACCTCTGCTGTGCACCAACAGATATTACACAATTCAACAGAAGATCTATAATATAAGATCTTTAATAGATGATGATCAACAACTCATAAAGTCTGTGAAACACGCCATAACAGTGCTTAGCCTTTAACAAATCTTTAACAGTGCTTAGGGGTTAACAGATGTTAGCACGTTATAACAGTGCTTAGCCTCTAACAGATGTTAATGTATCTCAGACCCCAACAATTTTTCGACTAACCAATTGATTAAATTTTTATTCATCAATCTAACAATAATATACAACCCTACTACTTATCCAGTCCATCAATATCACCAAAAATGTATATAATGTATAATAACAATATTATATAACAAACAAAAGGTTAACCTTACTTGATATTCAAACCATAGACATTACATATCATATTAATCATTGTAGCCCTTACAAACCAAACTTTTAACCACAGTTTGTTAAAACAACAGTTAACAGACATAAATAAAACCACAAGGATTATTAAAAAATAAGTGGTTTCTACTTATCTCTCATAAGAAATGTTTTTTCATAAGCATCTAATTTTTAAGCTTAGTCAGCTTATTCCGGTTTCTTCTCACATTAGTGGATAGCTCACCAATGTTGACAACATCAGCATCTTGAGCCATCCGCTTTCCATTAGGACTTGATCCAGAATCCTTTTCAATTTTAATGACTGAAGAGTCGGCCGTAACAGAGACATCATCCTTGCAACAGATCACAAAACAACTATTGATCTCATTTAATAAAATAATGAACTCTTTTTAAACATACTTTAAAAATACGTACTCACCCTTGAAGTTCGTTCAGCAGACACCTGGGAAGATTCTGAAAGGTTAACATCTTTAACGTCAGCTACCTCTTAAGTAACCTAAAGGATCATAATATATGATATCATATAAAAAAGTGCAGAATCCAGTGTTTAAAACTCAAAAGAAAAATAAATAGATTGAAAGAGTAATATATGCTACCTCATCAGTATTTTCATCACCATTACCATCTCCACCAACCAACTAAGCAATTATTACTGGATCATCACATGTTTTTTCGCACAGCATAAACACGATAGTCATTTTTAAGATTGAACTCTGAAACATCAATCTTAAAAGCAACCTTCTTATCAACCAATCGAAATATCTCATGAGGGAATCCAATATCATTGGCCTTAACCTGCCTCTCTCTTATGTCACTCGCCGCTAATCCAAGAAGCTTCTGAACATCTCTATGATCTATCAAACATAACAAAAGAAACACTACCACTCTCATACTGCACCCGCACTTGCACCTTGAACCTGAAATATACACAACTAACTAAGTAAACTGCAAAACTATATTCAAATATCAGTCTTAGAATGTTACTTATATAAATATAAAACTAAATAATCATCATTGCTTACTTTGTGGTGATCGATGTACATTCACTATGACATTTGGGACAAGCCAAAGAAGTCGCAGGCAATCGAACAATATCATCTGAAACATTTTCAACATTCTGCAAGTATTCACTTTTACCCATCACCTACTTGAAACACTTACGACGGGCAACATAAAACCAACCATATACATCTATTTTTAAACACAAACAGACATTACCTCTTCATCAATCAAGTTGAAATCCATTTTATAACCTTGATTACATTCCGAAGTTCGGCCAATGATCTCAAGACTTCCACACCATATAACAAATCCAGCAAGATCTAGCTGAAGAACATTTAGCATACAAACCTTCAGTTTGTGATAAAAAGAAAAAATAAAAAAAATATCTATTTTAAACTACCGTTGGTCTGCATAATATTCAAATCGGTGTTAAACATGATGAATAAATAGTACCTCAGGGTGGAGATTATCAACGTAAGCTGTGAAATGAACTCAAGCTCCGATGAGAAACAGAGAGAGAGAGAGAGAGGGAAAATTCAAACCTTAGAGAGAGAGAGAGAATTAGAGTTTATGTTTGGTATGACAATTTGAAACTAAAAAGAGCTTTATATAGCTATATGGTTTGAATTTTAAATCTGGAGCCAGAATTTTGAAATTTGAATATGGGCAGATGTTTAAAGCATGAATGGAAGGCAGAGGTTTGAAACATGGATGGAAGGCAGATGTTTGAAGAATGTGGGCCAGAGTTTTGAATTTTAGAGTGTTTTAATATTAAGCTTTATGATGTCACTATGACTCCTCTATGGTTGCCACCTCATTGTTGATGACATAAGAAAAGCCTTGTTGGACAGCCTCTCCTGCTGACACATCAACTTTTCTTATGTCATTGGGATTTCTCCTTTTATAGAAAGTATATATTATTTTTATCATTTCATTCTCTTTCTATTTCGAGATTTTGTTTTATTTGATAGCTAAAGTATACTATGAGAGTTGATACTACCGCGTAAGAGAAATGCTATTTAAATTTAAAGTAAATATAATGTAATAGTTTTTCGAATAAAACCTGATTCTAGAACTTATTAAAAATTTATTTATTGTTGTGAAACTAGTCTAATAGCAAATAATAAGAAGAGTAGAAGAAGAAGAAAATAATAGGGAGAATGGATCTAATATTTCATTGATTGAGGTGTGATTTACAATGAGATACAATGCGGTATATATAGGAGTACAAAACTTGGAGAGAAAGCTAATCTATTTTTGTAGTTGATAACCATAATAATAATATGTTTATAACACTCCCCCTTGGTTATCAACTTCATACGCTTGGAGATGATGCCTCACTAAAAACTTTGCCAGGAAAACCTAGTGGGACAAAACCTAGCTAAGGGAAAAAGAGTGCAACGCGTATTTTCGTCTTTGATTACTTCTAGATCAAGTATGTTGCCTCATTAAAAACCTTACTAAGAAAACCCAATGGGACAAAACTTAGTCAAGGTAAAAAGAGTGCAACTTGAATAAGTCTCCCCCTGTCCTTTAAGTGACGTTAGTCCATCCTCCTTCAAAGTTGATCAAAGCTTTTGTAGCCAATGATTTTTCGTTCGATCCCTTAATATGCAATCATTTATGTTGAGCAATGTTGTATAATCTTCTAACGAGATTGAAATATTTCTTTGAACTCATTCCATCGTCACTTCGCTTGATAAAGGCTATATCATGACAATAAGCTCAAGTAAAAGATATTATAACCATACATAGCTGGCAAAAAATATTAATGCACATACGCCTTTACCGATGCTACTTCTAAAATGAGAATCTCTACTTTGGTAGGAGATGATAATAGGCATTTCTTATAACAAGTGACTTAAGAACCTTTACCATACTTTAAGGTTCAACCATGTCTATACTAAAATATCCCAACATCATCATCTAGATGTACTTGAGGGATTGATAAAATATAATTACATATAAACTCGAACTGCAGTTCGAGTAATAATTAGACCGTGCCAAGGTCATTCAAAAATTCTCCCTCTAAAAGCTCGATAGTTTCTCTCGATGATGTGTAGACATCATCATTGTAAACTGCGATTATATTGAACTATTAAAAGTAGAATGTTGATAAAACATGCCTAATTTTATCAAACGTATATCCTTCTTTATCTGAATACCTCGAGTTGTACAACACTCAACCCGATTATTTTAGTCCATACATATTTTGTCAACTTCATATAGTATGTTCTTGAAGTTTTGACGTCAATGCTTTTGGCATTTTCAATCCATGAGAAAATTCATTCCATCTTATCCCAATATGCATGTGCTTTCATTCTTCAGGAGTTTTCCATCTATATCATATACAAAAATGTCATGTACACTTGCTTTTATCTCCAAAATCCATATTGTACTATGCTTGTACACTTTTTATTGAGATATCATAATCATCAAGTATAAGTTTTCTATGTATCATTATTGATGCATAAGAATTTACATCGTTAAGATGTTTCAATTCACCTTTAGGTAACTCATCAGGAGTTCAATCGTATTCAAATATGAATATGTATACGACGATCGTATTGTTCTTGAAAACTTTATTTACATGATTTTGATAATTTAAATCCTCTAGAGACTTTCATGTAAACTTTCAGTATCAAGTGATAAATATTATTCATAAGACGCATGTCAATTCTCTATTTAATATTATTACCAGACTAATTAAATATTGGAAAGCTATTGTATCCACCACTGGAGAATACGATTCCTCATAATCAATATTAGGTCTTTGCGAAATCCTTGTGCCACCGGTTTTGCCTTATACCATTTTCTTTTCATTTATTGATTCACATAAAAGACTTGTTTGTTTCTAATATGTTTTACAACATTTTTTGTATGGACGACTGGTCCGAAAACTTTCCATTTCAATAGAGAATTCAACTCTGCCTCATTTACGTCTTTTCGTTTTCGCCAATTAGTTCTTTGTATTCATTCATGGGCAGGTCTTAAATCTTGAGCATCATCATTTCATCATTACAAGCGCTATATTATATACAAAAGTATAACGACGTCGATTTTATTTCGATTCCATACATATCTTAGACATGATACAACTTATCGAGATCTCTTTAGTTTCAGGTACCTGAGGTTTTTCTTGAACCATCATGTCTACCCTCTCTTCAGGAGACTTTTTAATATAACCCCGACTTGACCATCTTAATTAGTTACTCCAACTTTCGAGGAATTTTATTATTGGAATCGATTAGTCTACCACGCTTCAGAGGTGCAATAGACTCATTACAAACATGTGGTTGTCCTTCTAGGACACTCATCTTAATTGGAGCATTAGCGGTTGGTATATGTGACATAGTCACCTTTTAAGGTCAGTGAATGCGTATGGTAATAGATTTGCTAATAATTGTATATGAGTTATTGTTTGAACTTCTGGTTCACACTTTTAGTTTTGAGGATCAATGATAATTCATACCAACTCATTTATTTTCCAACTGTTTTTTTTATCTCCCCCTGATGTTGGGAACGTTAATCCATTGAGACGGTTCAATTAATTTATCGTATATTCCCAACCACCTTTTAAGGTCCCATCTTTGTGTGTAGTGGTTGATCAATTTCAATATATACCGCACAACCAAAATCTTAGAAGGGACATCGTTGGTTTCTGACCAAAAACCAACTATAATGGGGAGAAACTATTACAACATGTTGGCTTGATGTGTATTAATGTTATTGCATGTATAATCACATGTACGCATATATAAGCATGAACTTGCTCACATGATTAGTGGCTTTGCTATCAATCGTAGACATTCAATGATCATTTTAACAAAAGCAATTTGTGTATGAACATAATCTACAGGAAGTTCAACACTTATTCTGCCAATCATTAATAGATAGGGAAATAAACTTATCGTCACTACTAAGAAATACATGCAATCTGGAATATTGTGCTTGCGATCTTATTAGTGTAAGAACCTGCAAAAATGTCCCACAACACTCCGTAAGTAGAAACTCGGACCCCCAAAACCCTAATTCTGAAAAAAAAAACAAGAAATTCAAAATTTATGGGTCTGTCGCGGCGCGCGTAAGACTTAAGGAATGCTTACGCGGGGCGCGACAGCTGGGAAATGTTCCGGATAAGCTTTAGGCCACGTGGCAGACCTACATCGTGACACGGCAGCCCTAGCCGTAGCTAGGGTGGCCATCGCGGGCCGCGTAAGATGTTATTAGAATTTACGCGGGCCGCGACAAACTCAAATTTTTGCTATAAATGGGACGTGCATGGGCATTTCGTTTGTGCTCAAGAAATTCATCAAAATCACTATCTTTCTGCTTAAAAATCACGTTCGAAGTAGGAAAACGCTGCTACGATACAGGGTAATAACTCGATCACTGCTACGATACAATGTCCGATCGATTGAAACCGATCTGATGGATGTTTAAGTGCTGCCCGAATCCGGGCTATACTTTGTCATTCGTCGTGAGGGTTTTGATTTCGTGAGCATATCGTGAATGTTGTATTAAGTTACTAACCTAGTTTCGTGTGCATTGTTATTTTAACTAGGTTACCGGGCTAAACCAGTAGGCAAAACTCTGTCCAGTTAAACTTGCAATGTGAGTCATTCTCTTTTTATCAAAAGTGTTTTACAATACCTAAATGTTTTCCAGTTATATTTTACAGGGGGTAAGTCTTTGTTATCTTAAATTACTGGCAGTGAATGGGGTATTGTGCACATTACTACTGTTTTCTCACTTTTAGGTGGACGAACCTAAACAGTGATAATCATCACTATTGGGTGAAAGGACCCAATGGTGGTATGACCATAGTCACCAGGGTGTGACACTAGACCAGATAATTGTAAGATAGTGGCAATTGTAATCGCTCTTAATCATGTAGATTATAACACTGTGTCGTTTTGTACCAATTTGAATGACTCGCCAGTATTTCCCCGCTGATAAAAATCTTTTTAAACATGTTTCAGGTGATTTACTGTGAACAAGGAAAAGTGCCATGTAGCACTACCAGCTTGGATAAAGTGGCAAGTAAATAAATAAATAAACATGTTTTTGTAAACAAGGAATTTCCCCATAAAATTCCTTTATTGTAAACTACGGGGTTTGTCCCAAAATATGAAATAAAATAATTGGGCATTTTTAGTTAAACGATCATGTTAATATTTCCGCTGTCAAATTAAACACCAATACCACGGGTTTCTGTTCCGCGGCTTCTAGACCGGGTAAAACCGGGTCGGGGGTCGTGACAGAAAAAGGTGGTATCAGAGCCACTGATCTAAGTCAATTAAGTATTTAGAAATACTTAATTTTCCAAATTTTCCATTCTGTGATTTTGTGAAAATTTAATTTAATTAATAAAATTTTAACTTAAATTTATTTGTGTTTCTTCATGTGTGCTAACAACATGAATGAACTGTCAGAGGCACTCCGAAACTTTACCATCCATACCACCGATATGGATACAACAGGGAACCAATCTGGATATTAGGCGGATACTGAGGAACCACCAGTGTTCCAGGCCCAGCCCCAGGAGAAACCTAAGCCTAAAAAGAGAAGGAGAATCCTGGACTGGAAACGCGGACAAAGGAAGAAGCCACCTGCCCAACGGGTAAAGAAGACAGAGGATCCCAAAAGGAAAGGGAAGGAGATAGGGGAAAGCTCGGGTCAAGCCCAAGAGTTACCACCTTGGGAAGAGCTGGATCGAAAACTAGCAAACTGTGACCTCATCGGACTTGCAGACAAAACCCTTTTCAATTTCCCAGCCCAATCTGAACTTCCAATTAATTTGGAACCTGCAATTCCGGACCCTATTGTCAACCACCAACTTCTACCCGGAGAATTGGAGGAATGGTGGATGAGTTACTGGCAATTTCAGAACTTCATGAATAACCCCAACGTTTATTTTCCCCAGTTTGATCCTGAACCTACACCATACCCACCTATGAGCACAGAAAACTTAGCTGAACTCCGCCACTATCGCGAGAAACTGGTGGATGCGGGAAATAGAATTTGGGATGTGGGGGAGAAGATTTCATGGAAATACGACGAGCGGGAGCGTCGTTTCTGAAAGGCCAGCTGACGGTGATGGTGTGTTTGTGTAATAATAATAATAATATAAAAACAATATAATAATAATAATAATATAATATTGTATAATAATAATTAAAATAAAACTTTTGTAAAATGAATGGGGTGTATCGATGCATACTAATATATAAAAATATAAAAGTCGCAAGGTCGACAATTGTGGCTATACGTGTTGACTTGATTATGTATGATTGCTCTGTTATGTGTTTGGTTGCTATCTATTTTGTGGTAATAATTTGTATATATTGTTAATTATTCAGATGGAAAACGTGGAAAACCAACCGGTCAATGAAGTTAATCAATCTGAACAAAACAATGAGGATCACTTCCTTAATAGGCAAGACATAGAAAATATCGTTGCTCAGGGAATAGCCAACGCTATCCCCGCAATCGTCGTTGCTGTTAAGAACCCCGTTGAACCTTCACAAGCCAACCACAACAAACATACTCGCGACGACAATTTCAGTAACAATGTAAATGGAGGCGGCAATAATAATAATGATGTGGTTCAAGCCCCATTTCTTAAGAAAATGAAAGCTGCAACACCTGGTTGCACTTACAAAGAATTTCTTGCCTGTAAACCGGTCGAATTTGCAGGCAATGAAGGGGCAACTGCCACACTGCGATGGTTGGAGAAAACCGAAGTAGTAATTAAAATAAGTAAATGTGCCGAGGAAGACAAGGTCATGTATGCATCCTACCTTTTTAAAGAAGAGGCGTTAGAATGGTGGAACACGGTGCTGCAAGCCAAAGGAAATGACGTGGCTTATGCCTTAAGTTGGGAGGAATTTAAGAGATTGGTAGAAAGAAAATTTTGTCCCGACTATGAAAAGGAACAAATGACGAATAAGTTCCTGAACCACCGGATGGTGGATGTTGACTGTCGAGGGTATACTTCGACGTTTTTCGAGTATGCTAGAATTGTACCAACTTTGGCCTCGCCAGAACCGGTACTTATTTCTCGCTTTATTTGGGGTTTGATTAGCGAGATTCGTGATATCGTCAAAGCTGCGAGACCCCGTCTGTACAATTGACGATGCTGTTGAACTGGCCAACACCTTGACAGACGGACTGGTACGTACACGAGAAGAAAACAGGAAAAAGGAATTGGCCCAAAAGATTACCCAAGGATTTCGTGTGGGTAATAATAGTGGAAATTTCAAGAAAAAGGGAACTGGGTAATCCTCCACCCCGCCATTTTGCAGTACCTGTAAAAGAAAACATTTTGGGAAATGTAAAGGGTATTGCAATTTCTGCAATAGACCGGGGCACCCAGAAGAAGAATGCAGGAGGAAGAAATCAACGATTTGCTTCAACTGCGGAGAAGCTGGACACTTTAGATAAGAATGCCCAAAATTAGTCAAGCCAGCTGATAACAAGGCCAAACCTGCTGAAGGAACTAATAAGAAAAATGCAAGAGCCTTACAGCTGACTACCCAGGAAGCAGATCTGATTCCAGATGTGATAGCTGGTACGTTTCTTGTACATGGCGTTTACGCAAAAGTATTATATGACTCTGGTGCAAACCAAAGTTTTATTAATACTTCATTCTGCCAAGCTCTTAACTTACCCTTAACCAAACTTAGGCAAGTTTTTATGGTAGAAACGGCAGATGGTAATTCTGTTAAAATAGACAAGGTTTTGCGAGAAGGAAAAATAGAACTTTCAGGTCATAAATTTTCTGCAAACCTGTTGCCTATGAATTTAGCTGGATTCGATGTCGTATTAGGAATGGATTGGTTAATAGCCAACCATGCTCGAATCCTTTGTGATAAGAATTCCATAGAAATATGTACGCCAACAGGAGAAGTAATTACGGTTACAGGAGATAAGCCACGAAAACCAATGAAGTTCATTTCAGTAATGAAAGTTGTTAGTTATGAACGAAAACAAGGAATAGTGTATATGATTTCGGTAATCATTAACACTAAAAGTAAGGAACTTAAGGAAATCTCAATAGTATCAGAATACTCGGATGTATTCCCAGAAGAGCTACCTGGATTACCACCCGATAGGGAAGTAGAGTTTAGAATTCATCAAATCCCTAGAACTACACCAATAGCTAAGGCACTTTATCGGCTAGCACCCACATAAATGTTAGAAATGAAAAAGTAGTTAGATGAATTGTTAAGCAAAGGATTCATACAACCTAGTTCATCCCCTTGGGGAGCACCTGTGTTGTTTGTGAAAAAGAAGGATGGTTCGATACGGATGTGTATCGATTATAGGGAATTAAATAAAGTTACAATTAAGAATCGATACCCATTACCTAGGATTGATGACCTTTTTGATCAACTTCAAGGAGCTAGGTATTTCTCTAAGATAGATTTGTGCTCCGGATATCATCAGTTAAAGGTACAAGAGGAAGACATACCTAAAACTGCCTTCAGGACTAGGTGTGGTCATTACGAGTTTACAGTCATGCCCTTCGGGTTAACGAATGCTCCTGCAGCATTCATGGACATGATGAATAAGATCTGTAAGCAGTATTTGGATAAATTTGTAATTGTCTTTATTGACGATATACTTATTTATTCCAAAAGCCAGGACGATCATTGTGAGCACCTGCACGCACTCTTAACTCTGTTAAGAAAAGAAAAGTTTTACGCCAAATTCTCGAAGTTTGAATTCTGGCTACAGGAGGTGCAATTTTTAGGTCACATGGTGAATCACGAAGGTATTCACGTAGATCCCTCCAAAATAGAAGAGATCACCAATTAGAAGGTTCCACAATCAGTTACTGAAGTTAGAAGTTTTCTAGGATTAGCTGGATACTATAGGCGATTCATTAAAGATTTTTCTAAGATAGTTGTGCCAATAACTAAGTTAACTTGTAAAATAGTTAAGTTTGAATGGGGACCCAAGCAAGAAGAGGCCTTTAGGATTTTGAAGCAGAGACTAACAAACGCCCCAATTCTAGCTTTACCAAACGGAACAGAAGATTTTGAAGTTTACTGCGATGCTTTTAAGCTAGGATTAGGATGTGTGCTAATGCAACGCAAAAAGGTAACTGCGTATGCATCAAGGAAGTTGAAAAAGCATGATGAGAATTATACGACTCATGACTTAGAGTTAGGAGCAATAATTTTTGCCCTTAAGATTTGGAGACATTATCTGTATGGAAGTAAGTTTACCGTCTATACAGATCATAAAAGTTTAAGATACATATTTGGACAAAAAGAATTAAACATGAGACAAAGAAGATGGATGGAAATTCTAAGTGACTACGACTGTGATATTCAATATCACGAAGGAAAGGCAAATGTAGTAGCAGATGCCCTAAGTCGTAAATATCAGGAGAAACAAAGACGAGTTCGTGCTCTTAGATTAGATCTACAGTTAGATTTAATGGAACAACTGAAGAATGTTCAGGAAATAGCCATCAAGGATGATGCTGAAGGAATGAAAGGAAGGATAAAGGAATTAGAGCAAGGAACTGATGGAATTTGGAGATTCCATAAGAAAAGGATTTGGGTACCTAAGCAAGGAAATTTAAGAGATAAGATTTTAGAGGAAGCCCATAAATATAGATATACCATGCACCCTGCTAATAATAAGATGTACCAAGATTTAAGAAGAAACTTCTGGTGGATAGGAATGAAGAAGGACATAGCTAGATATGTTTATAGGTGCCTAACTTGTTCACAAGTTAAGGCAGAACACCGGAAACCCTCAGGTCTACTTCAATAGTTAGAAATGCCTGTATGGAAATGGGAACTAATAACAATGGACTTTGTTACGAAGTTGCCCGAAACCAGGAAAGGTAACGATGCAATCTGGGT
This sequence comes from Helianthus tuberosus, assembly GCA_030545235.1. Lineage (NCBI taxonomy): Eukaryota > Viridiplantae > Streptophyta > Magnoliopsida > Asterales > Asteraceae > Helianthus > Helianthus tuberosus. The sequence continues at coordinate 209,691,410 of CM060441.1, read as the reverse complement.
GATTGTAGATCGATTAACCAAATCAGCTCATTTCCTACCCATGAAGGAAACCTTTAGCATGGAAAGATTAGCCAAGTTATACATAGACGAGGTAGTATCCTTACATGGAGTCCCACTCTCCATATTATCGGATAGGGATAGTCGCTTCACTTCGCATTTCTGGACAAGTTTCCAAGAAGCAATAGGGACCCGACTGAATTTAAGTACGGCATACCATCCCCAAACAGATGGACAAAGTGAAAGGACGATCCAAACCCTCGAAGACATGCTTAGGGCAGGTGTGATAGACTTCGGTGGAAACTGGGACGATCACTTACCGTTAATAGAATTCTCCTATAACAATAGTTACCATGCAAGCATCGAGGCTGCCCCATTCGAAGCACTATATGGAGAAAGTGCTGAACTCCGGTATGTTGGGCAGAAATAGGAGAAAGTCAATTATCAGGTCCTGAAATTATTCAAGAAACCACCGATAAGATAACTAAAATCAAGGAAAGACTGAAAACGGCTAAAGACCGCCATAAAAGTTATGCAGATAATCGATGCAAGCCGTTAGAATTTCAAGTCGAAAATAAGGTACTTTTGAAAGTTTCTTCTTGGAAAAGGGTAATTCGGTTCGGTAAGAAAGGAAAGCTGAGTCCAAGGTACATAGGACCATTTATAGTTACCCAATGAATAGGACCAGTTGCTTACTGCTTACAACTACCAGAAGAATTAGCCGGGGTACATGATGTGTTTCATGTATCCAATCTCAAGAAGTGTTTGTCTGACGAATCACCGGAAGTACCTCTTCAAGATATAGAGGTAAATGAAAAGTTAAAATTTGTCTAGAAATCGCACCAAATAGAAGACAGAAAGATTAAGTTCCTCAAGCACAAAAGATTGGTGCTGGTCAAAGTAAAGCGGGAGTCAAAAAGAGGACCTGAGTACACATGGGAACTGGAATCGGAAATGAAACGGAAGTACCCTTACCTGTTTCAGTATATCTCGAGGACGAGATTTTAAATAAGGTGGGGAGGATGTAAGAACCTACAACACTCCGTAAGTAGAAACCCGGACCCCCAAAACCCTAATTCTGAAAAAAAAAAACAAGAAATTCAAAATTTATGGGTCTGTCGCGGGCCGCGTAAGACTTAAGGAATGATTACGCGGGGCGCGATAGCTGGGAAATGTTCCGGATAAGCTTTAGGCCACGTGTCTGACACGTGGCAGACCTACGTCGTGACACGGCAGCCCTAGCCGTAGCTAGGGTGGCCCTCGCGGGCCGCGTAAGATGTTATTAGAATTTACGCGGGCCGCGACAAACTCAATTTTTTTGCTATAAATGGGACGTGCATGGGCATTTCCTCTGTGCTCGAGAAATTCATCAAAATCACTATCTTTCTGCTTAAAAATCACGTTCGAAGTAGGAAAATGATGCTACGATACAGGGTAATAACTCGATCACTACTACGATACAATGTCCGATCGATTGAAACCGATCCGATGGTGTCACACCCTGATATTTCCACGTATTACTGGTGGGCCCGGTGGGGAGTATCGTGACGTAGTTGATATCATCATAGACAATTTATCACAGTTTAATACACAGCGGAAGTCGAAAGATAAAAACATTACAAACCGAATAAAAGTAATATCAGTTATTACAAAACGGTTGTAAAGGGATCCACAGGCGAATCAAGATAAAAGAAACATGGTTCAACAGATTGATAGGCATCTAAGCTTGCAAGACTCTTTATTGATGCTAGGAGTAGCCAGCCTATTTCGATTAGTACCTGCACTTAACCTTTTTGGGAAAATACGTCAGTTTTCACTGGTAAATACAATTAACCGACTCATTTTGAAAAGAGTTTAAGAAAATTAATTTGAATGCACAAGGCACAAAATATCTTTTATAACTTGGGATAATTATTTATATATAAACTTGTAAAAGAATTACATGTTCGTTATACGTTCAGTAGCCCGGGCTGAATACCGGGTTAAAGATTAATTGACACACCACATAATATAATCCCGCGGCGAGTTATTCTCGAACAGGCGGTTATATCTTTTTATATACGCACCGGCAGGTGTATGCCTACACCCCGTGCTTAGGTCGTGGCCATTTCAATGAATGATGCCAAGGATATCCGGGACATGATCATTAACCCCCCAAAGGCTTTAAGCAAACAAAACATATTAAACGGGTCATCTCAATAAATTAACCTTCATACGATTAACAATTCAATGCCCGACCTAGCGGTATTTTATATACCGTACCCCAAGCCCGTATAAGGGAAAATAAGTTAAAAGTATTTACCTAAGCAATTATATAAATTTATCCCAGCCGTACAAATCAGCAAGTGCAAGTATCTTTTACTGGTCTCCTAAATCTGGAACGAAGGTTTTAATTAACCTATTAGATTCCTAACGGGTCTTACTTTAGACCGGTTAGTTTTAAAGAAAGGTATACGGTTCAAACGCAAGATTAAGCGAAGACCAGATTAGAGTGTGGTTTAGACCCGACAAGTATGAAGACTTGTATAATATGGGTAAACTAAACACATTCTGGATTTTGAAGTGAAAATGATAAGGTTTGACCCGTTTCGGTTAATTTATGCAAACTAGTTACATAAACCGTACCGAACGCGATAAATGCATAACGGGTAACCAAACGAGTCATGAACAAGTTTTCTAAGTTAATATGCCTTAAATATGTTGTGATATCAGTAGGATACCTTTCATTATGCCCAAAACGAATTTAAACTCAAAATAAGCCCCGTAGGGGTATTTTGGTCATTTTAAAGCTTATAAAAGAGTTTAAATATTAATCTGAGTTTCAGGTATGATATAATCAGTAAAAATATTTATTTTTATAAGTCATAACAGTAGGGTATTGCATATATGTGAAATTTATCTTTTAAAACCAAACTATGCACCGTAGGGACATTTTGGTAATTTCACATAAGCTTTAACGGTCAAATCTGGAAATCTGAGTTTAAAACTTTAGCTTACTATTTAATTATAAAAATTTACTTAAAACATCAGTAGGGATTAAGTTTCATATGCCAAAAATAGTTTTAACTCATACTATGCGCTTAAAACGCGTAAAAGTCGGTTTTAAGCGATTTTTGGGTTTAAATAGGAAATCTAAGTTTTTGATCAGTTTATAAAGTTCAAAATATTTTATTTATGATATAAAATCAGTAGCAAAAAGTTTGGTATCAAAATACTATGTAAAACTCATTTTATTCAAGAAAAGGGCATAACCGACAATTACCGATTTAAAGCAAGAACCCTATGTTATGCTCAGCTTAAAAATAAATAAAAATCTTCAAAAATCCCAAAATATTATATTACATCAGTGGGTAAAAATTTTGGTGTCAAACTTTGGGTTTAGATAGGCTTTATGCTAATTACGCCGTTTAATTAATAAAAAGTTTCTTAATTACGATATTGAGCATAACTCTTAATCTAGACCTCAAACTGATGTCACATTTTTAGGACAAGTTTATAAATCGGTAACAAAGGTTTTTGTCCTCTCACATTTTCAAAAATATCATTTTAAGATCAAAAGGGCATAATGGTCAACATTTAGGCATATAACGAAAACATGCACGATTTTGGAACATAAGAAAACTTGCTTGAGGATCAGGAAGCTCCAGAGAAGTCCTGAAGTGATTTTGAAATGAACTAGTGAAGTGTTGCAACAAACATGCTCTTATATAGGACCTTAGAACTCACAAGATCAATCCAACAAAGCCTATAGATGATCACTATGAATTCCAAGTGTCCCTATGTATGAAATATCATCAAACAAGCCCCTAGAATCGAATACAAGGCTTCTAAGGCGGTGCAACCTGCTGTACTCGCATCTGTGCATGAAATCTGTCCAGGTCAGGCCGTCGCGTCGCGCGACGGCAGAAGGCCTTGGTGGTGGCGCAGCGCCACCATGTCCATTACCTTATCAGCAACTTTCAACTAATGACATTTCACCCCCTGGACCTTCTAAAACGTAATTTCTTTCATTTTAAGCACATTTAACCCATTTAGCTTATATTTCTATGATCCATGAGATATAACCAAACACCGTTAGGTCCGGTTTCGTTAAATGATAACCGAAAACATAAGTTTTGCCTTGTTGTTAGTTTTAACCCCTTAATTACGAAAGTTAGCGTATCTTTCTCATACGATATCGAAACCTTGTGAAATTTTTATCACTTATTCTTGGGATTATAATTAATCGTTACAAGGCTCCAGGTTTGTAAAAGATCACTCAGAGGTATAACTTAAACATGTTGACACATTTAACCCTTGCGTCTTGTAAACTTTCACTTTCTTCCACAAACGGTTTTATACGCTTCATGATTCATTCGTTTAAGGGTATAAACATCGTGTAGAGATGTTGAAAGGCAAAATTTTTATATGTTAACACTTTGGATCCTCTTACACACATACTTTCTTCATTTGACAACTTTAGTCCCTCGTAATCAATCCGTTAAACGTTTAAAGTCCATGACACGTGTCGCCATAATATTGGACATGATTTTACGAGGTGTTACATCCTCACCCCCTTAAAATAAATCTCAACCTCGAGATTTATTGAAATAAATGAGGGTACTTCTGTCTCATTGTGGACTCAACCTCCCACGTGTATTCAGGACCTCTGCGGGCATCCCATTTAACCTTTACAATCGGTACATGCTTCTTTCGAAGCTTCTTAACTTGTCGATCTTTAATCGACAAAGGTTTTTCGACAAACTTTAAGCTCTCATCGATATGCACATCCGTATGTGGCATGACTAGCGATTCATCAGCTAGACACTTCTTCAGATTTGCAAATGTGGAATACATTATGAATACCACTGAGCTTTTCAGGCAGGTTTAACTTGTAAGCCACTGTTCTGACACATTCGATGATCTCGAATGGTCCTATATATCTTGGGCTCAACTTTCCTTTCTTACCAAATCGCATTACCCCTTTCCAGGGTGATACCTTAAGTAACACTTTGTCACCAACCTCGAACTTCAGAGGTTTACGCCTTTTATCTGCGTAGCTTTTCTGCCTATCCCTGGCAGCTTTGAGATGATCTCGTATCTGTACAATCTTATCTGTCGTCTCCAGGACTCTATCAGGTCCTGTTAGTTGGACATCTCCAACTTCTGCCCAATAAACGGGCGTCCTGCACTTTCTTCCATATAATGCTTCAAACGGTGCAGCTTGAATACTGGAATGATAACTATCATTATATGAAAATTCTATCAATGGAAGATGATCATCCCAACTTCCACCTAAATCAATAACACAAGCCCTTAACATATCTTCCAGCGTTTGAATAGTACGCTCATTTTGACCATCCATCTGAGGATGATATGCAGTGCTGAAATTTAATCGAGTGCCTAGGGATTGCTGGAAGCTTTTCCAGAAATGCGATGTATACCTCGTATCCCTATCAGAGATGATAGACACTGGCACTCCGTGTAGAGATACAATCTCGTCCACGTACAGCTGAGCTAACTTATCTGAGCTGTGTGTTTCCTTAATAGGTAAGAAGTGGGTTGACTTAGTCAATCTATCCACTATGACCCAAATAGAGTCATTTCCTCGCTTTGTCTTTGGTAACTTAGTAATAAAATCCATAGTCACCATTTCCCACTTCCAGGTGGGAATTTCAGGCTGTTGCAGCAAACCTGACGGCTTCTGGTGCTCTGCCTTAACTTGAGCACATGTCAGACATTTGGCCACATAAGTGGCTATATACTTTTTCAAACCTATCCACCAATAATTTTCCTTCAAATCCTGGTACATCTTGTCACTTCCAGGATGAACAGAATACGTGGAGTTATGGGCTTCCTGAAGGATCACTTCCCTAAGTCCTCCATAGATTGGAACCCATATTCGTCCATTCAATCTTAGGATTCCATCCTTGCCATAAGATAACTGCTCAGCAGTTACTCCCAACTTTTCATTTGGATAGTTAGCTTCTAATACAGCTTCCTTCTGAGCGGCTAACAACCTCTCATTCAAACTGTTTTTCAAATCAATGCTCTTGGCATTGATTCTAATGGGCTTAACTTTTTCCTTCCTGCTCAAAGCATCGGCGACTACATTCGCCTTGCCTGGATGGAATGGTATTTCACAATCATAGTCATTTAAAGTCTCCATCCATCGTCGCAGTCTCATGTTCAGATCCTTCTGATTAAACAGATGTTGAAGGCTCTTGTGATCAGAATAGATCACACACTTGGTACCATATAAATAATGCCTCCAAAGTTTTAGTGCAAACACAACGGCACCCAACTCCAAATCGTGGGTGGTGTAATTCTTCTCGTGCACTTTTAATTGTCGGGAAGCATAGGCAATGACCTTGCCTTTCTGCATGAGCACACATCCCATACCAGTGTGTGATGCGTCACAGTACACTACAAACTCTTCTATTCCTTCAGGCAATGTCAACACAGGTGCATTACTTAACTTTTGCTTAAGAATATCGAAGGATTCTTGTTGCTTAGGACCCCAATCAAACTTAATATTCTTCCTAGTCAACGAAGTTAGGGGTGCTGCAATCCTTAAGAAATTCTCGATAAAACGCCTGTAGTATCCTGCCAGGCCTAAGAAGCTGCGAATCTCTGTGGGCGTCTTCGGCTCTTGCCAATTCATGATAGCTTCAATCTTAGCGGGATCCACCTGGATACCACGCTCACTAACCATATGTCCAAGGAATTGGACTTCACGAAGCCAAAATTCACATTTTGAAAACTTGGCGTAAAGCTTTTCTTGTTGAAGAAGTTTAAGAATACACCGAAGGTGCTTCTCATGGTCAGCCTGATTCTTTGAATAAATAAGAATGTCATCAATGAAGACAATGACAAACTTGTCTAAGTAGGGTTTGCAAACGCGATTCATGAGATCCATGAATGCTGCTGGGGCATTAGTGAGCCCAAAAGGCATCACTAAGCACTCGTAGTGACCATAATGAGTTCTGAATGCAGTCTTATGCACATCTTCATCTCTAACCTTCAGCTGATGGTAACCTAACCTCAAGTCAATCTTGGAGAAGTAACTTGCTCCTTACAATTGATCGAACAGATCGTCGATCCTGAGTTATGGATATCTATTCTTGATTGTGACCTTGTTAAGCTCGCGATAGTCGATGCATAGACGCATCGATCCATCCTTCTTCTTCACAAACATAATCGGTGCTCCCCAAGGAGATGAGCTAGGCCTGATAAATCCTTTTGCCAACAAATCATCCAACTTAGTTCTCAACTCTTTCATCTCAGTTGGGGCAAACTGGTAAGAGGCTCTTGCAACAGGTGCTGCTCCAGGTATAATGTCGATTCTGAACTCCACTTGCCTATCTGGTGGTAGACCAGGTAGTTCTTCAGGGAATACATCAGGGTATTCAGAAATGATGGGGATGTCTTCAATCTTGGGCTTTGGCTCATCAATAGTCACTTGTGCCATATAAATGACACAACCTTTCTTCATACACCTTGATGCCTTAAGCACAGACACTTGCTTAGGCAACCCATACTGAGTATCTCCTTGTATGGTAAGTGGCTCGCCATACGGAGTCTTGATCACCACTTGTTTCTTGTCATAAACAATATGGGCTTGGTTATGAGACAACCAATCCATGCCTATCACTATGACGAAACCAGCTAATTTCAAAGGAAGTAAGGATAATGGAAAGGAGTGGTTCCTAATGGATATAAAACATCCATCTAGCACAGTTGAGGCAGTTTCTAAGGTACCGTCGGCCAACTCTACTTCATATTTCACGCTTAGGGTTTTAACAGGTAAATTCAACAACTTACAAAACTTATCATCTACAAATGACTTGTCCGCACCCGAATCAAATAATACCCTTGCATAAACATCGTTGATAAGAAAGGTACCTGTGATCACGTTGTCATCCTATACTGCTTCCCTGGCATCCATTCTAAAGACCCTAGCATTAGTCTTTCTAGCCTCCTCAGGCTTCTTTGCATATTTCGGTCAATTAGACTTGATATGACTTTTTTCATTACAGTTATAGCACATAGCATCCTTAATCTTCTTACACTCCAACGTTTTATGCTCACTAGACTTACAATTCCCATAAGCTCTTAGCTGTGATTGGGACTTGGACTCATATATGCACCTTCCCAAATGGCGCTTTTTACAGATTTCACACTTGGGCTTCTCACCCAACTGTTGGTCATTTTTCTTGAACCCTGAACTCTTCTTGTGGTCAGAGTTCCCTTTGTGCTTCTTGTCAGAACGGTGTGAGTTATCATCCTCACGTTTTCTCTTCTCAACATCAGAATTCCTAAGCGATCTCTGCCTGACTGCATCAAGGGTAAGAGATAGTGACAAATCAGCTACAGACCTAAAGGTAGTAGGTCGAGATGCCTTCACACTAGCTTTGATCTCCGGGGCTAAACCCCCAATGAAACGGGCTATCCGCTTTGGTTCCGGCGTCACTAAGTAAGGAACCGATTGAGACATAGTATTAAAACTCGTAAGATAAGCCTGACAATCCAAATTCTTCATAACCAATGTTAGGAATTCGGTCTCGATCTTCTCAACCTCATGTTGAGGGTAGTAATTTTCTTTGATGAGAGTAACGAACTGCTCCCAAGACATGCCATACAAATGGACTTTTCCAGTAGCTTGGATCAAAGACCTCCACCAAGCTAGCGCCTTCTCCTTTAAATGACTGAGATACAAACTTCACAACGTCCCTATCAACGCAACCACTGATATCAACCACAGTGTCCATTTCATCGAGCCAAGTCATACAATCGATGGCTCCTTTCTCCCCTGTGAAGTCTCTAGGCTTGCAGGAGACGAAATACTTATATGTACAGGACTTACCACGTGGTTCTTATTTGAGCTCAATCTTCTTCGACGGAACACTATGCTGATTTGAGGAGTGATGATCGTCATCCCTCCTTGATCCATTATGTTTAGGAGGTGGCTTACTATGAGCCTCAGAGTGAGTCTTAGGTTAAGAATGGGGTACAGATGAGGTCTTGCTTCGAGTACCACTTGACTCATTAAACTGCCTATCCATGGCCTTGGTAACAACATTATCAATCAATGCTTGAAGTTCTGCACCAGTTATGTTGATCCTGGTAGTATCATGATTCTCCTTTGGATGACTGTTGACTTCTTCAGTGTAACACCCCAAAAATGGGGTTTGATAATTTAAACCCGGTTAATATAAAGGAACGAGTAAATTACCGTTTGGGGTAAAAGTGACCCGTAAATAAAAGTTGACTAGGAATAATTTACCGAGTGGTGACATGTATATATAAGTAACAAGATAATGAGTGTTAGTCTCTTTATTAATTGAAACGAAGTTGAGGGACCAAAACCGTTAAAAAGGAAACATGATTTATTAAATAAAGGAAAACACACACACACACACTGTGTGAGACGATCAGGAAGAAGAAGAACAAGGGTTCAAACCCTAGTTCTTGATAAATCTTCAAATTGAAGGGTGGAATGAAGTCTAAAATCATAACCGAGCATGGATAAATGATCACTATCACGAGGGGATCATAAGGTATGTCTTAAATTTAAGATTGGTGATCATGGGTGAAGTGGGTTATGTTCTAATCCGTGAGTTAATATGAAATTAATCATGTACAAGGGTTAGAACCCTCGTATAGAACATCGGTTACGTATGGTTAGTGCTAATTTGATGATTAGAGGTGAAACCCGTTAGTTATGGTGAAGATGATGACTAGAATCACCATCTATGTCCAAGTCTTGTGGAAAGATTGATGTATTATGTGGGTATGATGAATTCTTGTTAGATGAATTAGGAGAAATATGATGATGCTATGCTTGATGTTTATGTGCTAATGATACTTGTTGATTAGTAAGAAGATTTGATGAAAAATGAATGAACTAGGAAGATTATGCATAAACTAGTTGTACATGGTGCCTAGGAAGTAGTACGCGCGCCACGTGTTTGATGAAATGTCTAAATGACAATAATATGTGAAGGTTGTGTTATGATGATGTTGAGTATGCTATATGCTTGTTTGAATCGGCTAATGGAATACATATGTGAGATATGAACTTGATATGATCGTTCATATGAATAATCATGTATGCTAATAAGGATGTTAATGTAATGACATGAAAGTATAGGAATCATGTCAAGATGGATGGGAGCGTGGAAGGCTAACGGGACAAGAAGACTCAAGTAAGCGAATACAAATACGGACGAGTAAGGTAAGTAAATCCCGGACTTACACTTTAGATGTAAAATATATTGTACTATTATCATTATTGTGATACATGATGAAAGTATTAAACAATGGAAGTAAATAGGTAAGTTTACGGAAAAAGAAGTCGAAAGTGAATAGGAAAGTATAATGATGCTAATTGTTTTCTGTTAAGAATGAAATGAAAGTGCAGGTATACTAATAACGGAGAGTGAAGGTTAAGTATGGAAGTCGTACGAGAGTGTCCGAATGGATGGACTTATATGAACGAGAATAAGAGATGTTGATGCTTGATTATGCACGTGTTAAAGTATATATATTATGTCAATGGTTGCTAATGAAGTAATTGGTTGTGGTGACTGCAGGTTGTACAGGTTTATGAATGTTTGTTCAAGATGTGTAAGCGGTTGAAGATCGAGTCAAGACATGGGTTGTACTTGGGTGTGTATGTGGTCACTTAATTCGATATACGTATGTTAGTTTTTAATTAATTTATGAAAAGGGATTAATGTATTTAAGTGAAAGAAAGAATAATTTATAAAGAAATTTTTTGTATGTATTTTCCGCTGCGTCGAAATTTGGTTAAAACGTGTTAGGGCGTTACATTCAGACCCTGCCATGTAGCTTGATTGCTACATAAAATGATGACAATGATTTCTTAGAGGTTTATAATAGATTTGTCATCTTGATAATTTATTAACCATGGCATTAAAGAACCATTTTGGTTAATTTGTTAAGTAATTCCATTCAGGATTTTTCATTATAATAATCCTTGTTTGTAATTAAATATAATAATGGCACAAAAGGCCAAGTCACAGGGACAAATTTAAATTATAAGCCAAGATCTTATAAGATCGAGGTATTGAGGCTTGAATCATAGTTCATTACCTCTTCTTGACAGGGAGTTATAGGCTACAACTGTCTTTTGTCTTATATGACAATGATTATGGCCCGTAGGCATTACATCACAATTGGATGTTTAAATAATAAAGAGAGAATTGGAAGAATCCAATATAAGGATGACTTATGCGATTTTATCGAATCACATTTGTCAGGAGTGCTAACATGTTTTCAGATGTTAACAAGAATTCGAATCTTTTAAATAGGTTTTACCGTCTTGGCCATGTCTGAAACGACATATAGGCTAGGTTATACCTTTAAGATCCTTTTTAATATTTAACGCAGAGCAATCATAAATTGAGATGTTATAGGACATATTATATATGTTAAAATCTCTAAAAGAAACATCTCATAAAAGTCTTAAAATTACAACAATGCCCTAAACGGGTCTTTAAAGAAATACCATTGTCCACACAGGGACTAAAAGATAATTATGTCCTTATAAGGACTATTAGGGAAAAGAAATACAACAAGAGAGTTTCTTCTTTATCTTAGTCCTGAAAGTCTCCTCCTTGGTTTACTGTATGCGGTATGGTTACTGAAGGTTTTGGCGGGTAGTCAAAATCCTCTACGCTAGGGACCTTAACAGAAGTGGAATCCAAGGATTTTATGGTTAGCAAATAATATGGATCACGGATAGGGTCAGGACAGGTATAATCCAAGTTTGGGATTCCAAGACTTGGAGGTAAGAAATATGGATCATTTGGGTCCATAGGTATCATTTTCGGAGTGGGAGCCTCAGGGACTGCTAGTATGGGCTCCTCTGACGTCGGCTTCTCAATTGAAGTTTCAAAAGTCTCAGGTAAGGAGGTTGGAACATGGTTAATGGTTTCAATTGGTTTGATTTTGGGAATGGGTCTAAAAAAGATCCTTCCTCCATACTGGGCGTACGATTATTCGAGCTGTGGTACGGAGCTTACCACTCTTAAACTTTGGGTTTGGAGAACTTCCACCAATGGCAGCTTTACTCGGTGACATGTTCCTGAAATGCACAATTATCGAAAATAATATATACTTATTAAGGATGAGATTATTCCTAGTTCAAGTCTAGACTCGGAAGTCGAGTAATGTGCAACTGTGACATTGAGATTAAACACAAAATGCTAGTGTTTAATTCACTCAACGTTGGCTCTGATACCAACCTGTCACACCCCGATATTTCCACGTATTACCGGTGGGGAGTATCGTGACGTAGTTGATATCATCATAGACAATTTATCACAGTTTAATACACAGTGGAAGTCGAAAGATAAAAACATTACAAACCGAATAAAAGTAATATCAATTATTACAAAACGGTTGTAAAGGGATCCACAGGTGGATCAAGATAAAAGAAACATTGTTCAACAGATTGATAGGCATCTAAGCTTGCAAGACTCTTTATTGATGCCAGGAGTAGCCAGCCTATTTCGATTAGTACCTGCACTTAACCTTTTTGGGAAAATACGTCAATTTTCACTGGTAAATACAATTAACCGACTCATTTTGAAAAGAGTTTAATAAAATTAATTTGAATGCACAAGGCACAAAATATCTTTTATAACTTGGGATAATTATTTATATATAAACTTGTAAAAGAATTACATGTTCGTTATACGTTCAGTAGCCCAGGCTGAATACCGGGTTAAAGATCAATTGACACACAACATAATATAATCCCGCGGCGAGTTATTCTCGAACAGGCGGTTATATCTTTTTATATACGCACCGGCAGGTGTGTATGCCTACACCCCGTGCTTAGGTCGTGGCCATTTCAATGAATGATGCCAAGGATATCCGGGACATGGTCATTAACCCCCCAAAGGCTTTAAGCAAACAAAACATATTAAACGGGTCATCTCAATAAATTAACCTTCATACGATTAACAATTCAATGCCCGACCAAGCGGTATTTTATATACCGTACCCCAAGCTCGTATAAGGGAAAATAAGTTAAAAGTATTTACCTGAGCAATTATATAAATGTATCCCAGCCGTACAAATCAGCAAGTGCAAGTATCTTTTACTGGTCTCCTAAATCTGGAACGAAGGTTTTAATTAACTTATTAGATTCCTAACGGGTCTTACTTTAGACCGGTTAGTTTTAAAGAAAGGTATACGGTTCAAACGCAAGATTAAGCGAAGACCAGATTAGAGTGTGGTTTAGACCCGACAAGTATGAAGACTTGTATAATATGGGTAAACTAAACACATTCTGGATTTTGAAGTGAAAATGATAAGGTTTGACCCGTTTCGGTTAATTTATGCAAACTAGTTACATAAACCGTACCGAACGCGATAAATGCATAACGGGTAACCAAACGAGTCATGAACAAGTTTTCTAAGTTAATATGCCTTAAATATGTTGTGATATCAGTAGGATACCTTTCATTATGCCCAAAACGAATTTAAACTCAAAATAAGCCCCGTAGGGGTATTTTGGTCATTTTAAAGCTTATAAAAGAGTTTAAATGTTAATCTGAGTTTCAGGTCTGATATAATCAGTAAAAATATTTATTTTTATAAGTCATAACAGTAGGGTATTGCATATATGTGAAATTTATCTTTTAAAACCAAACTATGCACCGTAGGGACATTTTGGTAATTTCACATAAGCTTTAATGGTCAAATCTGGAAATCTGAGTTTAAAACTTTAGCTTACTATTTAATTATAAAAATTTACTTAAAACATCAGTAGGGATTAAGTTTCATATGCCAAAAATAGTTTTAACTCATACTATGCGCTTAAAACGCGTAAAAGTGGTTTTAAGCGATTTTCGGGTTTAAATAGGAAATCTAAGTTTTTGATCAGTTTATAAAGTTCAAAATATTTTATTTATGATATAAAATCAGTAGCAAAAAGTTTGGTATCAAAATACTATGTAAAACTCCTTTTATTCAAGAAAAGGGCATAACCAACAATTACCGATTCAAAGCAAGAACCCTATGTTATGCTCGGCTTAAAAATAAATAAAAATCTTCAAAAATACCAAAATATTATATTAAATCAGTGGGTAAAAAGTTTGGTGTCAAAATTTGGGTTTAGATAGGCTTTATGCTAATTACGCCGTTTAATTAATAAAAAGCTTCTTAATTACGATATTGAGCATAACTCTTAATCTAGACCTCAAACTGATGTCAAATTTTTATGACAAGTTTATAAATCAGTAACAAAGGTTTTGTCCTCTCACATTTTCAAAAATCTCGTTTTAAGATCAAAAGGGCATAATGGTCAACATTTAGGCATATAACGGAAACATGCACACGAATCGAATAACTAATGAACCAAGTTGTATAACCTCAGAGGGTTACACTAACCTATAACCTGGTCCTAATAGAGCTCTAAGGCATTTCTAAAATATGCTACATTGGGTCAGAACTGAAACTCAAAGCAAAAGTCTACTTTTGCGACTTTCGGTTCCGAACCGAGCTTAAACTGAAAATTGTCGGGTTGAACATGCTTAGACATGTTCTTACATTAATTACCGAGTTATATAAGTGATAAAACAGGTTCCATAGCTTCTACATTGTTAATTATGTGTTTATGCGAAAATTTGCTTTCTGTTGACTTTTTATAATTAAGTTTGACCCGACAATTGACCTAGTTAGAGTGGGAATCAGAGGGTGCCCTTTTAAGGGTTTATTACCCACATAATTACCAACTCAAAGCTACTTTTAATTCGAGAATTGACTGAACCATTAGTGATTAATCACTAAGTCAAACCCTAATTACGACGGTTTGACTTTAGGCCATTAAACTAATTAAAACACGATTTAGAGAGGTTAAGGAAGCTTACAAAGGTCCTAAGCATGATTTTGGAACATAAGAAAACTTGCTTGAGGATCAGGAAGCTCCAGAGAAGTCTTGAAGTGATTTTGAAATGAACAAGTGAAGTGTTGCAACAAACATGCTCTTATATAGGACCTTAGAACTCACAAGATCAATCCAACAAAGCCTATAGATGATCCCTGATGAATTCCAAGTGTCCCTATGCATGAAATACCATCAAACAAGCCCCTAGAATTGAATACAAGGCTTCTAAGGCGGTGCAACCTACTGTACTCGGATCTGTGCATGAAATCTGTCCAGGTCAGGCCATTGCGTCGAGCGATGGCAGAAGGCCTTGGTGGTGGCGCATCGCCACCAGGTCCATTACCTGATCAGCAACTTTCAACTAATGACATTTCACCCCCTGGACCTTCTAAAACGTAATTTCTTTCATTTTAAGCACATTTAACCCATTTAACTTATATTTCTATGATCCATGAGATATAACCAAACACCATTAGGTCCGGTTTCATTAAATGATAACCAAAAACATAAGTTTTGCCTTGTTGACGCTTTTAACCGCTTAATTACGAAAGTTAGCGTATCTTTCTCATACGATATCGAAACCTTGTAAAATTTTTATCACTTATTCTTGGGAGTATAATTAATCGTTACAAGGCTCCGGGTTCGCTAAAAGGTCATTCAGAGGTATAAATTAAACATGTTGACACATTTAACCCTTGCGTCTTGTAAACTTTCACTTTCTTCCACAAACGGTTTCATACGCTTCATGATTCATTCGTTTAAGGGTATAAACATCTTGTAGAGTTTCTTGAAAGGCAAAATTTTCATATGTTAACACTTTGGATCCTCTTACACACATACTTTCTTCGTTTGACAACTTTAGTCCCTCGTAATCAATCCGTTAAACGTTTAAAGTTCATGACACGTGTCGCCATAATATTGGACATGATTTTACGAGGTGTTACAGATGGATGTTTAAGTGCTGCCCGAATCCGGGCTATACTTTGTCATTCTTCGTGAGGGTTTTGATTTCGTGAGCATATCGTGAATGTTGTATTAAGTTACTAACCTAGTTTCGTGTGCATTGTTATTTTAACTAGGTTACCAGGTTAAACCAGTAGGCAAAACTCTGTCCAGTTAAACTTGCAATGTGAGTCATTCTCTTTTTATCGAAAGTGTTTTACAATACCTAAATGTTTTCCAGTTATATTTTACAGGGGGTAAGTCTTTGTTATCTTAAATTACTGGCAGTAAGTGGGGTATTGTGCACATTACTACTGTTTTCTCACTTTTAGGTGGACGAACCTAAACAGTGATAATCATCACTATTGGGTGAAAGGACCCAATGGTGGTATGACCATAGTCACCAGGGTGTAACACTAGACCAGATAATTGTAAGATAGTGGCAATTGTAATCACTCTTAATCCTGTAGATTATAACACTGTGTCGTTTTGTACCAATTTGAATGACTCGCCAGTATTTCCCCGCTGATAAAAATCTTTTTAAACATGTTTCAGGTGATTTACTGTGAACAAGGAAAAGTGCCATGTAGCACTACCAGCTTGGATAAAGTGGCCAGTAAATAAATAAATAAATAAACATGTTTTTGTAAACAAGGAATTTTCCCGTAAATTTCCTTTATTGTAAACTACGGGGTTTGTCCCAAAATATGAAATAAAATAATTAGGCATTTTCAATTAAACGATCCTGTTAATATTTCCGCTGTCAAATTAAACACCAATACCACGGGTTTCTGTTCCGTGGCTTCTAGACCGGGTAAAACCGGGTCGGGGTCGTGACAATTAGCTAAGCCATAAATTACACAAACATCATGTTGTGAATTTAATAACCATTTAGACGATTCATCGATTTAAAACACTAAATGGTATCATGTTGGGATATGCATATCCCTTAACCACTTCCAGAATATTTAGGGTTACACATCCTTAATTGACATATACATAATTTCCCTTAAGAGCGAACAATACATGCTATCAGCTAGAAGAATCTTCAAGTTCTTCATTATGTTTCACATCATCATTGACTCGGTGTGGTCTAACTGGTCATGCCAATAAAGTAAATAATCATGATCCATAAACTTCTAGTTTATGATCGTATATGTAATACTTGCATGTATGTAATACAAAATATAAGATACAATAAATGTTTTATAACTTCAAAGTTCAACAATCATGTTATGACACTTATAGGGGTCTACCTCGTTATTGACATGATCATCGTTGCATTTTAGATGGTCGATCTCATTATTAATATGATCATCATTACAATTTCTCAATGATGTCCATGATCACAATGATCATTACATATTCACTTCATGGATCAAAGTAAAACCAAATAAGTTTCATGGTTTTTCATTATTTTCTGAGCCAGCCATATAGATATAAAATCATTTCAAGCCTTTCATGGTTTTAACGATATTGCTACTTTATGAGCATATCTCAGGCATGGCAAATGGAAAAACTTTTATCACGTTTTCTTTATAAATAAACTTCTTTTCACATAACATCACTAAGAAGTATTTAAATGTCCAGGTCATGTAAGATTTATTGGTCTAACATCTTACAACCTTTATAACTTGAATGAGCATTAAGTAGTATGACACTTCATGTATCATGTCGAAGTGTATCTATGCTCTTACATAAGATTGATAGTAAACTACAACTTTGTTTTAATTGTTCCATTAAATATTATCCATATAATAAACATAACATATAGAATAGAAGATGTACACAAAGTAAAATAATTCATGACATTATAAGACGTCACTGTACTTAACACGTTATATTAAGACTTTATGAGATAAGTTAAGATATTATATTCATTAATAATATCCAAATATATATAATTTACGTATAGTCAATCATAAGTATATCTCACGTAATCTGTCACTTAATTTGAAACTTAAACAAATATCTCTTTCAAATCCTCAACATATGTTCATTTATTATTTTTAAATAACTGTTTCTTTATAATAAAATTTGTTGTTTCATAAAGGACAAAACCGATATGTAAGAAAAGGCAATACATAATCATACATCTTGAATCTTACACATAAATGCATGGATATGGAAAGACATAGTTGAATTTTAACTAAAACTTTTACACAAATCATGTTGAGAGAAATAAAATCTCATATCAAATAGTTGGCCTAAAGTTTCAACTATTCATCGAACAAAAGAAAATAATATCTAAACTTTTGGTTAAACCAAACTCTTATAACTTTTGAATCAAAAGGACGTAAGTACTTGACAGAAAATATCAACTTGAAAATATCAATAAATAAATGGAAAAAAAATCGTAAGCGATTGTTATCACAATTTATATTACGTCATTCTCATTTGATCCATCAATAACATGCATATTTTATCGATTGTACAAATATAATATCTTTAATCATAGAAAACATACATATGCATTTCTAAGCAGATCCACAATTTATAAACATAAATATGCAGTACATATTGACATATTAATTCATGACTAAATAACAATAAGAAATATGTTGATAAAAAATGCTACTGAAATCCAATTTGAGCATGACAGTTAACATTTAAGATCAGCAAAAGGAACACTTTAGGGAAATTGTTTTTTAAAAATTGTTCACATTCGCTTTGATGAAAAACAATTCAGTTATTTGGTTCCTTACTCAAATATAATATTATCTTTTCAACCTTTTTTTAAATCTATTATCATTATAAAGAAAAGAAAATTAATGATATCTAATCCACAAATAATATACAATCTATGTCCGATTAGCAAATAATACATTGTAAAAATAAACAGCAGATATTAGTTAAATATTCGTATAATAGAACATATGTTTTAATAGGCTAGGGTTTGCTATCCAGAAAGGGGTAGCGGCGCAGCTTGTTGCTCGCTTACCTGCGATATTGATGTAAGTTGTTTTGTTTGAAATCAATGAATATGTTAAAAAATATATATATATAAAGATATATATTGAAAACCTGAAAATAATTAATAGGACTAATCAAGGTTGAATTCATCAAATAGTTATATTGATTGACCAAGTAAAAATACATCTTAACATAATGAAAATTCACAGTAACATAGCCAATAGACAGTTTCACCGGCTATTGCGAACAAAAAAACTTAATTCAAAATCTAAGAATTTTGTAAATCAAAATCCCATAACATATTATAACATATTATGTAGGGTTTATATATCTAATTTTCCTTTGTAACTCTAAAAGCTTAATTCCTTGTTGAAAACATAAAACAAAACTTTAATTCGTTGTAAAATACTTAAAACAATATTCCAAAAAAAATATTTAATTACTAATTGTAAAATATCATAAACCGTTAACCCAAAATTCCTTTAATTACAATATGACTTACATCTATGATTCAACCATATCATTCATCTAACATATACATCGTATATATATAGTAGTACAATAGAGGGGAAGGATCCACTAAAAAGTGGATTTTGTCTAAGTAGTCTAAGAAGGATTGTGATAATGACATGTGGCACTCCTAATAAGTAGGAATGAAGGGCATTTTGGTCCTTATAAATAGTAGTGAAAATGACACGTGGCACCCCCTTTTGTTTTTTAAAAATACAACAAAAAAATCTAGTACAAAAAAATCTAGTACAAAAAAATATAGCACAAAAAATGTAGTACAAAAAAATATAGCATAAAAAAATCTAGTACAAAAAAATATAGCACAAAAAAATTCAGCAAAAAAATGTAGTACAAAAAAACCCAGCACAAAAAATTGAGAAAAAAAATTTAAGACAAAAAAAAATAGCACAAAAATATAATACAAAAATCCAGTACAAAAAAAGTTATACAACATAGAAATACAACACATTTTAGTGGATTTTTTTAGTCTTTATATTTTATATAGCAATATGGTACTCAAATTAAAGATAAAAAGACGCTCGATCTTACAGTGAAATTTTTATGAAAAAATAATGTCGTATAAAAAAGTTATGAACGTTTAAAAAATGATGGTGGAATATGCATGTGCTTTGCATGTGGAGAGAGAAAGTCCATAAATATGATTTTCCCAATATACCTTTGCAATCATCCTTTCTTCTAAACTTTCATCTTAACCATTGATTTGAAAAATGAATGGTTAAGATTTATTCTCATCCTACTTAGGCAAAATAAACTTTTTATTTGATCTTACCCCGTACAATAGAATCCCTAAAACCTAAAGCTATAAACATTAGGTTAGCCATAAAATGGTTGCATTTATAACAAAATCTCGGTTTGCTTCAAAACCATATTAATGATAATATGTATTATTTTGATTTGTTTTCGTAGGTTTTTCTGACAAAATATTTTATTTCACATGAGGGTGGAGGGTATAGGAAGCGGGGAGTGAGTGTTTGAGTGGGAGTCACCGGTCGGTGACCACCCCCACATGTTTGAGTCACCGAAATTTTGACAATTTTCGGTGTATATTCACCGATTTGGGAAGAGGAGGGAAGGAGGATGGAGGGAGGTTTAATGGTGGGTCCCAACCCTTTCAACCAATCACAATTTTTTTTATTTTTTAACATACTCAAACACCTTAGGGTGATTGACCATACCCCCTGATCGAGTGCAAAATGGGGAGTGGAATGGGGAGTTGACATGTCATAATATTATTGGGTAGGATTTCACTCAAACACCCTAGGGTGATTGACCATACCCTCCACCCTCATTATATAAAATCTCATGGATTGCAATCTTTAATTTCTATTTGAAAAGATTTATTTTATAATATACGAAGCTTCTTTTAAATATATTCAATATCCAATTAAAAAGATTAACCAATCACCCCAAATCAAAACCAATAAGTAATACAATAAATAAAACTTACTTGTAAGATATTTTGAACGATTAATATACTTCGATGAAAGATGAAAAATCACTAGTGGGAGCTTTAATGGCTACGACTTCATGGATATGGATTGATTGAACAATAAATCAGGGAAGGTTATTAGGGTTTAGGGGAGAGCACTTTCGTGCTGATAACGTGTTGTGAAACTAATCTAATAGCAAATAATAAGAGTAGAAGAAAAAGAAAATAATAGGGAGAATGGATCTAATATTTCATTGATTGAGATGTGATTTACAATGAGATACAATGCGGTATATATAGGAGTACAAAACTTGGAGAGAATACTAATTTATTTTTGTAGTTGATAACCATAATAATAAAATGTTTATAACATTTATTAATTTGTTGTGTTTTAAGAGGTACTAGTTTAAAATTTTATTTATTAATTTGTTGTGTTTTTAGAGGTACTAGTTATTTGATGGATGCCTGATCGTTTGAAAAGCAAATTAGCTCATGATAAAGCAAAAGATAATGAACAATATAATTGAATTGAACTGTACTAAATTCGTCAAAAGATAAAGTGTGACATAACAACCACAACTTCAATTTTTCTTTTTCGAACTCTTTTGTTATAAACTAAAATCTCATTTGTAATATCCGCCACTTATACCAACCAACATTGTCCATTTTACCTACCACAACCCTCATGGATTTGTTTTGTTTTTGTTTGTTTTTTTTTTTTTTTTGTTACCTGATTGGAAACTTCATAGAAGGTCACCCGTTAAATAATATTGTTTCCACTTAAACACGCTTAACTTTGGAATTCTCTCATCCACCACCAATACACCCACAACGTGTTGGTGATGTTTGAGATTATGCATTCCCCAAATCCTGGGTGAAAATAACATAACTGAATGATATGAGACTCGTCTAAGATGTCACACCATTTAATGTAAATGTGTACAATCGTAAATACAATAAGGTCGACCGACGTGACTGGCTTAATACATGTATTAGACAAAATACAATAAAACAAAAGAAAGAGGAAGAAAGCAAAAAACATTAACACGAGTTTAACCCGGCATGATGGTATGAAGTATGAACATCTTGTTTTCTAGAAGTTTAAAACGTACCATGTGTTACTATTATTTTTTGTCTGCTTGAATGTATATTTGTTTAATTAAATGTTTGTTCCTACTAGGTTTTTGTTTAGTTAATGAGAATAACATGCCGGAAGGTAGCCATCAAGCATCTAAACCGTTGTCGTTGTAATTTTTAATAATAGTAACAACAACAATAATAATAAGTCGGGGCACATGCATGGGTTTTTTTTTTTTAACTTTTCTTCGATTAAGTTTTAATTTTTCTCGCAGCCTAAGAAAATGTTTGGGTGCTCTAACACTCAATTCAATTCAAAACTAAAAGAAATCAAGGGATGATTATATAAAAATTCCTGTTAAATTACAAATTTTGATAATCTAGGATATATATATTTTTTTGTATCATCAAATTGATAAAGAGATTTTTTTTTAACGACCAATGAATTCTCCAAATGGGGTACTGGCGAAATTTACCACATCGGTATACACTCACCTCCGAACCGGGAAAAACCCTCATCTAGGGCCGAAGCCCGTGAACACTCGCCCGAAGGCACGACAGTGCAGTTAAGTAAAACCCGCTCAATTCAAGGATCGAACTAGCGATCTCCACTTTTTTGCCTAGTCTCTCATCATCACCAGGTGCCGCAGAAAATAATGGGGAGGTCAAGAATCGAACTTGGGTCCTTAGAACACCAAGTCTCTCCCTTACCACTCCACAACCACTTCATTGGCAAAGAGATTTAACTAGTCATTTACATACATGTCAATATCCTTATGTACGTAAAAGAAACACTTTATTGTTTGCGTGACATTTTATGTAAGCTTTATATCACCATCTCTATCTATAGTTCAAAGTCTGGCATTCATGCCACTTTTTGTTGATTTTTTTCTTACTAAAAATAAATATGATATATATAAAAAAACTACTTTTATAAAATTATTAATTTCATCAAAAAGATTGTTCCTAAGTTTTTGTAGTTTTTTATAGAACAAGCGTAATCATTAATATATAATAACTTGTAAGTTTTTTACTCCTAGTTCTTGGCATCTTGCTAGGTTCTTCAGGTGGTTTTAATGATAGAGATGTGCTTTAAAAAAAGCTCATTCTATACACACCTCCCCCCCCCCCCCCCCCCCCCCTCTTCCTGATTACACCCCCTTTGTGAGAGGAAAACTGTCAGTCCCACGCAGGCCCCACATGTAAGTATGTGAGAGAAGGGGGGTGAAAAAAGTAAATAGGAGGGGTGTAGAAAGTAGCACCCTTAAAAAAAGCTATTAATTTTTTTATTAGTTTTTACTTATGTTTCGAGTCTTTGAAACGGTCCTTGATGTGGATATCTTTTTCAATAAATATTTAAACCTCTCTCAAAACTCATAAATTATATCACCACTACTTAGAGGAAATTTTATATATTTCTATTCAACCAAGGGTGAAATATCTCACAAAGAACTAAAAAAAGCCAAATGAGTTTTGTGGGAGTACGCTAAACAAAGCTCAAAGGCCAAAGCTTTCATTTGTCACTCAATGGAAAACGGAAAAGTTAAAGATATACCGCGTGATAGTAAACAATTATAAGGGGAGTGGAGGTGGTCACTAGTGATAGAATTCTATCACTCACAAGCATCTAATCAACTCCTGCCATGTCATCAGCCACTATTCTATCACTCACATCCTTTTTTAGTGGCAATGATCATCACTCACAACACCTAACAATAAACCCCCACACCCCCTCACATCCACCATTTTACACGTGTGATAAAAATAACGACCGTGGACATTTTGAAATTCATCACGCGTTGAACATTCAGTGGCGGTGGTCATCACGGAAGTTTAACGCGTTAATGTTGGCCATCAAGTAACTTTAACGCACCGCCCCCTGTGGCCTAATATTGAATGTATCACAAAAGTCTAGAGATGATAGTTCAGTTTTCATGAACATATCCTATTGACAACTTTTAGAAAGCATTTCAAATTACTTGGAGAGTTGGAGCTTGAATTTAAAAGTGGTGGCCAAATTCGCTTTGTGTGAAATAGCTTCATGTACACCGCTCATATTTCGTTGGGCGAGGTATGTATCTCATGCAATGTAAAGGTACGTGTTAAGCGATTAGAGTAGAAGATGATCACTACATATATATGATTAGTGTTTTTAAAGTTTTTCAAGGGTTATGTGAGGGAAAGCAAATCGGAACTCCTTAAGATGTAAAGTCTAATCGAGTCGGTGAAGAATATTTAAGTAAGAAGATCATTCGGTATCGTATGTGCATTGCTAACTTGGTGTGAAGATCCCTTATATGTGTAAATTGTAATAGGCTCATTCAGTGATACTCAAATGTTAGGAGGCAATATGGAGGATCTTAGCTTGGGCAATGAGATATAAACAAAATAAATTCTATACCTTTTTCATTTTAGGCAAATTAGATTTAAATAATTCCAACTCACTGTTATTGGCCAATAATAATCCCAACTCATTTAATCACCAATAATAATCCGAACTATTCACTTTTGTTTGTAAAATACTCCCAGTTAAAAAAACACTAACTAGGTTAAAAATTTCTGATGTGGCTTGCCACGTCACCTGCCACGTCAGTTGCCACGTAATCGAAAAATGCCACGTAGACTGCCACATCAGCCGCCACGTCATCAAAAATGCCACGTAGACTGCCACGTCATCAAAAATGCCACGTAGACTGCCACGTCATCAAAAAGGCCACATCAACTGTCACGTCATATGACACATCAGCTAAAAGAGCCACATCAGATGCCACATCAGCAATTTTTTAACCTAGTTAGTGTTTTTTTTACTGGGAGTATTTTACAAACAAAAGTGAATAGTTCGGATTATTATGGGATATTGGATTTTAATAATCCAAAGTTTCACCAGTTGGCCACTAATAATCCCAACTTCAAAAATTCCCTGTAACAATCCCAACTTGTATGATTTTGGCCCCCAATGATCCTTTGCTAACTGGGTTATAACCCAGTTAGTTTTTTGCTGACTGGGCTGCTGACGTGGCACCATCACCACCTCCACTGCCACCACCATCTCCTTCAGCCACCACCATTATCTCCGACCACCACCATCACCCACCACCATCACCTCCGACCACCTCCACCTCCACCCACAGTCTTCTAGCACCGGAAAAACACTATCACCTCCGATTCACCATATCCACCGAACACCCCACCCTTCCAACCTCCGGCCACCACCATTAAACTGCCATCCACAACTCCAACCGCCTCACCGGAAAAACGTGATACCTAGATATGGTGGAAATTTTGAAGTTTTGAGCGGCGGAGAAGGTCACTAGAGGTTGGAGATGACAAGTGGTGGTCTCCTTTGGTGGTTTCAGGGGTAAAGAATGTCGTCGGAATAAGTTGCAGGTCACCGGAGTTGCGTAGATGGTGGAAATTTTAAACTTTTGAGAAGCGGAGAAGATTACAGGAGGTCGGAGATGATTGGTGGTGGTCTCGTTTGGTGGTTTCAGGGGTAAAATGGGTCGCCGGAATAAGTTGCAGGTCACCAGAGTTGGGTATTTTGAACTTTTGAGCAGCGGAGAAGATTACAGGAGGTCGGAGATGATTGGTGGTGGTCTCGTTTGGTGGTTTCAGGGGTAAAACGGGTCGCCGGAATAAGTTGCAGGTCACCAGAGTTGGGTATTTTGAACTTTTGAGCAGCGGAGAAGATTACAGGAGGTCGGAGATTATTGGTGGTGGTCTCGTTTGGTGGTTTCAGGGGTAAAACTGGTCGTCGGAATAAGTTGCAGGTCACCGGAGTTGGGTAGATGATGGAGGTGGTCGGAGGTGATAGTGGTTTCCGGTGGCAGATGATGGAGGTGGTCAGAGATGATGGTGGTGACTGTAGGAGATGGTGGTGGCAGTGGAGGAGGAGGAGGTGGGGGTGGTGATGGTGCCACGTCAACTGCCACATCACCTGCCACGTCACATTTAACTAACCAAGTTAGACAAGGATCATTGATAGCCAAAATCTTACAAGTTGGGACTGTTGTAGGCAATTTTTGAAGTTGGGATTATTACCGGCCAATTAGTGAAACTTGGGATTAATAAAATCCAATACCCCGATTATTATTGGTGATTAAATGAGTTAGGATTATTATTGGCCAATAACAGTGAGTTGGGATTATTGAAATCCAATTTGCCTTCATTTTATTTTGTATTGTTAGTGCTAAGGGGCATTTTAATCATTTCACATTGATTTAACAAAAAAAGTTAACTCCATTAATGGTTGGGGACTAATTGTGTTATTCGCTTGCATAACTTAGGACTAGTGGTGTATTTTTCCAATAACTATGTATCAAAGTCGTAATATGGACATACCATAGGGACTAGCCGTGTAATTATCTGGGGTTTTTTTAAGAGATATTGAATTTAAATAACCCCAACTTTCACAAATTGGCTGGCTGATAACACTCTCAACTTTCGACTTGTACAACACCACTCTCAACTTTCAACTTATTTTTCGATATCACTCTTAAACTAACCCAACACTAACTTAGTTTGCTGACATCAGATGTCACGTCACGAAACCAGTACCACATCAGTTGTCACATCATCAAAAAACGCCAAGTCAGATGCCACGTCATCAAAAAGCCAAATCAGATGCCACGCCAGCCGCCATGTCATCAAAAAATGTCACGTCAGCACACAAGTGCCACATCAGTAAAAAACTAACTGGGTTATGGTTCAATTAGCTTGGGAGTGATATCAGAAAATAAATTAAGAGTTGGGAGTAGTGTTGTACAAATCGAAAGTTGTGAATGCTATAGGCTAATCAGTGAAAATTGAGGTTAATTAAATCCAATATCTTTTTTTAAGTAAAAATAGAATTTTAAATAATTCAAACTAAACTCAAACACAATTTAAAATAAAATGAGTTTTGTTAAAAACTTAAAACTGATTCCAAGCACTCGCGGTTAGATAACACAATAATATAGATGTTGAGTTAAGATCCGGTACAAACCATGCTAATTATAAAAAATGTGAGAACAGATTTGGACCATCTAAATATTTAATCAATGGATGTCATTGATTACACATAAACCTTTACTATTAGTTGTGTCAATTAGTAGTTTTTAAGGGTATTTTAATAATTGTGTTAATTTAATTAAACAAAAAGGTTAAAACCAGGTTAACTTTTTCAACTAGTTCCACCAATATCTTTAAATATAAAATAACTTTTATATACCTTTTTCTTTTTCTTTTTTTAAACAAACGTATGATTTGATTTATTATTAAAACAAAACATTATGGCTATAGCAATAATACCCCTAAAACTTAATCATTAAATTATTCATACAGCAACAAACTAGTAGTTCTTACTGTTTTTAGAAAAATAATGTTTGTATATGATCTACTTCTATAGATGTTAATATTATTAATTTAAAAACTTACACACAACAAGTGTTAATAAAAATGAGAAGTTATCACTAGTGGAACCCATAAGATTTGTTCGAAGACCTCCACATTTTTAAATTGGGTTATTGGATTTTATCACTCACAAATATTAGGTATTTGTTGCTGCCACTCCCAACTATCACTTTGACTCCCACCACTCCCAACTTAACACTTTGTGTGTTGTGTCACCCAGCATGAGAACATTTCTTAGTGTTTGACTTGTGTTATTAGTGATATTAGGCTAACACTTTGTGAATTACTAATGGTTGCATGTGAATCTTCTCCAAAAAGACAAAATGGGAGCCAAAAACCACTCAACCGGAGTGACACAACACACAAAGTGTTAACTTGGGAGTGATGGGAATCAAAGTGATAGTTGGGAGTGACAACGACCAATACCCAATAGTTTAGAGTGATAAAATCCAATAACCCTTTTAAATTTGAGGACCCAATTTTGTAAGCCTACTTGCAAAAGTTAATTCTAATTTAGATCTCAACTTCTAATATAATTTGAAATTCAAGAGTGTGCTAAGCTCGCATATTGATGTCTGTGTTTTAATGTGCGACTATAGCTTTACTGGAAGAAGAAAAAAAAACAAGATTATTATACGTTAAGAATAATGAAAATTGAAGTTGATGATATAACTTATTTAAAAGGCAAATTATCTTTAGTATAAATTGTTAGTGCATTTTTGTAAATATATATTATCTATACTATATTATAATACATGAGGGAAGGATTCCCAAAAGTTAAGAACTTATTCCCCCATTATTTATAAATAAACCCCTAGAATGAGGGTAAAGTGGTCTTTTAAACCATAATTATTTTTTAGTCCCTCAATCTATTACATTTAAATCCTTGACATTTAACATAATTATGGGTAATTAGTTACACCCCCCCCCCTCTTTAATTCTTTAATGTATTCCTGCGATATTTTACAACCCGTAATGTTTTTAAAAAATCCGAAGGTACCATGACGATCGGCACATTTTTTTAAACGTTTCGATAGTTGTCTTTTTTAGTTTCGCCGTGCGTTCATAAAGTACAAATAGCCAATGCGTAAATGTACAATTGATTAAAGCCAACATTTGTTTTTTACCCAAGCCATCTTTGACCATTACCTAGCTACCGTGCATTAACATTTGTTTTTTACCCAAGTTTTTTGTTTTGAACGACATTAATAAACTAAAATATTCCATAATTTACTTGTACAGAGTCAGTTTGTTGTGGCATGTTTAATATAGTATAGATAAAACTCACAACAAACTTCCTATTAAACATGCCACAACAAACTAAACAGGATATGTGCATCTTATTTTAAAAACTTAAAACTCACAACAAACTTCCTAAATAAATGGATGACCAATCTAAAACTAAACCCTAATGGACTACTATAAATACATAGCAAACACTCACAATTCTACATTTCTATTGCTAAACAGATTTAAAATATGGAGTCAATTCTGAATTCACTTGATGCGAAAAAACAAGCATGCGATATTGAAAAATCTAAGGTCGGTTCTATGATAAGTTTTGTTATATCGCAATAATGAATAATTGTTTTCTTTTATTTACTTTTATGTGAATACTAACTTATTTGATTTTTCAGATTCAACACACCAATTTAAACACCCCAGTTGTCGAACAAGCTTTTGTTAGTTTTTAAGTAATATTTTCGTTTATAATCTTTCATATTAACAAGTTTGTTATGTTATTATTTGGTGTTTTATTGTAGGATGATGGTGATAATAGTGTTGAAATTATTTCTTATGGTGCAATGTTCAGTCCATACAAGTCTAATCTTCAACGTCAATTTAGTAAAGAGGTAATTTTAAATTTTATTTAATCTTTTTTAAATTTTTTTATTCAATATTTGTTTTTTTTATAAAATTTATTTAATCATTTTTTAACTTTTTTTATTAAATTTTTGTCTTTTAAGGATCGGAAGTATGAGAATCAAAAGAAAAGATCTAAGAGACTCTCTGAATGGAAATGGGTCGAGGTTATAAATTTAGATGATTCCGAGGACGATGAGAAAGAAGATGAATTAGATGATACTGTTGATTCGAGCACAAACAAGAAAAACGGATCAAAAAGAAGAGAAATTAGATGAAATATATCAAGTGTTTTTATGTTTTTTTTTTCATTTTCAGTTGTTTTTGTTTGATCTAGACTATCCCATGAATAATAAAGTTTATTTTATATTTGAAGTTTATGTTTTGTGTTATTTTATTGCACTTATAATTTACATCTCGATTGAACTAATATACTTTTGTCATTTGTTTAGTATTTTTTATTAACAAACAAATCTTTACATGTTTAAAACAGTTTTTCTATACTTTATTTATTATTAATTTTTATAATAAAACAAAACTTTGATATTTAGTAGATAGAAGATAAACTATGTTCCAAAATTTTAGGAATTATTTAATACTAATTTACGATATTAGTAGATAGATAGTAAACTATATCCCAAAATTTTAGAAATTATTTAATACTAATTTACCATATTTATTTAATACTAATTTACGATATTAGTAGATAGATAGTAAACTATATCCCAAAATTTTAGGAATTATTTAATACTAATTTACGATATTTAGTAGATAAATAGTAAACTATGTCCCAAAATTTTAGGAATTATAAGTCAACTAATTAGGTCCTCCAAATTAATTATATGGGATGAGGCATCGATGGCGAAACGTCAGGCGATAGAGGCAGTTGATCGAACATTGGAAGACATTATAGGTGTTAGGCTCCCATGTGTAACACTTATGACATATATCCACCACAATAATGTTATCATATACAAATAAGAAAACTACCAGCAACGAGTGCCGCAATCCAAAGTGTCGCCCCCGCCGCATCGCGCGGGCACCCTACTAGTAACTTGATAATGAATAAACTCAACATGTGCTTAGATATTTGAACTCATTTTTTAACTAGTTGGTGACCTTTTCTTAGACCACCCGTAGTTGTGCCCAAAGGAGCGTTTTTTTGCGCCGGAAAACGCCCAAACACGCCGTCCCACCACCCCCTGGGCGTGTTTGGCTGGAAATGTTGATTTGGCGTGGTTTAAATCACGCTATGGGGGCAAAGGTTCGACCAATCACAGTTGTTTCTTTCAGGGTAGACCATTTACATTTTTTTGTGGGTTTGGCCGGAATTTTTGGGTTTGGCCGGATATGTTGCAGGTCAAACGAAGAAGAAGAAGGGTTTTAAAAGTTTGCTCAGTTGTCACATTAGGTCCTGTGGTTTTAAACTTCAATATCTTTAATATTTCAAGTTTCAAAAATGTTATATCAGTCCCTAAAGTCTTGTTTATTAAATGTCTTATTTGGATCTTTTATAAAACATAAAATTTTGCAATGTAATTTTTAAGTATTGTAAATTTTTTTAATTTAATGAAGTATTTTAAGTTTTTAATTTAAAAAAAATAAATAATTGTGTAATGCTTGGATGAGGCGTTATTGGGCATTATTCCCACTACGCCACTTTTGCAAAAACACCCAATAATGCCCTCATGCTGACTGGACTGCCACATGGTAGAAAACGCCCCAAGGTGGGGGCATTATTCAATAAAGGACTACGCATTTACATCAATGAAAAAACACTAAAACCTTTTTAAGTATAACATTTACATCAATGAAAAAAAAAGGTAAAAGTTTGAATATCATTTATTTATCTATAATGACTTTTAACTTGAATTAAAATATAGCTTTCATTTTCAAAATTAAAGTAACTAGTTGATTTTCTCCTACGCGTTGCGGCGGGGACCTAATGTCTGGAAAAAGCGAGTCGGCAACGGAAAGCAGATACCGAATATCAAAACATAAATAAAAATGACGTGGTAACGATAGTCACTCCGTCCTAAAAAAACGATTTTAAATAATCTAATATATAATAATAGGACCTCACACGTCCCACACGTTGGAAATTCGGTTGTTTTCAGTTTAGTTATTACGGTGCTAACACGTTAAAATATGGAAGAGCTCGGTACCTGTAACGGCACCGAAAGTACCGATCCGAAAAATCATCGAAATTAGGTACAGGCACCGAAAATGCTCGGTACGATACGGTATGTTATGGTATTTGAAGGTAAAAATCAGTAAATACATGCATGGTGCTAGATCGGTGTCGAACCGAAAGTAACGATTCTGAAAACGCCAAAAAGTGGGTACCAAATTGGTACCGAAAATGATTGGTATAGTAAATTTGGTACCGATACGGTACCGGTTTGATTACAGTATTTGATACAATTTGCTCATTAATAATCTAAATATCCAAGTTAATTTTACATGCTACAATTCATTCATTATAGAAAAAGACAAAAAAGAAAACAAAATAAGTTGTTGTGTATATAAAACCTCATTCAAACGAAATACAGTTTACTTACAGTGTATATGAAAAGTAATCTAAACGGTGCAATTACATGCGTTGCTACAGGATTTGATGAGCTCGGTACCAACCGGTACCGAAAATACCGTTACCGAAAATCCCCAAAAGTGGGTACCGGTACCGAAT
The DNA here is from genome assembly GCA_030545235.1 of Helianthus tuberosus. Lineage (NCBI taxonomy): Eukaryota > Viridiplantae > Streptophyta > Magnoliopsida > Asterales > Asteraceae > Helianthus > Helianthus tuberosus. The sequence continues at coordinate 209,659,676 of CM060441.1, read as the reverse complement.
ATACCTGGTAGGGTACGGTTCGGTACCGGTCGGTACTGGTACGATACCGGTATTTGAGGGTAAAAACCGGTGCCGAACCGATACCGAAAATGTCAAAAGTCGGCACCGAAAATATATCCGGTTTGATAAAATTGATACGGGTACCAGTACCCGATACTATTTGCTTATATCGTTGATGAGGGTAAAAACCGGTGAATACCGGTGCCGAACCGATACCAAAAATGTCAAAAGTCGATACCGGTTCGGTACCGAAAATATACCCGGTTTGATAAATTTAATACCGGTACCCGATACCATTTGCTTATACCGTTAGACGATGTTACTATTCATTGTACCGTTGACGATGTTACTATTCATTGTGTTTGAATTTTAATATATAGAGAATACCCGATACCATTTGCTTATACCGTTAGACGATGTTACTATTCATTGTACCGTTGACGATGTTACTATTCATTGTGTTTGAATTTTAATATATAGAGAATTCAATCATACTTAATGTAACAGCCAGCTACAGATGATCAAAAATATTCAAACTTTCATATTTAGTGTAAGAGTTCATTTTTCAACAAATTTATAAAATATTTCCTTAAAGTCTAAGTGTCACACCTTCCTTTTTCACCGCTCACAAACATATTTCAACTTCACATAATTTTGTATCAAACTATTTTTGCTTCGAGAGCTGTGAAACAACGTGTGTCATGAAAAAAATATCAAGCCACTAACATAAAGCAGATTTTAACTTGAAAAATAAATACCAATATAATTAGCATACAAATTCTTCAAACACAAAATTGAGAAAAAAAAAAACATTTTTATTATCTATAAAAATTAATGTTAATTAATAAATTCACGCGTATTCATATCTATTTTTATTCAACATCTATTTTTTGCATGAAAGAAAAAGTAAGCACTGATTTATTGATCAAAAGTATAAAAAGAGGTTAAAAGCCTATAAAAGGTGTGAATCTGAAAACAATAAATGAGGTTGTTGGACCACAGATCATGGTCTTTTTCTCAGTTACGTGTGGGCCGTGTGATTAGGTAACCCCATTTAATATCATATATGTTGAAAATAATTGTGTTTCATTACTATTATAACTTGTGTTGCTATACCATTTAAATATGTTGTTATATGATATAAATGTGTTGTTAGGCTAACACACTTGGTAGAGGCTCTTGTCTCTTAGTGGAAGGTCTTGGGTTCAATCTCAAGCATGGGTGAGTTATTTGTAAATATAGTAGTTTGGGAGAGTAACGTTAGCCATTCAAAAAAATATATATATATAAATGTATGGTGAATTGCATACATAAAAGAACATTGAGATTCCTCGCCCATAGAACAAAACAATGTACATGTGACGTATTCTCATCACTTCCTATGTTTCTTGGGTAAAATTCACTTTGTACTGGAACCGACCTACACATGCCCACAAAATTTTGGTTGTGGGATATTTCGCATAGAACAACTTACAACTTGGTGACTCATTTTTTACTAAATTAAGTTGATGGTGTTTGATTTTGTGGTTTGGGTCAGTGGTTAAGGTTGCAAAAAAACTACAGTTTATGTTTGATAATACAAATAGTAGTCTCCTTAAATGTATTTAGTTAGCTACCATCAAAGAAGGCAATGGTCACTGTCACACCCTCAAACTACCACATGCGGAATCACAGCGGGGCGTGTGACGAACCAGGATCCAAGCCACCAATCACATTGAACTTCGCATAATGTAAATAAAGAAAACTTTCATTCATTAACGTAAAGTGTTACAAACATTACATATCATTCATTGAATACAGCGGAAGCATAACTCATTTGTTAAGTGTTTCGTAAACCATGTGTACATAAACCAGTAAGTTTGTATTGAGATTCCATGTATTTCAACCCATGACCACTCCAGCCTTCCAGACAACAAGTTCCAACAATATGCACCTAAAGGTCTGCAAGGCATGTAACAACGAGTCAACAACAAAGTTGAGCGAGTTCACAGTTGGTTGTCCATTTTAAAGTTGTTCCAAAAACCACGAGTTCATTCAAAAACCATGAGTTATCCAATTCATTGTTTCCCAAACCATAACCAATGGGGGCTACCCCATGTAACCACTAGACCGTTACCATATCGACAACTGACTGGAGTTATGCTGTGTCCTACGTCAATGTCTATCATCATTGACTAAGTGCCCAGATCCATTAGTCCACTCTCGTCCTCTACGGCACGGTGTGAGGCTTGTCAAACCTAATAGCGCTATTTAACTAATGACCCGCTCGCCATTGGCCCAGCGATTAAGTCGATATAAAAATGAGGGACTTCATGATAGAGTTTTGTCTAGTAATTGTCATCCTTCCCAACGAGGATGGAGGTACATATTCTACACAAGGAGAATACGCAGGTTTAATGTTGTCATCCTTCTCAACGAGGATGGAGGTACATATTCTACCCAAGGAGAATATGCAGGATTCGTTTTAGTTTCTTAACCCATTCCCAAACCACCAGGAATCCCATGCCTTATAGATAGTGTGAACTCACCTTGGTTTTGCTCGGTATGACTAGTTACGTGTTCAAGTTGATCAACCCAATCCTAGCATAGTTACCATTATCAATCAGTTTTGTATTACTTAAACACATATCCCTTTTTTCATACTTCACAAGCAACACTCACACAATATCAAGCAGTTAATAACAGTTAGTCATGCAACACGCTTGTCCATATCACACACACCATAATCGTATCATGTAATAACATTTAGGCCAAGTACGAGATCATATCACATAAAGCACGCATTCTCTACACATATTATTCCAGTAGTGCACAGGCCATACACCTATTACACAAGTCATAACAGTTATCCATGCAACATATCAGTCAATTACTATCATGAAACCACATAACTAATACTCGGTCCTCATAAGTGTCTACACTACATATCCATGTTTCAGTAAATATCAACAGTCCAAAATATATATATACTTTTAAATGTGCGGCCCAATCATAAGTGTCTAGGTCCAATGGATTGTGCGGCCCATTTAAATTGCAAATTGGATTCCAGTATCTTGTGCGACCAGTTTTTACATTGCCAATTAATTTCACAGTCAACATTCACATCAAGTCAAAACACATCATCATTCTACCCTTTCATCATCATACAAATCGGATATTTTGAACATCACCACAGTTTCTAAGTCATGACACACAATTTCTCCAATGGATGCTCATAGTCCTAATCAGAGTCATGCATACATACAAATCCATATAACAAGCTCGCATTCAAGCATCATACAGACGAAACGCCATGTGTGGCGAAACACTATGTTTCGCCGTGAAGATATGTGTGGCGAAACACTAGGTTTCGTCGTGAAGATGTGTATGGCGAAACTCTAGGTTTCGTCATGAAGATGTGTTTGGCAAAACTCTAGGTTTCGTCCTGAAGTAACACCAGATTGTTATGGCACCCTGCAAACCCTAGTAATCGTTGTCATCATTCAGTACTGGAATAACCACTACAAGATCATCAATTTACCAAATCCGATCATACAGAAATCATGTGATCCTCGAACTAACCATCAGTGATCATCAAGTCGAATAATATCATTATCATAGACACAATATGCAGACACAGTTCGTCAATTTATGTTACCCTACTGCAAACCCTAAATCACAGTAAATCTCATGATCCTAATCATCAATCACTAACATATTGCACACAACTGAAACAATCATTCCACGATTAAAACAAGGATCATACTAATCGATTGAGTGTTGTAACAACTCTCATTAAAATTACCATTTATTATATTATTTTACCCAATAGGAAACCTTAATTAAGACCCCCAAGTGATCCTGTACAAACCCTAAAATTTTCAGAATAATTGGAATCAGGATCAGGGCCCCTAAAACTCAGGGGGGTAAACCCTAGTTAGTAATATCCACACAGTTTTACGTGTAATACGAATTTGATCGAGCAACCAACTCAGCAAGCCTACTGAGACACGAGGCTACCCTATGGTAGGGTAGCACCCCTCGCGCCACGCGAGGGAGCCCTTTTTCCAGTATAAGTAGTAGACTTTGGCACTTGCAATTTCGCGTTGGTTCGACGTAAAAATTCGATTCATGCACTGAGATATCGTCCAAATACTACAAAAACACACACAGTCTGGAATTTCTGCCTCGATAACAGGGTAATAACTCGATCGTTGCTACGATTCAATGTCCGATCGATTGAAACTATCCGATAAATGTTTAAATGCTGCTCAAATTGGGTTTATACTTTGTCATTCGTCGTGAATTCGATGGATGTTTAAGTATTGCACTTTGTCATTCATCGTGAGGGTTTAATCTCGTGAGTTATCGTAAATGTTGTATTAGTTACTGATCCAGTTTCTTGCACATGATTGTTAAAATTAGGTTAACAGGCTTATCAGTAGGCTAAACTCTGCCCGAATAAATCTGCAATGTGAGTCATTCTCTTTTTATCAAATTTGATTTCAAAATCATGTTTGTTTTCAAAGTTATAATTACAGGGATTAAGCCTTTGTAATCTCCAAATTACAGCCGGTATATGGGGTTTTGTATACAATACTTGATAACCGTCACCATTGGACAACGAGTTAGCCAAGGGGTGATATGACCATAATCACAGACATCATTGGACAACGAGATAGCCAATAGGTGGTTGAGTGATAAATACCGTGGGTAGATAGTTGATATGTATAAACATTGTAATCGTTTTTAATACTGTAAATTATAACAATGCGTCGTATTTAGTAAAAAGAATGATTCACCAGTATTTCCCACTGACAAAACCTTTTTCAAACATGTTTCAGGTGATCTGTTGTGATCCAGTAAAAGTGCCGCGAAGCACTACAAGGTTAAGGAAGTGGCTCAAAATAAATAAAGAAACATGTTCTGTAAAATAATGATTTCCCAGTGAAATCACCTTGTTGTAAATTACCGGGGTTTTATCCCGAATTATGAAATAATATAATCGGGCATTTTTAGTTTTAAAAAGATCCCGTTAAAAACTTCCGCTGTCAACTCAATTAAATAAATACCACGGGATTTCCTGTCCCGCGGCTCCTGAACCGAGTCAAACCGGGGCGGGGGCCGTGACAGGTGCCTAGATCGAGACCGAGAAATAGGAGTGCTTCGAATGTGCGATTGGCAGGCGTCGACCACAAGGGGGAAGGAAAGGATATTAGGGTTTTATGTGTTCTACATGCAACTGATTACAAGGGGTTCTAATATAAAGAAGTTGGGCCGAAACCACTCTGGGCCGAGGCCTGTTGTGGTGACGAAACACCATGAGTGACGAAAGTCACCATGTTTCATCGTGTGTGTGTGGGTGACGAATGTAACGCCCCGCGTTTTCATACCTTCTATATTTAGAAACCATCGTTTGTAAAACTATTTTTGGAAACTTCGTAGTCTTGTAATCGTTCTTTCATTAAAAACGATGTAAAATCCGAGACTTGGATCATTAATGAAACTCGTATTTTGTTACAAATATGTTATACACACTTCATATATGCTCGTATGTTCGAATTGGTGAATCAATTGGTGTTTAATCATTATTCTTGGAAACTATGCGCTAAACTTGTAATTAATCTAAACATATGCATAAAACGTGTTTTGAACGAGAACGACACTTGATTTTGATACTCATACGCTTAATTATACTTGGGTTATACTCCCCATACTTGGATTTATCTTAAACTATGTTTTTGTGGCACTTATAGTCCTTAAAAGACCTAAAAACACTAAAATAATAACTTCAGGGGCTAAATTGTAATTTTTGAAACTTATGTCCGGATAAGAAAGCCCGGGCGGCCCGCCTCAACTTACCTTGATACCTCAAGCGGGCCGCCTGAGGGTGCCCAGATCAGAAACCTTGTGCAGTCGCGACCAGATTCATGTTTGAGCGGGATTTTCTTGTTTAAACCGGGTTTTAGCCTTAATTATCCCCCCAAAACAACCCTAATCACTCCCCTATAAGTACCCAAGGTCCTCCAAGCACTTGAACACTTTCAACACTCTCAAACCTCTCCTAAACACTCTCAAGTTCTTGCAAGAAGCTGCATTTTCGGACAGATTCATACACCTTTACAAAAGAGAGCATAACTTGCTCATTTCTTAATGAAATCACTTGATTCTTCTTCCTATTGGCTTGGATAATCATGGGGTTTGATTCCTTGGTTTCTCCATGGAGAAATCAGACCTGGAATTGCTCCGAAATTGTCCATAAACTTTCTGTTTTGTTACATGTTCTTCAAAAGCTTGTTTAAACTCATCCAACTTGTGTCTAACACATCTCATACCTATGTCCCAATGCTTACAAACTCTCTTATGGTTGGTTAAGCTTAAAAACAAGGTTGAGACACTATAAATCAGAGGTTAAAACCTCAAATAATTTCTGTTTTGTTAGGGTATTTAACCCACAAATCATGTCAAGCTTAGATCTTGATGAATGAGTGATTATGGAACAACTTGGGTTGTCCTACATACAATCCTCACATGATTTGATGATTTCTCTTTAGTTAGGTTGTTTATATTATTGTGTTAATCCTAGTTCATGACCCTCCTTGGTTGTTCTTACATCAAGTGAAGTGGTGAACATTCAAGGGGTTCCTAAAAGGAAGCATGTTCTTCCTACCCCATACATGACATCTATGATAACTCGAGGTGCCTAAATGAAGATCCTAATCTTCTACCTCCTACTTGAATTATTGGACTAAATAATATGTAATAATTAACCTAGATATATAAATATACACTCATTCGAACCTTTAATGTGAACTTGTGTTTATATGTTAAAGTAGTAGAACATCATCTAAGACCTAAACCTTGTTGTGATTCTTATGGGTGTTCAACTCATGAAAACATTATCATAACCCTTGTGGTTACCAAGTGTCATACAAGTGTTAGGTATTGAAGATGATTATTTTAACATGTTATTCTCATATCTTATTTTTATGTTGTTTTAAACACCGAATCTCGACTCTAAGCATACTTGAACTTTAACCCTTACACATTCAATCTTTTAACCTCATCAACTCGTCAATAATTGGATAATTGGAAAGCATATGCAAACTTTGTGAGTATACTCGTATTTTCCCCTTTTACTTTTACCACTTTTGGGGTGTAACATGTTTACTTATCAACAACTTACACATGAACATTTTGCTTAAACACATGAACATTCCTATTAACATGCTTGTATACGTGATGGCTTGATATTTAAACTTGGGTGAATCTTATGTGTTAAACTTATCATTAACTTCGTACGAGCCAAACCGTGACATATGTAGCACTATAGGATTAAAGACCTGCCCGTAAACTTGAGGTTATGTCATGAGCCTGTTGCGTTTCCTTGGTTTGATATGTTAGACACATGCCTTGTTTTTATGTTTATCTTGAATCACATGCTTGCTATGAGGAATTGTTCAAAACTTATCTTTTGCTATGTATGTACCAAACTTGTATACTCGCCTTTGCTTTTGCATTGAACTTTATTTTAAACATGTTACAGGTTGAGGATGGTGATGCCATGAAATGAAGTAGCGTTGATACCTAGATACACATATAGACGTTTAGGTCAAATACATTGTACAAATGTCATATTTGTTGTCGTATTGTTTTTCTTGTACTTAACATGTTGTATTTCAAATTTCATGTATTGTAACATTTATTTATGAAAGAAGTCAATTTATCTTTAATTCTATTGTCACAATTAGCGTTATGATGTCTCGAGCAATCTTCACACTTCGTCTCATCCCGATGTTTCCGCCATTGGTTGGGGTGTGACAGATTGGTATCAGAGCCATAACTATAGGGAATTAGGAAAAGTAGGAATGCTTTTACCTAGTCTATAGTTTTAGAGTCTTATTCGTATATTTTGCTCGAACTACTACATGATACTTTATTTGTTTCTTAGTTATGCTATTTAAAACATGTACATCACTCGTGAGTAATATCCGACATGATACTCTTATGTAATAATGCTTGCCTTATTTTGTGTTAACACTTGTTTCATTGTTCGGTTCTTTATGTGTTACTCTAAACATATTTCTCTATGTGTTAATACATGTTTTATCATTTCGTTATCCGAGCACCATTCTTGATATGCTTTCTTATGTGTTTATACTTGTTTATGTGTTTCCTTTGACATACACTTCCCTCATGTATTTTACTCGATTATTCTAAATCCGACAACACTCATATTACAAAAAATGAGACGACCTCACCAAAATAGGCGTGAAACCCACAATTTGGTGAACAATTCTCAATCCTTCTACTCTTCTTTTACACGAAATTCACCATCAAGTTAGGAGTGAAATCCTCACCTTGATGGAGAAATTCAAATTTCAAATTCTAGTGGACCCTCGTCGAAGTGTCAAAATTAACTTTTGACCCGACGAGTACCAACCACACATTGGATACGAAATCGTCGAGTTAGGGGTGAAACCCGCACCTTGTCGACTAGTTCCATTCTTTGATTTTCATTAATCCCGCCAAGTCTCGAAATTTCAATTGAATTGGGGACATGTAGTAACTGGAAGGGTAAATACCGTTAACCGATTTGTCGGCAAGAGTATTTCACCTATTAGGCCAAAGCATGCTCCTCAAATTCGAAAGACTTTTTCGACCACTTTGGTTAGTCAACGTTCCATTTTGGAACCATCTCAAATTTAATCAAACATACGTTATATTATTTACTTTATTAGGTGCAATCTTTCAAATTCGAATTTGCTTTCGATATTTCCTTCTCACACACGCATCATACCAAATCTTTTCATACACTTATACATATGCGTGATTTCATATAATTTAAATTCATATTTCTTGTAACGAAAGGTGGAGACGTATCATCGAGAATTCGAGATAGGAGTGATTTCCTTACCTTGACGATTAACTCCACTTCCCTTTTCCTTAAAACGACCTCACCAACAAGTTCGGGGTGATTCCCTTACCTAGGTGGTCGTTACCAAAACGCCTCTTCAAAATATCTTATTATGCAAACTCGGTCATGTTTATACCTAAATTATTTATCATTATTCCAAATCCATACGTGTACGATTTCAAAATACATTGTTTCATCAAGCATACTTTCTATCCTACAACCTATTCTTACCTAACTCACATACACGGATTCTTAACTTATCTTAAACGTTTTACTACACAAATTTCCAAACCTTACGAAATGCTACCTATCAATTTGACCGGTCTAATGAAACTCTTGCCCATGAACTTCCTCTTGACTTAATCACTAAAATATGCTCACATTATATCGTCATTCTAGAGACTTCCATTCTTAATTGAAACCAAACCAACCTTTCTCAATTACATATAGGATCTCATACTTATTCTAAGATCGTTCTACCTAAGACTATTTTCAACAACAACAAATCATTTGATAGATTTTTAGGATCGACGTTTTCACAAGAACCTCCAAAATTCAAAATTTCTTGTTTTGGGTGCAAATGAAGCGAACTTATTATTTTCGAAAACTTTTCTACACCGCTTTAGTCGTCAACCATATCTCAAAACACGTGGGCAAAAGAACTTCATGGAGACCGATAACCTTCCATATACGTAAACTCTTTTCAAACAAAAGTAGCATTTCCATTTATTACAAATTACGTTATGCACAATCAATGGGTACTTTATGTTCCTTTACGTTTACAACCTACATTCTACCTTTCAAACCAAGCTCAATCCAATTTTGACATGATAAACTCAACGTTTTGTTCAAACAACTATACCCACGTATCATCATACACGTTTTAGTCATTTTAACGCAACAATTCACTCATAATCATTCGTATTTACATACTTAACCTTTTGGACGATTTTATACACCTAAATCCGTGATGTTCCAACGTACACTATATACGTAAATTTAAATATTCATACCTACACTTACATTCATACGTTTTATGCCTATACTTATAATCGTATTCATACTTATACTCATACGTTTCATGTTTTGCTTATACTCATACGTTTCATGATTTTACCTATACTCATATATTTCATGTTTTCACTTATACTCATACATTGCATGCTTATACATATACACATACTACTTCCACGTCCTACGTTTATGCTTATACATACATTCGAATTCATACTTATATTTATGCTAGTGCTTTCATTCATACACATGATTCATACATTCGTACCTATACGCGAGCGTAATCCGAGGGATTCGCTTGCGTGGGTCCCATACATACTTAAGCATGGACTTGCTTACATACTACATTCTTACACGTGCACATTCTTATTTTTTTTTTAAATTACGGATACCCTAATTCATACACAACTAGTACAACCTATGCGGATCAGGCGACGATCAATATAATCACGGGTGCACACGGGATTATAGTGATAGGCGTATGAGAACCATAGAGTGTACTACTGTGTATGGTAAGACACGGAACGTAACATGGCACCGAATACGGAACAGACGTAATGTGGTTAAAACATGGTGGATACGCCACTGGTACTTCCTATATATAAGTGTTTTCACCATATTACCAAATTTCGTAAAACGTGCCATGAGAAATTCGGTGCTTTGCAGACCTTTTGGACCTAATACAACTTCACACAACTCACAAATGCATTATATCCGATTATCCATGACGAGACTTCATCCTTAACACACTACATTCCTCTGTCCAACACTTATGTTATTCCCATACTTATACTCTTTAAGAGTCATTCGTTCATTCTATACTCATATTATTCTCCTTATCCTTTTAGTTCATACAAACCTCGTTCGCAATTAAGCTTGTTTAAACATTCGAGTCCTAACTTACCTCGTTACCTATAAAATAGTCTTCCTAATCTGGATTCTTGTGTAACTGTACTTAGTATGCCTTTAAAGCTTTATTTAAGGTGCCAAACCTTCTCGTTTCGCTCAATAAACAATCTTCTACAAATGTGATTCCGTTACCACGTCCAATCAAAATACAAACCGTTTGTTAACATCTTCTTTCTTAATACGTCACCTTTTTAAATACGTCGCCAATTTAAGTTGCCCAAAGTTGTTAGACTCACTTCACCTATATACGCACCTACATGTTTTCAACTATGTCAGATACCTCAAATTATTTTAGGCAAGGAACTCACTCACAAGTTTACGTTGTCGCTCTCCAAAGTTTTGTGCCTTTCGAAATATTTCAAAATTTTCAAGTCTCAAATTTTTGCTAAAACTCTTCGAGTCTACCTCTTGAATAAATTTCGGGACGAAATTTCCTAAAGGAGGGGAGACTGTAACGCCCCGCGTTTTCATACCTTCTATATTTAGAAACCATCGTTTGTAAAACTATTTTTGGAAACTTCGTAGTCTTGTAATCGTTCTTTCATTAAAAACGATGTAAAATTCGAGACTTGGATCATTAATGAAGCTCGTATTTTGTTACAAATATGTTATACACACTTCATATATGCTCGTATGTTCGAATTGGTGAATCAATTGGTGTTTAATCATTATTCTTGGAAACTATGCGCTAAACTTGTAATTAATCTAAACATATGCATAAAACGTGTTTTGAACGAGAACGACACTTGATTTTGATACTCATACGCTTAATTATACTTGGGTTATACTCCCCATACTTGGATTTATCTTAAACTATGTTTTTGTGGCACTTATAGTCCTTAAAAGACCTAAAAACACTAAAATAATAACTTCAGGGGCTAAATTGTAATTTTTGAAACTTATGTCCGGATAAAAAGCCCGGGCGGCCCGCCTCAACTTACCTTGATACCTCAAGCGGGCCGCCTGAGGGTGCCCAGATCAGAAACCTTGTGCAGTCGCGACCAGATTCATGTTTGAGCGGGATTTTCTTGTTTAAACCGGGTTTTAGCCTTAATTATCCCCCCAAAACAACCCTAATCACTCCCCTATAAGTACCCAAGGTCCTCCAAGCACTTGAACACTTTCAACACTCTCAAACCTCTCCTAAACACTCTCAAGTTCTTGCAAGAAGCTGCATTTTCGGACAGATTCATACACCTTTACAAAAGAGAGCATAACTTGCTCATTTCTTAATGAAATCATTTGATTCTTCTTCCTATTGGCTTGGATAATCATGGGGTTTGATTCCTTGGTTTCTCCATGGAGAAATCAGACCTGGAATTGCTCCGAAATTTTCCATAAACTTTCTGTTTTGTTACATGTTCTTCAAAAGCTTGTTTAAACTCATCCAACTTGTGTCTAACACATCTCATACCTATGTCCCAATGCTTACAAACTCTCTTATGGTTGGTTAAGCTTAAAAACAAGGTTGAGACACTATAAATCAGAGGTTAAAACCTCAAATAATTTCTGTTTTGTTAGGGTATTTAACCCACAAATCATGTCAAGCTTAGATCTTGATGAATGAGTGATTATGGAACAACTTGGGTTGTCCTACATACAATCCTCACATGATTTGATGATTTCTCTTTAGTTAGGTTGTTTATATTATTGTGTTAATCCTAGTTCATGACCCTCCTTGGTTGTTCTTACATCAAGTGAAGTGGTGAACATTCAAGGGGTTCCTAAAAGGAAGCATGTTCTTCCTACCCCATACATGACATCTATGATAACTCGAGGTGCCTAAATGAAGATCCTAATCTTCTACCTCCTACTTGAATTATTGGACTAAATAATATGTAATAATTAACCTAGATATATAAATATACACTCATTCGAACCTTTAATGTGAACTTGTGTTTATATGTTAAAGTAGTAGAACATCATCTAAGACCTAAACCTTGTTGTGATTCTTATGGGTGTTCAACTCATGAAAACATTATCATAACCCTTGTGGTTACCAAGTGTCATACAAGTGTTAGGTATTGAAGATGATTATTTTCACATGTTATTCTCATATCTTATTTTTATGTTGTTTTAAACACCGAATCTCGACTCTAAGCATACTTGAACTTTAACCCTTACACATTCAATCTTTTAACCTCATCAACTCGTCAATAATTGGATAATTGGAAAGCATATGCAAACTTTGTGAGTATACTCGTATTTTCCCCTTTTACTTTTACCACTTTTGGGGTGTAACATGTTTACTTATCAACAACTTACACATGAACATTTTGCTTAAACACATGAACATTCCTATTAACATGCTTGTATACGTGATGGCTTGATATTTAAACTTGGGTGAATCTTATGTGTTAAACTTATCATTAACTTCGTACGAGCCAAACCGTGACATATGTAGTGCTATAGGATTAAAGACCCGCCCGTAAACTTGAGGTTATGTCATGAGCCTGTTGCGTTTCCTTGGTTTGATATGTTAGACACATGCCTTGTTTTTATGTTTATCTTGAATCACATGCTTGCTATGAGGAATTGTTCGAAACTTATCTTTTGCTATGTATGTACCAAACTTGTATACTCGCCTTTGCTTTTGCATTGAACTTTATTTTAAACATGTTACAGGTTGAGGATGGTGATGCCATGAAATGAAGTAGCGTTGATACCTAGATACACATATAGACGTTTAGGTCAAATACATTGTACAAATGTCATATTTGTTGTCGTATTGTTTTTCTTGTACTTAACATGTTGTATTTCAAATTTCATGTATTGTAACATTTATTTATGAAAGAAGTCAATTTATCTTTAATTCTATTGTCACAATTAGAGTTATGATGTCTCGAGCAATCTTCACACTTCGTCTCATCCCGATGTTTCCGCCATTGGTTGGGGTGTGACAGATTGGTATCAGAGCCATAACTATAGGGAATTAGGAAAAGTAGGAATGCTTTTACCTAGTCTATAGTTTTAGAGTCTTATTCGTATATTTTGCTCGAACTACTACATGATACTTTATTTGTTTCTTAGTTATGCTATTTAAAACATGTACATCACTCGTGAGTAATATCCGACATGATACTCTTATGCAATAATGCTTGCCTTATTTTGTGTTAACACTTGTTTCATTGTTCGGTTCTTTATATGTTACTCTAAACATATTTCTCTATGTGTTAATACATGTTTTATCATTTCGTTATCCGAGCACCATTCTTGATATGCTTTCTTATGTGTTTATACTTGTTTATGTGTTTCCTTTGACATACACTTCCCTCATGTATTTTACTCGGTTATTCTAAATCCGACAACACTCATATTACAAAAAAATGAGACGACCTCACCAAAATAGGCGTGAAACCCACAATTTGGTGAACAATTCTCAATCCTTCTACTCTTCTTTTACACGAAATTCACCATCAAGTTAGGAGTGAAATCCTCACCTTGATGGAGAAATTCAAATTTCAAATTCTAGTGGACCCTCGTCGAAGTGTCAAAATTAACTTTTGACCCGACGAGTACCAACCACACATTGGATACGAAATCGTCGAGTTAGGGGTGAAACCCGCACCTTGTCGACTAGTTCCATTCTTTGATTTTCATTAATCCCGCCAAGTCTCGAAATTTCAATTGAATTGGGGACATGTAGTAACTGGAAGGGTAAATACCGTTAACCGACTTGTCGGCAAGAGTATTTCACCTATTAGGCCAAAGCATGCTCCTCAAATTCGAAAGACTTTTTCGACCACTTTGGTTAGTCAACGTTCCGTTTTGGAACCATCTCAAATTTAATCAAACATACGTTATATTATTTACTTTATTAGATGCAATCTTTCAAATTCGAATTTGCTTTCGATATTTCCTTCTCACACACGCATCATACCAAATCTTTTCATACACTTATACATATGCGTGATTTCATATAATTTAAATTCATATTTCTTGTAACGAAAGGTGGAGACGTATCATCGAGATAGGAGTGATTTCCTTACCTTGACGATTAACTCCACTTCCCTTTTCCTTAAAACGACCTCACCAACAAGTTCGGGGTGATTCCCTTACCTAGGTGGTCGTTACCAAAACGCCTCTTCAAAATATCTTATTATGCAAACTCGGTCATGTTTATACCTAAATTATTTATCATTATTCCAAATCCATACGTGTACGATTTCAAAATACATTGTTTCATCAAGCATACTTTCTATCCTACAACCTATTCTTACCTAACTCACATACACGGATTCTTAACTTATCTTAAACGTTTTACTACACAAATTTCCAAACCTTACGAAATGCTACCTATCAATTTGACCGGTCTAATGAAACTCTTGCCCATGAACTTCCTCTTGACTTAATCACTAAAATATGCTCACATTATATCGTCATTCTAGAGACTTCCATTCTTAATTGAAACCAAACCGACCTTTCTCAATTACATATAGGATCTCATACTTATTCTAAGATCGTTCTACCTAAGACTATTTTCAACAACAACAAATCATTTGATAGATTTTTAGGATCGACGTTTTCACAAGAACCTCCAAAATTCAAAATTTCTTGTTTTGGGTGCAAATGAAGCGAACTTATTATTTTCGAAAACTTTTCTACACCGCTTTAGTCGTCAACCATATCTCAAAACACGTGGGCAAAAGAACTTCATGGAGACCGATAACCTTCCATATACGTAAACTCTTTTCAAACAAAAGTAGCATTTCCATTTATTACAAATTACGTTATGCACAACCAATGGGTACTTTATGTTCCTTTACGTTTACAACCTACATTCTACCTTTCAACTGTCACATCTCGATGATACGTCTCCACCTTGAAAGAAATTTCGTCCCGAAATTTAGCACGTAGTTACTGAGGAAGCTAGTTAGGTTGCGTGGTTTCCTGGTTTTCCTGGGGTGTCACATCATCCCCCCGTTGGTTTGGAATTTTGTCCCGAAATTCCGCAGTAGCTTCAGCCTCAGTGTGGTTTCATTGTTCTCGAACAACTGGGGATATTTGTGTTTCATTTGGTCTTCTCGTTCCCAGGTAAACTCTGGGTCATGAAGGGAGTTCCAACGAACTCGAACAATAGGTATCCTGGTGTGTTTGAGAATCTTGACCTCCCGGTCCAAGCTTTCCACTGGTTCTTCGAAATATCGCAACTGATCGTCGATGGTGAGCTCCTTGAAAGGAACTATGAGAGTTTCATCTGATAGACACTTCTTCAGATTCGACACATGGAATACGTTGTGAACTCCACTGAGTTCTTCGGGTAGATTCAATGTGTAGGCCACCTTGCCAATTCTCTCTGTGATTTCAAAAGGTCCAACATATCGCGGGTTGAGTTTGTCTCGTATACCAAAACGAACTACACCTTCCCAAGGTGAGACTTTAAGTAGTACTCGATCCCCAACCAAGAACTCGAGTGGTTTCCTGCGCTTATCAGCGTAGCTTTTCTGACGGTCACGAGCTGCCGCCATTCATTGTCGTATCTGAGCAATCTTCTCTGTTGTGTCTACGAAGACTTCTGGGCCAGTGATTTGGCTGTTTCCAACTTCTGCCCAACAAAGAGGTTATTGACATTTCCGTCCGTACAATGCCACGAACGGAGCAGCCTGGATGCTGGTGTGGTAACTGTTGTTATACGAAAACTCCACTAAAGGTAGATGCTGCTCCCAGCCGTTACCAAAGTTGATTACACATGCTCGAAGCATGTCTTCAAGAGTTTGGATGGTGCGTTCAGTCTGCCCATCCGTCTGTGGATGATATGTTGTGCTCATGTCTAGACGTGAGCCAAAGGATTTGTGCATCGCTTACCACAAATCAGATGCAAATCATGGGTGACGATCAGAGATAATGGAGGTTGGCACCCCGTGCCTAGCAACCACTTCTTTCAGGTAGATGACTGCAAGTGTAGAAAACTTATCCGTTTCCTTGATGGCTAGAAAATGTGCTGGTTATGTGAGACAATCAACAATCATCTAGGTGATATTGTTTCCGTTTCGAGTTGTAAGTAGACTAGCGACCAAATCCATGGCAGTCTGTTTTCGCTTTCCATATAGGTGTTTCTGGTTGCTAACACTTCACCTTGACTTTCCCACAAGTCAAACATCATTCCCATACCTAGCTAGGTGGGCCTTCATTCCCGATTACCAGTACAAGGTTTATAAATCCTAATGCCTCTCATCAAAACCCAGACGACTAGAATATCGAAGCCGGTGTGCTTTGCTCAACACGAGTTCCTTACAGTTGCCGTATAATGAGACCCATAGTCGTTCCATGAGGTAACGAGTATCGTCCGACCTGTCAAAGATTGCTTCTCCATGCCCCGCATGGGTTCAACTTAAAAATCCTCTTCCTTCAGTTCTCCAGTTTGAACAGAGCGAGTCTGATCAGGTAAGTTAGAGTCGATAGTGAGCTGTAAAGCTCGTGCACGTTCAAGTTTCATAGTTGTAATCATCCTAAAGTTCCATCCAGCGATGCCATTAACTGATTTAGCTCTGTCGAAGCCAAGGTACATGGGAGGCCCTTGTGATCGGTCTAAATAACGCATCTGGAACTGTCCAAGTAATGCCCCCATCTAAAATCCCAAGGCCACAGTTTTCACCGCCAGTTGTGTGTCGTGCAGTTCCTCTTTGTAACTCCATCACGTAAGTCATCACTCTCTCGTGTTGCGTCGGTGTGTAACTGGGACTCTGATTCGGACCATCATGGTATACCACTAAATCACCCGCACCCTCGGGTAAAGACGATGCTCGATGCATTGCAGAGTTGGAATTCGAAAGCTGAAAAGACGTCCCCCAGTTTGTCTTCCACGAACACAGCACCCTGTTGTGCTAAAGAGGTTGTAGCAGCGCAATTTCCGAAAATCCCTCGATGAATCTTCGATAGTATTTAGCGAAACCCGGGAATTGTTGTGTCCCCGCAGAAATCTTTGGTGTCGATCGGTTTTAACCAAAATGGGTCTTAGCGAGATCCATGCGTATTCCCACTTCGTTGATTATATGTCCAAAAGGTACCTCTCGAACCCATAAATTACATTTAACAAGACTTTGCGCGGAGTGGCTCCTCCCTCATAAGTTCTAAAATAAGATACAAAGGCCACCCATGGTGTTCCTTTCTCCTAGTCATGATTCGGAACGTTGTCAACAAATGCGGTCGATTCATGTGATCCCTGAAGCTGCTGGTGTGTTGATCAACTCAATGATCATGGTGTATAAAGTTGAAATGGCTGCATTGCGTTCGACGTGTTGTTCTAAGAGCATTCTCCTCTTGGACTTCCATCTGATGATAGTTCGTTCGCTAGCCAATCCTCGAATGGAAGCTTGTTCCTCACAACTGGTCAACAGGTGGCCAATACATGGTCGAGACAAGCGGTTCCTAGCTGTCACCTTGTTACGTTCTCAATAATCGGTACACATACGAAAAGGCTTATCTTCACTGGTATTACTGGGCTCCCCAAAGCGAAAAACTAGATCCGATAAAACTCATGTCCAAAAGTTCCTGAAGTTGATTAGGCAGTTCCTGCAACCTTCCTGGTGTAAGATAACAAGGAATACTAGTAACAAGGGCTGCTTCTGACATGATATCGGTCTGATATTCCACCTGACGATGTGAGGGTAAACATGATAGTTCTTCTGGTAGCACTTAGGGAGAAATCACGAACAATTGGTGGATCCTCGATCCTCTTTTCCTTAGCCTTGACATCAGTAACGAGGGCTATCATGGCGGGGTAATCCTTCCATGGACATTTCTGGCCTTCACTGTTGAATTGATGCTAACCTCTGCACCACTCGGATACTTTATGACAGACGACAACTTTTCCCCTCACAGGGTATAACTGTGCGATGTCTGGTTAACCAACCCATACTAACTACTGCATCAACACCATCGTGGATAGTAGAAGGAAGATCGATGTCGAAAACTTGTCCCTCACGGTTGAATTTGCATCCCTACAAACATATGATGCTTCGATTGACTTGACATCAACCTTTTGAGAAGCATCAGGGTTAAACAGGACAGAGACGAAGCGATTAGCTACCCGTACAAGCTTCTAAATTGCCACCATCCTGGCATCGCCCACGTCAACCCTAAATGCCCTTCCATGAGCATCATTTCCAGTGTTGTTGTTTTTATTACAAGGATTTCAAGTACTGTCTTTGTTCCTTTGGTTGTTGTCCTCTTAACTTAACCACAACCAATCCATGTTGTAGGCACTTTTATTTCCATACTATCGGCTAGGGTTACGAATACCTTGTTGTTGCTGTGACTGCTGCTCCCAATGTCGTTGTTCGAAACGAAGCCCTACGATTCTTCACCATCAAAGTCCATCTTTTCACATTCTGAGCCACGTCCTAAAGCGCTACTCACTGTGCTGGCAGTTACACATTCCACGTTATAGTCGATTGTCATTGCTTATGTCCCGATTGATTCGTAAGAGTTGACTCCCATGAGTTGCTGACAAGGGCTAAGGATTCGATTGAAGCCAATTCGCTGGTGCTCGTTGCCGGTAATCAGGGTCGTCAAAGTACTAAGGTCGGTAAAGTACTACGCTCGTCCTCCTGTACATCGATGTTGCAAGTTGTTTGAGTAATACACGGTCTGTTACGAGAGTATTGCAGAAATGATCACACTTCGGGATCTAAGACGTCAATACATGAGTTCCAGCAAACGAAGAGGAGTAAGAAAGGTATCGATCAATGATGTGTGTAAAATGCAACATATAAATTACATCAAATAAAGCATAAAACTAACCCTTTTTCAGTACTAATGTTGGAAAAAGTGTGTTTTTGTCTTCCTTTTGAATTTACAGGGTCAAATGAGCTTAAACGAACAAAAGGAACAGAAATACAGCCAAAACCAACATAAATACAAAGAAAAGGAAGAAACGTGATATGCCCGACCCCTCGACAACAACTCCCAAAACAAAAACAAGAAGAAAGCTGAGCATGGGGCTGTGCCCAGCTGAGCATGGGGCTGTGCCCAGCCCGACACGGGGCGTGTCCAGCCCGACACGGGGCGTGTCCAGCTCAACACGGGGCCGTGCTCAGCGAGCACGGGGCAGTGTCCAGGATGGTCAGCCCTGGCACAAAAGACAAACCTCTAGAAGCTTCTATTGCCCACCACGGGGCCGTGTCCAGTGAACACGGGGGCGTGGCGAAAGTACAGCAGGCGCATTAATTGTAATTGCGAATTACAATTAATGAAGAGAGAGAGTGTCAGACGGACACGGGGGCGTGCCCAGCGGACACGGGGGCGTGTGGAGCTAATAAAGACAAACTGTATTAATGAAGAAAGAGAAAAGGGTGGGCACGGGGCCGTGTCCAGGCTTCTGTACAGGCTATAAATAGGAGTGCTTGGCTCAAGCTCAAACTATCCCTTGGCACACCACCTCTCTCACACTTCATCCACCACCCACCACCATCACAACACCATCATCCACCACCATCATCCATTGTCCATCATAGAGTGTGTGAGTCGTCTCGGGATCCAAGATTGATCGTAAGAGTTCTTGACAATCAAGGCCATGTTTGCCTAAGTCTCTTACATCACTTGGTGAAGACAAAGTGTCTAGTATAATACTTTTTATTTCTAATCTTTTGCACTTTTTATTTGGTTTTGTATTAATGACTTTAATAACTAGTTACTTATGTTGAAGGTGATCTTTCTTTATCGTTTGTCCGTGGTGTCTTGGCATTATTTTACTGTCTATATAAAATAAAGGATTTTCACCATTCATATCTCCACGGTCTATATGGAGGTATGTTGGCTACCTGGTAGGGGGTTAAGGGAACGGTTTGGTAAAGGTCTTGCCATTGTTCAGCGTTTAGAGGTCCTGCAATGGACCTGGGTCAAATTTAGTAGGACCTCCTTCAATACTTCACGGTATTGGATGGCGGGGGTCCAAACTCTTTGATCCCCTCATAAGTTAACTACTATTAATACTATAACCCGGCTATTTAGGACTGTATCCCTGCTGACTCAGACTACTTAGTCGAGGGTAACGTCACCGCCAAAAGCGGGGCCTACCACAATACTGCATTAATAACTTAATTCATTATCTTCCAATAATCCACCCCTTTAGGATTGTATCCCTGCTGACTCAAACTACTGGGGTGAGGGTAACGTCACCTTCAAAAGAGGGGCCTACTACAATAACTAAGATAATCTCTTAATTATGTGCAAAAGTGCGGAAATAATCAAAGGTTATACTAGATACGAGTCGGAACCAAGTGATTCATCTTGTCTATCTGTTTTTATTTTTATTTTTATTTTCAGCATTTTAGTTAGTTTTTATTTTTTAGTTTAAAAACATTTTTCTAAACTTTTATTTTGGTTAGACGTTGAGGATAAACCGGTACTAAAAGCTCTTGTGTCCTTGGACGACCTCGGTATCTTACCAACGCTATACTACACTCAACGATGGGTGCACTTGCCCATATGTGTGTTTAGTGTTAGTGAAATATCGTGTTTTATAAATTTAAAACTTGGCTAAAATAAGTGTTAAAAAGGGCTTAAAATATACACCTAAAATATACGACACTTCACATGCATCAAGTTTTTGGCGCCGTTGCCGGGGACACAAGGATTTTAGGAAAGCTTAAAATCGACGGCCTAATCAGTTTTTCAAAACCTTTTCAAAACGGGCCCACATTTTTTTTTTTTTGCATTTTAGTTTAGTTTTGCATTTACAGTATGTTGAACACGGGCCGTGCTCACTGAACACGCCCCGTGCTCAACTAGATCAGTAAATTTAATTAAAACGCCCAGATACAGATCCTGAACACGGGGCCGTGTCCACTGAACACGGGGCCGTGTCCAGCCTCTGTTTCCGTTTTTCTTTTTGTTTTCTGATCTCGAGACTTAGTTGTGGTCTGCTGAGTGATTCTTATGGATCAATACTCAGGAGGTTACAACTACACCTATGAGGAGGATGATTATAGGGGTAATTATTGCACTAATTGTCGTAACGCACGATCGGTTCAAAATAATCGCTCATATCAACCATCCAATTCATACACCTACTATGAGGAGCCCAGGTACGAGCCATCAACTTCATACACATCCTATGAAGACCAAAGGTATGAACCTCCTCCCTCATACTCATATTTTGATGAACCAAGGTATGAGCCTTCATACTCATACTTTGAGGAACCAAGATATGAGCCACCACCTTCGTATGCTTATTATGAGGAACCATGGCGTGAACAACCCAGCTCATATGAGTATTACGAAGAACAAAATTACGACCCTTATCCATCATATGCTTACAATGAAGAACAATGGTGTGAACCATCTACTTCATATGGGTATTATGAGGAACAAAGGATCGAACAACCGGATTCAAGCTTAGAAAATACCGATTCTTTTTCTATAACCGAAGTGACCGATAGGATATTAGAACACATTAGAGTTATCGATCGATGTATAAAAGAAGCTCGCGCAAGGGAAGAGGAGTCCCGCGCAAGAGAAGAATTAAAAAGGGAAGAGATAACTGAAAGTGTTAAAATGGAAGAACAAATAAGTGAAAAACCGACACATGAGTTAAACAGCGAAAAAGGTGAGTCCAACAACGTTAAAATTCAAGAAGAGTCTAATTTTGAAGAAATTAATCTCTTGTCACCTTCTTTTGAAAATCATTGTTTAGTACCCACTCATGCTAAGTTTTTAAAAGAGTTAAACACTAACACTAAAATTGACGAAACGGTAAGTGTTAAGTTAACTAATGATCAAACGTCACTAATAAAAGAAGACCCATTTGAAATTAACATTACACCGGTTCCATGTTTCTTTCAAAATTCGTTTATTAGTAATGTCACAATCGATAAAGATCTTTGTGTTAACATAATGCCTAACTACATTTTCGAAAAATTAAGTATTAGTGATTTTTCTCCACTTCAAATACCCATTTTTCTATCCAATCGGAAAGTAATAAAATCAATCGGTGTAGTTGAGGATGTCTTGGTTCAAACAAATCAAATGGTAATCCCAACCGACTTTGTCATCTTCGATGACGCTCCTCTAGTGTTGGGACGACCCTTTGTAAAAACTCACGAAGCTTTGAAAAACCGGAAGTTCAACAATCTACCTCTTCAATTAGGGGCATTTAAAAAGAGTGTCGATCTTGAGCGATCAATGAAATATCCATTCGGCAATGACGACCCCCTAATTGAAGATGAGCCAGAACCACCTGATAAAGTGGGTCTAGCCAAGGACCCTTATAAACGTGGCGCACCACGGAGGCATTCCGCGGAACTATCCGTAGTTTAGTTTAGATTAACCTTTATGTTTTCTAGTTTAGTTTTTAATTTTCAGGAATAAAACACACTCGGGATGGTGAAGGATGATAAGGGAAGCTTGAACCAACACCCCATACACAAAAACAGAGCCTCTCGACGATTTTTCTTCATTACAGCAGGTTCAGCACGGGGCCGTGCTCACCCCAACACGCCCCGTGCCCAAGGTTCTATAGAAAATGCCCAGTTCAGGTACCTGGACACGGGGCCGTGCTCACTGGACACGCCCCCGTGCCCAGCCTTCTGTTTACTTTTGGTACTGGCAGTCTGGACACTGGGCCGTGCTCAGCCAACACCACCCCGTGTTCAGCTACCCAGTACCATAAAATCTTGTTTTTAACCCATTTTTACACATTTAATCAGCCTAAAAACTTATTTTTGGGACACATTGAGGACAATGTGTAATTTAAGTGTGGGGGGATGCTAAAACCTTGAATCTTGCAAGTCCTAATAACAAGCCTTACACAAAACTCTATTTGAACCGCTAATCACCCCAAATTTTTTCAAAAACAAAAAAAAAAAAAAAAAAATTTTTTTACTTGTCTAGGTTTTATTTGGGAATTTCAAAATTCTAAAAATGTTATATTTTTACAAATTTACAACCGATAGCGTCGTGACAAAAAGAACCAACATAAGAAAATTATGAAAAGGCATGACAAGCTTAGTTAAAATTTGATTATATATACTTGATCACATAAAAACCCATTCCCACAAAAGTGAGTTTTGAGCCTTTATTGAGCATACACTTACATATCATTTGACTAAATGCTCATCTTTCGTTTCTTGTGTGAATAGCCGCTTGGTTCTTACGACTCTAGAACTTGCCATGACAATACATTCCCGGTCCTTACCAACTTAAACCCGAGTAAGTAAATGATGGAGGCATTAAGGCTAACCCTTTTTATTTCTACACCATTTTTTTTTCTTTTTTTTACCACCTACCCAAAATCCCCCTAGTTAGCCCCTTTGAGCCTAAACCTTTTCATTTCATAACCCAAACCAAACACCCTTTTACCCACCAAAACCTTTTTCATTTTTAACCTTTTGTTTTAGTAACTAGCTCGGTTTCTCATATGACTTTCAAAAAAAAAAAAAAAAAGTGTGTTGATGATGAAGCAAAAGAAAATAAACAAACAAGTTCATCAAAAATAACTTTGTTTGAATAATAGCTTCATCAAAATAAAAGTGAAAAAAAAATGAAAAAAAAAAAACAAGAAAAGTCTTACGAAAACCGAAGCTTGTTACGCTTTTCGCCCTTTTTCTACTAACCACTAACCCAACCATCTACCATTAACCCAAGCCTAACCCTTCACCCACAAAGTCCTCTTGATATTTACAAAGGTATATAAGTTAAAAAAGGAGGAGGATTGATTGCTTGGCAAACCTATGGTAGGAGTAAGTTTCATGCCGCTCTCGAGTGATCCACAAAAATACATTTTCGGCCGAGTGTTGAGTGATCCCCGTGAGGTATGTGAACTTGTATATAAATAGAATTTTACAAAGGCATGTTATGCCCTAATAAGTAATTTATCTTATGAAAAGTTTTAAATAAATCATGACGAATAGGATTGTAAATACATAAAAATAAAGCCTAATAAAGACTCTTGGATTCCCGGCACTCTATGACAAGCCCAAAAACCTTCTCTTCTACCAATTCCATTTGGGAGTGTAAAACCACATTATAAAGAGTTTTGCTTGAGGACAAGCAAAGATTCAAGTGTGGGGGTATTTGATGTGTGTAAAATGCAACATATAAATTACATCAAATAAAGCATAAAACTAACCCTTTTTCAGTACTAATGTTGGAAAAAGTGTGTTTTTGTCTTCCTTTTGAATTTACAGGGTCAAATGAGCTTAAACGAACAAAAGGAACAGAAATACAGCCAAAACCAACATAAATACAAAGAAAAGGAAGAAACGTGACATGCCCGACCCCTCGACAACAACTCCCAAAACAAAAACAAGAAGAAAGCTGAGCATGGGGCTGTGCCCAGCTGAGCATGGGGCTGTGCCCAGCCCGACACGGGGCGTGTCCAGCCCGACACGGGGCGTGTCCAGCTCAACACGGGGCCGTGCTCAGCGAGCACGGGGCAGTGTCCAGGATGGTCAGCCCTGGCACAAAAGACAAACCTCTAGAAGCTTCTATTGCCCACCACGGGGTCGTGTCCAGTGAACACGGGGGCGTGGCGAAAGTACAGCAGGCGCATTAATTGTAATTGCGAATTACAATTAATGAAGAGAGAGAGTGTCAGACGGACACGGGGGCGTGCCCAGCGGACACGGGGGCGTGTGGAGCTAATAAAGACAAACTGTATTAATGAAGAAAGAGAAAAGGGTGGGCACGGGGCCGTGTCCAGGCTTCTGTACAGGCTATAAATAGGAGTGCTTGGCTCAAGCTCAAACTATCCCTTGGCACACCACCTCTCTCACACTTCATCCACCACCCACCACCATCACAACACCATCATCCACCACCATCATCCATTGTCCATCATAGAGTGTGTGAGTCGTCTCGGGATCCCGTGACTTTAATAACTAGTTACTTATGTTGAAGGTGATCTTTCCTTATCGTTTGTCCGTGGTGTCTTGGCATTATTTTACTGTCTATATAAAATAAAGGATTTTCACCATTCATATCTCCACGGTCTATATGGAGGTATGTTGGCTACCTGGTAGGGGGTTAAGGGAACGGTTTGGTAAAGGTCTTGCCATTGTTCAGCGTTTAGAGGTCCTGCAATGGACCTGGGTCAAATTTAGTAGGACCTCCTTCAATACTTCACGGTATTGGATGGCGGGGGTCCAAACTCTTTGATCCCCTCATAAGTTAACTACTATTAATACTATAACCCGGCTATTTAGGACTGTATCCCTGCTGACTCAGACTACTTAGTCGAGGGTAACGTCACCGCCAAAAGCGGGGCCTACCACAATACTGCATTAATAACTTAATTCATTATCTTCCAATAATCCACCCCTTTAGGATTGTATCCCTGCTGACTCAAACTACTGGGGTGAGGGTAACGTCACCTTCAAAAGAGGGGCCTACTACAATAACTAAGATAATCTCTTAATTATGTGCAAAAGTGCGGAAATAATCAAAGGTTATACTAGATACGAGTCGGAACCAAGTGATTCATCTTGTCTATCTGTTTTTATTTTTATTTTTATTTTCAGCATTTTAGTTAGTTTTTATTTTTTAGTTTAAAAACATTTTTCTAAACTTTTATTTTGGTTAGACGTTGAGGATAAACCGGTACTAAAAGCTCTTGTGTCCTTGGACGACCTCGGTATCTTACCAACGCTATACTACACTCAACGATGGGTGCACTTGCCCATATGTGTGTTTAGTGTTAGTGAAATATCGTGTTTTATAAATTTAAAACTTGGCTAAAATAAGTGTTAAAAAGGGCTTAAAATATACACCTAAAATATACGACACTTCACATGCATCAATCAATCATTCGACGCTGCGACATCCAACTCAGGGACGCTCGTATAAGCACCTAACATACTACACGGTTCGCTAGGTGTTCAGATGGGTGTTCAGGTAATACTCGATAGCATCGAGATTCGATAGGATCCAGAGATGAATGAAAAGTTCACGTTCGAGTAGGGGACAATCACTGCTATGACCCCTATAGGTTTGTTATGTTTCACATCGGTCAAATAACATAACGGAACCCCTTTTCCACTTGTTAAGGCTCACTAGGACTCGCATGCACCCCACATTATTATTATGTGTGCACCTACAATAATATTGCGATTTGCATGTGTCACACCCCGATATTTCCACGTATTAGTTTGGGGAGTATCGTGACATAGTTGATATCATCATAGTCAAACAACACAATTTAATGCACAGCGGAAGCAAAAGATGAATCACATTACAACCCAAATAAAAAGTAATATCAAAGTATTACAAACAGACTGTAAAGGATCCACAGGCGGATCAAAAGTTAAAAAGGATCATTGTTCAACAGATTTTAACATCTAAGCTTGCAAGACTCTTTATTGAATATTGATGCTTGGAGTAGCCAGCCTATTCCGTATAGTACCTGCACTTAGTCTTTTTGGGAAAATACGTCAGTTTACACTGGTAAATACAATTAACCGACTCATTTTGAAAAGAGTTTAAGAAAAAAATTTGATTTGAATGCACAAGGCACAAAATATCTTTTATAACTTGGGACAATTATTTAAAAATAATATTGTATACAGTTTTACTTATTTGTCGTCCGTCAGGGCCGGTTAGAAGAGTCGGACAAGATTAACTGACACGCCACAGGTATAATGCCCACAAGGTTAACTCCTTAAAGTGGGTTACCAGTTTTTACATATGCAACTGTCAGGTGTATGCCTACACCCCGTGCTTAGGTCGTGGCCATTTCAATGAATGATGCCAAGGATATCCGGGACATGGTCATTAACCCCCCAAGGGCCATATACCAAATAAAACAGATTAAAACGGGTTATGTAAATATATTAATCACAATCCGATTTAAACAACTACATACCCGACCAAGCGGTATTATTATAATACCGTATCCCAAGCCCGTATAGGGAAAATAAGTTAAAAGTATTTACCTGAGCAAATATTCAAATTTATCTCAACCGTATTCAATCCACAAGTGCAAGTAGCTTTTACCGGGCTCCTAATCTGGAACGAAGGTTTTAATAACCTATTAGATTCCTAACGGGTCTTAATTAAGCCTAAACTTAGACCGGTTAGTTTTAAAGGAAAATATACGGTTCCAAACGTACGATTAAGCGAAGACCGGATTAGAATGTGGTTTAGACCCGACAAGTTTGTATACTTGTATGATATGGGTAAACTAAACACATTCTGGATTTTGAGATGAAAATGATAAGGTTTGACTCGTTTCGGCTAATTTATGCAAACTAGTTACATAAACCGCACCGAACGCGAATAATGCGTTACGGGTAACCAAATGAGTCATGTACAGGTTTCCTAAGTTAGTATGCCTTAAATATGTTGTGATATCTGTAAGATACCTTCCAATATGCCCAAAACGAATTTAAACTCAAATTATGCCCCGTAGGGGTATTTTTGTCATTTTAAAGGTTATAAAAGAGTTTAAATACTAATCTGAGTTTCAGGTTTGATATAATCAGTAAAAATATTTATTTTTATAAGTCATAACAGTATGGTATAGCATATATGTGAAATTTACCTTTTATAACCAAACTATGCACCGAAGGGGCATTTTGGTAATTTCACATAAGTTTTAAAGGTCAAAATTTGAAATCTGAGTTTAAAACTTTTGCTTACTATTAAAATATAAAAATTTGCTTAAAACATCAGTAGGTATTAAGTCTTATATGAGAAAAATGGTTTTAATACATACTATGCGTTTTAAACGCGTAAAAAGACGGTTTTAAGCGATTTCCAGGTTTTTAAAGAAAAACTGATATTTTTATCACTCTAGAAGACTCAAAACATTTTATTTATTATATAAAATCAGTAGCAAAAGGTTTGGTATCAAAATATTGTGTAAAACTCATTTTATAGGCCAAAAGGCAAAACCGACAATTACCGAATCAAAGTTATACTCAGCCTAAAAATAAATAAAAATCTTCAAAAATCCCAAAATATTATTTTACATCAGTAGGTAAAAAGTTTGGTATCAAAAATTGGGTTTAGATAGGCTTCATGCTAATTACGCCGTTTAATTAATAAAAAGTTTTCTAATTACGTTATTGAGCATAACTCTTAATCTAGACCCCTAACTGATGTGAAAATTTAGGGACATGTTTATAAATCAGTAATAAAGATTATTGTCCTCTCACATTTTCAAAATTCTTGTTTTAAGGTCAAAAGGGCATTATGGTCAACATTTAGGCATATAGCGGAAACATGCATATGAATCGAATAACTAATGAACCAAGTTGTATAACCTCAGAGGGTTACACTAATCTATAACCTGGTCCTAATAGAGCTGTAAGGCATTTCTAAAATATGCTACATTGGGTCAGAACTGAAAGTCAAAGCAAAAGTCTAATTACGCGACTTTCGGTTCCGAACCGAGCCTAAACTGAAAATTGTCGGGTTGAACATGTTTAGACATGTTCTTACATTAATTTCCAAGTTATATTAGTGATAAAACAGATTGCATGGCTTCTACATTGTTAATTATGCATTTATTTGAAAATTAGCTTTTTGTTGACTTTTTATGAACAAGTCTGACCCGACAATTGACCTAGTTAGAGTGGGAATCAGAGAGTGCCCTTTTAAGGGTTTATTACCCACATAATTACCAACTCATAGGTACTTTCAATTCGAGATTTGACTGGACAATTTGTGATTAATCACGAAGTCAAACCTTAATCACAATCTCCAGAACAAGTGCTATGAAAGTTTCCAAGTGAAGTGCCCGATGTTTGCAACTGAGAGCTTCTTATATAGGAGTTTTGATGCAACTAGATCATGCCAAGCAAGTCTACAGGCGTTATATGATGCTTATAGGTGCCCCCTATGCATGAAAACCTGTTGGTGCAGCCCCTGGTAAGTAAAACAAAGCTCTTAAGTCGGTTACACAGCTTTAACAGGCAGTTGTCTTCATTTTCTGTTGCTGGCAGTCCCAGGCGGCCCGCGTAAGAGTCCCTAGGGGGCTTTCGCGGCCGGTATGAGTGTCCAGAACAGGTTAAACAAGTTTCAATAATTGCAATTTAGCCCCTGGTCCTTTTAAAAGTGGTTTAACTTCCATTTTTGCATATTTAGCCCTCTAACTTAACTTTTAAGGGCTACAAGACATATCCAAACTTCGTTAAGTCCTCGGTTAACTTTATGATCACCCGAAAAGCCTTAGATTTCAACGTTGATGCTTTTAACCCCTCATATACGAATGTTAGCATAACTTCTTCATACGATATCGAAACTTTGTGAAATTTTTATCACTTATTCTCGTGAACATAATTAATCGTTACAAAGCTTCGGGTTTGCTAAAAGGTCACTCAGAGGTATAACTTAAACATGTTGAAACTTTTAACCCTTGCGTTTTGAAATCTTTCACCTTCTTCCACAAATGGCTTCATACGCTTCATAATTCATTCGTTTAAGGTTGTAAACATCGTGTAGGGTTGTTGAAAGGTATAATTATCAATTGTTGACACTTTGAAGCCTTTTACACATATACTTTCTTTGTTTTTCAACTTTAGTCCCTTATATTCAATTTGTAACCCGTTTAAAGTCCATGACACGTGTCGATATAATATTGGACATGAATTTTCGAGGTGTTACAGCATGCTCATCTCAGTTCCTCCTAACTCATGTCAAATGGTTCCTCAAACTCAGATGTTAAACGGAGGTCGTCAAAGTAATAAGATCACAAAAATGGAGGGACTATGGCATACTATCAACGCATCATAAGGTAAGCAAGCAATACATGCCATCATGCTATAGTGACGAGTGTGTGTTCGTATGTTTCGTCATAAACAAATGTGTATTAGTCACGTAATGTATGCAACAAGTAAGAAGGACGAACCTTGCAATCTGGAGCTGCGTGTCATGGTCGTATTCACGTTTTCAGAACTGTTCGGTTATAGTCTGGTTTTATAAAAAAAAAAATTTCCCCCTTTTAAAACCAAGTTCACTATAACCAATGGCTCTGATACCAATCTGTCACACCCCCAAACTACCACATGCGGAATCACCGCGGGGCGTGTGACGTACCAGGATCCAAGCCACCAATCACATTGAACTTCGCATAATGTAATTAAAGAAAACTTTCGTTCATTAACGTTAAGTGTTACAAACATTACATATCATTCATTGAATACAGCGGAAGCATAACTCACTTGTTAAGTGTTTCGTAAACCATGTGTACATAAACCAGTAGGTTTGTATTGAGATTCCATGTATTTCGACCCATGACCACTCCAGCCTTCCAGACAGCAAGTTCCAACAATATGCACCTAAAGGCCTGCAAGGCATGTAACAACGAGTCAACAACAAAGTTGAGCGAGTTCACAATTGGTTGTCCATTTTAAAGTTGTTCCAAAAACCACGAGTTCATTCAAAAACCATGAGTTATCCAATTCATTGTTTCCCAAACCATAACCAGTGGGGGCTACCCCATGTAACCACTAGACCGTTACCATATCGACAACTGACTGGAGTTATGTTGTGCCCTACGTCAATGTCTATCATCATTGACTAAGTGCCCAGATCCATTAGTCCACTCCCGTCCTCTGCGGCACGGTGTGAGGCTTGTCAAACCTAATAGCGCTATTTAACTAATGACCCGCTCGCCATTGGCCCGACGATTAAGTCGATATAAAAATGAGGGAGTTGATGATAGAGTTTTGTCTAGTAAGTTTAATGTTGTCATCCTTCCCAACGAGGATGGAGGTACATATTCTACCCAAGGAGAATACGCAGGTTTAATGTTGTCATCCTTCTCAATGAGGATGTAGGTGCATATTCTACCCAAGGAGAATATGCAGGATTCGTTTTAGTTTCTTAACCCATTCCCAAACCACTGGGAATCCCATGCCTTATAGAAAGTGTGAACTCACCTTGGTTTTGCTCGGTATGACTAGTTACGTGTTCAAGTTGATCAAACCAATCCTAGCATAGTTACCATTATCAATCAGTTTTGTATTACTTAAACACATATCCCTTTTTCATACTTCACAAGCAACACTCACACAATATTAAGCAGTTAATAATAGTTAGTCATGCAACACGCTTGTCCATATCACACACACCATAATCGTATCATGTAATAACATTTAGGCCAAGTACGAGATCATATCACATAAAGATTCCAGTAGTGCACAGGCCATACACCTATTACACAAGTCATAACAGTTATCCATGCAACATATCAGTCAATTACTATCATGAAACCACATAACTAATACTCGGTCCTCATAAGTGCCTACACTTAGGGCTGGCATATCGTGTATACCCGTACACGATAAGACACGAACACGATAAGACACGAACACGAAATGGTTATACCTGTACACGACACGAAAATTTATCGTGTACCTGTAACCCAAACACGAACACGAATATGTTTATACCTGGTATACACGATAGTACACGATAATAGCTGTTTAGAAACACATATTAGACAACCTTTCAGCGAAACAAAAGTCGACGAAAGTTCATAAAAGTCTTAAAATAAAACATAAATCCATGCTCCTTAACAAATTTAAGACAAAAACACATAGAATTCTAATCAAAACATATATTGAAAACAATATCAAGTCCCAAACTTCCAAGTTCCAATTGGTCTTTCTTCTCAAATCTTCAATTCCAAACAATCAAACCTACATACAAAATAAATATAGTCAATTAGTCATATTAATCATGGATAATTGGACATATTCATATTCATATAGTTTTATCAAGTAATATTATTAGAAAGTTTTAGAGTGAGGTACCTTAGGATTGTTCATTGTTCACCGAGTTTGAAGCATTTGATTCACAACTAATGTCAAGTGACATTATATCTTCAGTGAGCTCTTCCACACTAACTTTGTTAGAACCTACAAAGTACAAACAAACATATACATTATAAAATTAATATAATATCATGTATAAAACTTATTAGAGTAAATTGCCATTTTAGTCCCTGAGTTTTGACCAAAATTGCCACTTTAGTCCAAATAGTTTTTTTCTTGCCATTTTAGTCCAAATAGTTTTGTTTTCTTGCCATTTTAGTCCAAATAGTTTTGTTTTCTGCCATTTTAGTCCCTGAGTTTTGTCATTTGTTGCCATTTTCATCCAACCCACTAACTCCATTAAAAAAAAATTATTTAACTTAGGTGAATTTTGGTCGAACCACATTTTTCTTTCTTTTTTTGCAGGTGCGATGGTATGGGGATAGTGTTGTGCCAGTTTACAGTGAAGATGATGGCGGTGGTTGTTGGTTTTACGATGATGACGGTGATGTTGGTTAATGACGTGGGTGGCGTAAAAGTGCCCGGTGGTGGTGGAAATGGTGGGTGGTGATGGTGGTGGGGTGGGTGCGTGGGTGGTGACGGTGCAGGGACTAACCTTCTATCATCGCCACCACCTGCCTGCACCGTCACCACCCACCCACCCACCCCACCACCATCACCACCTACCAGGGACTAAAATGGCAGAAAACAAAACTATTTGGACTAAAATGGCAAGAAAACAAAACTATTTGGACTAAAATGGCAAGGAAAAAACTATTTGGACTAAAGTGGCAATTTTGGTCAAAACTCAGGGACTAAAATGGCAATTTACTCAACTTATTAAAATCAAGCAAAGATGGACATTACAAAAATCTCCATGTAAACAATCTTTTGTGCATATTAGAGCCTCAACGGTAGCTTTACTAAGTGAACTTCGATGTTCGGTAATCACTCTTCCACTTGCACTAAATGTCGACTCCGATGCCACAGTAGATACTGGAATAGTCAAAAAGTCTCTTGCCATCCTCGCTAGTATGGGATATCTAAACTCATTGGCTTTCCAAAAAGCCAACACATCAAGTGGTGAGTTCCTATCAACTCTTGACTCCTCTAAGTACAATTGCAGTTCTGACTTTTGATTAGTTGTCAAATCTTTACTTTGAAATTTATCAAAATCCTAAAACATATTAATAAAAAAATAGTTAGTTAATAATTAAAAGACAATATACATAAAACAAATAAATGAACAAACATAAAAATTACCTTAAGTCTTGAACTCGCACCATATGTTGAAACACCACTTGTGTCCTTAACACCTTTGCTACCATCTGAAGTAGGCGTTGACTGATCCCTTGTATCCTCACCCTCATTTAACAAGGCAGTGTCATATTCATGAAAAGTAGAATGCAATAACTGATCAACATGTGTATATTCACTACTTCCCTCTCCATAAATTTTTGAATAACTCCAATCGATAAAATGCAACTTGAATCTAGGATCCAACACCATAGCCACGGCCAATGTAAGACTAAAATTAGACCAATATTTCTGAAACTTCCCCATCATCAAGTTTGCCATATGTTTTATATACTCATCTTCAGAATTCATCCCATCATACAGAGTCAAATAAGCCAAAAAACATGTGGATAGTACAAGTTTGCAGTCGGATATTTGGTACCCGAAAAAACATTTGTCACATCATAAAACACTTCAAGAAATGAACATATCTTTTCAATCCTATCCCACTCTGATGCAATTGGACATTCCTTATAATTAGAATCACTCAATTCTAAATGGCTAAATGCACGTCGATAATAAAGAGCACCATCAAGCATTAAATATGTGGAATTCCACCTAGTAACAACATCTTGCCTTAACCCCTTTTGTTTTTTAATTGAACACAACTCAACACATTCCAAAAACTTTTCCTTCCTTTGTTGTGAACCTTTCACATACTTGATACTCTCTCTTACTTTGTAAACACAATCATCAATTTCCTTTAACCCATCTTGCACAATCAAGTTCAAAATATGTGCACAACATCTCAAGTGAAAAAAAGCACCCTTAGAAACAAGTGGTGATTTTGTATTCAACTGTTCTCTTAGAAGCCTAATGAAAGCATCATTAGAAGATGCATTATCCAATGTCACACTAAATTTTTTTTTCTATACCCCACTCTACTAGAATAGAAAACACCTTTTCACATATGGCAACACCAGTATGAGGTGGTGGCATGAAAGAAAATGATAAAACTCTCTTTTGCAAAACCCAATGTTTATCAATATAATGAACTGTAATTGCTAAATACCCATCAGTAGTAATAGAAGTCCATAAATCTCCAGTTAAGCATAACTTCCCAGCCGATTCCATAAGAATAACTTTCATCTTTTCTTTTTCCCTCTTAAACTTTTGCATTAAATTAGATTTTATGGTATTTCTAGAGGGAATATTCACATCGGGTTGCAAATACTCAAACAAAACTCTAAAAGCCTTATACTCAACAAATGACAAAGGTAATTCATGCATCACAATAGCATCTAAAATCATCTCACGAAACGTATTGTTAGAAAAAGAAGACGACTTTAACTTCATGTCACTATTTAAAAGCATTTGACCAACATCTTTATAAGTAGAACCAAAGCAGCTTTTTATGTGTTTCGTATGATTACCCGTACCTTGGCCACTATTATACATTATGATATGATGGCATTTCTTGCATTCGGTTGGGACCCTTTTTCCTACTTTTTTGTTAGTGTGTTTAATGAAGTAAAGCCACACAGGAGATCTCTCTTTTCTTTCTTTTTGTTTTCTCTTTGACCCTGCTTTGCTATCGCTTATATCTTCTTCATCCACCAAGTGAACCTCATCATCCACATCCATATCCATTGAGAAGTCATCTTCTAAATCAACATGGATAGAATCACTCCCCGTCTAGAAAGAATAAAGAAAAAAATACATAAAGTTACACAAAAATAAAACCAAACTTGAACCAACATAAGTATAGTTGAATCAACAAACATACCGTTGTTTTAGCTTTCTTATCCTTCGCCTTTTCCACCTTTTGTGGGTCACTCATAATTACCTAAATAGTAAATACTAACTAATGTGAGCAATCAAAAGTTCAAAATCCCCAAATACAAAATAGGGGTTTTCCATACTATAAGTGACAAACATTCATACAACATAAATCCCATATGAAATCAACAAGCTTTTTGACACACCCAGAAACTGATAATCGAACAAAGTAACAGAATCCGATCCTACACATTATCAAGAACAAAGGGAACTGATAATCGAACAAAGTAACAGAATCGACACATAACCTTGAAAAAAAATCAAAATCCTACACATTATCAAGAACAAAGGGAACTGATAATCGAACAAAGTAACAGAATCCGATAACGAAAAGTGTCAAGAATCGAACAAAGTAACAGAATCCGGCAACAGAACTGATAATCGAACATGGGTGTTACATAAATCGAATAGAAAGATAAACATGAATCTTAAACGGCGGTTGTCGGAGGAGTATACATACCCGTTAGGTGACGGCCGGTGACGGACTCGGAGTCGGGAGGAATCGGCTGTGTTGAAACTTGAGAGTTAGAGACTTGAGAGAAGAGAATGAGTGAGAGTGACGGCTGGAAGCCTGGAACGAATTAGGGTTGTAAGGTTGTTAAGGTATTAGGGATAAATCATAAATGGACTATATATATTATATATATATTTATTTAATTTTAAAAATAACCAGGTACTAACATGTACTTAACAGGTAACCAGGTATTATACATGTTTAGACACGAAAATTAACAGGTAATTTCGTGTCTACCTGTTTAAGTACACGAAACCTGTTAAGGTCTTACCTGTTACCTGTTAAAGTCGTGTAGGTACGTGTCGTGTATTCGTGTCTCGTGTATAAATTGCCAGCCCTACCTACACTACATATCCATGTTTCGGTAAATATCAACAGTCCAATATATATATATATATATAGGGTAAGGTTCATGCGAGAACCACCCTTATTGCGAGAACCGCGAGAACCAATGTGAACACAAAATAAAATCTAAAAAAAATCAAAAAAGCACTCAAAATTTTTTTTTATTTTTTTTAATATTTTTTTAATAAAAATCGCTATATTTCGTTACCATAAAAAAAAAAAAAAAAAAAAAACTTTTTTTTTCGAGTAACAGTTATCTATGCACATGTGCATATGTATCATTACTTCAACAAATTCAGTAATACGTTATCAGGAATAGACAATTGCACTTTAATTTACAATACCATTAGTAATACACTACTTTTTACATTACCAATATTCAAAATGCACATGTGCATAATTAGGTATAACCATGATATAACGTGTTTTGTTACAAAAAGTTTGTGATTTTGAATGGAGAAGTAGGCTCATATACATGTTTTTTGGTTAGTTATATCTAGTGGTTGATGGTTTGGTTATAGTTGTCAATTTTTTATGTAATATGTTGATTGGATGGTATAAATGGTGTTTACATACATGTATTAAAGTGAAAATATTGTTAATGGTATTGTATCATGGATGGTAGGAGATAATGGTATTGTATTATGGATGGTAGGAGGTAATGGTAGTGTGTTATGGATGGTATGATAGATGAAAAAGGAAAGTGTATTCAAAGTGGTGTACCAAAACACCTTATTTAATGTTGATACATATAAATGCACATGTGCATTTCTAATATTGGTAATGTAAAAAGTAGTGTATTACATATGGTAGTGTAAATAAAGTGCAATTGTCTAATATGTGTAATGAATTACGGAATTTGTCAAAGAAATGACAAAAATGCACATGTGCATGCTTGTGTATTATGGATGGAACGATAGATGAAAGAGAAAGTAGTGTACCAAAACACCTTATTTCCTGTTAATACATATAAATGCACATGTGTATTTCTAACATTGTTAACGTAAAAAGTAGTGTATTACACGTGGTAGTGTAAATGAAAGTGCAATTGACTATTATTTGTAATGAATTACGAAATTTGACAAAGAAACGATACATATGCACATGTGCATGGATAACTGTTACTCGAAATTTTTTTTTTATTTTTTTTATTAACAAAATATTGCGATTTTTTCAAACAAAATAAATAAAAAAAAATTTTTTGGGTGTTTTTTAGATTTTTTTAGGAATTACTGTTTGTGTTCACACTGGTTCTCGCGGTTCTCGCAATAAGGGGTGGTTCCTAACGGATCTTTGTCCTATATATATATATATATATATATATATAGGGAAAGGTTAAAATGAGAACCACCTCGAGTTGTAAGAACCACGAGAACCACCCCCGCGGGGGGCCGTCGGCGACGAAATTTTTTTTACACCTAGATCCGTATATTTTATCGGGGGGTTTAAATTTTCGGTTCAAACGGCGCGCCCGAGGGGGTAGTTTTTTACGCCCAAAGTTTGGTAAAAAAAAAAAGAAAAATTAAAAAAATTAAAAAAACCCAAACTTTGGGCGTAAAAAACTACCCCCTCGGGCGCGCCGTTTGAACCCAAAATTTACCCCCCGTGTTAAAATATACGGATCTAGGTGTAAAAAAAATTTCGTGGTCAACGGCCCCCCGCGGGGGTGGTTCTCACTGGTTCTTACAACTCGACGTGGTTCTCATTTTAACCTTCCCCTATATATATATATATATATATATAGTGTAAGTATATGGAGAAAACCAATTTTATTGAGAAAACTTAGGAAACTAGAATATGTGGTCCACATTCATCCACATCACCTCATCCAAACCTATGCTTTAAGGGTATTTTGGTCTTTTTGTTTTTTCTTTGAAGATTGTGCCTAGTACTTTTCACCTTTTTCAACCCATCATCCATCACCTTTTTCAAACCATCATCATTCATTCTCTCTCTAAAATAACACCTAATATCTCATTCTCTCTCTATCTTCAAAACTCCATTGTTCTCTTCTTCAACCATTGAAATCTGAAGATCGAAGCCATCCCTTCCAACCTTGAAATATGAAGATCGAAGCCACCATCAAAGCTCTCAAAGATCGAAGATCGAAGCCACCATCCCTTCCAACCTTGAAATCTGAAGATCGAAGCCACCATTGAAGATCGAAGCCACCATCAAAGCTCTCAAAGAAAAGGAAGCTCGGTGTCATTTTAATCACATCTTTGTTTCTGTTTTTTAGAGAGAGAAAGCTAATGTTTTGGAAAGAGAGATAACAATTTTCATGTTGTTCACCTAGACACCAAGAACACACGCACAAGTGTGTGAGAGAGAAACAGGTTTAAAGATCTTACTTTTGTTAATTTATGTAATTTGTTTAGATTTATACTTTGTATAATGTTTGGTAGATTTAAAATCAGAGCTAGTTTGTTTATTTTATTTTTTAAATCAAGATCTATAAGAAATTTTTGTATGTTGTATTTCTCTCTTCAAAGTGTATTGAT
This sequence comes from Helianthus tuberosus, assembly GCA_030545235.1. Taxonomy (NCBI): domain Eukaryota; kingdom Viridiplantae; phylum Streptophyta; class Magnoliopsida; order Asterales; family Asteraceae; genus Helianthus; species Helianthus tuberosus. Next base: position 209,620,727 of record CM060441.1, on the reverse strand, counting down.
TTTCTTATGAAGATTAAACTTAAATTTCTAAATTGTTTGTCCAGCGATTTTGAGTTAATGATTGCTTTTTTTAGGGTTTATGAATTGGATTTGGTTTAATTTGTTTTCTGGTTTTGTTTAAATTCAGCATCACCATTGATGGTAGATAATTAGTTTGAAAATCCATAATTTTTACGATGTATGCTTCAAATTTCTTTGTTTTTTAGTTGTTTTTTGAATAAATTCACTCCGATATTACATTTTCATTACCTTTAGAAAGTTCATAATTTAATCGGATATCGGTTTTGTTTTACAAATAGAAATTCGTGTTTTTTACTAGCATAATTTGTTACATATGTTACATTTCTATCAGCTACATTTATGCGAAGAGTATATTGATATTTTTTACGAAGATTAATGTTGACTTTCTAAATTGTTTGTACAGAGTATATTGTTATTTTTACGAAGATTAATGCTAAAATTTCTAAACTGTTTGTCATATATGTTGTAACACGTGTTACACTGCGGGTTACATATGTTGTATATAGGGTGTTACATGTGTTACCCCAGTATATGAGACCAGCTTATTGTTTTTTTTAGATTGGCTGTTAAATGTTAAAATGTATAAACTTCATAATTTATTCGGAATCTCGTTTATTTTACAAATAAAAAGTCGTGTTTTTTTGGTGGGATAATTAGCTACATATGTAGTAACAACATTACGCAAGTTAGGCGTATTACATGTGTTACACATCTAAATATTAAGATAAATGGTTGTGAAGAAAGATATATTTACTGTTACTTCAAAACAATAAGGATTTGTAACATGTGGTACATGTGTTACAGATCTGCATTTTTTACATTTCTTTTACTTCAAAACATGTGTTAGACATGTAGCTCTTACTTTACAACCTTCTCTGTTACTTCAAAACAATTTGTAACATGTGTTACTTGTGTTACAGATCTGCCTTTTTTAATTATCTGATAGTTGTACATGTGTTACACATGTAACCCTTACTCTATGTGGTTCTGAAAAAAGATAAATTTATTGTTATTTCAAAACGATAGGCAATTCTAAGATGTGTTACACATGTTAAAATTGTCCTTTGTTTTGGAGTAACAATAGGCATTTTAAAAAGATTCCTTTATTCTTATTTCAAAACATTAGACAGTTGTAACATGTGTTACACATGTAGCTCTTGTCTTACAATGTCTCCTAACAAACGTTAGGCGTATTACATGTGTTACACATCTAACTGTTAAGATAAATGGTTGTGAAGAAAAATATCTTTATTGTTACTTCAAAACAAAAAGCATTTGTAACATGTGTTACATGTGTTACATATATGCATTTTTTACATTTCTGACACCTTTACATGTGGGCCTTCTAAGATGTGTTAAGGATGTTAAAATTATTTATTGTTTTGAAGTAGCAATAGACATTCTTACATGTACCTGCATAATGTTGTGAAAAAAGATTCCTTCATTGTTACCTCAATCAATAGGCAGTTGTAACATGTGTTACACATGTAGCTCTTATATTACAATCTTTCCTAATATGTGTAACATATGTTACAATTGCTTATTGTTTTGAGGTAACAGTAAAGATATCTTTTTTCATTGTTACTTCAAAACAATATGTAGTTGTAACATGTGTTACACATCTTAAAATTGTCTATCTTTTTCAGCTGACGACAATCACTGACCAAACACCAATTTTTGACACGTGTTATGTACATGTAACAGTATTTTGGACTTTGCACATATAGGGGGGGTGCACATATGTAACACATGTTTGTAACATGTGTTACACTAGAGAGGTAACACATGTATAGCCACGTTACACATGTTACATAGAAGATTAATAAGTTTTAACTATAGAATATTTAATATTGATGTACTTGTTTTGTTCATAGGTGAAAAGATGTTTTGTGTTCAAGATGAAGATGGTTATCAAGAAGCGAAACCCGCGGAAGGATTACAACGCATCATCAGGTTTTCGTGGTGACGATGGTGTTGTTGTGAAGGCAATTTTTAGAAGACCATTTTTAGAAGCATTACAACTATTGATATAAAATTTATTTTTATTTTCATTGTTAGTATGCCAATATTTGGATGAATACGGATGTTGTTGTGAAGGCAATTTTTTTTTTGGATGCAACAACTATATGTAACATGTGTAACCTTGACGTTGTAACACATGTAACACCTATATGTAACATGTGTAAGATTGCTATACATGTGTTACATATATACCCATATTGTAACATATGTTATAAACATGTGTTACATATGTCAGCCCCTTTGGTGTCAATTTAAACTTAGCAAAATTACATATGTAACAACATTACATCATCCAAAATGTCATATCAATGAACAAACAAGTAATATATGTAACTATAAGTATATGAGACTAGTGTAACAAATTAAAGGGACAAACGATACACTTCATGTTACATAAGTACCTAGACTTGTTATTAACAATGTTATTAGTAGATAAAAAAAAACTGCATTAACGTATATTTTTTACATTGAACCCAGCTTATTGGTTATAAGTCTTACACATGGCAAGAAGTTCTTCCAGTGTGACGTATGATTTAACAATAATAGGATGATATTGCTCGTTGACATTCGGTGTCCACAATTTAGTGCCATTAGAATACTAGTAAATATGGTAACGTGGAGTATGTTCTATATCATCTGTGGATATAGGGACGGATGTTAGTATAAGTTTACGTGTGTTATGAACGTTGTAATACGTTTAGCACCCTAGGGTAACAAAAAAAGATCACACATGACACTTGTCGTCATGTTACACATGTTAATTGTGTGTGCACATGTAACATCTTCTCTACAATGTATGTAACATCCTTAAAAGTTGTGTTCCTACTCTGCTTTATATTTTGTAAGTACTTATAGGTAAACATGTTTCAAAGATACAACCTGTAAAATGTGTTACACCAAAATGTTACACAAGTGTTTCCAGTTTTACACATGTTACATCTTCTGTAACTCTGCTTTATACATTCTAAGTGTTTCATGTTTCCAGTTTAAACATGTTTTAAAGATACAACCTGTAACATGTAAGTACTTATAGGTAAACATGTTTTAAAGATACAGTCGTATCACCTTACAAGTTATATGTTTTACTGACAAACGCCATGTCACACATGTTACACACTATAGAGTGAAACAACAGTATTGAACGTTGCTACACATTTCCCATTCTGTCGTAACATGTGTAACCTTTTTGGGGGTATCAATGTTGTAGGTTTATACAGACTTAAATATATACAAATGATCCAAAAATGATCATACATGTGTTACCCTCTAGTGTAACATAAGTTACAAACATGTCTTACATATGTGCAGCCCCGATTTTTGGTAACAAAGGGGTTGAACATATGTAACACATGTTTGTAACATGTGTTACACTGGAGGGTAACTTCTGTACAATGTCAAAGGTACCCACCACCTGCCCTTCATCGACTTCTTGTTCCCATTCTTCATCGGTTTCTCCATCTACCTTCTTTCGCTTTATGGCCACCTTTTGTTGTATCTGATATTGTAGTTCTTTTTTTTCTACCAAGATCCCTTCTCGTTTGGTTGCAACTGCTATGGTCAAGTCATAATAACACAAGTTACACTCTAGTATTTTTAATCTACTAATTAAAAAAATAGTAGTAACATAACTAACACTAGTTACCTTCTACCCAATTATGCCCTGAACTTGAAGACTCCCTAAATTTTGAGTTTTTATCTGCATCATTTCACACATAATGTTTTGTTAGGTTTCTTCCCAGTCCCAGTCCTGCCCAAGAAATGAAAAACACAAATATTAGTAGTCAGCAAAAGAGTACTTGCTAAGATGAGGATACAACAATTACAAAATGTGTAACACCATGTATGCACCATATATTTTTCCGAAAGTGTAACATATGTTACAACATACAGGACAAACAGTTTAGAATCTAACTAGCAGAAATGTAGCTGGCAGAAATGTAACATACGTAACTAGTTATGCCTGCAAAAATTCGAAACATTTAACACTAATTATAAAAAAAGAACAACTTAACCAACAAATTTTTTAAACCTTTTCTGTAACAATTATGGATTTTCAAACTAATTATCTACCAATAATTGGGATGCCCAATTTAAACAAAAAACAGAAAACAAAATAAAGCAAATCCAATTCATAAAACCTAACACAAACCCAACCCATAAATTATTGGGCAACAAACTGAAAATATCAAAAAACTGAAAATACCAAAAAAGGGATATGTGCAACCCCCCTCTTTACGTTGAGGATGGGATTATAAAAAGGAAAATGCACAGCTGAGTAAAAAGATGTAACACGTGTTACAACGGTTGTTTTAAGAACTTTCAAATAAACAAGTGTTGCAAAGTGGATGTTTTTAAATAACTGTTTAAATCAACGTAATAGAGATGTGTAAGTAGGTAATTTCCTTTTGTAACACGTGTTACATTGGATGTATCTTTACGTTGAGGATGTGATTATAAAAAGGAAAATGCACAGCTGAGTAAAAAGATGTAACACGTGTTACAACGGTTGTTTTAAGAACTTTTAAATAAACAAGTGTTACATCGTGGATGTTTTAAAAAAACTGTTTTCATCCATTTGTAATAGAGACGTGCAAGTAGGTAAAAACCTGTTGTAACACATGTTACATATGTGCAGCATCAAAGGTACCCACCACTTGCCCTTCATCTACTTCTTGTTCCCATTCTTCATCGGTTTCTCCATCTACCTTCTTTCGTTATCGTAACACATGTAACATGTGTTACCTCCTAGTATAACACACAATAACAGTTACTATTCAGATCAAAAGCCCAAACAAGCAACCAACCCAACAAAAAAACAGTTACTATTCAGATCAAAAGCCTCAAACAAGCAACCAAACCAAACACAACTTTTTACCACAAAAATGATTTTAACACAAAAATAAAAACCTGCAAATTACATAAACATTTACCCATTTTTACAACCATTTTAACAAAAGAATCATGTTCATCTTTAAAACATCCATTACACAAAAACCTATAATCAACCATTTTAACTAAAACATCAAGTGTGAAATGATTTTTCAAAATAAAATACTCAAGAGATTGTTGTTTCTCTCTCTAAAATAGCAACTTTCTCTCTCTAAAAACACTTACCGAATCTAGAAACCGTGTGATGAACACGATGAAGATCTTCAAACTTGCTTCTCTCTATGTGTTCTTGGTGTTCTTGATGAATATGATGAAGATTGTTGTTTCTCACTCTAGAAATCAACTTTCAACAAGCATCAGCACACCCGCCACCGCCGTAGACGGCGCTGCAAACGCCGGAAATGATGAAGATTTGTACCGGATCTGGATGTCGAACGACGGCTTGTAATCAGAATCCCCACATCGGATCTGGATCTCTCTCTCTACCTCCTGAACTCTCTCACACACACACTTGTGTGTGTTCTTGGTGTTTATTTTGATACATGGAGAGAGAGGTAGAATGGATGATGATGATGATGATGATGATGATGATAATAGTGTATGTACAGAAGAAGAAGAAGATAGAGAGATAAGGAGATATTTTGAATTCTCAAAAGAAGAAAGGAAAAGGAAGAGAGAGAATGATGTTTGATGGTGATGGTGACAGAAGAGAGAGAATGAAATATGGTGATGCTTTGACACAAATACCCTCCTGGCCCACTCATCAACATAACTAATGTATTAAATTTAAATCAATAACCATCAAAATTCCTTAACCCTTAGATGATCAAGATCAATGGTCACAATTTGGTTTCCTTAGTTTTCTCCCTAATAAATGGTTTCCTATATATCCATGCCCTATATATATATATATATATAGGGTAAGGATAATGTAAAAAGGGCATAAAGTGTAAAAAGTGTGAGAAGTGTATTATAACACTATATATAATACTATATAACACCATATAAACACCGTATAACAATATGTAACATCATATAATATCATATAACACTATGTAACACTATATATCATTATATAACAAATATAACACTATACATCTATCATAGACATGCTATCAGACAACCTATAGTGTTATATTTGTTATATAATGATATATAGTGTTACAAAGTGTTACATGGTATTATATGGTGTTACATATTGTTATACGGTGTTATATTGTATTATATATAGTGTTATAATACACTTCTCACACTTTGAGCACTTTTTACAGGATCCTCTACCTATATATATACATATATATATATATAGGGAGCCGCTAGAATGAGAACCACCACGAGTTATGAGAACCACGAGAACCGCGCCCCGCGGGAGGCCGTCGGCGACGAAATTTTTTTTACACCTAGATCCGTATATTTTAGTGAGGGGTTTAAATTTTCGGTTCAAACGACGCGCCCGAGAGGGTAGTTTTTTACGCCCAAAGTTTGGTAAAAAAAAAGAAAAATTAAAAAAACCCAAACTTTGGGTGTAAAAAACTACCCCCTCGGGCGCGCCGTTTGAACCGAAAATTTAAACCCCCCACTAAAATATACGGATCTAGGTGTAAAAAAAATTTCGTCGCCGACGGCCACCCGCGGGGCGCGGTTCTCGTGGTTCTCATAACTCGTGGTGGTTCTCATTCTAGCGATCCCCTATATATATATATATATATATATATATATATATATACTTTTAAATGTGCGGCCCAATCATAAGTGTCTAGGTCCAATGGAGTGTGCGGCCCATTTAAATTGCAAATTCGATTCCAGTATCTTGTGCGACCAGTTTTTACATTGCCAGTTAATTTCACAGTCAACATTCACATCAAGTCAAAACACATCATCATTCTACCTTTTCATCATCATACAAATCGGATATTTTGAACATCACTACAGTTTCTAAGTCATGACACACAATTTCTCCAATGGATGCTCATAGTCCTAATCAGAGTCATGCATACATACAAATCCATATAACAAGCTCACATTCAAGCATCATACAGACGAAACACCATGTGTGGCGAAACACTATGTTTCGCCGTGAAGATATGTGTGGCGAAACACTAGGTTTCGTCGTGAAGATGTGTATGGCGAAACTCTAGGTTTCGTCGTGAAGATGTGTATGGCGAAACTCTAGGTTTCGTCGTGAAGTAACACCAGATTGTTATGGCACCCTGCAAAGCCTAGTAATCGTTGTCATCATTCAGTACTGGAATAACCACTACAAGATCATCAATTTACCAAATCCGATCATACAGAAATCATGTGATCCTCGAACTAACCATCAGTGATCATCAAGTCGAATAATATCATTATCATAGACACAATATGCAGACACAGTTCGTCAATTTATGTTACCCTATTGCAAACCCTAAATCACAGTAAATCTCATGATCCTAATCATCAATCACTAACATATTGCACACAATTGAAACAATCATTCCACGATTAAAACAAGAAGGATCATACTAACCGATTGAGTGCCTAGATCGAGACTGAGAAATAGGAGTGCTTCGAATGTGCGATTGGCAGCCGGCGACCACAAGGGGGAAGGAAAGGATATTAGGGTTTTATGTGTTCTACATGCAACTGATTACAGGGGGTTCTAATATAAAGAAGTTGGGCCGAAACCACTCTGGGCCGAGGCCTGTTGTGGCGACGAAACACCATGAGTGACGAAAGTCACCATGTTTCGTCGTGTGTGTGTGGGTGACGAAAGTCATCATGTGTGATGTTTGCTATGCCATTACACAATGAGTAATACTTTCGGTTTCTTGTATCAGTCAATGAGCAATACACCAATCATTATAACATAACAATGCATTAATATAATAACAAAATAACACAGTACCAAATAACACAGTAACACAATATATCAATCACATATCAAACGTGCACAATTTTTACAATGCAAACACAATTATGAAGACACTGGTGTGAAACAAGTAACGTGTCAAGGAAAAACCTTGAAAGTTCGGGTTGTCACAGTCATACTAAGGGTATGGATGATTATACTTGGCATAAACAAGCTCAAAGAGCCAAAAATATGGTTTTTTCTTATATATCAAAAGCATACAAAAATATGTTAAATAGGTGGAGAATAAGCTAAACATGATAAATCTCCTTAATTAGTGGAGCATTATTTCCTTCATTGATTATGGATCTAGAATATTCTTTCATTAAGAATTTCAATTTACAAGAAATAATGCACATGTGGGTGTGCAAATACATGCTCAAATATTATATTATGAAGATACTATAAGAAATGTATAAGTCGTATTGTGTTTGGCTACTAGTTCAGATCTCCAAACCAACTTATCAGATGGAGCAGAAGTAAGAATCCAATTGGATATAAAATTCGACTATCACAAGAAAATTTTGCAATGCGTTATGAAGTTGTACATGAGAAAGGTCCCATAAGTATGAACCCCATGGAAATATGACCCATGTGTTTAAATCCTCAACTAGTAGTACAAAACTCGGTTCCACCACCATCTTGATCCTGGTTCCCTGATCCAACCTCTACCAATAATAACAAACAAAGCTTGAATAGTGTCCTTATCGAACATCGCATTTCAAGTATCTTGCTTTCAAGTTTGTATCTCCGACATGACTACATACTATATCCCTAAACAGGGGTGGACGACCCCATTGGTCTCAATAACGTATTAATGAATTGAAATCTGGTAAGAAGACAAAATTTTTAGGTCTAGATCGTATGTTATTTGACAATGCATAACCAAGTGGACCAAACTCGTGTCATTGGGAGTACATTAGACATCCGACTATGGTCCAAAACATATGGACATAACTAGGGACAACCTATATGGGTTAATTCTTAACTTATCAAACATTTTTGTGACACCTATAAAACATTTGATCGTAATTAAATTATCATAATAACAAAATAATAAATATTTTTCTCATAACTATAACACGGAAATATCACAAAAGCTACAATTCATTCATTTAAATACATTTGTAATCTATAACACGTTAATTTGCTTACTATTACAATGACACAATGATATTATTATTTTACCTAAAATTAATAAAGTATTATAATAACGAAATATTTCACTTTTCATTGAAATAACAAAATCATGATAATGTTCTAAATGCATAAACATTAATATAATCTAATGTAAAAACTATTAAAATCAACAAACAAGTTGAATACACTTTTTCACTTCGGTTTGACATTCCCAATCTATTTACAAAACTCAACTTGAATGTTTAACATTACATTTCAAAAAAATAAACAAAAATGATATCACAAAAACAAATAAAGCTTACTATTTTTTGAACATTATAATCTCACATTATGGTGTTATATCATTGAAGAAGCAAAGACCCAAATTCAAGTTGACTTGGGATCATGATGATTTTCACATGAGAATTCACGAGGGGAGTTCTCTAAACACCGATGATCATTTTAATTCGATCTAATATACAAAAGAGTCTGACATTAGTCTCACCACAGAAAGATAATTATTTTGTGTCATCCTTTAAATTGAGAATAAGTATTCATCTATTACTAGAAATGTGAGTATGTAAAACAGAGAATAACGAGAGATCGAATGACCTTACTTACATCATTTCATCATTATTTATACTAGGTATTGTTACATGTCATTGTCAAGCAGTCGTATTCAGGACATAACCAAATTGATGTTGACATCTCGGTTTTGATATGTGATCACCTTACCATACACCTCGCAGGACGTCCCGTCTCACATCAACATTGTTTGTTAAGACATCTGTCAGAGTCCAGACCCTTAAAATCAAGACCCGTTTAGTATACTTGACCCAGCAGTACCAAAGTTGATATCATATCTCTTCAACCATAACATTTAATATATATCTATTATCTAACACATTTGAAAAACACCAAAAACTATTAATCAGTTCATGTATTATATTAGACTTTATCAGGGGCGGAACCAGAGGGGGTTAAGAGGGTCTGCTGACCCACAGACATAGAAATTTGTAAGATTTTTATATGTAAAATCTGAGATTTTTCTAGGAAAAAACATGTTTTAGACTCTCTAGTTGTAGTCGGTAGAAAAGAGACTCTTATGATGACCCCCGACAAAGAAGTTTTGGTTCCGCCACTGGTCACTTTATGACCAAATACAAGAAAGTAGAATCACTAGCCTTTAAACAAGCGACGTCGTTTCCGCTAATTACGCGCAACACTTTAAGCCGCCCAGCAATCCTCTCTCTCTCTATATTAATTACTTCATCATGAGAGAGAAACACACACAAGACAGAGAGCTTTGGTTACTCTGTTTCATCAAGATTCCAGTTGGTATATAATTGACCCCCAAATTTTATATAAAATTATTCATCCACAACTGCACTTTGCACATTCTTTATTCATATACCCAAATTTCATATATTTTTTCTTATTATTTCTTTATTACTCAGTGAAAACAGAGTTGGGTATTTTAAAAACCAGTAAGATTCGTCTTAAAGTTTATATTTTTCTTCAATCTTGATGCAAATACAAAGTGTGTAAACATAAATTTTGAACTGGAAAGTGTAAATCTTGATTATTTGTACTGAACTTAAACAAAAGTGGGGGGCTAGCATTTGGATTATTTGGTCATTATTGTGTGCACACAGGCTGTTCGACGAAATGCCTGTGAGAGGTCACTAAAAAAATTGAATCTTGCAGTGGGAGACTTTGTGTGTGTTTGTGTGGTATGTTAGTGTGTGTTTGAGGTGTGAAAATTGGGTGATATCTGGTGAAGGTAATATGTCATCTGAGGTTGACCAGGAAGAATCAAGATCTTTGGCTTTGACTCCAACATGGTCTGTGGCTACAGTGTTGACCGTCTTTGTTGTTGTTTCTTTGCTTGTTGAGAGATCAATTCACCGGTTAAGCAATGTAAGTGTTCTTTGTTTTGACACAAAACACACTAGTTTATTTTTGGAGATTAACATGAGATGCTTGTATTGTTTAGGAACTAACACTGTAGCACTTGTGTGATCAAATGATATAGTTTATATAGATTATAAATAAATTTGTGTTTGACTCTAGTTATTTGGTTCCATGTCTTAATTTGTGACTCTTTGGGGTTTTGGTATTCTACTTTTGAGCACCAAAATCAAGTTAAATCCAATCTTTGGATGAGCTACCGGGTACCCAAAAATACCGGTACCGAACCGTACCGTACCGATCAAATTTCGGTTCTAATTCTGTACTTCTGTACCCAATTTTGGCTTTTTTCGGGATCGGTACTTTCGGTATGGTACGGGATTTTACCCACTTTATACCTTTGAATACCGTAACGAGCACTTTCGGTACCGGTATAGTTAGGTATTGCTGTGGTACCGAGCTCATCCCTACTTATGTTGTTTGACATATTCAGATAGTGAATAATCCAAGTGTGTGTAATCTTGGTTTAAAAAAGCGTTTGTGCTCCGAGGTGTTTAGGTTTTAGTTGATCCTGACAATTTTGTTTTAACATGCCAGTGGTTGAAGAAAACAAACCGCAAGCCGTTGCTTGCTGCTGTGGAGAAAATGAAAGAAGGTATTTCAGCATACGAAATCTATTTAAGAAACGCAAATGCTTGATATGGCATTCATTATTCTCATCATCTTGTTTCGGTTGTTTGTGTGCAGAGTTGATGCTTCTTGGCTTCATTTCTCTCCTTCTTACAGCCACTTCCAGTATTATATCAAATATTTGTATCCCCTCAAAATTCTATAATGGCACATTTGCTCCGTGCACCAGATCCGAGGTTGATGAAGAAATGGAGAATAATGAGCGGAAACTTTTTATGACTTTTGTATATCCTCATAGGAGAGTTTTGAACGTGTTGAATCAGAACAAGTGTCGGAAGGTGAGTCAAGTTAATTTACAATCGTTACTTCGTGTAAGTATTATGTTTTTTAAGTCTTAAATATTTTTATTACCATTTGTCGTTTACAGGATTATGAGCCCTTTGTATCATATGAAGGCCTGGAGCAATTACACCGCTTTATTTTCGTCATGGCGGTAACTCACGTGTCTTACAGCTGCTTAACGATGCTTCTTGCTGTTGTGAAGGTTACATACTTTTATTTATTCTCACCTGATAACTGTATAAAGATTAGGGCTGCAAACAACCGAACGCTCAGCAAAGAGTTCGTGAACCGTTTGGCGGGAAGTTCGTTTGTGTTCGTTCATTTAATAAATGAACGAACACGAACATGGAACTTCTTTGGTTTAGTTAAATGTACAAACGTGAACACAGGCTGTGTTTGTTCATTTATGTTCCTGAACGTTCGGTAATGTGCTCATTTGTGTTCGATAGTTCATTAGTGGTTTTGATTTTTATATTTTATATAAACACATCAAAATTCCGACTAATAAAATATTTAATTAGTATCGGTGTATTATATATTCTCTTCATGAACGCTTGTTTGTGCTCGTTTATTTCCATTTGTATTCATGAACATTAGTATGTGTTCATGAACATTCGTTTGCGTTCGTTGCTTAAAATTAACAAACGAACACGAACACGTTCATTTCCTTAACGAACGAACACGGACATAAAATCCTGTTCGGTAAGTGTTCATGAACAATTTGTGAACACATATACTTTGAACTTTCTTAACAAACAAACATGAACAAGGTATTGTTTGTGTTTGTTCGGTTCATTTGCAGCCCTAATAAAGATAACAGAGTATGATAATTTATGTTTGTTGTAATCTCTCCAGATCCACAGTTGGAGGAGATGGGAGGATGAGGCTCAAGTGGATCGTCATGATGTGCTAACCGGTATTATATACTTGTACTTATGTATCTTTAATTTATAATCATTTTTAAATTTAATGATGGTATTATATATATTTAATGCAGAAATTTCAAGAAATGACATTTTTAAGAGGCAATCAACTATGGCCAAATTCCACTCGTCAAATCCATTGGTTAGGAATGGTTGCGTTACTTGGATGGTAGGTACAGTCTCTTAACATTTTACATTTGTGCATAGTTAGCTTTTCTCTTTCTGTTAACATAATCTTTTTGTATCTAATTTGCCATACAGATATGTTTCTTTCGGCAATTTGGGCGTGCGGTTGTTCGTGCAGATTACCTTACACTCCGTAAAGCCTTCATCATGGTATGCCAAATCTTGACATAAATAAATTAATATTATACAGTTGCTGATATTTCCTTGAAAACTATATATCACCCTATATATCTACTTGGAACAAATTTATAATTTTTTACTGCACTAGCCGTATGGCATTGTAAATTGGTCAACCTGAATAAAGAGTCTGAAAATCAATGGTTAACCTTAACTAATATGTGAGTAAAGCACACGGATGGTCCCTGTGGTTTACCAAAATTTTGGATTTGGTCTCTTGCTTTCCAAAAGTACACGGATGGTCCATGTGGTTTGCACTTTGTAACGCATTTAGTCCCCAGCCAACAAATCTAAACTTTTTAGCATGTCCAAGTTAGGGACTAAATGCGCCACAAAGTGCAAATCACAGGGACCTTCCATGTTCTTTGAGAAAAAGCAATGCGTTACAAAGTGCAAACCACAGGGACCATCTGTCTACTTTTGGAAAGCTAGGAACCAAATCCAAAATTTTGGTAAACCATAGGGACTATCCGTGTACTTTACTCTATGTAATATGTACGATTAAATTTGTTCGTTGTAATTGATATCTGTTAGTTGATATATGTAATACGTACGATTAAATTTGTTTGTTGTAATTGATATGTGTTGGTTGATATATGTCTAAAAATTCACTAAGATCTTGTACCTCCAGATTATTGTTCACGGTTGTTTGTTTTTCTTATTTTCTGGCAGAACCATCACCTCACATCAAAATATGATTTTCACAGTTATATGATTCGGTCTATGGAAGAAGAGTTTCAAAGAATAGTTGGAGTTAGGTAATGAATTTTGTATTTGCCAAAGGTGTAACGTAAAATATTATTACTGTTGGAAAGATAATGATTTTTTTCGTTTGTTCGGTTTCTTGCAGTGGCCCACTTTGGGGATTTGTGGTTGCTTTTATGCTATTCAATGTAAAAGGTAGGTAACGTGAACTAATTATGCATCAAACCCGCGTTGGAAAAACTCAATCTTGAACGATCATTGTACATTTCTTGCAGGATCGAATCTTTATTTCTGGATTGCCATTATCCCAATTACAGTAAGTACTCATCTTTCTTATCTTATCGAAAGAGTAGTTTGTTTTATACTTTAAAATATTACTCTTCTGATTGCATATGTATATATATTCAGCTTGTTTTACTCGTGGGGACAAAATTGCAACATGTTATTGCTACTTTGGCACTCGAGAGTGCTGAAATTACTCGATATTATACTGAAACGAGATTAAAGCCTCGAGATGAACTCTTTTGGTTTAAGAAGCCAGAATTACTGCTCTCCTTAATCCATTTCATTCTTTTCCAGGTCAGCATCGCCTTTTTATCCTCGATTATTTAAAAGGACATCAGTTTTTTCTTTTTAGTTTGTTTCGACTAATCTAAAATGTTTGTGCAGAACGCATTTGAGCTAGCTTCGTTCTTTTGGTTCTGGGTATTTTCTTTACTTTTCATAACCGCATTTCATCTTCGATTTTGAGTTATATAAACTGTTTTAACATTTTTGTTTATTGCAGTGGCAATTCGGCTATAATTCTTGCTTTATCAAGAACCACACGCTCGTGTATATACGGCTGGTTTTGGGGTATGCATTTATTTGCATTCGGTTTGACCTGGATTTCATACATGTTGCTTAAAAGTAGCAAAACGGGTGGGTCGGGTAATGAATCAAAACATGGCCTCTCTCACTGTTCTTACGTCTTATAGGTTCATGGGCCAGTTCTTATGCAGCTATAGCACCCTACCGCTTTATGCACTTGTTACCCAGGTAAAATTTCAGACCAAAAGAACAAATGTGTGTGTGTGTGGGTGTGGGTTTCGGGTTTTTTCGGGTCGGGTTGTTCGGGTTCTTGGCTGCGAAAAAGTGGCCCGATAAACGACCCATTCAAAGTTCGGGTTGGTTGGGTTCAGGTTAATTCGAGTCGGGTTGTTCGGTTTTCGGGTTTATAAGTAAAATGAAAATAAATGTTTTTTTTTACAAAATATCATCAAAATTATACTGCTACTAAAAATATCATTAAAAGTCATATATCGTTTGACAATATGATATTATAATGTTCAAAGTGCCAAAACTTAATGTTCCAAATGCTAGAGACTCCAAACCAAAATACATCTATAAACAAAAAAGACAATAAATTTTCGGGTTTCAAGTTTCGGGTTTTTCGGTTCAGGTTGTTGGGGTTTATGGCAAGGAAAACGTGACCCTATAACTGACCCATAGAAGGTTCAGGTTGGTCGGGTTTTGGTTTTTCGGGTATTCTCTAATTCGGGTTCGGGTGACTTTGAATTCGGGTCGAGTTTCTGATAAAAGTGGTCAGTCCTGTGTGTGTGTAATGTTTATATTCACCTGAACTCTATGTTACTCTGCAGATGGGTACGAATTACAAGGCTGCGTTAATTCCGCAGCGAATACGAGATACAATCCATGGATGGGGAAAGGAAGCCCGAAGAAGAAGAAGGCGGTTAGGAATATACGATGACTCGACGACCATTCACACAGACACAAGCACAGTGATATCTGTAGAGGAATTTGACCACCATGAGCTAGATGGGTTGGCACCCGCTGAGGGTCTTGAAATCGAGATGCAGCCACATAGTGTTCTAATGACGGGTGGTTCAGGTTCCCCGCGTGTGGCTAATGAAAACTCTAGTCGTGCCGGTGCACCTCTGCTTAGACCTTGTGCATCTGTGTCTTCTTCGGCTTCACCAAGTTTTGTGCCGGAAATTGTCACTAGATCGTCGTCATTGCCAGTTCAGCGAGAATGAGGTGAAGATGGACAGTTTTTACGGTTACTTTTATTACCCGTATTATATATTATAATATACGGATATGTATATTATAATATATACGGTTAATAACTTTTACTTGTTAATATGTTGAGAGGTAGTACATAAAAGTTGTGACAGCTTAAATGTAGAATTATAATTACAGTTTTATTTTTTTACCATGAGAAGTTAAACTACATAAGATTGAAACTTTCCCTGCTCAAATGAGGAAAGATACAATCTTGTGTGATTTGAGCAGAGATACAATCTTGTGCATCTTATTTGTCTAGTTGGTTGTTTGGAAGGCACAACTAATTTTGTCAAATTAGTTGCGAGTAAAAAAACATATTTGTTAAAAGAATTGAGTTTAAGGATGTTTACGGTACAGTCAGAGAGGTTTTGATAAAAAAAATATATATTTTTGGCGTAATGCTAACTATGGTTTTGGAAAGCGACAAACCAAACTGGTTGGGTTAGATGGGTCGGAAATTTTTACATGTTTGGTGGTCTTACGGGTTGATTTTGGCTCTGAATCATATTTTATTGTATTTTTTTTTTTTTGCAAAACTGTTGGTTAAAAAAATTAAAATTAAATATAAGTATATTCATAAATATAATACATATAGTAGATTGCATAAACACATATAATAGGTTGAATAGACGGTTCGGTTTACACTAACTGTTTTAAGTTACAAAATGTTACTGCTAAACTGACCTAAAACGGAACCCTTATCAAATGCCTAACTTACTTTAACTTAATCGATACAATACAATCAATTATAATGATTAATGAAAAAAGCAGTCAAAGTAATGTTAATCAATGTATAGGGAGTAAACTTTTGGAATATGTTCTCATAACATAAAATAATTTGAAATGCATTTTATATGAAAATAAATAGATAAAAAACATTTTAAGACACTTTTATAGGATGATATTGTTTATATAGAGAGAAACTAAATTTTATAGTTCATATATATCCTTGTTAATAATATTTCACAACCTTTTCATTTACCAATACACTACTATTCTTCAATCTTTTTATTTTATTTTATTAGGTTCCATATATTATTACAATAACCATTGGCAAAATTTATGGGATTCTCCAATCAATCACCTTTATTTTGTATTCTTGAATCATGGATTGATTGGTCATCAGTTAGACTGATTTTGCTACTTGTATTGCTATATATTTTTCAATGCCCATTACTACCACTGCTTCAATTGCTTATGTATTCTTCAATTCAATTGTCGTTGCTTGGATTGTTTATTTATGTCTTGACATTTCATGCTACTATTTTGGTAATACATGAATGGAAGTTATTGCGAAATGGTTGTAGTTTGTTACTACGTACGCAAATTAGAAATTGTTGCTAGCTAGATTTTGTAGTAAATGTATGTATGTGCTAGAACTAGTTGTAAAAATCAGCTACAAGTCCCAATTAAAAAAAATAGTAAAAGCCAGCAGCCCAGCATAAATTAGTTGTAAAAATCCCTGTAAAAATCGAGCCAATTGGAAAAGCAATAAAAAATTTGTAAAATATGAGTTAAAAGTGGATAAAATGTAAGTTTAAAGTTATAAGAAATTTAAAGGTATTAAGTCATGGTATCGATTTTTTAAGACCTGTAATGATGATATACGTGTGTATATAATATTTAAAATTTGATATAAAATCATGTTAGATTTTAAATCAAGCACGCGAGATGGATGTAGTAGAGATGAGGATGTTAAGGTGGATGTGTGGGCACACAAAGTTAGACCGGAAAAAAAATAAAATTATTAGGGAAATGTTATCAGTGTCATGTATATAAGATAAAATAAAGGAGGGGGTATGAGATGGTTTGGCCATGTGTATAGGAGGGAGACGCCGCCGCCAGTTAGAGTAGTAGTAATAACCCTCATCGTGGAAGGGAAGAGAAGCAAAGTCTGGCCCAAATTAACTTAGGGTGATCAAATTAGTCATGATTTACTAGAGTTGCACCTCTTTGAGGATATGATCCAGAATATGAGTTCGTTGAGATGTAGGATTAAGATTAAAGACTTTTAAGGAAGCGTGCAAATTCATCTTAGTTTTTTTTTTTCTTAGGGTCTTAGATTTTTCTACATTTTAAGCAGAACTAGAATTGAGACCCGCTGCAATGCGGCGGAGATTTTTTAGTTAGAACTAAGTCGATTTAGGACCTGTACGTTATGTTAAACCTGTCAAACGGGAAAAAAAAATAGATGATGTAAAAACGTTCACCCACACACGCACGTTGCGTCGTGTTAACTCGCAAAATTTAGAACGAAACGTAAAAACGTTAAACCAAAGACGCACGTTGCGATGTGTTAAGTCACAAAATTTAGAACCAAGCATAAAACGAAAAATTTGCGAAAAATGAAAACTATAAAGGACCAAAGTTGAAAGTAAAAAAAGTTGCGAGGATAGATTGCAAAAGATAAAAAGTTTTGGGTTAAAAGTAATTTATGAAATACTTTTTGGTGAAAAGTAAAAAATCAACTTTTTTTGGAAAACCCCCAAAGCCAAGGTCACGACAACCATATGCATAACCATTTTTTTATAGAAAACCTCCAAAGCACACCCCGCGTTGCCGCGGGGTGTAAAACGGTGTCAAATAGTACTAATGTCACACAACCGTCATCAACCACAAACACTGACTCGACCTAGGTTCTGCATGTTGCGACGAACCTGCCAAACATGAAAAAATAGAGGTAAAAACGTTGAACCACACATGCACGTTGCGCCGTGTTAACTTGCAAAATTTGAAACAAAACATAAAAAAATTGAACAACACTTGTACATTGCGTTGTATTAAGTCGAAAAATTTAGAACTATACGTAAAACTAAAATTTGTCAAAGATGAAAAGTATAAGTGACAAAAGTTGTAAAGTTAAATAGCAAATAATGAAAAGTTTGGGTTAAAGTTAAAAAAACAAATTATGTAAGGTTAAAATTGCAAAAGCTAAAAACCTTTGGGTTAAAAGTAAAAAATCAAGTTTAGTTTTGGGTTAAAGTTAAAAAAACAAATTATGTAGGGTTAAAATTACAAAACTAAAAACCTTTGAGTTAAAAGTAAAAAAATCAAGTTTTTTTTTTTTTGAAAAACTCTCAAAGCACAAGGTACAAGTGCTTATGCATAAAAATCTTGCTTATTTGTATATGGAATAATTTGCTTGTAATGTTTCTTAGGGTCTTATATGTTGTTTTATGACATCATATCTCTTGTTTTTATATAATGTTATTCTTTAACAATTTCCTTTATTATTGGTAACTTTATTTCTTTTTATTTTTGTAACAGTCGTAACCGCACCATGATATTGTCCGCTTTGGCGGCTAGCACGCCTTCGGCGTCCGCCCCTCACAGTTTTTAAAACGCGTCATGATGGTGAATGTATCTAGCCCCTTATAAGGAAGCCTTTGTTCCCCTTCACAACCGATGTGGGATGTCACAATCCACCCCCCCCCCCTAAGGGGTCCAGCGTCCTCGCAGAACCTGGCACCACCGGTCCGGCTCTGGCTCTGATACCAAACTGTCACACCCCCAAAATACCACATGCGGAAACCCCCCGCGAGGCGTGTAACGTACCAGGTTCTAGCCACCAATCACATTGAACTCATAACAAGTTTTCAAATAAAAACTTTCATTCATTAATATAAAGTGTTACAAAACATTAAATGTAATACAACGTGTTTAGCGGAAGCATAAATCATTAGTTAAGTGTTTCATAAACCAGATGTATGAAAACCATTAGACTTGTCTAGCGATTCCATGTATCTCGACCCATGACCACTCCAGCCTCCCAGACAGCAAGTTCCACCTCAACACATATCTATAACCTGCGAGCATGCACACAAGTGTATCAGACAACGCTGGTGAGTTCACAGTTTTATGAAAACGTTTGGTTACCAAGTGTTTAATCCAGTTTAATAACAATTCCGAAAGTAATGTTGATAATAACTCGAGTACCGTACAAGATGACTTCCAGATTGTTTTGCCCGTCCCCAATGCCCCCTATCTAAGCATTGGTCATGATTAAGGTCATTAGTTCACGCCCGTCCTCTCAGGTACGGTGTGAGGTTGCCAAGCCTAATAGCGCTATCAACTAATACCCCGTTACCTCTCAGGTAACTATTCGGTATAAGATGGGACTTAAAGTGATAGGAAAAGAGTGTATTATCAAACATCCCAGTTTCTACCCAAAAGACTTATTCCTCTCAAGAATACCCATTTGACTGTCCCACCCACCGGGACGCATGCTCAAGAGAAATGAACTCACCGTAGATTGCTCGGTATGTTATGTTACCCATTCCAAGTTGGTCAACCAAACCCTACCGTGGTTACCAAAGACAGTTAGTTTCATGAACACATAAATCACATACTCGTTGCACATACTACACCAGTGGTGTTCCAAGAATACACATAGCACTAATCATACAATTAATCATGTACATAACAGTTCGTTGCCATTACATAGCAGGTATTCAAGTCATACACAAGTTCACGTTACCAATTCATAATTCACATAACCCTTTACTGTTCATTTATCATTTGCAAAGTGTACGATTAAGCATCAATGCCCGGCCCAGTTAGCATGCAGGGCCCATTTAAGTGTGTGGTTCGGTTAACTTGGGTGATTCATGCAACTCATTTGGACTTGTGCGACTCAACGATTTTTGTGCGATTGGACCAAGTGTGTGTGTCATGCAAATGTGCGATCCAAGTATCTTGTGCGATTCATTAATTTGTGCGATCAATAATTGTGTGTGGCCCAATGTTAACCCCCTTGGCCCAACCCGTGTGCGACCGGACTGAACTGTGCGGCCCAACACCGTTCAGTCCATTCTGAAATGTGGCCCACTGCCTTGTGCGATTCAGCTATGGATGTGCGATCAGAGTGTGGTTGTGCGGCGCGAGTGTGTGTGCGGTCCGCAACTATTGTGCGACTCGGTCAGGAGTGTACGATTGGGCTCTGTTGTGCGGCCCAACTGGACCTGAAGCCCAAAGGGCTGTGCGACCCGGTTAACGTTCGTAGTCCAATGCTCACAGTGCATGCATGGGTGGCCCAAATCCTTTGCATGACTCATGCCCTATTGTGGGAGTGTGTGATTGATTTGCATGAGTGGTGTGCACATGGCATTTAGGTAACATAAATGTGCGATTGACCAGGGAATTGCCTGGTCAACATGTACTCGTTCGTGATTATAGGGCTCCCATAATTTTAGCCTCATCAATTGGTTACTTCCATAACAAAGACTCACAGTGCACATTTGCCCAAGTCCAATTAATCAGTTACACATTGAAGTTCATGAACCCAAATTAGTATCTAATGCTACCTCATCATTTGTATCCTAAACAGATTGACAATACCATTATTCCAATACCTTTATCATCATGCATTTTAATTCATGAGTTTCTTTCCACTGACAATCCTCATCCAATCAAATTCATCTTATAATAATATTTCATGCCATATACACAATCAACACACATCATTCATCAACGATCAACAAGTAGTCGAAGAGTATGGTTTGAATGATAATACTAACCGTAATATCAAGAAGAATCACGAGAAGCTTCACGAGATGCCGTCGAGGTTGAGGGAAGCTAGGGTTGGGTAGTTAAGGAAAAGAAAAAATACCCATCCCTAATTCACGAGACATGATTGTTATTAGTATAGTATATTTAAAATGAGTAAACTGCCATTTTGATCCCTGTGGTTTGGGCACTTTTGCCATTTTAGTCCAAATCTCAAACTTTTTACATCTGGGTCCCTGTGGTTTGCATTTTGTTGCCATTTTAGTCTAAAATTCAAAAATCCCATTTTTTGACTGTTGCAACCTCCTATTTTGTCTTTTAGTTCAGGGGCATTTTGGTTATTTTGCTTTTCATTTAACATTTTCTTAATTAACGTTTTCTTCCCCAAATAAATCATCATCATCCCCAAATAAAACCCTAACTGACTCTCTCTCTTCTCTCTCTATAAACAACATAAAACCCCAAATAAATCAGCAGCAACTGAGACCTAAATCGATCAGTTAAAAGTTCAATACTCTCGTCTTTAACGGCGGCATCTGTTTGATTGTGATCGGAGTTAGTTGCCGCCATTGTTGGAGAGGTTTTTTGCTGTACGGATGGCGGCGATGAAGCTAGGGTTTGACACAGAGAGCAGACTGTGACCACCATCGCCGCAACCCAACATCATCTCTCTCTCTCACTCTGTAACAAACACCACCACAACCATGGCTACCACCGCCATCTGTGACCACCATCGCCGCCGAATAACCACTAAATCCGACCCCACCTTCATCTCCTCTCTCTGGCCACCACTCCCACCCTTTTAAGCGACAACTTGGGAAGTTTCAGGCGACTGATTCTGCTCTTCCGGTAATGTTTGTGGTTAATATGATGTGTTTTGATTGAATTTTTGTTGGATAAAATAGGAATTAGACTCCATACTTGTTGAATTTGGTGTATACAAGTCAATTTAGGGATGTAAACGAGCTGAGTCGGGCTGGGGTGGGCTCTGGCAGTTTGTGGTGGTGGTGGTGGAGTTCACGGTGGTGGTGGTGTTCGACAGAGATGAGAGAGAAGAGAGAGATGGGTGTTTGGAGAGAGAAAGAGAGAGTGTGTGTGTGCAGGTTTTAGAGAGAGAGAGTTCACGGGGATGGTGGTGTTGGCGGCAGTGGGATGGTGGTGGTGGGGGTGGTGGTGGTAGTTCAGAGAAGAGAGAGAGAGAGCAGCGATTTTAGTTCAGAGATGCGGTGGTGGATGATGATGAATCGCTGAAGTTTCGATGATGAAGATGAACATCTGGGTTTTGATCTGCAGGTTGCACAAAAGGAATTGTATTTAAAAATGACCAAAATGCCCCTGCACTAAAGGACAAAATAATCAGTTTTCAACAGACAAAATAGAGGGTTTTTGGATTTTGGACTAAAATGGCAACAAAATGCAAACCACAGGGACCCAGATGTAAAACGTTTGAGATTTGGACTAAAATGGCAAAAGTGCCCAAACCACAGGGACCAAAATGACAGTTTACTCATTTAAAATTGATTTAAACATGACTACTAATATTTCACAAGGTTTTAGATATACGCAAAACAAAATCATCCCAACTTTATAAAAACTTAGCCCTAAAATAGCCAAAAGAGTTAAATGTCATTTTAGTCCATGTGGTTTGGATCATTTTACTAGTTTAGTCCAAATGTTTCATTTTTTTATCTGTGGGTCCAAAAAGGTTTCATCGTTGCCATTTCAGTCCACTGGGTTAATTTCATCCATTTTTTCTGTTAACGAGAAGGCCAATTCGGTCATTTTATATAGCCGAAGTTAACAGAATTACATATAAAATGACTGAATTGGCCTTCTCGTTAACAGAAAAATGGATGAAATTAACGTAATAGACTAAAATGGCAACGGTAAAATCTTTTTGAATCCACAAATAAAAATGAAATCTTTAAACTATACTGTCACCTTCTTCATCAGGGAAACAAAGAAACTTCTCAGGGAAGGAACTAAAATGAAATTTAACTTTAGCCAAAAAAAAAAAAAAAAAAAAAACAATATAAAAACAAAGAAACTTCTCAGGGAAGGAACTAAAATGAAATTTAACTTTAGCCAAAAAAAACCCAATATAAATTGTAAGTAGCCCCATCTCTTCCAACTTGATCACCTTCTTCATTTCTCAGGGAAACAAACAAACTAACTTCTCAGGGAAGGAAAAGAGTGTTCCCCCTTTCTTCATAATCAAACAACCAACACAACACTAGTAGTACAACTTTCTTCTCATTTATATCCAGATTTCTTCATCATCCATTCATCGCCTGCAACTAAACCACAACCGATCAACATTCTTTCTTTCTTTCTTACTCCATGTATGTAGATAGATCCACTCGATCCTACTTCTTTTATACATCGCCGATACTTTCTAATTTACTCTTAATTATTGCCTACTTTCACCTGCCAATTTGTTGATTTTGCCCTAGCTTATTACTACTTCATTACTGTTCTGTTTTGTTGTTTTTTTTTAAATCCGATTATTGTGGCTTTTATATGTTGTTATTGTTTCTTTTGTTTAATACGATTTTGTGGCTCTAATAGTTCATGTTATGTGGTGTTTCGTCTGATTTGGGAACTATTTGTGCCTCCTAATGTTAGTGGAATTTGGTGAATTTTAGGGTTTGAGATTGTTGTAGGGTCTAGATTAGAGGTTATTATGAGAATAATTATAGACTGATGAGCAAGGATAAAGTTAAGAACATGAAGAACACGGATGTTTTGAGCGGAATTGCAAGCGAATAACTTATAGAAGATGCCATTGAGATTGGTTACAATTTTTTCTTAGCAGCTAGTTGATGCTAGGAGTTAATGTAGGGTCTAGCGTACGAGTTTACTTGAATTGGAGAGTGAATCAGTGCATACTTTACTCAAGATATTTCATATCAATTACGAGTACACTCCGTAATCTCGTAGTGATGTCGATGGACTTGGACAAGTCGTGTTTTTATACAAATGACGCCTATTTTTGACTTGAATTTGATAATTGTTTGTCACATCACGATAATGTGGTTTAAATTTTCTGAATATTGTCACGAAACTTGACTTATCAATGCCAGGATGAAGTCTGGATACTTTACCGCATAAAAGGCCAAACCTTGATCTTTCATATTAGAGTTTGTAGGTTTTACATATGTACATGTTTATTTATTTAAAAGAAAAAGTATAATATAAGCTTTCACTCTTGATTTTATTATATTCAAGTCGTAATTTTTGAAGTTTTTTGTTTTTTGTTAACTGTTAATGATGATGTTAATACTTTATTCATTGTTTGTGTCTCGAAGGACGATAGTGAAAGGACCTGCTTCCAACCTAAATCTTTCCGAAGCTGACGATAAGAACTTGGAGTTTTTGATAGAAGCTTTCGGTTCAATGATATCTCCCGATGACATGGCGTCCGCGTACTGCCAAGCGGGATACGATCTAAATAAAGCAAGTGATATACTATATGCTATGCTCGGAAGCTCTTCCAACAACGACAAATACATACCAACAGAAGATTCGACTAGAGCACCTGCATCATCAGTCGGTGTAACCGTCGGTACAGTTTCTGGTGTTAACGGTGCTTACTATCCAACATCAAGAACTTCAACCAACGAACCTGCAACGGTTCTTTCTAGAGCTAAGCCCAGAACCTCTGGTGTATCAGTGGGTACGGTATCGGGTATAATCGGTGCTGATTATGGGAGGTATAGGGCTAATACTAGAAGAAACTGTGAAACTACAAAACCGGTGAAGTTGATGTCGAATGAGTTTCCTGAATCTCAGATATGGGATGAGAAACCGCAGTCGGTAAATAATGCACCGACTGAAACTATGAACAGTGATATCGAGATGTTTTTGCTTCAGATGCTTGGAGATGGTTTTCAGTTAGATATCAGAGTAATCAGAGAAGTTCTTGGTAAGAGTTTTATCATCTAGATTGTCATACTTTTGGGTAAACATTCAAACATGATACTTTCTATCATTAAAAGCTTCATTGGTTAATGTGCTCATGCATTTTGATATTGCAGATGGTTGTGGCTATGATATCCAAGAGGTAAGTTTTCGATATTATTTCCATGTTTTTTTATTTTATTTTGCTATGAATTACTTTTCTTTTAAAAGAAAGAAGAGCTCCCGAGAAGGCGAGAACAATTACGCGCACTATTTATTAATGTTATTGTAAAACAATTTATGCCTTATCGTTTATCAGTATATAATAAAATGTTATATTATGATCGAAAAGGTTTCATGTGCTTTTATGATACCAATCTAAATGGTATACCATAAGTGGCAGTTTCATGACATTTTGTAAATACCTATCTGGTTCCGTGAAAGTTTTAAATACAAAAGGGTCTTAACGTGTGACAGTACGCGAGTGAAAAAATGACGTGCGTAATTATGCAAATAACGTGCGTAATTAGGGTTAACTCAACCCATGCGCAATTATGCAAATAGCGTGCGTAATTAGGGTTTAACCCAACCCGTGCGCAATTATGCAAATAGCGTGTGTAATTAGGGTCTAACCCAACCCATGCGCAATTATGCAAATAAAGTGCGTAATTATGCAAAGTGAATTACTATATTGTGCTACCGCGTTCAATTGAAGGCCTAAACTAGATCAGGTGTGTGGTTGAGATGCTCGCGTACGCATCGCACGATAAGGTTGTCTTGTACGTTAACCGGACACTATATATATATATATATAGAGAGAGAGAGAGTATGAATCAAAACATTCAATGCATTTGTTGAAGCATACCATGATTGTTTTACTTGATATGTTGACGCAGAGCATGGAGAAATTGATGAACATGTCGACCCCCACTGTGGATTTGGGAGGCGTCACTTCCAGCACGGTTGACCAAACAGTAAGATCTATTAAACACGATTTATTTAGTTATAACATTGTTACCAACTTGTATTCTTACGTCATTTTATCTATTTCATAATACAAGTCTACAGATACACATCAAGACCTAAACAATAAGTTCAAAGAGAAACAACTCAACGGTTCATCCAGAAAGTATTGAACTTTCACTTTTAGACTTCCTTATTTTTTTTTACCATTTTAACCAAAATGCAAAATATATTTTTTTTACAGATCAAATCTTGAGAGAGAAATTTTTAGCAACCTGTTTAATGTTCCTGAAAGATCTGAATTGGAACCTGAAATAATCGTTCCAAAAAGACAACCAAGGATGAGAAAATTCGGTCTAGTGACTGAACCTTTAGAAGATGGAGTTATCGAGCTTAAAACTCCTATTGTTAAGAAGGAAGTTAATGGGAATGGTACAACTTATTGCAATATTATTTCATAACAAATTATTGAGTAAAATGTCATTTTCGTCTGAGGTTTGGCCAGTTTTGCGACTTTCGTCCAAAGGTTTGTTTTCCGTATCTGGATCCAAAAGGTTTGAAATCTTGCCATTTTCATCCGGCTCGTTAACTCCATCCATTTTTCTCCGTTGAGTCAGGGGTATTTCCGTCTTTTTTGTTAACTTAAAGGGCAATTCGGTCTTTTTGACTTTATGTAAAAAGACCGAATACCCCTGAAAAAGCCTGAATTGCTCTTTAAGTTAAGTTAACAAAAAAGACGGAAATACCCTTGGCTTAACGGAGAAAAATGGATTGAGTAAATGAGTCGGATGAAAATGGCAAGATTTCAAACTTTTTGGATCTAGATGCAGAAAACAAACCTTTGGACGGAAGTCGCAAAACTGGTCAAACCTCTGGGACGAAAATGGCATTTTACTCCAATTTATTATTCCTTTTAATGTATTACTTAATAGGTGGTAAAATATAATCTTTATGCTTGTGTTTGATGAGCAGGAAATGAAGAGGTTGAGGATAACTATGAGACCCTAAGGGAAGCTGTGACGGAGCACTGGATTACAATGAAACGATACTATAGAGCCGTAAGGAGGATTT
Source organism: Helianthus tuberosus (assembly GCA_030545235.1). NCBI lineage: Eukaryota > Viridiplantae > Streptophyta > Magnoliopsida > Asterales > Asteraceae > Helianthus > Helianthus tuberosus. The sequence continues at coordinate 209,593,406 of CM060441.1, read as the reverse complement.
GGTCTTTTTTTTAACAGTTTTGAGTTGTTTTTGTAAAGTTTGTTTCTGATCCGTCATATGTGACAGGCTGCGGATGCCTATGCAGAAGGTAACTATGAGCGTTCATATAAACTTGTTGAAGAGGTAGGAGTTTACACATTTCTTAGTTGTTTTTTTCGCTTCAAAACAATAAATGCTTAAATGGTTTATTTTATGCAGGGACACTTTTACATGGCTAAGGCTCGAGAGGCAGATGAAACATCTACCAAAATACTTACTCAAACGAGGTTAGTTAAACCGTCAAAAGTAAATATATTCATATACGATTATCAAGTGGAAATGGAAGTGATTTTATGATTTTGGTTGTAGGGATGATGGGGAGGTGATTTCGATCAATTTAAATGACCATGATCCAAGGGAAGCGGTTCGTCTATTAAAAACGCAATTGAAATCTATGTCTGGCATACCATGTAAGTTGTAATTTGTGTTTAAATTTTTATTATAATGCTGTTGGTAATTTCAGAAAGCTTAAATGAATGATGCCTTTGATGCAGCCATTCATTATCTGAAAGTCATGGTTGGGGCCAACGGTGACAAAAACAAACCAAACGCTCGTAAGCGTCTGGTAAGAATCCGCGATTCATATATTATATATATATATATATATATTTTCTTGTGCAGGTATTTTGGTCGTTTTGTTTTTATAATATTGGTTATTTGTATTTTGTGCGCACATATGCAGATAAGCAAACTACTCGAGAGGGATGCAATTACTTGGACGGAAGAAGATGATGGACGGATAATGACTATTCGGATTGATGTTATCAATCCGAAACGTTTAAGTTTTAATAAAGCTAGTTAGGCGGAGTCTGTTGCTTATTTATAACTAACATGCTAACCTATTTCAAACCTTGTGTTTTTGTTTGCAAACAACTATGAATGTTATTATGCTGTTATGAAGACATTTTGGTGGCCTTAAGTTGAACTGAATATTTATTTAAGTGGTCTAAAATGTTGTTTTGGTCATTTGGGTGACTTTAGTGTCACATTTGATGACAGGAACCTGAAAACCATGTTGCGCATTTGAAATCTTGACACGACACGCCTAATTTTACACGAGCATGTCTTGTTTAACCCAATTTTTATTTTTTATTTTTGCATATTTATACTCTAAAATTATATTGAAATTTAAACACGACCGCTTACTTTACACGAGCATGTCTTGTTTAACCCAATTATTTTTTTATTTATTTTTGCATATTTATACTCTTATAACTACAATGAAGAATATAAATAAATACAAAACAATTCTTTCTAAATTATAAAAGTTGGTAGTCGAATTTTCTTTTTAAGTTGTAAATTTAATGCTTGATTATCTTACGTTGTAACATGAAAACAACTTTAAAAATATAATTAGTCAACACATTAACCTGTCAACCCAAACCAAGGGCGGATGTATGTAGGCTCAACTTTCTAGGCAAAGTGCAAAACCAGTGCAAACATTTTTTCTCTTTTTATGTATCGGATACCCCTAGGTTTAATTTTTTTTTTTGGATCCCTCTGAAATTTTTCTTCTAAATTCGTCACTGACCCAAACCCAACCTATTTAATCAACTATGTTTGTGGGTTCGACCGAAACCCTTTCAGACCAACCCAAGCTACATTCTAAATACATAAATCAAAACTCGTCGTCATCGTATGTGGGAGTGGCTGAACTTGACTTATGTAAGCTCTTATTTGTAAACTTGGAGTTGATACAACATCAACTCCTACCCTAGGATGTAACAATCTATGGGCAACCTATCTATAAGATGATTCTCATGATTTTGTTATAGTAAAAGTTAGACTAAACATATAAACAAATTGTTGAAGACTTGGTATATGTTTAACTGTAATTGTCACTCTTTAACACAAGATTTTTGAACCTTTGGTCTTTTATAATAATGGTTATCAAAGGTTAAAATAGCCTTTAAAGAGGTGTGACATAAATAGATGTGAAAATAATGGTTATCAAAAGTTAAAATAACCTTTAAAGAGCTGTGACATAAATAGATGTGACTAATAACTAATTACCAATCTCATAATAAACTAAACCAAATTCTAAACTAAAAACTCCAACTCAATTAATATACCAAACACAAAAAGAATCAAAATTCAAGATTTGTCGACCACTTGCTATAATTTAGGATTATTGGATTTTATCACCCCCAACTATTGGCTGTTGGCCGCTACCACCCCCAACTATCACTTTGACACCCGTCCTATGCAGTTAAAGCGGTCCAAAATCGAATAGCGGTCAAGGTCCGCTATATGATATATAGGTTATAGCGGTGGTATAGCGGTAATTTTTATACCATGCATAATTTATGTATTTTTATATATATATAAATATATCTTTGAAAAATATTAATAGTAATATCAAAATTCATAGTAATATCATTCCATTATCAAAAACCTGTTGCAAATCAAATACTAACAGTAACTTTGAAGTATTTAATTTAAGAATTAACACAATCAAACACCGTTACTGCTATAAACGCTATAGGCCACCGCTATAGCGGTATTTAGCGCCGCTAATAGCGGAACCGCTATAGGCCACCACTATTTGGACCGCTACACACCCTGAGGTCCGCTAACCGCTATAGCACAGCTATTGACTGCTTAGCACCCGTCACCCCCAACTTAGCACTTAATGTGTTCTGTCACCAAGTCGTTAACTGATCACTAACTTTTAATCCTGTTACTATACTTTTGGGGGTGTCATAGGGATCTTAGGAATGTTTTAGGGATCTTAGAACACCTCCAAAAGTATAGTAACAAGATCAAAAGTTAGTGATCAGTTAACGATATGGTGACAGAACACACAAGGTGTTAAGTTGGGGGTGGCAGACATCAAAGTGATAATTGAGGGTGGCAGCGACCAATAGCCAATATTTAGGGGTGATAAAGTCCAATACCCTATAATTTAAGGTACAAGTAAAGAAGAACCTCAAATATAATGTAATAAAAACATCAAAACTATCGTTACATCTATTCTCCTCAAGGATAAATAGTCTACAACAATCAACAAAACTGACCAAGATTTTCTTGGATACTCCACATGCTTGTATATGTTCAACTCTGGGAATCCGTTGACGTTCTCTTTCTTTTCTTAATAGTGACTGCCTTTTTAACTTTGACCGCCCTCTTCTTGACCACCTTCTTTGACTTTTTCTGGGACTCCTTACCGACACCATCATCACTAACAACATCCTTTCCTCGTGGCAGCGGTTCTTCTTCATCGTCTACATTCCAGTTACAAAAAAGCCCCTCGTGTTCACCGAAATTATTTTGCAACGGCTCGCCTGCTCCTGGAAGTAGGTTAGTAAATGTCACGTCGCCGTTTAGACCTCCTTTTCGTTCTAACAGCACTTTATCTGGTCGTATAATGGTGCCGAGGATGCTACGGTTGGGGCCCAGACTCATGATAAGTTTGTTGTCCGTGAGAGTCGAGCATGCCATTCCAAACGCAGATTTAATCTGTGCACCAGCCAAATAAACAAAGGTTATTTTGGGGATTTCAAAAAGTCAAATGGTACACTAGGTCAAAGACAAGAGGTAAACTGCTAAAAAAAGAACGTTTCGAGGAACCACCCACTCTGTCACTCTATGCACCAACACCTTTAGTGTTGGTAATTATTACAAAAATAATAACAATCTAGAACTTATATAAAAAAGCGATTTAAGAAATTATAATCAGTTCTCAAGGCATTAGGCTCTCCAAGGCGCTCAAGGTCCTGAAAGCCAGAGGCAGGAGGCGAAGGTCGTAGCCTCTCATGCAGTTAAAATACTTATAAATTAGTTATAGGTGATATTCTCTACCATTTAAATCCTTACACCCATAAACAAAATAATAATAACAATATAAAAGGCATTCGTGGGAATTTTGTTCTCTACATAAGCTCTATGTACAACCCATGAAAATCAAAATATTACAACCAAAACACTACTTGGCTTTAACTTTTTTGTAGTCTTGGTTTCTTCTTCAAGGGCTTAATAATATCAGAAACAAACACAGAAGAATGAGTGCCATTTTTAATCTTCTGTGTTTATATCTTGCCCCTTTCAACCTAGCTTTACTTTTTCTCCTCTCAGCCTAGCATGACTTATACAATATACAGGAATCAGAAAGCTGCACTTGATAACGAATAATAAGATCGCTGCGCTTCTGCTGATGCTGTGAAGAAAATTCTCCACCAGCCCTACCACCTAACGGCTGAGACACACCAAATCATAAAAAAAAACACCTTAGGCAAATTTCGAGCAAGCTTTTAACCTGATTAAAAATGCCCATTTTGAAGCAACCTGTTCGGACCCGTATCCGTTTTTTTTTTGTCAAATAGCGTTCTAAACCGAACCAAACGATCCAAAATGACCATTTAAAGGGACCCAAACTCGTTATGACTCGTTACTCAACCCTACCCGACACGTCCATTTTGCCAGTTATACATAAAGCACAACCCAAATCGACCAATTTGTAAGTATATGTATACAAACTGTCTCCTGGAGCAAAGTTTGTATACAATTTAAGTTTAGTTTAGTTTGTTAGGGTGAGTATCACGGCTGTCCAAAATATAACTTGACTTCCGGTGCAAGAAACCCGCAAAACACCGCTAAACCGAACAAAACAGTAAACTGCACCGCTGATCACTGATGTTAGCCTGCAAACCTACAGCTGCTGACCGGATGCTTCTGGTCAACTGCAATGATCGATGATGGGGTTGTATTTCTTGTGCTAAACAATTAAGGCTGCCCTTAACCAAAACACGCTGCCAATAAAAAGACCTAAAAATAAATTGGCTAGGATTTTGCCAACTTGCAGAAACTACACAAATCTGGCCGAAGATAGTTTAGGGCAAAAAGGATTGGGGACAGATGCAAATCAGCCTACACGCCTAACATAGTTTATTACGTGGACACGTGGTTAATGGCTGAGTGGATCACATGGCCCCTCGAAACAGAAAAATAAATAAAATACAAACCCTTGTGGTGAGCATGAATAAGAACTGGGCATAAAAGAAACTGAATGTTGCTGCTTATAAGTTATAAGCCTAATTGCAATCTGAAAGTAAGAACAAATACCCACTAACCTGGAAATAGTTGAAAGAATTTTTCCCTATATCGTTCTCCGGGTCCTATCATGGAACACAGAAAACCAATATTAATAAAAAGTTCTATACCTTCAATAGATGTAAAGCTAGCAACCAAATTAAAAGACAAATAGCTTTGATTTAAGCAATCTAACCGTAATCACAACTAAACTGAGCTAAAATTAACACACAAACAAACCTAATTATAAACAAGTTACCTGTGGATCCTGGATAGAAATCAGTGACTTCCTGCTTGGATTTAAAAACCTGAAAGTAGAAAAAAAAAACAAATTAAAAAAAAAATCAACAAGTATATGAACGACTAACTCCTAAAGATTTATTGAAAAAAAAATGATGGGGGCATTTTAGAACAGAATACATATGAACCGAAAAAAATTACCCTTTACTCTTCTTGGAGAAAAATGTGCCTCCATCGCAAGCTACACCAACGTCAGAAGTATTCAACTTACGCCCGTACATATCAAAGAAGGTTACCTATTTCCAAAAACAAAGTTATTCGTAAAAACAAAAATACAACAAATAAAACAAAATTTTAAGAAAAATACCAAGAGGACTCCAAGATTATGTTCTGGAGAAGCACGGGTACCCATTGAATTCTGTAAAAATCGAATAAAGCAAAAAAAAAAATCCATCAGAAACCAAAATATAGAAAAATAACGGAAGTTACAGTAAAAGTTTAACCCAACTTCTGTGACAACTGATCATATAAGATGCCTCTTAAGAATCAATAACATGAAACCCATGATTAAAAAACAAGTACCCATGTGGTATAAGTGCATTTTAGTAAGTACCCGCAACATTGCTATTAACATAGCTAGGAGTGCATACGACCCAATCCCACCAGAATACACCTGCACTAATAACAATCGGTTAATAATACATTGACATTCATAAAAATGATGATGATGACAACAACAACAACAACAACAACAACAACAACAACAACAACAACAACAACAACAACAATAATAATAATAAAGAGACAAGTAAGCTGAAAAGGTATCACACACCTCGTTTAGCTCTCGTTGTTGCAGAAAAACTTTCAATATTAGACACAACGGCCTTAGAGGAGGCCACTTAGATATAGCATCCTGAAAATATATATGTATTAAAAGCTTAGTATGATCATAAAAAGTTCCTAATTTTTATATTATATATTCTCATTAAAAGAAGTTGTTCCTCTATTTTCAGATATATGGAAGTTGAAACAAACCTGTATATACTCAGCAGCTTTTGGCCCATTTTCCATATCAAAACTGTTGAAAATAATCAAGGTTTAAAAAAACGGAAACGAGTTTCGAGGCGTTTTCCCTTCGCCTCACGAGGCGTAAGCCTCGAGACGAACCGAGGCGTAAGCCCGAGGCGGAATTAAAAAATTAATATAAAAATTATATATCTTTTAAAAAATAAAATACTAAACATAAAATACAGAACTTTCCTAATGTAAATAGACTTGTGAGAATAGTTTTGGGTTGACCATGATAAAAGTTTAATGTTTAAGGGTGTTTTTGTAAGTTTTTGTAAATAAAATAAATAAAGCTCTAGTTATTTTCTTCAGTAACCCTAATAAGTTACAACACTCTTTTATCGCCGTCATCAACTCCTCTGTTCTACTTCTACCCTAATATCCATCGCTATAAGGTATGTCTCCATCTCTGTTCTACCCTATTTTTTCTTGATTGCGCTAGCCACAAGCGTCGTGCATCTTTATCCAGCCCAAAAAACCCTAATTTATCCCGCCTAAAAACCGTACGCCTCTGATTTACCGTTCCGCCTCGAAACAAAACGTCCGCCTCGTACCACTGAGGCGTACGTAAAATAACTGGCACTGAGGCGCCGCCTCATGTACGATTTATCACCGTTCCGCCTCGAGGCGCGACTCAAAACGGACGCCTCGAGCGTTTTTTTAAACTATGAAAATAATATAAATACTCAAGCAAAACTGATAACACTGAACATAATAATTCAACAGAACATAAACTTTGAAATGTCTAACCTTACATCAAATGAAATACCACTTCGTTTCTCCACAAATTTAATAATTGGTACACGAGCCTTGGCAATCACCTGATACATTCCACAATATATACACATATAAGTTATACAAATATTCAATGAAAGTTTGTTGCGTTTACCAGATATTAAGGAGTTAAAAGACTACCTGAATCTTTTTTGCAACACCTCTCTGCGACAAAGCCTTAGAGAGAGCATATAACCCCATCTGAGGAGTTTTCATACGCGATTCTAATATCACCATCTACAATTCAGCAAGCAGCCATAAGTTCTAAGATCATAATACTTAAATATGACTAAAGCAACACTTCTGTTCCAATAACTAACTAACAAAATGGACAGTCTTACATCAACATCGCTGCTTGGCAAAAACAAACCTGTCTTAAACGAACCAAAAACTTCTACCTGCAAACCAAACATAAACCATAAAATCATGAATCTTTCTATAGCATCTATCAACACCATTTTACAACTTCTTTTAAAAACATACCTTGCAGTCATGCCATATATACTTTATAACATCCGAAACACTTTCAACAGCTGCGTTACGTGACACTTGCTCTTCAGCCGTTGGAGATAGAAAATCACAGAAATCCAATATTTCTGCAACAAAACAGTTCTTAATATTAATCGAAAACAGCTTCTAATTATCATAACATCATAGTAAGACAAAATAACTACACTAAAAACATGAAATTCTTCCTTAATGCATCACTTAAGATCAAAACAATTACACTAACAGTACTCTACTCTAGTCAAAACTAATTTTAAAATATGTCAAACAGAATACCTAATTTAACTACACTAAAACATAAACCTAATTACTCACATCAAATTAAAAAAAAAAAAAACCTAATTAATCATAATCAAAATCAAAACATATCATATACAGAAACAAAAACAAAAAATTGCACCTTTATGAAGCTGAAGCATAGGGCTTTTAAACCGACAATTAGCACGAAACCAGCCAGCTTCCAAACTCCTCTTCGGTTCATCATCTGGCAACGGAGTAGCTAATCTCGACCGTTTCAGCGGCGGCGTCGGAGTTCTCCAACCGTCGTCATCGTTAACCGGATCTAAAGAGAAGAAATCCGGAGCGGAAGTTTCCGGCAACGGCGTCGAAATTGTAGATATAGGAATATGATTACGCAGCACGAGGTAATCTTCGGAGTCACCGGCGGTGGTTTCCGGTGGCGGTGTGGTTGGTGGAGAAGAGACGGTTACGGCGGTTGAGAGAGGAGATAGCGTTTCGTATAGAAATCCGTCGGTTTCCATGACGGAGGAGGGGGAATGACGGTGTGGTTGATTTTCCGGCGAGACGGTGGTTAGGTTTGAATGTTTGCAAAATTAGGGTTTCAAGGGTTTATGGAGGAAGAAGATCTTAATATTCACAAGGATTGTGATTTAACAGTTTAACCCCCTCTACTTACTAAAGAAATACATTTTTAACTAACCTACAATTTGCATTCATTTGGTGTAGTGGGTGTTGCATCCCTAAAGAAAATCTCGTTATCTGAATCACCGTGGTTTACTTTTCCTAACACAATGTCTCCTTCTGTCAAAGAGAGATGAAGGTGTGTTTATGTGTGAAGTGAAACGTTAGGGATGCACATTGCAACAAAATGAAACCATATGGGCTATGGGATGATTTTTAAAGATTAAGGGCTCAACGTGTGTGTTTCGGGCAACCACAATGACGCAAATCGCACTTTACTCTACAATTTATTTCACGAACATAAAAGCGTCTCCATCATAGCCTGCTTGGGTTTACCAACCATCTACAATAGGTAAAATTCTAGACCTTCACAAAATGTCATATTAGCGTTACATCAGATTTTTAAACAAGTCTAAAAACTTTTTACGTTTACAATTGGTCTAATATAAATCAATTTACTTTTAGATTATTTTGATTTTATACTAAATTTTTAATCAAATACTAAAATATATTAAATCTAAAAAGAGTAAAAGCAATAGAAAATTAAACATTACATCAATTTTTTTTTTTAATTTCAACGGTATATTGCAACGACTATATTCAAACGACTATATTCCAACGGCTATGTTATATCAGTTATACATTCATAGCATATTACAACCCTTGTTTTCACTTCGAATTCAGTTTTCTCTCAAATATGGGTGGAGTATATCCATATTTAGTTGAACCCCCATTTTCACGTCAAACTGCAAACCCTCCTCATAAACCTGCAAACTCTCACCATCTAGCAATTTATCCTCACCATTCAGTTGCATACCCACCTCGCCCAACTGTTTACCCTCATTGTCCAGCTGCAAACTCTCCTCGTTCACTTGCAAACCGTCCCCAATCCCCATCCAACTGCATTTGAGTAAGAGTTTAGCCAACTAAGAATTAGGGATAACGAATGCAAGTAATGGAATAGGGCATTTAACCATGTATTTGGCCAACTAAGAATTGGGGAACATCATGTTCCCAATTCCCAATTCAAAGGATAGGTACTAACTCTGGAGAGGAATACGTACCACATCCAAAGGGCGAGAAGCTCAATGAATCTGACAACCAGACGGTGTCCACTCTCTCTAATTGATGACCGATATTCTAGACCATAGGAGCGGGCTTGACAGCCGGATGACACCTACAATGTTCACAAACTAGACCTCAATCCGTTGGGATGGTGACTACATCTAGACACACCCACAACCCAAACATTTTGGGTTGTGCTCTTAGATCTAGAGATGGCAACAGAGCGGGTTTTGGTAATCTCAACTCCACACCTGATTTTAAAACATACATAACAATCTTGAATGTTTTTTACAAGATCATTTATTTAAGTCGGGTAACTTACACACCCACTAATTCTACCTAAATCATTGCCCTCAACTTACATCATGACCCTGCTAGGCTACAAATCATCCAAATACCAGAAAAATACGTTAAAGGTCACAAAAAATAGAATGTAGTTACATATATATAAAAATTTTGACTAGAAACGTTGTAAACGATAATTGAATTTAATAATTTAATCATTCTTAGTTAATTCTTTATAGACCAAGGATATTTGTCTCAAAAGTTTTCAGCAAAACTACAACCACAGTAACAAACAAAACCACCCATCTGTCATTTGCAATCAAAGTTGCCCAAAAAAGGGGATATATTTCTCAAGTCAAACTTTCAACATAAAAAATGGTTAGCCCCTATATACATATAGCATAATCATATGGTGTGCCTGGAGTCCAAACCACATATCCAAGATGAAAAATAATGCAAGCCTATCAAATCCCATCGCATTCACATCTCTTTCACCAATGCTGTTTATAAGCAGCATGTTTATAAGCAGTAGATACAGACGGTTTAGGGTATTGAATATAACCATGAGAAGAGTAGGAAGCTTTGGTTGGCTTGTAGGAATGTGCGGCTGGGATTAAGCTCGGGCCCAGGGCTGGTGCAGCAGGAAGAGGAGTTTCCTTGACACTTAAAGAAAGAAACTCTTCGGCTTCTTTTGCTCCTATCTTCTTAAATGCAGCTACAAGTGTCTTAATATACGAGACCACATCATGCTTAAACCTGTCGGAGCAGCTACTGTTATCCTCATCAACATCTTGTACACCTCCTTTAACAACACACCCCACCTGCACACCTTCTGTATAAGCTTTGCACGCCATTAAAATATCACGTACACGATGCTGGAAATGCCCAATCACCAAATCCTCAAAGTACTGCATCCAACAACATTGAATACCAGTTAAACACACACATACGTACTAAACAAACAAAAATGATCAAAATCTTACCTTGGGTGGTTTCTTCATGGTATACACCATTGTTTTAAGTGATAAAATAAAGGTGTTCTCATTGTATTGTAAGGAAGACTTTTCTCCATACACAGAGCCATTTGAATATGCATTCCCCGGTTCGTTAAAGTAGGGCTTCATGTTCAAAATCAGACCCTGTATCGACACCAAAACTTGAAGCATGGTCGATTTGCCTGGGATCCACTTCTCGTTCTGCCCCCCGGACCATGTGTTCAGAAGGCTCAAGCAAACTTTACCGCAATTGTATAGATTTGGATTAATGCGAAGACCCCCAGAGTGGTAATGTACAAGCTGTAAAAAAAACATTACTAAATATATATCATAAGAAGTAAACAATTTATAATTATATAAGCGTTAAGACTCACAGGCGGTGTATTAGGATAGGTGCTTGGAAAAAACACGTCAAAGAAAAAAAGACCGTCATGATACGGTGTCCCCTCCGCTCCAATAATAACAGCTCTTAAAAGATCCATCCTTGATTCATAAACTCGAACAAATATTGTGTCTGTAACACAAATAATTATATAAAACAAACATCGTTTATATTATCAATTAGATTTAACAAATGGGGTACGTATACATACCAGGCAAGTCTTTCTCAAGAATCTTCCACTCTTCTTGTATCTTTTTAGCCCAATTTTTCGGTGGCTGAAACAGGTGACAATGACATGCATGTTGGATGAAATAAATGGATGATAAAAATGAACAAAAAAAGATATATCGAAAGTAGCAAAATAATAAAAGACACAAACAAACTTGCCTGCGCCGATGCTGAACTCTGTCGTGCATAATGATGACCTGAATGGTCGGCGACACTATCAAACCTCTTGAAACTTTCATACTTATTCTTTACATCATCATCAACAAGCTTCGCCTTTCTAGATGAACTTTTAACAGACCTCGAACGTTTTGAGCTCGAGCCATTTACAGTAGCATCCTGGTCCAGTAACATATCATTTAGAGTATAAGAATTATTAGATAAATAGTTATGGCTACCAATCTGTGTAGAATAAGTGGACCGTCCACGTACAGGTGTACTTTTTTTACTTGAAGAAAACATGGTGGATGCGGGCATTGGGTCAACCCTGTTCGGTTGACTCACACTCGCCTCGAATTGGGCGTTTGAAGTTACAAATGGAATTCCAGTAGAGAGACCATTGTCATTAAAATGGGATTGCAATGTCCCGTACTCATCGTCAAAAACATAGTCATCTAAATCAAAAAAGTTATTTGATCCTGGGTTAAAGCCGTTGAGAGAATGACCGGGATCTACTTGAACCTCCTAAAACAGACAAAAATTGAAAATTTAATCATTCGTAAGATTAAGCACCAGAAAGCAAGATAAAAAATAAAGATTAAAAAAACTTATACCTTTCCTTTCTTATTTGACGCAACTTTTTTACTAGAACCCAATGAAGTGCCCATACCAACCTTCGCCTTTTTGTTAGATTCAAAATTCCCGTCAAGGAGCACGACATCATCACAGTCTTCATCCAAGTCAACATCAATTATTTCATGATATGCAACCTGACACATTAAGTCACTAATAATAACCACATTCCACTAAACATATCAAAGCAGATAGAGGAATCAATGCAAGCATTGCAAAAATAGAGTATAACATTCAAAGCATAATATTGGTACTTAAAATGAACGCCCTTTGTATATGTATATATAATAACCTCCTTATGTGTTACAATTAGACGTGGCAAAATGAGTGGGTCAGGTTGGGCTGGGTCACGGGCCAGGATGAGTTCGGGTCAGAACATATTGTTTTAAAAAATGGTTAAGATGGGCCGGTTCAGGATGAGTTTTCCAAAAACAACAGAGGGTTGAAATGGGTAGTTTTATTTGTAACTAGAAAGTCCTGACCACCACATCCTCACGATTTAAAAAGCGTTGGCCCGTCTCTGTCTAAACCCTAACAATCACAGACATCCAATCCATGGCCCCCTTCCACCGTCCAACGCTTTCACTGGTTCAATCATTCTTGATTTTACAGCCACAATACATAAAGAGGTGGCTACTCAGACAAACCGTTCCTTCCTCTTCATCCCTCACCACCGGCGTCCACAACTGATCAACAACAGCCACAACCAACATACATGCAACCACACTGTGACACCGGTGACTACCAGATTCGGTTAAGAAAGACAGTCAAACCAAAAACCCTAGTTCGCCTTTGGCTGGAATAACATCGGTGGCGGTGGTTGCAAAGAGGGCGATTTTCAGTGTTTGTTGTGACAGAGATGGTCGTAGGTGGTGGTTCCGACGACGAATGGTGGTGCGTACATGGAGAAAGGTGGTCAGAACATGGAATGTAGTATATACTCATTCTAGCCCCTCCTAAAGTTTGACCGTTTTTATGACACTACCCAAGAAAAAGCACCCATTCCAACCTGTTTTCCCGCTCCTGGGTCAAGATCGCCTGGCATGGTTACAATTAACTGAAAATTTTCAAATGTTTACGCAGTTCTTTACTTGTTGGTTCTGTATAGAAGTGTACAAAAAAACCGGTTTTAGAACCGTAAACGGAAAAAAATCCAAAACCGTTTTTTTAACCGCCTGTTTTAAAACCGGTTTCAACCGAAACCGAACCGGCGGTTTGTATACCGGTTAGTATTCTTGATCTTTGAAACCGGTTTAAAAACGAAAGCGAATTTAAAAGACCGGTTAAAAACCGGATTTTTTGGCCCAGATCGGTTTTTAACAGAACCAAATCGATTAGTACCAGTTCGGCATCCACCAGTTAAAAAACCAATCCGTTTTTTCCACCGAAAAACCGGACCAGTTAAAAAAAAAACGATTTGTACACCTCTAGTTCTGTATTGACACCCCCCTCTCTACACACACACACAATGAAATTCCTCTTTCTACAATGTAACAATAAGTTGCATGCATCTGAAATGACTGTCAATACAATACACCACATTTTCAGGTCTAAGGTTTCACATTATAAAACAAAGCAAAAAAAACTTATTATCCACCAATAAACAATGAAAAAACCAAAATTAACAATAATACAATCTACATACCTCCTTTTGTTTCCCTTTCCCTTTCCCCTTCACATTCACATTCGAAGTTCGATCAACCAACGGAGGAGCAATCTCGATCACCTCGGGATCCGCACTCGATGAACTACTCCCCCAAAACACTCGCTTCCTACAAAAGGTTCAAAATTTAAACACACATATATACATACATAAACAACAATAACGATACAGAAACAATCGAAACGACAAAGTTTTACCTGGAATTCTGAGGGAAGGAACTCGCAACTCCAGAAGATTCCATCAGTGGATGAAGTAGAATGGCGGATTATTAACAGAATCAAAAACCCTATTTTCTAGGGTTTCCGGAAGAAGAATGAAGAAATCATGGGGAATTTGAGACGATGTGGATTTAAAAAGGTTTTGAGAGTGCTTACGGTGAGGAGGCCCACGTAGGATTGAATTGGTGTGTGTGTGTGGGGGGGTTTCAGACCGTTGGATTGGATTCTTAGACTGAGTGTAGTGGGGCGACTCCCACCCCCAAGTCGCCCCATATCGCCTGGAACACCGCCCCCGGGGGCGACTTGGGTGGCGACCCCCCTTTGCCCAACCTCTTCTCGTCGCCCACTCAACACACAATTCTGACAACCACACTAGGATTTGCACATGGTTATTTGATTAGATTAGGACACATGGCAGCCATTTTCTTAACACACATTATGCACACTAGGATTTGCACATTAAAGACAATTTACACTATCATGAACACTAGGATTTGCACATGGTTATTTGATTAAATGGGTGCCACGTGTCGCAAGACGCCCCACCCAGCAAGGTTGCCCCACTACCCCTTTTTTGGTCAAAATCCTCTTATGTGACGTGGCGCCACGTGTCGCAAGACGCCCACTCAAAAGGTTGCCCCACTACACTCAGTCTTAGTTGGTGTGAGCACGTGGTTGAAGAGGATGTGGGCCAGAAAATCCAACTTTAAAAAAGAGTTTTTTTTTTTTTTTTTTTTTTTTAACGGCCAACAAACTCAATCTCAAACACTCTTGGGGCACCCACTGGACAAAGGAAGTACTCCGAGAGTAACGCGAGTCCACCACCAATTTCGGGGAAAACCCGGTAACCCACCCGCAGGCACGACTGTAACACCCCGCCCCGATCAGGGCTGACGTGTTACACAATTCGGTAATCAGAGATAATTAATAACTTAATTAAAACACAAATTCCATAGTTTCAAAAACAAAAATCCCCAAAATGACATAACGGTCTCAACAGAAGAACATAAGTGTCTAAATTTATTTAATATAAGGTTTATTAAACTCCTTGTTCCAACTCTAGCTTTTTATTATCACTCTTCACACATTTCCCCGATTTCCCTGAGTACCTGTTTAAGACATAATAAAAAGAAACAACAAAAAGAAACGGTTGAGCCAAAAATTGCCCAGTAACGGAGAAACAATAGCACTAACACATAATGATAGAAGCAATACACTAAGCACTTTAACGATGCAAACAATACGATACGCTGAATGATCACTGATGAATACCATAAAGGTATATTAGAAATACCCATGTGAGCCACTAACAATAAACACTAACACTTTGTACATTGCTGCAGTTCCAATGCACCATTATGTAGAGGGGATGTGGGCACTCACACCTATCCGACTACCACTAACACTTACACTTACACTCCTAGGATCGATCCATACGCCTCTCAATAATCAATAAGTGCAATCACTTAGCACACAATACAATATAGAGACGCCGTGGGCCTTTCGCACCGCCACGGATGGTGCACGTCAACTGTGCCTATGATGACGCCCTATGTCCCCATAGGTGGATATGCTCGGGTACTGAGGTCAAATAAAACGATTCACTCAAGTCAAGGCAAATACACTAACGATACACTAAGGCCATGTCACATCTACCCAATGAAAATAATCAATAATAAAAGTCATGGGAACATGCGACAATGAGTATAAATGGGTAACTTATCGCATGCGTGGCAAGGACATTAACTCGATACGATGTATGTAACAATAATTAGAGAACGTAGAAAACTCAACGGTTCAAGTGGCAATAACGAACGAATACGATATCATGAATTAAAACAATTATGCTAAGAGCAAGACACCACAAAATCCGTACCTTAGCTTGCACGAATAATAGCACAAAACTCAGCAACGTCCTTAACTACCACCAAAGCCTACATAACCATTACATTTTTAATTAGATTTGTTATACTATCTATCTTGTTTAACTTGTTCATTTAGATATATCAACACTTAAACAAAGTATAATTGTTATCCTTTTATTTAGTTACGATTGTTATGATCTTGACTTATTTAAAAAAAAAAAAAATTTTAAAAGTTTTCTGTGATCTGGATAAAAACCTACATTAATAATGATTTTCTATTAAAGTTACCTTAACAAAATTCAAGGCCTTTAACTAATTCGATGCCATAGAGAATGAACATGATAAGCTAATTATGTGTGAAACATGTTGTACCCTACCACTTGCAAATAGTTAATATAATAGCCATTGCAATACTCTATATTTAACAGTGTTTAAAAGTTATCATGATTAAATACTACTGTTCTAAAAAAAAACATCAACTTGTAATGTAATTAAATTGGTATTATTATGGAAGTTCACTAGAACATTCATATTTGGCATTTACCTCATATTTAAAATGACTTCACGTGATTCCACAATATTTAATTCAATAATTGATATGATACACTTTTTAAAACAGCTTATTTAATTACTTTCAGCTCCATAACTGATATCTTCTTCATATTCACATTTGCAGAAAGATACCTTATAACCATATTACTAAATCAATCATATAGTGGGGTATAGGAATAAGAATGGTTTAACACCGGTACCTGACAACACGAATTGGAGTCGATATAATCACGAACAATCAAAGGAAAACACTTCGGTGGTTCTGTGGTGGTTCGTACGGCTTGACACCGGAGATCGTAGACAACGAGTCAATGGTTACGGGTTGATGGATCGGAGTTATCAGTGTGGATCCGGTACGAAATGAGACGATTAAATGAACTCGACAGTGGCGACTAAGAAAAATATAACGTGGGTCAAACTATGAGCAACAAAATGAGCGACTACCGAATTAACAACGAATCTTACCAGCAACTGATCGCGGTCTTTTGCTGCGTTGAACACACGGACCACAATCGGAAATGAGTAAGTTGGTAGATTCAAACTGGTGGCCAGCGGTGTCGTTTGTGTCTGTGTCGGAGCACTTTGAAGCTTTACAGAATGGTTTAATGGTAGAGAAGGGTTAGTTTTTGAAAGGGTTTCGTAGGCTTAAATGAGATCGATTTAAAGGAGTAGCATATCCCGTGATTTGCGTTGATGGTTTTGAAAAGAATAAGGCTGCCATAAATGCTCGAAAATATGGGAATGATCATAATTGCCAACTGCATGGAAATGGTCATCAATGCTCGAAAATATGGAAATGATCATAAATGCCAACTGATGGTTTTGAAAAGAATAAGGCTGCCATAAATGCTCGAAAATATGGAAATGATCATAAATGTCATAAGTGGAAACTTTATTCTTCTTTCCAAGTTGTATACAATAAAGGAACGAAAGTAAGGTCCCCACATTAGTTGGTTTCCACACCTTATGGTCTCTATTCATTTATTTATTTATTTTAGTTAATTTTATTTATCTTTTTTTTTTTGTTAGTCAAAATACTAATTTAATATCATAACATTTATGGACCAGAGTATGATTCATCATTCTTGTTATTACTAAATTCACTATATTTAATTATTTAGGTTTTAGATGAATAAAAAAAATACTAGTATTTGAAACATTGATTATTCGACATAAAATGTCGCACTATTTATTTATTTCGTTAGGGTTTTGAAAGTTTCGTACATTACAACGACGGTGAAGTTACCGGTAAAACCCGTTTGGCTCAAGGATCCAACCCAGGTTTCCCTGGGTCTCCTATCATTGCACACCAGTGCCTCACTCTGCACCAAGTTTGAGTCTAACTTGCATCTCTCAAGAGAAATCTAAGCCATCCACCACTTAATCTAGAGATCATTGGCATAACTTTAAAAAAGAGTTAAATGTGATTTTAGTCCATGTGGTTCGGGCCATTTTACGAGTTTAGTTTAAGGGTTTCATTTTTCGCTTGTAGGTCAAAAATGTTTTACTGTTGCCATTTTAGGGAGTACGGTGGCCTAACACAAAGTAAGTCGTTGTTCCAAAAAAAATGGTTAAATCTAATTAGCGTCTGTATTATTTAAATTAAAAAAAATTAGGTAAAACCCTCGTGTGTGTCTTCAACAGGCCTCATTCTATGCGGCGATCCAATATCCAACTTTCAAATCAACGATTTTGTTGTTGTTTGACTTTGAATATGATTTTGCTATAGTTTTAATGAAAGAGATGAAACATCAAAGCTCGATAGTCAGGGCATGTTTGGCTAAGTTTTTCCACCTCAACTTATAAATTATTGACTTTTACAAAAAACTAATAACTTATTGGCAAATCCAAAAGGATTTTTCAAAAAGAGAAAAAGTCATTTTTGAGAAGTCAGGATGTTGTGACTTTTTGAGGAGCTTTTAACTTTTCAAAAACCAAATTACCCCTGTTTAAACTTACTGACTTATAAAAGAACGTCCATTTTAATCATTTTACATCAATAAGCTAAGCCAAACACTTTTTAAAAAACAATTTATTAACTTATTGACTTTTCCCACCTCATAAGCTAATCCAAACACTTTTTTAAAAACTACTTTTCAAAAAGTCACAAGTCAACAAGTCCTTTTCACAAAAAAAATATTTTTTAAGTTAAATAAGCTTAGCCAAACATGCCCTTAGATTCAAGTTGTGATGAGGTTCTAATTTTGCTTGTTTGATATTGACACGGTTCTTGTTAGTAGTTTGTTTTTAGAGATATTGGATTTAAATAACCTCAACTTTCACCAATTGGCCGCTATCACTCCAAACTTTCAATTTGTACCACATCACTCTCAACTTTCAACTTTTTTTCCTCTGGCACTCTCAAACTAACTGGACCATAACCCAGTTAGCTAATGTCAGATGTCACACCATCGGAAATGAGTAAGTTGGACACACGGACCACAATCGGAAATGAGTAAGTTGGTAGATTCAAACTGGTGGCCAGCGGTGTCGTTTGTGTCTGTGTCGGAGCACTTTGAAGCTTTACAGAATGGTTTAATGGTAGAGAAGGGTTAGTTTTTGAAAGGGTTTCGTAGGCTTAAATGAGATCGATTTAAAGGAGTAGCATATCCCGTGATTTGCGTTGATGGTTTTGAAAAGAATAAGGCTGCCATAAATGCTCGAAAATATGGGAATGATCATAATTGCCAACTGCATGGAAATGGTCATCAATGCTCGAAAATATGGAAATGATCATAAATGCCAACTGATGGTTTTGAAAAGAATAAGGCTGCCATAAATGCTCGAAAATATGGAAATGATCATAAATGTCATAAGTGGAAACTTTATTCTTCTTTCCAAGTTGTATACAATAAAGGAACGAAAGTAAGGTCCCCACATTAGTTGGTTTCCACACCTTATGGTCTCTATTCATTTATTTATTTATTTTAGTTAATTTTATTTATCTTTTTTTTTTTTGTTAGTCAAAATACTAATTTAATATCATAACATTTATGGACCAGAGTATGATTCATCATTCTTGTTATTACTAAATTCACTATATTTAATTATTTAGGTTTTAGATGAATAAAAAAAATACTAGTATTTGAAACATTGATTATTCGACATAAAATGTCGCACTATTTATTTATTTCGTTAGGGTTTTGAAAGTTTCGTACATTACAATTCTATCCCCCTTAAAATAAATTTCGTCCTCGAAATTTACGTTATATTACACTACACAATACGGGTATTTCAACTCCCTACCCCTTAAAAATAATTTCGTCCACGAAATTAGCGATGACGAAAATGGTATACTATTTATGTTACACATTAATGCTGCGAATAACGATAACGAAGTTCCAGACACAATTAGCAAAAGAGTCGAAAAGACACACTAGTGAGTTTGATACACAAAAATTTAACCATTAGGAACACTAACCTTAGGTTTCGAATAGATATGGATATTGAGAACGGATCGCTTCCTCCGATTCCCAAGTGGCTTCACGTTCGGGATGATTTTTCCATAAGATTTTGACGAACGGAAAAGATCTCTTACGCATCACGCGTTCTTGTCGATCCAAGATAGCCTCGGGTTCCTCTTCGTATGATAAGTCCTCACGAATCTCGTGTAGAGAATCGTTCACAACATGGAGTGGATGATAATTATACCCACGTAACAGTGAAATATGGAACACGTTATGCACGTGCGATAATTGTGGTGGTAGAGCTAACCGATAAGAAACTTCGCCAATTCGTTCCAAAATTTCAAAAGGTCCGATAAAGCGAGGACTCAGCTTTCCCTTTATACCAAAACGTCGAACACCCCTGCATGGTGAGACTTTTAAGAACACTTTTTCACCAACATTAAATTCCAAAGCCCTTCGATGGGGATCAGCATAACTCTTCTGTCTACTCTGGGCTTCCTTAAGTTTCTCGCGAGCAATAGCGACCTTTTCGTTCGTGATCTGCACTAGTTCAGGACCCTCTATCATCTTTTCTCCGACCTCGTCCCAACATGTGGGAGCTCGACATTTACGCCCGTATAACAATTCAAAAGGTGCCATGTCGATACTAGCTTGCCAACTATTGTTGTAGGCAAACTCCACCAAGCACAAGTATTCATCCCAGTTTCCCGTCCACTCAAGTGCACACGATCTAAGCATATCCTCTAAAGTCTGAACAGTACGTTCAGACTATCCATCAGTTTGCGGATGGAAAGCAGTGCTAAATCGTATCTTCGTATCCCATGCTTTTTGGAAACCCTTCCAGAACCGTGATGTGAAACGTGGATCTCTATCACACACTATAGATGATGGTGTACCATGCAATCGAATAATCTCACGAAGGAATATCTCTGATAGCTTACTCACCTCGTACTCCTTACGAATGGGCAAGAAATGAGCAGACTTTGAAAGTCTATCTACCACAACCCAAATAGCATCGTTCTTCATACGGGTTCTTGGTAAACCAGTTACAAAGTCCATAGAAATATCATCCCACTTCCAGACAGGAATATCTAAAGGCTGTAATAATCCACTAGCCCGTTGATGTTCAATCTTCACTTGCTGACATATCAAACATTGGCTCACATGTCTAGCTACATCTTCTTTCATACCACTCCACCAAAAATGTTGCCTCAAATCCCTATACATCTTTGTGGATCCAGGGTGTATAGAATAAGGTGAACTGTGTGCCTCAGTCAATAATGATTCACGAAGAGAGGAATCATCTGGCACACATAAACGCTTCCCACACCATATTGTTCCATGTTCATCCACTCGAAATTCAGATTGTTTCCCTACTTTCAAATTTTGTAAGACCGCCCAAAGCTCACCATCTTCTTTTTGAGCTTCCTTTATCTGAGTGATGAGGTTCGGTTCGACCTTCAGTCTAGCTAAATAACCACCAGACTCACCAACCTGTATACCAATATCCATACGTATCAGGTCTGATTGAATTTGAGGCTCAAGAGTCAAACATGCCAAACCCCCGGAATTCTTCCTACTCAGTGCATCAGCAACCACATTTGCTTTACCAGGATGGTATTGAATGTTGGCATCATAATCCTTGAGTAGCTCTAACCATCTCCTCTGCCTCATGTTAAGCTCCTTCTGAGTGAAAATATACTTGAGGCTCTTATGGTCGGTGAATATGTTACATGTCTCCCCATACAAATAATGCCTCCAAATCTTAAGTGCAAAAACAACTGCCGCTAACTCTAGATCATGCGTTGGATAATTCACCTCATAGGGTTTAAGCTGACGCGAGGCATAAGCAATAACCTTCCCATGCTGCATGAGAACACAACCAAGCCCTTTCTTCGATGCATCACTATATATATCGAATCCGCCTGTGCCAGAAGGTAGAGTAAGAATAGGAGCGGATACTAGCTTCTGCTTCAATGCCTCAAAACTCTTTTCCCGATCATCGTTCCAAGTAAATTTTACCCCTTTCCTCAAGAGTTGAGTGAGAGGTAAGGCCAAAATAGAAAATCCCTCTACGAAACGTCGGTAATAACCCGCTAGACCAAGAAAACTTCGAACTTCGGTAACTGAAGTGGGTCTGGGCCATTTAGTGATAGCTTCCACCTTTGATGGATCCATTGTGATACCTTCCGCTGATACAATGTGGCCTAGAAACGCCACTTGTTCAAGCCAAAAGTCGCACTTAGAAAATTTTGCGTATAACTTCTCCTGGCGTAAAGTTCCTAGAACAGTGCGAAGATGGTCCTCATGCTCTCCTTTACTTTTAGAAAACACCAAGATGTCATCGATGAATACAATCACGAACCGATCCAAGAACTCATGAAATACTCGGTTCATAAGATCCATGAAAACAGCAGGAGCATTTGTCAAACCAAAAGGCATGACTAGAAACTCATAGTGACCGTACCGGGTACGAAAAGCTGTCTTATGAACATCTTGATCTCTGACCCTCAACTGATGGTACCCTGATCTGAGATCAATCTTTGAGAAAAACTTCGCTCCTTGGAGTTGGTCAAAAAGGTCATCAATACGCGGTAAGGGGTAGCGATTACGAATGGTGATCTTATTCAACTCCCTGTAGTCGATGCATAAACGCATGCTACCATCCTTCTTCTTCACAAACAAAACCGGTGCTCCCCAAGGTGAAACACTAGGTCTAATGAATCCAAGTTCCAAAAGTTCTTGCAGCTGCTCTTTCAATTCCTTCAACTCCAATGGGGCCATACGATAGGGTGCTTTAGAAATAGGTTCAGCTCCGGGAATCAAATCAATAGTGAACTCTACTTCACGTTCAGGTGGTATCCCTGGCAATTCTTCTGGAAAGACGTCAGAGAAGTCTCGAACAATAGGAACGTCTTCGACACGTGGTGTATCCACTGAGGTATCTTTAATAGAAGCTATGAATCCCTCGCATCCATGGGATATAAGTTTTTGAGCTTTAAGAGCAGAGATGATTTTAATGGATTTTCGAGGTTGAGATCCTTGATAAATACATTCAGGATTCAGAATATCACCAAAAATGACTCGTTTGGAGTGACAATCAATGGTAGCTCGATGCATGGATAACCAATCCATGCCTAGTATGACATCAAAATCTCCCATTTGCATGGGATAAAGATTCCCTATACGAATAACATTTCCGATCACAAGCGGGCAATCTTTATAGATGTGGGTAATAATCGAAGAATTTCCCATTGGTGTAGAAATAACTAAAGCTTGATCCAACGGAGAAGGCGAAATTTTAAGATGTCGGGCAATTAGTTGTGAGACTATCGAATGGGTTGCCCCAGTATCAAATAACACATACAAGTCACGCTCACCCAAATAAATACTACCCGAAACGGTACCTAATAAATTGATAAACAAAAAGACACAAACGAATGTATGAAAATCATAAACAACTAAGCAAGCAAATTAATACTACTAAAAGGAACATTTATCGGAGACGGTACCTGGAGCATTAGCAGCTTCCCCTGCAGTCAATGAGAAAACACGCCCTCCAGTAGTAGGTGGCACAGTAGCTCCCCTAGTGGTATCAGTTGGTCGGTTACCAGCCTTTGGGCACTCACTAATCTTATGCCCCATATCTCCACACTTAAGACAAGCCCCGGTAAGTCGACGACAGATGCCTGGGTGACGCTTGTTGCAATGGTTACACACTGGAGGCTGGGTAGGGTTCGGGTTACCTTTCTGGTTTACGGGTTGAGCTTGGGTTGGTGGCTGGTAGGGTTTGATCTGACCCTGATTTTGGCTCCTTCCCTGCCATGGTCTATTATTCCTTCCCGATGACCTATTCCCCACATTGTTTTGATTATTTCGAGTAGGTGCTTGAGACGACTCACTAGTGAACGGGGTGCGGTATTCATCTCTGTTTCTCTTCCTACTGTTGTTGGAACCACCCAAAAATTCTTTGTTCTCCATATCAACCTTTTTGGCAGCTTTAGCGGCCTCTGCAACAGTGGGGAACGTTGACTGGATGATTGCTCTACGAATCCGATCACAAACTGCCCATTGATATTTCTCTGCTTGCTCCTCTGGTGTTCCAGCGGCTGACCCAAGGAATCCAACTAGTCGATAAAATCGATCAGTGAAGTCAGAAAGTGGTTCGTCATTCCTCTGACGGATATTGTGATACTCTCGTGTATACGAACTCTTATCCACGCTGTTAAAATATTTCTCGAAGAAAATAGCACGGAAATCTGCCCAAGGTAAATTTTCCACAAATGGGTCTCCTCCTCTTTCCTCCAATACACCTTCCCACCAAGTTTGCGCATCTTCTTCTAGTTTATACGATGCTAATCTTGATTTAAATTCATCGCCAACTCCTAACGCCCGAAATATTTTCTCGATATGAGCAATCCAATCCCTTGCTACAATTGGAGTGGTTGCCTTTGTGAAAGATCTCGGTTTCTGTTTTATGAACTTATCTAGCCAATCCCCAATTGCACCGTTTGGGTTTGGATTTGGGTTTAGATTAGGATTGGGATTAGGGTTCGGATTAGGATTGGGATTAGGGTTCGGATTAGGATTCGGATTCGGATCAGGACCACGTACGGCCTGAATAAGTGCAGGCAACATAGCAGTAAAGGCCTGAGTGAGAGCAGCTACGATATTTGGATCAGGCTCATTTGGTCCACCACCATTACGACGTCCAGAGTTGCGTGTCCCACGGCGAGGAGGCATCTAGAAAACCCATTAAGAATTTAGGTAAAGCAAAAATAAGGACCTATCGCATAAGGAAATACCTAACCCAATGTCTACCCAATCCTCACATGTCTTAATTATTTGGTTAATGTTTTCTACAGGATAGAGCCTGGCTCTGATACCATAGCTGTAACACCCCGCCCCGATCAGGGCTGACGTGTTACACAATTCGGTAATCAGAGATAATTAATAACTTAATTAAAACACAAATTCCATAGTTTCAAAAACAAAAATCCCCAAAATGACATAACGGTCTCAACAGAAGAACATAAGTGTCTAAATTTATTTAATATAAGGTTTATTAAACTCCTTGTTCCAACTCTAGCTTTTTATTATCACTCTTCACACATTTCCCCGATTTCCCTGAGTACCTGTTTAAGACATAATAAAAAGAAACAACAAAAAGAAACGGTTGAGCCAAAAATTGCCCAGTAACGGAGAAACAATAGCACTAACACATAATGATAGAAGCAATACACTAAGCACTTTAACGATGCAAACAATACGATACGCTGAATGATCACTGATGAATACCATAAAGGTATATTAGAAATACCCATGTGAGCCACTAACAATAAACACTAACACTTTGTACATTGCTGCAGTTCCAATGCACCATTATGTAGAGGGGATGTGGGCACTCACACCTATCCGACTACCACTAACACTTACACTTACACTCCTAGGATCGATCCATACGCCTCTCAATAATCAATAAGTGCAATCACTTAGCACACAATACAATATAGAGACGCCGTGGGCCTTTCGCACCGCCACGGATGGTGCACGTCAACTGTGCCTATGATGACGCCCTATGTCCCCATAGGTGGATATGCTCGGGTACTGAGGTCAAATAAAACGATTCACTCAAGTCAAGGCAAATACACTAACGATACACTAAGGCCATGTCACATCTACCCAATGAAAATAATCAATAATAAAAGTCATGGGAACATGCGACAATGAGTATAAATGGGTAACTTATCGCATGCGTGGCAAGGACATTAACTCGATACGATGTATGTAACAATAATTAGAGAACGTAGAAAACTCAACGGTTCAAGTGGCAATAACGAACGAATACGATATCATGAATTAAAACAATTATGCTAAGAGCAAGACACCACAAAATCCGTACCTTAGCTTGCACGAATAATAGCACAAAACTCAGCAACGTCCTTAACTACCACCAAAGCCTACATAACCATTACATTTTTAATTAGATTTGTTATACTATCTATCTTGTTTAACTTGTTCATTTAGATATATCAACACTTAAACAAAGTATAATTGTTATCCTTTTATTTAGTTACGATTGTTATGATCTTGACTTATTTAAAAAAAAAAAAAATTTTAAAAGTTTTCTGTGATCTGGATAAAAACCTACATTAATAATGATTTTCTATTAAAGTTACCTTAACAAAATTCAAGGCCTTTAACTAATTCGATGCCATAGAGAATGAACATGATAAGCTAATTATGTGTGAAACATGTTGTACCCTACCACTTGCAAATAGTTAATATAATAGCCATTGCAATACTCTATATTTAACAGTGTTTAAAAGTTATCATGATTAAATACTACTGTTCTAAAAAAAAACATCAACTTGTAATGTAATTAAATTGGTATTATTATGGAAGTTCACTAGAACATTCATATTTGGCATTTACCTCATATTTAAAATGACTTCACGTGATTCCACAATATTTAATTCAATAATTGATATGATACACTTTTTAAAACAGCTTATTTAATTACTTTCAGCTCCATAACTGATATCTTCTTCATATTCACATTTGCAGAAAGATACCTTATAACCATATTACTAAATCAATCATATAGTGGGGTATAGGAATAAGAATGGTTTAACACCGGTACCTGACAACACGAATTGGAGTCGATATAATCACGAACAATCAAAGGAAAACACTTCGGTGGTTCTGTGGTGGTTCGTACGGCTTGACACCGGAGATCGTAGACAACGAGTCAATGGTTACGGGTTGATGGATCGGAGTTATCAGTGTGGATCCGGTACGAAATGAGACGATTAAATGAACTCGACAGTGGCGACTAAGAAAAATATAACGTGGGTCAAACTATGAGCAACAAAATGAGCGACTACCGAATTAACAACGAATCTTACCAGCAACTGATCGCGGTCTTTTGCTGCGTTGAACACACGGACCACAATCGGAAATGAGTAAGTTGGTAGATTCAAACTGGTGGCCAGCGGTGTCGTTTGTGTCTGTGTCGGAGCACTTTGAAGCTTTACAGAATGGTTTAATGGTAGAGAAGGGTTAGTTTTTGAAAGGGTTTCGTAGGCTTAAATGAGATCGATTTAAAGGAGTAGCATATCCCGTGATTTGCGTTGATGGTTTTGAAAAGAATAAGGCTGCCATAAATGCTCGAAAATATGGGAATGATCATAATTGCCAACTGCATGGAAATGGTCATCAATGCTCGAAAATATGGAAATGATCATAAATGCCAACTGATGGTTTTGAAAAGAATAAGGCTGCCATAAATGCTCGAAAATATGGAAATGATCATAAATGTCATAAGTGGAAACTTTATTCTTCTTTCCAAGTTGTATACAATAAAGGAACGAAAGTAAGGTCCCCACATTAGTTGGTTTCCACACCTTATGGTCTCTATTCATTTATTTATTTATTTTAGTTAATTTTATTTATCTTTTTTTTTTTGTTAGTCAAAATACTAATTTAATATCATAACATTTATGGACCAGAGTATGATTCATCATTCTTGTTATTACTAAATTCACTATATTTAATTATTTAGGTTTTAGATGAATAAAAAAAATACTAGTATTTGAAACATTGATTATTCGACATAAAATGTCGCACTATTTATTTATTTCGTTAGGGTTTTGAAAGTTTCGTACATTACAACGACGGTGAAGTTACCGGTAAAACCCGTTTGGCTCAAGGATCCAACCCAGGTTTCCCTGGGTCTCCTATCATTGCACACCAGTGCCTCACTCTGCACCAAGTTTGAGTCTAACTTGCATCTCTCAAGAGAAATCTAAGCCATCCACCACTTAATCTAGAGATCATTGGCATAACTTTAAAAAAGAGTTAAATGTGATTTTAGTCCATGTGGTTCGGGCCATTTTACGAGTTTAGTTTAAGGGTTTCATTTTTCGCTTGTAGGTCAAAAATGTTTTACTGTTGCCATTTTAGGGAGTACGGTGGCCTAACACAAAGTAAGTCGTTGTTCCAAAAAAAATGGTTAAATCTAATTAGCGTCTGTATTATTTAAATTAAAAAAAATTAGGTAAAACCCTCGTGTGTGTCTTCAACAGGCCTCATTCTATGCGGCGATCCAATATCCAACTTTCAAATCAACGATTTTGTTGTTGTTTGACTTTGAATATGATTTTGCTATAGTTTTAATGAAAGAGATGAAACATCAAAGCTCGATAGTCAGGGCATGTTTGGCTAAGTTTTTCCACCTCAACTTATAAATTATTGACTTTTACAAAAAACTAATAACTTATTGGCAAATCCAAAAGGATTTTTCAAAAAGAGAAAAAGTCATTTTTGAGAAGTCAGGATGTTGTGACTTTTTGAGGAGCTTTTAACTTTTCAAAAACCAAATTACCCCTGTTTAAACTTACTGACTTATAAAAGAACGTCCATTTTAATCATTTTACATCAATAAGCTAAGCCAAACACTTTTTAAAAAACAATTTATTAACTTATTGACTTTTCCCACCTCATAAGCTAATCCAAACACTTTTTTAAAAACTACTTTTCAAAAAGTCACAAGTCAACAAGTCCTTTTCACAAAAAAAATATTTTTTAAGTTAAATAAGCTTAGCCAAACATGCCCTTAGATTCAAGTTGTGATGAGGTTCTAATTTTGCTTGTTTGATATTGACACGGTTCTTGTTAGTAGTTTGTTTTTAGAGATATTGGATTTAAATAACCTCAACTTTCACCAATTGGCCGCTATCACTCCAAACTTTCAATTTGTACCACATCACTCTCAACTTTCAACTTTTTTTCCTCTGGCACTCTCAAACTAACTGGACCATAACCCAGTTAGCTAATGTCAGATGTCACACCATCGAAAATGCCATGTCAGTAGCCACATCACCCGTACCGATGTTGATGATGTCGCCAGCCCCTGGTTGGGATCCGCAACCGTCAAACGCTGGTCAGGATCTGGAGGTTTAGGATAGTTTGATGTCCTTTTTTGTATTCTTAGTTTTTGATGTATTTAGTCGGATTATGTTATGTATGAACAAACTTATTATCTAGTTAAATTTGCAGTTTCAGTTGATTTATATATGTGATGTTTATTTACAATATTGGATTGGCTGGTTACGTATAATGTTTAATAAGATACGACACGATATGATACAATATGATATAACACGATACAATACGACACGTCACGAAAAAATAGAAACAAAACATATAAAAATAATATTTTGAAAAACCAACAATAACACCCAACTTTAAACTCCAAAAAATCATTTGGTCCGTATACGACTCGTACAGATCTATATAGGTGAAATACGACCAGCCACCGACACAGACTGACACTGTTAATCTGTCTTGTTTAAAATTACCGCTCTACGACTCGTATAAGTCTATACGAGTCATATAGAAAAGGTTGGGTGTCAAAATTATATTCCCGGGCGTTCTAATGGACTAAGCCTATGAGAATCACAAAGTACTTTGCCATTGGGAGGCTCACAATTCAATATGGATTTAGTAGGACAACTACCGCTAGGCTACAAACCCTTTAATAGTAATATCACTGGAAATTATAACATAAGACACAAAAAAGGTAGCTACATTTACATCAAATTTGACTAGAAACATTATTATCAATGATAAAAGTATTTGTTTACTTTACCCAAAAAAAAAGTATTTGTTTATTTATCAATCATTCGTACTTCTTATTCTTTAAAGACCAAGGGTGTTTCATTTTAGCATCTAAAGAAAAACTGTTTCATTCACCTGCTGTGTTGCCTCCAAAAGAGTTGTCAAATTGGTAAAACGATTTGACCTCCAGAGGCGAAAACCATTTTTCGCCAAAACTACAACTGCCAGGGGCGAAGCTTTATTGAGGCCGGGGCAGTCAAATATGCTAGTATCAATCACCAAAACTACAACCGTCAACCGCAATAACATACATATTTCTTAAGTCAAAGTTTCAACCATAACAGAAAGGTTAGTCCCCCTATATACATAGCAAAATCATATGGTGTGCCATGAGTCCAAACCACATCGCCAAGATGATAATTAATGCAAGTTTATCAAATCCAGTCACATTCACATATTTTTCACCAATGCTGATTATAAGCAGCAGATACAGAACTATAAGGATAACCAGGAGGATAGGAAGACGGAGGATAACCGGGAGGATAACCAGGAGCATAGGAAGGGGAGGTTGGCTTGTAGGCAGGGCCCTGGAATGGGAATGGGAATGGGCTAAAGGCAGGGCCCGGTCCAAGGACTGGGCCTGGGCCTGGGCCTGGTTCAGCAGGCAAAGAACTTTCTTTAATTAAAGAAAGAAATTCATGGGCTTCTTTTGCTCCTATCCTCTCAAATGCGGCTACAAGTGTCTTAACATATGAGGCCACATCATGCTTGAACTTGACCGAGCAGCTATTGTTACCCTCACCGACTTTTTGTAAACCTCCTTTAACAACACACCCCACCTGCACACCTTCTGTGTAAGCTTTACACGCCATTAAAATATCGCGTACATGATGCTGAAAATGCCCAATCACCAAATCCTCAAAGTACTGCATCGAACAACATCGAATACCAGTTAACGACACAAGTCACAACATACCAAATAAAATTTAAAAAATTAAACAAAAGAGTAAAACATCATTTCTGCCCCTGAGGTTTGGCTAGTTTTGCGACTTTCGTCCAAAGGTTTGTTTTTCCGCATCTGGATCAAAAAGGTTTGAAATTTTGCCATTTTCATTTGGCTCGTTAACTCCATCCATTTTTCTCCGTTAAGTCAAGGGTATTTCTGTCTTTTTTTCACTTAAAGAGCAATTCGATCTTTTTCACTTTATGTAAAAAACCAAATACATCTGAAAAACACCGAATTGCCTTTTAAGTTAACAAAAAAACGGAAATACCGACTTAACTGAGAAAAATGGATGGAGTTAACGAGCCGGATGAAAATGGCAAGATTCCAAATCTTTTGGATCCAGATGCGAAAAAACAAACCTTTGGACGAAGTCGCAAAACTGGCCAAACCTCAGGGACGAAAATGACATTTTACCCTAAATAAAATAAAACCTTACCTTGGGTGGTTTCTTCATGGTATACACCATTGTTTTGAGTGATAAAATAAGGGTATTCTCATTGTAATGTAAGGAAGACTGTTCGCCATGCACAGAGCCGCTTGAATTTGCATACCCCGGTTCGTTAAAGTAGGGCTTCGTGTTCAAAATCAGACCCTGTATCGAGACCAGAACTTGAAGCATGGTTGAAGTGCCCGGGATCCACCTCTCGTTCTGCACCCCAGTCCATGTGTTCAGAAGGCTCAAGCAAACTTTACCGCAATTGTACAGATTTGGATTAATGCGAAGACCACCAGAGTGGTAATGCACAAGCTAGATAGAAGAAAAAAAAAACACCGTTAAATATATGAGGCCAGTTAACGTACAAGACCACCTTATCGTGCGATGCGTACGCGAGCATCTCAACCGCACATCTAATCTAATCTAGGTCTTCAATTGAACGCAGTTGCACAATAGTAATTAAGTTTGCATAATTACACACGTTATTGCATAATTACGCATGTTATGATACATAATTATGCACGTTATTCGCATAATTACGCTTGGGTTGGTTATACCCTAATTACACACGTTTGCATACTTATGCACGTTATGTTGCTGGTCGCGTATCTTCGCACGATGAGGAGGTCTTGTATTTTAAACTTTCTCTAAAAATATATGACAAGAAGTTAAAAATTTATAATTTTATACGCATTAAAATCGAGATGATGACTCACAGGCGGAGTATTAGGATAGCCGCTTGGAAAACAAACATCAAAGAAGAAAAGACCATCATGATACGGTGTCCCCTCTGCTCCAATAATTACAGCTCTTAATAGATCCATCCTTGATTCATAAACTCGAACAAATATTGTGTCTGTAGCACAAATAATAAAATATAACAAACATTCATTAATATTATCAATTAGATTTAACAAATGGGGTACACAATATACATACCGGGCAAGTCTTTCTCAAGAATCTTCCACTCTTCTTGTATCTTTTTAGCCCAATTTTTTGGTGGCTGAAATAAATAGATAATAAAAGTGAACAAAAAATAAAATAAAAATCAAAGGTAGCAAAATAGTAAAAACACAAACTTGCCTGTGTCATTGCTGAACTCTTTTTTACGTAATGGTGATCCGAATGGTCAACGACAGTATCAAACTTCTTGAAGCTTTCATACCTTTTCTTTACATCACCATCAAGAAACTTTGCCAAGCTAGATGTACTTTCAACAGAACTCGAACTTATTGAGCTCGGGTCATTTACACTAGCATCAATCTTCTTCAAAGCCTTCTTTAGCTTTGCCAACCGAGATGAACTTACCGAGCTCGGCCCGTTTACACTAGCATCATACTTCTTGAAACCTTCATAACTTTTCTTTAGCTTTGTCAACCCAGATGAACTTATTGGGCTCGGCCCGTTTACACTAGCATCCTGGCCCAGTAACATATCGATATCATCCATAGAGTACATACTCCCGGTTCCAGACAGCATATCAGTTGTGTTCATGGCCAACTGAGGATACGCTATGTTCTTCTCGAAAGATTCATACCATTTATAATCCATTCCTAGAGGATCAGGGAAACTTGACGAGCCATTTCCAACTTGTGTATTAAAATTATTAGATAAATAATTACCGCTACCAGTTTGTGTAAAATTAGACTGCATTGGAACGGGTTTAGGGTCAAAATAGGGAGACTGTCCATGTATAGTTGTACTTTTACTCAAAGAATTAAAAGCGGATGTGGGCATCGGGTCAACCCTGTTCGGTTGACTCACAAATGGAATTGCAGGCTTGTCTTTTTTCATCGCGACTAAATCTGGCAACCAGGGAATGGGGGCTTCGATTCCAGCAGGAAGACCGATGTCATCGAAATGTGCTTGCAACGCTAGATACTCGTCGTCGAAAACATAATCATCAACGTAGTCGTCTAAATCAATAAAGTTATTTAATCCTGAGTTTGCCGCACTACTAGAACCCAACGAACTGCCCGTACCAACCTTCGCTTTTTTATCCGATTCAACCTTCGCTTCAAGGAACATGACGTCATCGCAGTCTTCGTCCATGTCAACATCAATTATTTCATGATACGCAACCTGACATATTAAGTCATTAATAACCACAGTTTTCCACTCGACATATCGTAGCAGATAGTGAAATCAATACAGCCATTCCAAAAAAAGAGTATACACATTCAAAGCAATAGATACAAATACGTTACGCAATCATCACAATTCTCAACATATTCTTGGTTCTGAAACGAACATCCCCCCTCTCTCTCTCTCTCTATAAATATATCTAGGGTGGGGTTTGGCTACAAAGTCCAAATTTCCTAAAAAGAGTAAAAATTCATAAAACACTATAATTTCAGCCATAAAACACACCTAAAACTCACAAATAACAGAGTGAAGACTACTAAAACACCATATTCAAACCATAATTGTCCATGAAAACTTCAAACACACAGTCGTAGAACTATGAATAGCTAATCAACATAAAACACAATAATGTTTGTCATTCGATAATCAGAGCCTTATCATCCAAAACACAAAACACAACCCACATATATGATGTTTTAGTACTCTTCATTTTGTAATTTGTGGGTTTTGGGTGTGTTTTATGGTTGACATTTTGGTGTTTTATAACTCCTACCCTATATGAAATGAAAAACGTTGGTGGCACGTGTCACTCTCTGCTTCCTTCTCAGTTCTCACCTTTATTTTCCTACCTAAATCCATTTACCCATTTTGAGAAACACAAGGATCTTTGACCCATTCTAAATATCAATTCTTGATTTACTTTCTATTTTTACAATAACAAACACTCTACATTTACTAACTATTTGATTTTTACTTCACGCAACCCGTATAATAATACACGGGTTATAACCTATTATACATATATATATATACACACACAGAGTAGCCGCCGTAACTATTACAGTTATAATTAACTGAAAAAGGCACATATGTTTATGCGGTTCTCGTTGTTCTCTACTAATTATTGGTCATGTATTGTAAGATTACAAAAGAATATGTCTAATTTCCCTAAACATACACATGTTATTCACCAAGAACTAATAAAAAAAACCAACATTAATATTATTATTATTATTATTATTATTATTATTATTATTTTATATACCTCCTTTTGTTTCCCTTTGGCCTTCGTAATCGCCGTCCGATCAACCAACGGAGGAGCAATCTCGATCACATCGGGATCGGCATCCGATGAACTACCACCCCAAAACACTCGTTTCCTACAAACAAAATATCAAACATCATAATTCAAATTCAAATTCAAACACATAAATAAATAAAACTAGAATAACGATACAGCAAGAATCGAAAGGACGACGGTTTACCTGGATTCCATCAGTGGATTAATAATAACAACAATCGAAAACCCTCTTTTTTAGGGTTTCGGAAGTTCGATCAGAATGTGATCATCATGGGGAATTCTGAGAGGATTATTATTATTATTATTTTATTATATAAAGGGTTTGTGCGGGTTTTACTCGGAAGACATTGGTCGTAGATAGTGTTTATTAATATAGTACCTAAAGCAAGCTTCTTTGATAGTTACGGTGGGGAGGCCCACGTAGGATTGAATTGGTGGGGGGTTTGATGTCGTTGGATTGGATTCTCAGATTGGTGTGAACTACGTGGACGGTTGTGATGAGGTATGAGTAGGAATGGGTAAATCGGGTTTTTTTTTATACCTGGAACCGGTTTCTAATCGTACATGATTCTTAACTGAGGTTTAATGGAACCGTTTCCTGTAGGAACCGGTTCCAGTTCCTACCCGGTTTTTAACCAAAAATATCATAATCGATTCTAACCGATTCCAGGTAGAGTGTAACCGGTTCCTCCGGGTAACTTACTGAAAAAGCCTGCAAAACCTGAAGGAATCGATTCCAACGGCTATAATGCCGTTAGGAATCGATTTATGGCCATTTAAAATCGGTTTCATGTATATATAAACCCATCAACATCAAACATATGTGTAGGAGTTCCAAAACAACTTAAATCGGTTTCAAGTTGACACCTTCTAATCGCTTTCAAAGCTCGTTATGGCGTCCAACGATGAAGTAGTAATGGTTTTGGAAACCAAAAGAAACCCCCAAGTTTGGAAGCACTTTGATTTGTGCTTGATGTCTGATAGCCATGTGTCACACCCCCAAAAATCCACACGCGGGGTATCACCGCTTGGAGGCGTGACATGTCCAGGATCGAGCCACCAATCATATTGAACAACGTAATTAAGTAAATTAAACCAACCACAATACAATTGGTGACCAAAAGCTAGTTAACCAAGTTCAAATTAAACAGCGGAAACATTAAAGGTAAAACCCAAAACATAAGTTCGATAAGTTCATAAAGTTCAAATGTTAAGCACGGGACATGACAGTCCATATCCCACAACGACCTCCTCCTCGTGCAAGCTCCATAAGCATCTAGCGACCTGTAAGGCATGTAACAACAAATCAACAACAAAGTTGAGCGAGTTCACAGTAGGTGTTCGTTATAAAGTAGTTTTTCAAGAACTATGAGTTTGTTTGCAACTGCAGGTTAAATCAACTTTCCTTATTTTCCCAAACCATAAACGGTGGGGGTTACCCCATGTTGTAAACCACTAGACTAGATGTATATATATGTGTCCTTCCCAATCCGAGGACAGTGGTACGTAATGAGTACGTAGGTTTAGCGCTGGTGCCCTTCCCAATCCGAGGACAGTGGTACGTAGTGAGTACGTAGGTTTAGCGCTGGTGTCCTTCCCAATCCGAGGACGGAGGTAAGTAGTCTAGTAGTGGTGAAAGTACAAATTCTGTCTCAGCTATTTAATCCCATTCCCAACCACCAGGAATCCCATGCCTTAGTAAGGGTGTGAACTCACCTTGGTTTGCTCGGTTAGATTAGTTACTCTAATAATCAGAAATCAAGCATGTCCTAATAAAGTACAGATAGCAATCAATTTCTCATGCATGCATATCACGTATCCTACGCACGGTTTATTTACTCATTACTTCTATCACATACCACACAATTCAAATGTCGGGTTATATTGTTAAGTTACATTATCTTACCCTAAAATAATATAACTATCTCACAAAATAAACAAGTATCCACACAAGTGTCCTAATATAAAATATATATATATATATATTCTAAATATATATATTTATCCATTTTACTTGTAAAAATCAACCTCCGATACTTTGTATTTTGTTACAAAAATTATAGCGAAGTTTATATTGAAAACAAAGTTAAGAATATATTCGTAAACACTTGTTAGAAGAATATTTTCTAAGTGTCGGATTTTTAGAAAATTTTGCCAGAGTTTCCTTTGTAAATGGAGGTGTCCATGCTTATCAGCATATCATTTTCTTTTGTAAACATCATTCAACAATCACCAATCAACAATATTCAACCTCTACTTACCGAACTTGTAAAAAACAAGCATAAACTATAAACTCATAAACTTGAAAATTTATAAAAATATGTAGTAACTTACTAGCATACTTAGTAAGTCTTGTTACCTTTTAGAATGTGATTAGTTCTTTAAAAACTTTATTTTTAAAGAGTTTAAGTGTTTACAACTTCCACCATATTTTCTAAAAAAAATATTTCTTCATGAAAGTTTCTAGTTACACAAGTGTTTCTACACTTGTTTATCCACCAAAAATGTGTTAAGTGTATGTAAGATCCAAGTTTTAACGAAACTCATACTTTTCACTTGGTTCTTTCGAAAAACCACTCATGGATCTTTAGATCTACAAGATTATAACTAGAGGTGGCAAAATGGATGGGTTGGATTGGATTGGTTGTTGGGTCAGGATGGGTTTGAGTTAGAATGAGTTTGGGTTAAGATGGGTAAAAGAAAGAAGAAGGTCAGAATGGGTTTGGGTAAGGATGAGTTCGGGTCAGGATCGGTTTGGGTCAGGATGGATTGAGAATAAATCAATAATAATAAAAAATGAAAAAAATTATAAAAAAATTAAAAAAACGAAAAAAAAATTAAAGAAAATTAAAAAAACGAATTTTTTTAAAAAAAAATTAAAAAAACGAAAAAAAAATTAAAAAAAAAATAAAAAAATTAAAAAAAATAAAAAAAAAATAACAAAAAAACGTATAACAGTGAATAAACTGATTTCAAACAAATAGACACTGATTCTGCGACTGGACAAAAACTGCAGCGAATAAACTTTTTCTTGATCCGTTACAGCTTCAACCAAATGGACATTTTCAGCAAATGCACGCCGTTTTCAGCGAATTCAGATTTTAGTATCTGCACTTGAAATCTGCGAATGGAGTTTTGGGTCTGCAGCGAATAAACAAGTTCTGCAGCAACGACTGAATAAATTCTGTAGCAATGAATGAACAAATTTTGCAGCAAATAACGAACAAATTCTGCAGCAAATAACAGCGTATAATCTGATTTCTGAGGCTGAAATATTTATGCGAAACACTTGGGAAGATGTCGTTTCATATTAGATGTTCCCGAATTGGCACTAAACACTTTTCCACAACCCGTACAACTGGCCTTTTGAATTCCCCCAGGTCCAACTGGTAATTTATCAAAATAGCTCCAAACCACAGAAGAATGTTTGCCCAAACTAAATGAGCTAACTTCATCTTCGTGATCATCGTTACCCGAAATATTTAATTTAATCTACAATAAAGCAAAACACGGGTATTATGACATAATCAATTAACCATCAATAATAATAAATTAAACAATGCCCACGAAAGCCCACGAAAGATAGCTACTTGACATGGGTATTACGATAAAACAACAGTTACAAAAAGCAGAACAAATATATTGAAATAAAAATGACATAATCAATGAACCATTTTCATTGGGGCAATAGGTCGAACACTTGGTGGGCATCAAGCAAAACACTCAATAATAATAAATGAAAAAAATTCTATCAAAATCAAACAAGAATACCTTCGTGTAGTC
Organism: Helianthus tuberosus; assembly: GCA_030545235.1. NCBI lineage: Eukaryota > Viridiplantae > Streptophyta > Magnoliopsida > Asterales > Asteraceae > Helianthus > Helianthus tuberosus. The sequence goes on along the minus strand of CM060441.1, from coordinate 209,555,368 downwards.
TGCCAAATCGCAAACGACAAAAAAAGCGAACAAGATTATGTGTAGTCTACCAGATCGCAAACGAAAAAGATTCTTTGTGTAGTCTACCAAATCACAAACAACAAATTCTTTTGCTGCAAGCCGTAAAAAAGTAAATGAACAAGACCAGATGCGTCGATTAACCCTAGAAAAACGAACAAGATGAAGATGAGTTGCGCAGATTAACCACGTCGTAACCCTAGAAACGAACAAGATGAGTTGCGTCGCTTAACCCATCCTGACCCATCTATCTTTTGTTCTCTACCCATCCTGACCTATCTAAATACCCCGTGTTTATTATTTAGGCCCATTTGAACCCATTGTAAATTCACATGACACCCAAATTGACCCAACTTGTTAAAATAAAAGCCCATAAAGACCCAAAATTAGATGAACGGGCTTATTTTGCCAGGTCTAATTATAACCTACTTTGATCTTTATTTTTCAAGAAAACATTCATTTATTCAAGTTCATAGTTTATGTGTGGATGATTCCATCATCCTACAACATTTTATCTTTCTCATCTTGCTAGTTCATGTTTTTAATCATGATCTAGCAAGACCGTAGGATGATCCATATTAACTACATGAGTAACAACAACCAACAAGCATCACAACATATGAATATCATGATTTCTTCATCTTTTATCCATGCTTTATTACTAAGTTAGTTTATGTTCAAGACTTCTTCATAAGATTCATTAAAGTTCTTATCATTTTGATCATTATACTCCATTAACCACTTAAACAAGATATAAAATGCAAGGATCTAAGTTCTTACCACTAGCTCAAGGCTAGGGGAGTTCAAGTGTAGAAAAGTGGTGGATAAAAGAAGATGAGAGCGGTCCTTGAGCTTCCGAACACACCGAGCTTGTTTGTATGATCACTAACACCCTTGGATGCTCTTAAAATGATTGAAGTCGATCAAGTGATGGTGGTGATGGTTGTGCTTAGGGTCGGCCGAACACACAAGGAGAGGAGGAGAGAAGTGTTTGTGGTTTGATGTGTAGAGAATGGAGTGTTAAGATCCCTTGTGCCATTTTATAACCCATCATCACCTTTAACCTTTGTGTAACATGTTTCTTAATTACCAACAATATCAAATAGAATATTAAACAAATCCATGGGTAGGGACACCCATGGTGACCATCGCCAAGGGGGGGGGGGGTATAGGGTTGGGTTTCAATTGTTTAGTTACTATCTAGTTAGGAAGTAATTGGAATAATTAGTGGTTTATGGTGTGTTATTAAATATATAGTGTGTTAGGGTGTTCGGGGACCCTAACTAGCTTAGAAAAATAGAAACAATGCTTCTAGCATTATTTTGGTGTTCCGGGTAATGTCCGGTTGTTCGGTCTGATACTGTTCCGTTAAAGTGCTTAATTAATCCGTAAAGTGTCCTATATATATATTTTTGTAACATTTTTAATTTTCAACACTCAGGAAAGCATATCGGGCTATTTAGTAACTTTTCTGTACACTACTAGTATGTTAACAAGCACATGTAAGTATAACACAGTAATCAGAAAGCAGTTAAGTGATTCAGCACAGTCATCAAGCACTTTAATTATCATTAATAAATTGTACGGATACATGGAATTATGAGGGTTGTCACACCATGAGATGGCACGGTGCAAAGGTTGAGGGAAGTTCATGAAGGCTACGACGAACTCGACGCTTAAAAACACACCGACCATCATTGTCCGGTTACAAAGGCTACGACGAAGAAAAGTGAAGCTGGTGAATCATCCGGAACCGGTTCTTCGAAGGTTTAGCGTGTTTAGGTAATGTTGGGTTTAGTGTGTTTTATGTTAATGTAATGTTTAGTGTTTGGTTTTAACTTATGTAACCGGTTGTAATTTAATGTAATGTAATGTTTGGTTAAAATGAAACGACTAGGAATCGATTCCACTGGAACATTGTCTACAAGTTAATGCATCGGGTCTGAGTTGGGTACAGAGGAACTGGTTCCGGGTAGGAACCGGGTAGGTATCATTTTTTTATAAATAGTGGAACCGGGTAGGAACCTACGGGTTTTTTCAACCCGGAACCGGTTCTTCTATAAGGCGGGTAGGGACTGGAACCGGTTCCGGGTCGGGTTTAGAAGCGGTTATTATGCCCATCTCTAGGTATGAGCAGTGTTTTAAAAATGGGTTTTTTGTTGGGCTAAAAATGATGGTTCAACCGGTTGTGTTAAATGGTTCAACCAGGTTGACTAGTTAACTTTATAGTTCCGTAAATATACAAATTTAACTCAAATCCAAAAGTAAGTGATTTCATAAAACAAATCAATTTTCCAACAAAATGTTCCACTAATCATTATCATCATCATCATCATCATACTCAGTAAATACCACCAATAGCAAAGCAAATGTAGGGTCTAAGGAGGGTAAGATGTAGACAGCCTTACCTCTACCCTGTAGGAATAGAGAGGCTGCTTCCAGTGAGACCCCCGGCTCGATAGTAGGTTTGCATCAAGCCTTGAACATAAGGCACATAACACTCAGCAATCGGGAAAAAGACCGATTAGTGCATGTCCCCTTTTTGTCTTTCAGCTATCAACGTCACCACATGATGCATGATTAACCGTCCTCAGCTTTTAATGTTATTTTCATGAAATTAGTAAAATAACGTTAAAATTAGTGCACTTTCACTTCCCCCCCCCCCCCGATGGCCCACACATATATACATTATATGCGCATACCGCAAGCGGGGCGTGAAAATGTTCCAATAATCATGAACTCTAAAATAGCGCTCGTTTCACCGAATGAAATGAAATCTTATGGAATTAGAATGTTGATTTGGTTTCAACACAAAAAAATGAATTGGAATTGAACAATAGTATAAGGAATGAAATTTGCATTTCAATTCTATCCATTTTCTTTCCATTATGTGAAACTAACACATCTAAATTTCAATTCCTGCGCAAATTCCAACTCCACTACAATCCACCAAATGACCGCTACCTAAAACAATATGCTTACCGATTGAATGTGTGGATTTGAATGATCAAATGTATGGAACGCCGCTAGGTTAATTGATCGTAGAAGGTCGGTTTTTACATAAATCAATTATTAAAATTTAAAAATCAAATTTGAAGGTTGTGCAAACTAGTATAACGATTTGTACCAATAGAACCAAATTTACCGGCAATACATAATTCATACAGTCTCCTCTTTTTACCGGCTCTTATCGTACTGGAGCTGTGTCCGATAATACCGACTGGTATTTGAAACATTAGATATGAGGAGGGTGGGGCAGGGTGCATAACTTCACAAAGGCTAATGTGAGGCTAGCCTATTTGGTAGAGGCACATGCCTCTTAGAGAGAAGGTCTTATATTCAAACCTAGAGAAAAAGAATAGTTTAAGATTATTGATGTAAAAGAGTAACATTAACCGTTCAAAAGAAATGTAAATTAATAATAAAAAAACAAGGAAATTATGTACTCTATTAATTTAAATTTAAAGTTTAGAGCAAGTTGAATAGTAGTTTACAATAGCAAAGTAGAGAATACAACTCATAGTTTCTTTTGTTGCCAGTTTTACAAGCCACGTGTCACCATCGTCGCTTTAAGCCTCCTTCATACTTTAAACCCTAGACTAGATCTCCACACAGTGATGATTAGCAGTGGGGAAAAGGGTTTTGGGCCGGAGACTTCGTTGCTTCGATGGAGGTTTGTAGATTGTAACTTGTAAGGAATAAGAGAATGATGTAGAGGATGTTGAACTTGAAAAGTGATAATGTCAATTACATTTTTCACTACCACCTCCTACTTCCACTCTTCTTCTTGCTTCTGCCACTTCCTTCTACTTTCGCTTCATTTACTCACTGAAACATTATTGATAAAATAAACCCTTGCAAAGGTGATGTCTCTTAATTCACCCCAACCCTAAATCGATCCCTTACACATGTTTAAAATCAGGGCCGGCCCTAAAAATTCCTGTGCCCTGTTAGAGCTCGAAAAAACGTGCCCTTAGGCCTTAACGAAATAAGTAATTTAAACTAGTTTTTTTTCATACAACCGTGAACCGCTGAAAAAATATAGCATTCGATAAACAATGCAATTAACAAAATACAAATATAGTATTCGAATGAGTGACATACCGTAAGGGCCTGAATGAGTGACGTTTTTGCCATCCGGATGCTTGTTTAGGAGCCAACAAAATACAAAATTTTGAGACTTCAACAATTCTTCAACTCGTTTCCTCTTTTGACGTTTTTGCTATCCGGATGGTTGTTTAGGAGCCATTAACGCCTAAATAATTGTCGCAACCCCCGTCCCCCTATACAAATACAAGGACGGGCAGCCGCGAGCCAGTTTCGGTGGTATCTGGTGTTGTCTAATTTGGCAGCGGAATTTTCATCAGGACCGTAATTAGGAAATATTGGATCAGAGTAAAATACCACATTTTCATAATATTAAACACATGGGATAAAACCCAAGTTTTAAATACACACATTTCCATAGGAATAAATCCTATTTTTATTTAAAAAAACATCTATTTTATTTTAGGTAACTTTATTGCCACTTTTCCAAGCCTTCAGTGCTGTCCAGCTGGCTTCTAATTGGCTTTTATATTTTGTTACCTGAAATGCGTTTAAAAACATTTTGTCAGTGGGAAATACTGGTGAGTGAATCCCAGTTTAATCAAGTTTAATAAAAACCATTGTACAGTATTGAGGGCGATCTCGCAATTACATTTGTTTCCAAGTTATATCAATTAACATCCATGGTACTGTCAGACCCGACTTGTGGAAATGTTACCCCTCGCAAGGCAGTAACATAATTTTGTATACAAAACCCCAACATACTCATGATAATTGTATTCTTACAAATACTCAATAACTGCGTAATATATAATTAATTAAGTGAGGTTTTGTAAAAACAATTTACAAAAAGGATATTACTCACAAAAAGGTTTATATAAAAAGAGGATTACTCACATTGCTGTCTTAGGTTATCAGTAAGGATTTCCTGGGAATAATCTATAAATTACACAAATGCACACGTGTTAGTATAATAACCCACTTTAACATTAGTAATACCCTCCCCGAGACGACATTCCAACGACTACGTCGGGCAGAACCACGACAGCCGTTATGGAACCCTAGATCAATCGGGCAGAGTATCTAATACGTATCCAGGGGTTGTAATACTTACAACGGAGCAGAACTTCGTTATTTAGGGGGTATTATACCCGAGTATTATGCCTACACTTTAGAAATTCGAGATTGAGAATGAAAATGAACGAGCAGACTGAAGATCCGATGCCCTCTACTTATAGGGCTTGATTTTGACTTTTACGCGGCCCGCGTAAAGGTTAACCAAAGGGCTACGCGGCCCGCTTCAACGCCGGTATGGCGTAGCTGATCCGGGCCACAGGGTAGGTTCAACACGCGTCGGCCACGTGTCAACACCGGAGCTCGCCTGGTTTTTAAGTTGTCGCGGCCCGCGTAAGGTTTAAGGTGTGGCTTACGCGGCCCGCCTCAAACCCAAAAATTAGATTTTTAATTATTTTTAATAATATTCAAGGTATTCGGGGTCCGTTTTCGCGTATGGGGTGTATTTTAGGACATATTGGGATAATTTAAAATATATTAGGGTATCGAAAATAATTCAAGGGTTTTCTTTAGGGTTGTTATAATAATCGACAAAGTTTGTATCAAATCAAGTTAACGCCTAATGATCGACAAAAAAAGATCCTAAATCATGAATCAACTAATCATAGAATCGTAAACCATACCTGAATTCAAAAAAAAAAAAAAAAACAGAATACGGGCCTGAATTCGACAATCGTTTTTGTATAAGTTACCAACAATTTAGTCTTCACTGTGAATACGGGCCTGAATTCAACAATTGTATAACTAATAAGGGCCTGAATGAGTGAATAATTCACTGTGAATTCGACCAAAAACAAAACATAACAACTGAATTCGACAATTTGATGTTTACCTTTCAACATGATCTGTGTCGTATTGTCTGAGGCTGAAGTCGAACAGGCTGAAATCAAACATACAGGCTCTATACGTTGATCCACGATCTCTGTGATTCTGTGAATACGGCCTGAATCAAACAACAACCGAAGAACTAAAAGTAAAAGTGCAGATTGTGAACTGAACAGGCTCTATGCGTGAAATGTGAAGGCACAATTTTCCAGGGCACTAGTTGGCAGTTGCCGCCCAACATGGAATAAATGTTTTTTTAGTTTTTAAAACCATTTGGGTATTGGGCTCACTAACTTAATGGGCTAACTAATCTAAACCATATGATTTTTTTTTGTAAGTGGGCCTATGTTAGTATTTGTTTGGCTATACCCTATTAAAAATTTATATATATAATATCAGATTTTTTTAAATTACGTGCCCTACGAAATCACGGGCCCTGTCCGGTGGTCCTCCCCGCTCACCTTCAGGGCTGACCCTGTTTAAAATATTCAATTTGGGTAGATTAGATAGGTTGTTATAGGAGTAGAATCCTATAGCCTTATGGAGAGAGACACATTTTCACCACACCTTATGTTGTATATCGAGTTACCGACCCATTCACTACAACCAACATCCCGTGTGACTGCTCAATTAAATTGGGTGAGATGGTAAGACACTCTCCAATGAATGGGTCGATTAGTGAAAGTAAGCAACCATGCACGTGCCATAAAAAAAGAAGTTCATGACATCATGCTATTCTTTTGTCCCCAAGTTTCCATGTCCTCGTTCAACTTAGGGGGTGGGGTGGTCATCACTCATCACTCACAACACCCAATTAAGTTCTGCCATGTCATCATCCATTTTTCCATCACTCACAACACCCAACAATAAACCCTACACCCCCTCACATGTTCCATCACTCAAACCTTGTCACGTGTGAAAAACTTCACGGAAACCATATTCCAACGTGATGAACAATTTGGTGGCGGTGGAAAAAAGCAAACCACCACGCGTGGAACTTTTCATCACGGGAAAAAAAACCAACCACCCCGCCTCCCCTTACTTTTCAATGTTTTCCCGGCTGTGCTTCTAGCTTGATTAGATAGTACTTTAACTTTCAGTTTCCTTTAGTTTAGGACATCAATAGTGTAGAGTTTCCTATATGTATTAATTTGTTTGTTAATATAAAGTGAGTGAGTTTTGATTAAAAAAAGTTTTGATGTTTTCTCTCTTTATGTGAGTAACCAATATTTCTATCGCTAATCCAAGGTAACAACTTGGGTGGTGTGCTTTTACGGGCTAAGAGTTAGCTACAAAGTCCAAATTTACTAAAAAATGTAAAAAGTCATAAAACACCATAATGTCGTCAACCATAAAACACACAAAAAACTCACAAATAACATAATGATGTTATATGTGGGTTTTGTGCTGTGTTTTGGATGATAAGGGTCTGATTATGGAATAAGAAACTTTATTGTGTTTAATATTGATTAGCATGTTGTGTTTTATATTCATAGTTCTACGATGGTGTGTTTGAAGTTTTATGGACTATTAGGCTTTGAATATGGTGTTTTAGTAATCTCCACTCTGTTATTTATGAGTTTTAGATGTGTTTTATGGCTGAAATTATAGTGTTTTATGACTTTTTACACTTTTTAGGAAATTTGGACTTTGTAGCCGAACCCCACCCGTGCTTAGGAACCTACATTGAGTTTAGGTGGTAATTCTTTGTATCCTATACTCGGTTTAGGACACTCGGTTTGAATTATGGATTGTTTATGTATCCCTTTCATCCATTGCTTATCTATTTCATCTGATTTTCAAATTTCTATCCGTTAGCTACTCTGATTTATATCTCCTTAGTACTGCTAGGCTACAAGCAATTTTGCATAAATATAAGGTAGTTACGTTTATATCAAATTTGACTAGAAACATTATAAACTAGTGTTTTAACGGGCGCTGGGGTCGTAAAACTGTGCTAAGTAAGCAAGCGACAACCAAAACAAAAAAAAATCGCAAAACAAAAAGGGGAATTTATATCACTACGTGACGTAAAATGTAGACAAACTCGAACTTATACCAAGAAAGCTTTAACTTAAAGACAAAAAAAAATGCAAAACTTGAAAGGCCAAAAGTAAAATGTACAAACCTTGGGGACTGAAAATGTAAACCACATTTACTAAAAAGCGAAAACAATAAAAGATTACAAAAAAAACCTCACTAAGACAAAAACAACAAAAGACAAAAAAAATCAAAACACTATTCATAAGAACCTATCCTAATTGTGTATATACAAGTGTTTAACCCACGCGATGCGGACGCGAGGGTCGTAAAACCATTGTAAGTAGTAAACAAATGACGACCAAAACCAGGAAAATCGTAAAACAAAAAATACGAATTTATATCGCCACATGACATAAAACTTAGGCTAAGACAAAGTCCAACTTATGTCACAAACTGATGTAAAATGTAGACAAACTCAAATTTATTAAGAAAACTTTAACATAAAGACCCAAACGAAAAAAAACACAAAGGACTTAAAATGTAATATTACTACCTTATAAAATAAGACAAACAAAAAAATCCATCCGATTCTCTGAAATGTGTTTGATGATACTCGAATGACACTTTTGTAAATATCTGAAGGGGTATGGTCCCAAAAAGCCGCGCAAACCTCCGTAAGGGTTGCGCGCAGGACCATACTCCTTATTCAAAAAGCTTCCTATCTTTAACCTCGCGCGAGTTACACCACGCACTACTGTACGTTGCGCGAGTCCTGAACAATGAGAAGCTCCAATTAACAAACACTTAGCATTTTGAAGAGAATATCTGAAAGTCCATGCCTCGCGCGAGGTAGTAACGTGCTCAGCAAGCCTCATGCGTGATCACGGCGAAGGCCTTTTCAGGTAGTACACAAGGTACAAGTGGCAGAATAAAAGAGCCAATCAGAGTCCTTCTAATCCTGCGCAATCGTGCTCCACAATCGTCTGACATGCAGGAGACAAAAGTACTTAAGGACGCCTATGTGGCACCAATCACAGGGCAGAGACAACTGCCCCACGATCTCCACTTACCTGCTGATGGCAGAAGGGCGACCAGGCCGACAACAGTGACACGTGGCTCCAATCACATTGCGCCAGCTCCATAAAGCTCCTAGAAGCCACTAACGGTCGACACCAGTGAGACAAAGAGCATATTCTCCATGTTGTCGCCTTCCGGCCCAAGGCCCATCAGCCCACACCCTCTTACACTACTCCGGCTATAAATAGAGACCTCAATTCACAGGTTAAACATTCCATTCCCTCTACTCTCTCACTTAATACTTAATTCTCTCCCCAAAGCAGTCGCTTATTCTCACGCCGGAGCCCGGTTAAGAGGGAAACCCCCACATTCCCCTCTTAACGAGTAACGGTGTTTTGTTTTGCAGATAAACCACGGTCATTAGGAGCTCAGGAAACCGTCAAGAAGATTAACCATCATGGTAGAAACATAAACCAAACTGATTAATCCCGTAGTTAGTTCTGTGTTTCTTCATTGGCGCCCACCGATTTTTTCTACAAACCACTCTCATCTTCTTTCCTGAGTTTTCGTTGTTTTTCTTCCTTCGATCATGGCTGGTCAAGGAATCATTCCCGAGTTTGTTGGTCTTGGAGCAGACCCTAACACAACGTTGGGGGTGGATAACCAAAACATCCAACCCCAACACGTTTAAGAAATCGACGAGATCGAGATAGCCAACACTGGGGGTCCGCGCGGGAGCTTCACCTGCATCACTCAAACTACCCCAGGAAACAACGGTGCTGGACCTTCGAACCCAGCTCCACCTCAGAATATCTCAGCGCTATTAGGGCTACCAGAGGGCGAAACCCCAGCCTCATGGTACGCCAAGCAACTCGCCACCATTAACGCGGCATATCAATCCTTGAGCGCGCAACAAGCAGTTTTAACGGCAGAACCTTCCTTGGTTACACCAACCGGCCCAAGTCACGGGCCGCGCCAGATGCCACCACCGCAAAATATCCAAGGAAGAGCCAACAGACCTCCCCCTACCCGAAGACAAAGCGTGCAGGACACGCGTGATACACGGGGGGAGACAGAAAGCTACTATGACGAACCGTCAAACTTCCAAAGAGGCCCAGTTCATAGCCGGCTCACGCCGCGCAACATGAACGATGAGTTGGAAGAAACTGACCCGAATGATCCAACCTGGGAGAACGATGACGAATCTTCGGTTTTCAGTCGTTTGCAAAGAAATCACGAGTACTACAAACCAAGGCAGCACGTTGGGTATACCGAAGAGGCAGAGCGTGACTTTCGCCTCGCCTATCGACCAGAGGAAGCTATAGAGCATTCAAAGTTCATCCCAAAGATAGCACTAGCGCCGCTCAAGAGAGAAAAGTTGCCTCCAACTGTCGGAAAGTTTAACGGATTGACTGATCCCGACGATCACGTCAGAGTGTTTACTAGCGTGGGCTGCATGGGAGGTTGGAACATGCCCATGTGGTGTCATCTGTTTATCCAAACATTAACGGGGGCTGCTCGCGCCTGGTTCGACAGCCTGCCTCCAGGAAAGATAAAATCATGGGTAGATTTCAGGACTCAGTTTTTGAGTCACTTCAGTCAACAAAGGCGATACCAGCGCGACACAGCTGAAGTTGAAGATATCTGGCGAAGAGATAACGAGGGTTTGGAAGATTTCATTACGCGCTTTAACAAAGAGTGCCTGGAAATCGGTGGCGTTAGTGAGCAACTGATGCGCTGCCATTTCAAGAAAGCCATCCGCTGCGATAGCCTAATTAGAACCATCACTGGGAAAGATGGAATGCCCAAGGAATGGGATAAACTCATGGAAGCCGTGAAGATAGTCGCGCAAACTGAAGAGTCACTTGCACGAAACAACAGCTATCGTTCTGAAGATAGATTTTCTAAAAGGGGTCACTCGCGCGACGACAACAGACGCAACAAAGGCAAGAACCCTGGGTGGAAGGCCAACCACTCCAGCGGTTATAATGAACGACCCCGTTATGAAGAACGATCCCGCTATAAGGAAGACGCGCGAGATCTATCGATCGCATCGGCTATAGAAAGGCAGTCCGAGACGATAATCGTGACAAGCATTGGACTCCGCTCATAAAAACACCAAAAGAGGTGCTAATGACGGAGAACCATGATTTTAAGACGCCAAGACCAATGACGAACAAAAAGGGGCAGGACCCCAACCTGTATTGTGATTTCCACAAAGATACAGGCCACTTAACTGACGATTGTTACAGCTTACGCCAAGAGATCGAAAGAGCACTGAAGAGTGGAAAGCTAAGCCACTTAGTGAAAAACGTGCGCAAAGAAACTCGACAGCTCCATCGCCACGATGAAGGAAATCACAAGAAAGTCCGACGCCTAGAGACACACATGGTCAATGGACCAAGGTATATCGCGAAAGAAAAAGGCAAGAGACCTTATGAGCCTTCATGGCAGGAACAGCAGGTCATTTTCCCGGTGGTGCGCGGGGGTCCTCGAGCCACACGACCCATCGTGATCACCGGTATCATCGGCCATTACGAAACCGAATCCGTCTTCATTGACCCAGGGAGTACAGCAGACATCATCTATGAACAATGCTTTAACCAGTTCGACGACGAAGACAAAGCGAGACTTGAACCAGTCGACTACCCACTGTCTGGGTTCTGCAATGAAATGGTCTTCCTGCTAGGCCAAATTAGCTTCCCCGTCACACTCTCTGACGGGAAGCATTCAAGAACAACAAACGTTAACTTCATGGTGATGCCTGTTAAGTCAAGACATGATGTGCTGATAGGGAGAGAGACGCAAGGTGAGCTGAATATGATAACTTCCACCCCCCACTCAGCGATTGGTTTCCCAACCAAGACGGGGGTGGCAATCGTTTATGCAAAAAAGGAAGTGATGTCGACAGAAGAGATGCGCCCAACAAAAGCGGCGAAGGTTTCAGCGACCGAGCCCGAAAAATGGGTTTTAAATCGCAAGTACCCAGAGCAAACGGTGACGATAGGCCACACAATCTCACCAAACATCAGAACTCGCCTCAAACAGCTCATGTTCAAGAACATGGATATCTTCGCCTGGACTCCGGCGGATATGACCGGAGTCCCGCGCGACATCACCGAGCACTGTTTAAACACCTACCCCCCTGTTGAACCAAAAGTACAAAGAAGGCGCAGCTTAGGGGCAGACAAAACGAAAGCCATGAATGAGCAAGTATGCGAGTTACTTAAAGCCGGCATCTTGCGCGAAGTACGTTATCAAAGTTGGGTTGCGAACCCCGTGATGGTAGAGAAGTCTAGTGGTGGATGGCGAATGTGCGTTGACTACACCGATCTCAACAAGGCATGCCACAAAGATTGCTACTCTTTGCCTGAGATCGACAAAAAGATAGACTCTCTCGCGCCATACAGATGGAAGTGCTTCTTGGATTGCTACAAGGGGTACCATCAAGTTCAAATGAAGCTTGAGGATGAAGACAAGACGGCTTTTCCTACTGATCTTGGGATTTTTTGCTATACGAAGATGCCCTTTGGCCTGAAAAACGCTGGCGCCACATACCAGCGATTGATGGACAAGACCTTCGCCGATGACATCGGAAAGCATATTGAAGTTTACATCGATGATCTAGTGGTCAAAAGTCCCGAAGAGGACCAAATGTTGAAAGACATCGAAAAAACCTTCAATTCATTGCGCAGCGTAAATATGAAGTTGAATCCAGCCAAATGTTCTTTTGGCATGGAAGAGGGGAAGTTCTTAGGCTTCATAGTCACAAACGGCGGCTTCAAAGTGAATCCGGAAAAAGTCCAGGCCATAGAGCGAATGCCATCGCCGCGTACAATCAAAGAGATGCAACGGCTAGCCGGCCGCCTCGCCGCGCTTAACCGTTTTTTATCAAATCACGCCGCAAAGTCATACCCTTTTATCAGCACGCTGCGCAACTGTGTCAAGAAGCAAGAGTTCAGATGGACCCCTGAAGCAGAAAAGGCTTTTCAGCAAATGAAAGCATGTTTGATCGAGCTCCCTACCCTGACTGCACCGTTCGAAAAAGAGCCACTTATACTGTACTTATCTTCTTCAGATAAGGCAGTAGGGTCGGTATTACTGGTGGAGGGAAATGGAGTTCAAACTCCAATTTATTACGTCAGCAGGGTACTTACTGACCCGGAAACGAGATATTCCACGATGGAAAAATTGGTGCTTGCGCTGCTACACGCTTCCCGAAGGCTGCGCAGATACTTTACAGGGCATGTGATCACCGTACTTACCAATTTCCATATCGGCACGGTACTTCAAAAACCAGAAACATCCGGGCGGTTAGCGAAATTGGCCATCGAGCTGGGGGGCCACAACATTCTGTACCGGCCGCGCCCAGCCATCAAGGGTCAAGTTCTAGCAGACTTCATCACAGAAGTCCCAGTTGAGAAAATCAAAGATTGTGAGCTGGTGGAGACTCCCGAAAAAGACACGACAAATGAGACTTGGATGCTTTATACTGATGGGGCCTCAAATGAGGACGGCGCGGGAGCTGGATTGCGCCTAGTGAGCCCTGAAAACCATGAATTCACTTACGCCATCAAGTTGGATTTTAAAAACACCAACAACGAGGCGGAATACGAGGCATTTCTGGCAGGCTTGCGCCTCGCCATCAAAATGGGAGCTAAAGACCTACATGCACATGTTGATTCACTCTTGATAGCCAGCCAAGTCAACGGTATATACGATGCACGGGGTGAAGTTATGGCCCTATATCTAGAGCAGGCGAAAGAGTTGCTTCAACAATTCAAGTCTCACAAAGTAATCCACATCAATCGCTCTGAAAACAAACCAGCCGATGCTTTGAGCAAGCTTGCTTCAACCTCCTTTCAACATCTCGCCAAAGATGTAAGGATTGAAGTGCTCAAGAATCCTTCAGTCTTGCTACGACAAGTCAACGTGATCGAGATAGGGCAGCCATCCTGGATGACCCCTATCATCCAATACTTGCAAGAAGGAATACTCCCTGAGAGTAAAGCAGAGGCAAGGAAAGTTCAAAACAAGGCTCTGCAATATGAAATGAATGGTGGTATCTTATACCGCAAGTCCTTCTTGGGGCCGCTACTGCGATGCGTGGACCCCCAGGATGCGAGTTATCTGATAAGGGAGATTCATGAAGGAATTTGCGGCATTCATGCAGGGCCACGCATGGTTGTCGCAAAAATTATGAACGCTGGGTATTACTGGCCAGGGATGCATGTGGATGCCCTGAAAGAGCTGCGCAAGTGCGACTCCTGTCAGCGGCACTCCCCGAAAACCCTACGCCCCAAGAACGATCTGATCCCCGTATCCACTGCCTGGCCCTTTCAGCAGTGGGGAATCGACATGGTGGGACCCTTCCCAGAGGCTCCTGGCGCCGTCAAGTTTATAATAGTGGCCGTCGATTACTTCACGAAATGGGTGGAGGCCAAAGCCCTTGCTTCAACTACAGCCATGATGGTGCGCAAGTTCATTTGGGAACACATCATCTGCAGATTTGGCCTACCACTCAAGATTGTAACAGACAACGGCACCAACTTTGCGTCCGAGGACCTCCAGAAGTGGTTGAAAGAGATGAAGATAGAACACACTTTCTCCTCCGTTGCGCATCCTCAGGCCAACGGACAGGTTGAAAGTGTGAACAAGTGTATCGTCGATGGGATAAAGGCCCGACTGGGCACGAAGCAAAGAGGCTGGGTGGATGAGCTCCCGAGTATCTTGTGGGCTCACCGAACCATGCCGAAAACAAGTACCGGCGAAACCCCTTTTAGCCTAGTCTATGGCTCAGAAGCGGTTATCCCGGCAGAAGTTGGCCTGCCCTCTCCGCGTTTGACAGCAGTCAACGCAATCGACAACGAGGCAGAGCGTCGTCTTGACTTGGATTTGCTAGAAGAAAGGCGCGAAATAGCGCGAATTAAAGAAGCCAAGTACAAAACCCAACTGGAAAGGTACTACAATGCGCGAGTCCGCATCTGTACCTTCACTCCAGGGGAATACGTCTTTCGAGACAACGAAGCCTCAAACGCTGAACGCCCAGGAAAACTAGCACCCAAATGGGAAGGCCCATACTTGGTTCACGAAGTGCTAGGGAAAGGGGCTTACAAACTGCGCACCATGGATGGACACATCATCCCGCGCACTTGGAATGCGCAACAACTGCGTAAATGCTATATGTGACTACTACAGGCCCTGCGCCTTTATCCACTAATGTTGGCCATGCGCCTTTTTTTTTACTTTCCTATGTTGGCTACACGCCTTTTACGTTACAAGCAATGTATGATTGGCCTAAGCGCCTGTTTCTGAGTTAATGAAAGCATACGACATGTTTTCTTTTACGCTGACTCCTTTCGTTACAAATGCATGTTAAACTTCTGATTAGCACGAAAACACTCCAGTTACGCTCGCACAAGAGCCACCCTTACATTTATTCGCGCTAACTTAACCAAAGTTTCTAACAACAGTGCAATAATTGTAACGGAAAAGGATGAACAAACATTATATTTAAAACAAGCGCAACCGCGCAACAGTTATATAGACAACGGATAGTGTTCCCTCTATTTAAAACTAGCGCGACCGCGCAAAAGCTTACATTCAAAGCATAAACAAAAATTACAAGGCACAAAGCCAAAAAAGTACTAGCCTATTCAAAACTATCATTAGGATCATCGTCATGCTTATCACCAGCACCATCACCTTTACCATCGCCATCATCACCCGCAGCTTCCTCCTCATCCGAGAGCTCAACAGTCTCCGGTGGGTCAAGGATATTCTTCAGACGCTGACACCAGTCATCATGCTTCAGCGCATCAGCAACCAAATCCATCACCGGAATTGATAAATGATCATAACCGTGTTCAGCGCGAGCTAGTTCAGCCTCAGCTTCATCAGTCACTGAGCAGTGACTACTTGTAAGACCCTAAATCGTACATGACAAAAGTCGCAGCGGAAAACACGAACCATAAAATTTCTTCTTTATAAATACCTCAACTTATTTAAACTTAACTTTAACATAGCTCTTATTCATAAATCCGTCATCCTCTTATTTACTAATTAAAAACATAACTTATGATTGCTACATTTTACATTCAACGTCCCCGTACAATCTATCTTGTGACTCGATCTTCGATCTCTAATCCTTGCTATAATCGCCCGTTATCCACACAACCTGCATTCACCACATACATTCGAAACATTAGCACACGTTATATAAACAAGCTCATTCATGAACACTTCCCATTTCGTTCTTAAACAAACTTTAAGCATTTCATCTGCGTATCCATATCCTGATGAAGCTTTAGTAATGTACCTGCATTACTTTTCATTCTCAAGGTACACCATTAAAAACGTTAACACTCAACGTGTCTAAATCATACTTACATACGTACTTACATACAAACATACATTCACATCTACATACATACATATCTTTCCTACAACTTTATATTCATGCATACACTCACACATGTCTTTACACATACATACCTACACAACTACCTACGTACATACCTTTCTTACATCTTTACATACGTGCATACCCTCATACATATCTTTATACATACGTACATACACATCTACATACGTATCTACACATCTACATACGTACATACCTTTCCTACATCTTTACATACATACATACACCCGTACATACATACATACACAGCTACATACGTACATACCTCTCCTACATCTTTACATACATGCATACGATCATACATATTTTTATACATACGTACATACCTCTCCTACATCTTTACATACAAGCATACACTCCTACATACCTTTCCTTTATCAAAAATGCATCAGAAACTTGATTTCGGTCCATTCGGGAGCTTAACGGAGCACCGGGACACGAAATGGATCAACCGAGTTCACATATGGAAGAAAACAGAAAACATAAACTCTGGGCACCGTCGCCGACGCCCATATTGGCCGTCGGCGACGCACCTCCGTCGTCCTAAAGCCCCGTAGACATAAAACTAGGCCGTCGACCAAAATCCAAAACCCACATGCCGTCGGCGACGGCCCTTCTGGGCGTCGGCGACGGCTCCTCGTTTATTCATTTTCCTGCTGTGTTGTTTTGTCGTTCGGATAAACTAAAACTCGCATAACTTTCAACCCGTTTACCCGTTTAATCTCCCATTTCTTCCTACATGCTTGTAAATTCACATTCTATCATATGAACTTAAAATCCCACATCCGGATTAAGGAAATTCTTAACTTACATGCATTCGGCTTATTATTATCTTCTAATTATTTGACCCGTTCGTGCATTTATCAACATAGTCTATTCAATTGACCTCAATCTCATATGAACTTAATAATTTCATTGACGCCTATCATAAAAGATTAACTTCTCGGATGTCTAGCATTCTTTTAACCCATTTTCGCTCAAAAGCTTATTTTGACCCGTTATGGGTATTTACGCATTTTAAGGTCTATGGCTTACAAAGACCATACTTCTTGCTTCCATACTTGTCTAAAACATTACATTGATTGAACAACTTGTTTCTAAACCACTTTTCATATCGTTTGCCCAAAATACCCATCAAGGGCATTTTGGTCAACTTTAATTCATTCATTTACGACGAAAGACTTCAATACATATATGACCTCAAACATCATGTTTAATTAATTTAAACAGTATATTACTTAATCGTACTAATAAGTGATTACAGAAATCACTTACCTTATGCGTCCGTGCTCATATCCGATTTCTCGCCTCTTTCTTGACCCGTTAGCACCTCTTGCTTGAGCCCGTCTCGGCGTGATTCCTATACTTTCATTTAATCCAAATCACGCTATTATTAGCATACTCATTTGTACATGATAACAATCGTATCAATCACATGTTTCACACTTAACTTTCATTAATCATTTCTAACAAACATGACTCATATAATCATGTCCGTATACATTTAACTCATGTAACTCATCATGTCATTTATATTTAACACGGATTGCTATTACATGTACCATACGACTTCTCATCAACCTACATTTACGACAACGAGTCAACTCATGTTTCTTTTACTTAGTTGACTTTCAAAAGTCAACTATTAACCATACATGACTATCGACTTATCAACATATACCCTTAACATCATAATCGACTATACGGACGACACTATATACATTTTATCATTCACTTGGTGTGCGTACCACCTTTTAAGCATAACATACAACTAATTCATGCATAATCTTCTAAATTCATACATAGTGCATCAAATCCTTCTACTAATCAACATGTGGTATTTAAAATCAAACATCAATAATATGAACATATTATCATTTTCATCATATCATCAAAACCCACTTCATGACTATTTTTCTAATCACTTACAAGTGATAAAATCTTAAGTTCTTCATAGCTTCTTCATGCTTTTGATGTGTGTACTACCTCCTAAGCATAGTGTACAACTAGTTCATGCATATCCTTCTAATCTCATACATAATTCATCAATTTCCTCCTTCTAATCAACATGGATCATACATGCATGAACATCAAACATACTAGTATCACATTTCTTTTAATTCCTCTAACAAGAATCCATCATACAAATAAAAATACATCAACATTCAACAAGAATTAGACATGGATGATGATTCAAATCATCATTCTTACCATAACTAATGGGTTTCACCCTTAAACATCAAATTAACCTAATTCATGCATAATCCATGTTCCAAATGATGAATCTAACGCATACTCATGCTCAATTTCATACAAATTCGTGATTTACAACATAACCCATTTCGTGCATCATCACCAATCTAGAATCTAAGACATACCTTACGATCCCCTTGTGAAGGTGATCATTAATCCGTGTTTGGTTATGAATTTGAGCTTCGTTTAGCCTTCCAATTTGAGGGAATAGATGAAGTTAGGGTTCTTGGCTCCATGGGAGCTTCCTGCTCTTTCACGAACACACTATGTGTGTTTGTGTGTGTGTTTTGTTATTTAATAACCTAACTTTCACCTTATGCCATTTAACCCCTCAATGTTTGCCACTTAAACATGTTTGGCACAACTTTCATCTTCTAATTAGTTTCTATCATACACTTTATTAGGTTAAATAACCTAGTCATTTATTTCTTAATGTACCATAGCATAACATTTAACGAATATAAACATTCAGGTTTTGGGGTGTTACAGTCGAACTCCTGTCCAAGCATAACCGTTGCATGTTGCGCACATTCAAGATAGCCCTTACGGTGACCAACTGCGAGAGAAGCATCTATAACGGCCGCAACAGCTTTATCCAATTCTCCAGCATTCAGGATGGAGTTGGCCATCTGCAACAAACACAATACTTTAGCCAACAGGTCTAAAAAACTCAATAAAGTCAAGAGGAATCATACCAACACCATTCCGCGCCCGCGCAGCCACTCGTCTTCAGAAACCAAAGTATCCACGATACCTTGAGCTTCGGAGTAGTTGTTTTGTGCTACGTTAAGAGCAGTGGTGCTAATGTCGCGCGCCTCCTAAGCTTTTTGTTTGGCCTCTTCAGCAGTGGCAGCCTTAACCTTCTCAGCTTCGAGATCGATCTCCAAGGACTCGCTTTTTTCAATTTGCTCTCGCAAACGGCGCTTCAGCTCAGCGATCTCGACGTCCTTTACGGTCAAATCCTTGTTCTTGCTTGATGCGTGCGAAGTGTCGTATATTTTAGGTGTATATTTTAAGCCCTTTTTAACACTTATTTAGCCAAGTTTTAAATTTATAAAACACGATATTTCACTAACACTAAACACACATATGGGCAAGTGCACCCATCGTTGAGTGTAGCATAGCGTTGGTAAGATACCGAGGTCGTCCAAGGACACAAGAGCTTTTAGTACCGGTTTATCCTCAACGTCTAACCAAAATAAAAGTTTAGAAAAATGTTTTAAACTTAAGAAAAATAAAACTAACTAAAATGCTGAAAATAAAAATAAAAGAAAAAACAGATAGACAAGATGAATCACTTGGTTCCGACTCGTATCTAGTATAACCTTTGATTATTTCCGCACTTTTGCACATAATTAAGAGATTATCTTAGTTATTGTAGTAGGCCCCTCTTTTGAAGGTGACGTTACCCTCACCCCAGTAGTTTGAGTCAGCAGGGATACAATCCTAAAGGGGTGGATTATTGGAAGATAATGAATTAAGTTATTAATGCAGTATTGTGGTAGGCCCCGCTTTTGGCGGTGACGTTACCCTCGGCTAAGTAGTCTGAGTCAGCAGGGATACAGTCCTAAATAGCCGGGTTATAGTATTAATAGTAGTTAACTTATGAGGGGATCAAAGAGTTTGGACCCCCGCCATCCAATACCGTGAAGTATTGAAGGAGGTCCTACTAAATTTGACCCAGGTCCATTGCAGGACCTCTAAACGCTGAACAATGGCAAGACCTTTACCAAACCGTTCCCTTAACCCCCTACCAGGTAGCCAACATACCTCCATATAGACCGTGGATATATGAATGGTGAAAATCCTTTATTTTATATAGACAGTAAAATAATGCCAAGACACCACGGACAAACGATAAGGAAAGATCACCTTCAACACAAGTAACTAGTTATTAAAGTCATTAATACAAAACCAAATAAAAAGTGCAAAAGATTAGAAATAAAAAGTATTATACTAGACACTTTGTCTTCACCAAGTGATGTAAGAGACTTAGGCAAACATGGCCTTGATTGTCAAGAACTCTTACGATCAATCTTGGATCCCGAGACGACTCACACACTCTATGATGGACAATGGATGATGGTGGTGGATGATGGTGTTGTGATGGTGGTGGGTGGTGGATGAAGTGTGAGAGAGGTGGTGTGCCAAGGGATGGTTTGAGCTTGAGCCAAGCACTCCTATTTATAGCCTGTACAGAAGCCTGGACACGGCCCCGTGTCCACCCTTTTCTCTTTCTTCATTAATACAGTTTGTCTTTATTAGCTCCACACGCCCCCGTGTCCGCTGGGCACGGCCCCGTGCTCGTCTGACACTCTCTCTCTTCATTAATTGTAATTCGCAATTACAATTAATGCGCCTGCTGTACTTTCGCCACGCCGCCGTGTTCACTGGACACGGCCCCGTGGTGGGCAATAGAAGCTTCTACAGGTTTGTCTTTAGTGACAGGGCTGACCATCCTGGACACTGCCCCGTGCTCGCTGAGCACGGCCCCGTGTTGAGCTGGACACGCCCCGTGTCGAGCTGGGCACGCCCCGTGTCGAGCTGGGCACAGCCCCATGCTCAGCTGGGCACAGCCCCATGCTCAGCTTTCTTCTTGTTTTTGCTTTGGGAGATGCTGTCGAGGGGTCGGGCATGTCACGTCTTGTTCCTTTTCTTGTATTTATGTTAGATTTTGATGTCTTTTTGCTTCTTTTGTTAATTTGAGCTCATTTAATCCTGAAAATACAAAAGGAAGGCAAAAGCACACTTTTTCCAACATTAGTACTAAAAAAGGGTTAGTTTTATGCCTCGATTGATGAAATTTATATGTTACATTTTGAACACATCAAATACCCCCACACTTGAATCTTTGCTTGTCCTCAAGCAAAACTCTTTAATATGTGGCTATTTACACTCCCAAATGGAATTGGTAGAAAAGAAGGTTTTGGGCTTGTCATAGAGTGTCGGGATTTCCAAGATTCTTTATTTAGTTTTATTTTTATTTATTTACAATCCTATTCGTCATGATTTATTTAAAACTTTTCATAAGATAAATTACTTATTAGGGCATAACATGCCTCTTTAAAATTCTATTTATATACGAGTTCACATACCTCACGGGGATCACTCAACACTCGGCCGAAGATGTATTTTAGTGAATCACTCGAGAGCGGCATGGAACTTACTCCTACCATAGGCTTGCCAAGCAATCAATCCTCCTCCTTTTTGACTATACACCTTTGTAAATATCAAGAGGACTTTTGGGTGAAGGGTTAGGCTTGGGTTAAAGGTAGGTGGTTGGGTTAGTGGTTAGTGGAAAAGGCTAAAAACGTAACAAGCGTCGGTTTTCGTAAGACTTTTTTTTTTTTTATAACTCTTATTTTTGATGAAGCTATTATTCAAACAAAGTTATTTTTGATGAACTTGTTTGTTTATTTTCTTTTGCTTCATCATCAACATCCAAAATTTTTTTTTTTTATTTATTTTTTTTTTTTTTTTGGAAGAGTCATATGAAAACCCGAGCTAGTTACTAAAACAAAGGGTTAAAAATGAAAAAGGTTTTGGTGGGTGAAAGGGTGTTTGGTTTGGGTTATGAAATAAAAAGGTTTAGGCTCGAAGGGGCTAACTAGGGGGATTTTGGGTAGGTGGTAAAAAAAAGAAAAATAATGGTGTAGAAATAAAAAGGGTTAGTCCTAATGCCTCCATCATTTACTTACTCGGGTTTAAGTTGGTAAGGACCGGGAATGTATCGTCATGGCAAGTTCTAGAGTCGTAAGAACCAAGCGGCTATTCACACAAGAAACGAAAAATGAGCATTTAGTCTAATGATATGTAATTGTATGCTCAATAAAGGCTCAAAACTCACTTTTGTGGGAATGGGTTTTTATGTGATCAAGTATATATAATTAAATTTTAACTAAGCTTGTCATGCCTTTTCATAATTTTCTTATGTTGGTTCTTTTTATCACGACGCTATCGGTTGTAAATTTGTAAAAATATAACCTTTTTAAGAACTTGAATTTCCCGAGTTAAACCTAGACAAGTAAAAAAAATGAAAATTTTTGAAAAAAATTGGGGTGATTAGCGGTTCCAATAGAGTTTTGTGTAAGGCTTGTATTTAGGACTTGCAAGATTCAAGGTTTTAGCATCCCCCCCACACTTAAATTACACATTGTCCTCAATGTGTCCCAAAAATAAGTTTTTAGGTTGATTGAATGTGTAAAAGTGGGTTAAAAACAAGATTTTATGGTACTGGGTAGCTGAACACGGGGTGGTGTTGGCTGAGCACGGCCCAGTGTCCAGACTGCCAGTACCAAAAGTAATCAGAAGGCTGGGCACGGGGGCGTGTCCAGTGAGCACGGCCCCGTGTCCAGGTACCTGAACTGGGCATTTTCTACAGAACCTTGGGCACGGGGCGTGTTGGGGTGAGCACGGCCCCGTGCTGAACTTGCTGTAATGAAGAAAAATCATCGGGAGGCTCTGTTTTTGTGTATGGGGTGTTGGTTCAAGCTTCCCTTATCATCCTTCACCATCCCGAGTGTGTTTTATTCCTGAAAATTAAAAACTAAACTAGAAAACATAAAGGTTAATCTAAACTAAAACTACGGATAGTCCCGCGGAATGCCTCCGTGGTGCGCCACGTTTATAAGGGTCCTTGGCTAGACCCACCTTATCAGGTGGTTCTGGCTCATCTTCAATTAGGGGGTCGTCATTGCCGAATGGATATTTCATTGATCGCTCAAGATCGACACTCTTTTTAAATGCCCCTAATTGAAGAGGTAGATTGTTGAACTTCCGGTTTTTCAAAGCTTCGTAAGTTTTTACAAATGGTCGTCCCAACACTAGAGGAGCGTCATCGAGGATGACAAAGTCGGTTGGAATTACCATTTGATTTGTTTGAACCAAGACATCTTCAACTATACCGATTGATTTTATTACTTTCCGATTGGATAGAAAAATGGGTATTTGAAGTGGAGAAAAATCACTAATACTTAATTTTTCGAAAAGGTAGTTAGGCATTATGTTAACACAAAGATCTTTATCAATTGTGACATTACTAATAAATGAATTTTGAAAGAAACATGGAACCGGTGTAATGTTAATTTCAAATGGGTCTTCTTTTATTAGTGAGGTTTGATCATCAGTTAACTTAACACTTACCGTTTCGTCAATTTTAGTGTTAGTGTTTAACTCTTTTAAAAACTTAGCATGAGTGGGTACTAAACAATGATTTTCAAAAGAAGGTGACAAGAGATTAATTTCTTCAAAATTAGATTCTCCTTGGATTTTAACGATGTCGGACTCACCTTTTTCGTTGTTTAACTCATGTGTCTGTTTTTCACTTATTTGTTCTTCCATTTTTACACTTTCAGTTATCTTTTCATTTTTTAATTCTTCTCTTGCGCGGGACTCCTCTTCCCTTGCGCGAGATTCTTTTATACATCGATCGATAACTCTAATGTGTTCTAATATCCTATCGGTCACTTCGGTTATAGAAAAAGAATCGGTATTTTCTAAGCTTGAATCCGGTTGTTCGATCCTTTGTTCCTCATAATACCCATATGAAGTAGATGGTTCACACCATTGTTCTTCATTGTAAGCATATGATGGATAAGGTTCGTAATTTTGTTCTTCATAGTACTCATATGAGGTGGGTTGTTCACGCCATGATTCCTCATAATAAGCATACGAAGGTGGTGGCTCATATCTTGGTTCCTCAAAGTATGAGTATGAAGGCTCATACCTTGGTTCATCAAAATATGAGTATGAGGGAGGAGGTTCATACCTTTGGTCTTCATAGGATGTGTATGAAGTTGATGGCTCGTACCTGGGCTCCTCATAGTAGGTGTATGAATTGGATGGTTGATATGAGTGATTGTATTGAACCGAGCGTGAGTTACGACAATTAGTGCAATAATTACCCCTATAATCATCCTCATCATAGGTGTAGTTGTAACCTCCTGAGTATTGATCCATAAGAATCACTCAGCAGACCACAACCAAGTCTCGAGATCAGAAAACAAAAATAAAAACGGAAACAGAGGCTGGACACGGCCCCGTGTTCAGTGGACACGGCCCCGTGTTCAGGATCTGTATCTGGGCGTTTTAATTAAATTTACTGATTTCGTTGAGCACGGGGCGTGTTCATTGAGCACGGCCCGTGTTCAAGCTTCTGTTATTTGGTGTTTTATGAAAAATATGCAGCACGGCCCCGTGTTCAGCGAGCACGGCCCGTGTTCAACCTACTGTAAATGCAAAACTAAACTAAAATGAAGAAAAATGTGGGCCCGTTTTGAAAAGGTTTTGGAAAACTGATTAGGCCGTCGATTTTAAGCTTTCCTAAAATCCTTGTGTCCCCGGCAGCGGCGCCAAAAACTTGATGCGTGCGAAGTGTCGTATATTTTAGGTGTATATTTTAAGCCCTTTTTAACACTTATTTAGCCAAGTTTTAAATTTATAAAACACGATATTTCACTAACACTAAACACACATATGGGCAAGTGCACCCATCGTTGAGTGTAGCATAGCGTTGGTAAGATACCGAGGTCGTCCAAGGACACAAGAGCTTTTAGTACCGGTTTATCCTCAACGTCTAACCAAAATAAAAGTTTAGAAAAATGTTTTAAACTTAAGAAAAATAAAACTAACTAAAATGCTGAAAATAAAAATAAAAGAAAAAACAGATAGACAAGATGAATCACTTGGTTCCGACTCGTATCTAGTATAACCTTTGATTATTTCCGCACTTTTGCACATAATTAAGAGATTATCTTAGTTATTGTAGTAGGCCCCTCTTTTGAAGGTGACGTTACCCTCACCCCAGTAGTTTGAGTCAGCAGGGATACAATCCTAAAGGGGTGGATTATTGGAAGATAATGAATTAAGTTATTAATGCAGTATTGTGGTAGGCCCCGCTTTTGGCGGTGACGTTACCCTCGGCTAAGTAGTCTGAGTCAGCAGGGATACAGTCCTAAATAGCCGGGTTATAGTATTAATAGTAGTTAACTTATGAGGGGATCAAAGAGTTTGGACCCCCGCCATCCAATACCGTGAAGTATTGAAGGAGGTCCTACTAAATTTGACCCAGGTCCATTGCAGGACCTCTAAACGCTGAACAATGGCAAGACCTTTACCAAACCGTTCCCTTAACCCCCTACCAGGTAGCCAACATACCTCCATATAGACCGTGGATATATGAATGGTGAAAATCCTTTATTTTATATAGACAGTAAAATAATGCCAAGACACCACGGACAAACGATAAGGAAAGATCACCTTCAACACAAGTAACTAGTTATTAAAGTCATTAATACAAAACCAAATAAAAAGTGCAAAAGATTAGAAATAAAAAGTATTATACTAGACACTTTGTCTTCACCAAGTGATGTAAGAGACTTAGGCAAACATGGCCTTGATTGTCAAGAACTCTTACGATCAATCTTGGATCCCGAGACGACTCACACACTCTATGATGGACAATGGATGATGGTGGTGGATGATGGTGTTGTGATGGTGGTGGGTGGTGGATGAAGTGTGAGAGAGGTGGTGTGCCAAGGGATGGTTTGAGCTTGAGCCAAGCACTCCTATTTATAGCCTGTACAGAAGCCTGGACACGGCCCCGTGTCCGCTGGACACGGCCCCGTGTCCACCCTTTTCTCTTTCTTCATTAATACAGTTTGTCTTTATTAGCTCCACACGCCCCCGTGTCCGCTGGGCACGGCCCCGTGCTCGTCTGACACTCTCTCTCTTCATTAATTGTAATTCGCAATTACAATTAATGCGCCTGCTGTGCTTTCGCCACGCCGCCGTGTTCACTGGACACGGCCCCGTGGTGGGCAATAGAAGCTTCTACAGGTTTGTCTTTAGTGACAGGGCTGACCATCCTGGACACTGCCCCGTGCTCGCTGAGCACGGCCCCGTGTTGAGCTGGACACGCCCCGTGTCGAGCTGGGCACGCCCCGTGTCGAGCTGGGCACAGCCCCATGCTCAGCTGGGCACAGCCCCATGCTCAGCTTTCTTCTTGTTTTTGCTTTGGGAGATGCTGTCGAGGGGTCGGGCATGTCACGTCTTGTTCCTTTTCTTGTATTTATGTTAGATTTTGATGTCTTTTTGCTTCTTTTGTTAATTTGAGCTCATTTAATCCTGAAAATACAAAAGGAAGGCAAAAGCACACTTTTTCCAACATTAGTACTAAAAAAGGGTTAGTTTTATGCCTCGATTGATGAAATTTATATGTTACATTTTGAACACATCATTGCTAGATAATTGTGCCTTCACCTCGGTCAGTTCGACCTGTAAGGAATAAAATCTCAGTTCACTCGCTAAACAAAAGTCTTAAACGGAACAAGAAATTTCTCGAACCTCAGCCTGCTCTTTAGCAGCTTGCGCAGCTTGCGCAGCTTGCGCATCCTCCAACTTCGTGGTCAGCTCAACAACCTTGGCTTCAAGGTCGACGATCTTGTTACGAGCCGCAGACGCGCGCTGATTATCTTTCTCGCATATCCGCTTGAACTCGGCTTTCTCCTTAGCCAACTGCTGTTCAGCAGCTTGAAGCTTGCTTCTAAGGCCTTCGCGCCCCCATTCTTCGGATTTCCGGTCAGCCTCGAATTTCGCTCTTTCTTCGTCAAAAGCAGCTCTAGCTTTTTCCAACTCAGTAGCACGCCTTAAAATCCGATCGCGGTATTTCTCCCAATCATCCCTCTCCCTAACCAGCGTTCGCCACTCACGTACAATCTCCTGGTTAGCAGCACGAGTGTTGGCCTCGCCAACAACGTAAGCATGATATAGCCCGCTGTGAGTGCGCGCCCTCTGGCGATCAACCTCGCCAGGAGGAATGGAGTTCAGCAGCCAGTCGCGGCAAGGCGCGAATTCTTGAAAGGTATCCTTTTGCTTTAAACCCCATGGCGGATTATGCGGAGAGTCGCCACGACTCTCTTCAGTATACGACTTGTAATAAATATCCCCCAAGGTATCCCGGGGGCCTATCGGAGAGCGCGGCGGCGCGCCTTGTTTTACACCACCCGAACCAGCCGCCGAACCAGAAGCGGGACCTTTTCAAGTAGAAATCCCAACAGACTTGTCAGCAGCGGATTTCTCCTTCTCTTTCTCCTGCTCGGCTAGTCTCTTCTTCTCCTGCTCAGCTAGCCTGTTTTTCTCCTGCTCAACCAACCTTCTCTTCTCATCCTCAGCCTTCTTCCGTCGATCTTCATCAGCTTCGGCTTTCTTACGCGTCTCATCAGCTTTCCTCTTCTCTTCTTCAGACGCGCTTTTCTCAGTCGCGCCAGCTTTCCCCTTCTCGACTTCGACAGCATGCTTCGCCTTATCAGACTCCACCGTTTTGGAGGGCTTGGCAGTAACCTTCGGCCTCTTATGCGCCAGCTCTAGGGGATCTACAAACACCACCCCCTTTTCAGGGGTCGTCTTTTTGAGCTCTGCAAAAACCAAGTGTTAGAAGGAGCAAAGATAACAGAATAACGTGACTAAAAAACTAACCCGGAGAAACTTTGTAAAGCGAGCGCAAGTTGCTCCGTTTCCCAATCAAGGGAACATCACCAGCTCCGGGCACAGCTGCAACACCAGCTGTAGTTTCGCTTCTGACTCTCTTTCTGCTGATCAACTTTTCAGCAACCTCCTCTTCTTCTTCCTCGTCTTCATGCGCAACAGAAGACGGAGTGGCGCCAGCATCCGGGTTACGAGAACCCGCGCTACCTCCACTTTTCGAGCCACCCGCTCCAGCTTTCTTCTCGCCTGTGCGCGACAAGCCTTCAAATGAGTCACTAATTATCACATAATCTTTCAAGTCACTCTGACGAAGCCGAAGAGTACCTTTACCAGCAGCACCAGCAGCTGCGCGGCTACTCCCACCCTTCTTACTTGTCACTTCAGGCTCGAGGTTGATCACCTTCTTCCTCTTGGGTGGTTTTTTCTTCTCTTCAGGGTCAATGCCCAAATCGCGCAGCACACCTGCAAAGATGGTAGACCAGGAACTTAACTCCCCGGTTGAAGACCCCACAGACTCTTCGCTAGAAAGATAGACAACCTCTTTCCCAGTAGAAGTGACAGAGCGCAAGGGACGAGGGTTAGGTATTAGCGCACCTTCAGTCGCGGTAGGCGGCGCCGCAAATGCGTCAGTAACCGGGTACATGAAATTACCCTTGATTTGTGCATACCAATACTCCTCCCCAGCCCGGAGCGGGCGCACGCTCATAGACCCACCAAAGGTAGAGAACGCAGCTTGATACAGGCGCGCCTCTACAGGACAGATTGTATAAATAAACAGTTATGAAACGGTGATCAACAAAACAAACGAATTAACTAACCTTTATCCTGGAACTTTAAGACAGGGACGTCTTGGCTCTCAGGCGGCCATTGATCACTCATCTGCGCCGCAACAAGGACATTTTCTCCAAACACTCGGTTTGGGGTTGAAGTAAGCTGCTTGTACCAAGCTTCATTTTTCGGAATCGCCAGATCCTCTTTCAAAATTGGTTCCGTCGAGGCGCGGAAGGTCATGGCAATCGGGATTACCTCCTCCCGGATATAGAAAAATTTTGGTTTCCAATCATGGAAACTCTTGGGGTGGTTTAGCAAAATCTTCTTTGCGGCGCCACGACTCGCGAAAGAGTAAAAACCCATATTTCTTTGAAGCTGATAAAAAGCCCGGAATTTCTCCACAGTCGGCTCGGTATCATGGGATCGACATAAGAACTCGAAGTGTCGTACTCTCACCATCCCCGGTGGACTCAGCTGAGATATATGAAACCCATAAAATTGCAGAATATGTGCCAAAAAGTTCGTCGCCGGCAACCGGAAGTTGCCTTGATGGAAGAAATCTTCAAACAACGTTATATAACCCGGCGGCGCATCGGCGGCAGTCTGGTTTTGTCCAGGGTACCTAGCATCCCATTCCGGTGGGAACCGGAAACCCCGTACTATTTGTTCAAACAAACCCAAATCCCACCGGAGAACGGGAACGGGACCCTCTTCTCCGGGATTATCTTCATGCTGTTCTTCAGCCATTGACAAAGGTCTTGAATAGTCTGGAAGCAAGCTTGATGATCTGCTACGGTGTTCTTCAAGAACTTGAAGATCTGCTGCAACCGTGTTCTTCAAACTTTGAAGATTCAAAGGAACTCGAGAGGAAATAAGGAGAAGAGTAGAAGAGAAAGTGATCAGCCCTCATGCCTCTTCGGATATATATACCCATCGCATTTAATGCGATGGGTAAACGTGCCGAAATCGCCGCAAGCGAGGCCAATCAGAAAACGCCACGTAAGGCGTGTTTCTCGGAGTGACGGTTACCACGCGCGCGTGGGCATCACTCTCTGACGGAAATACGATTCGTCAGGGACAAGTTGATGACAACCGTCAGAGGTCAACTCAGTCGTCACCAACCACGACTTTCTTCACCAACCTGTCAGAGTTCAAATTTCGAAGTTTTTCCCGCCATAAATTACGAAGAAACTTCATGCAGAAGCAACTACGGCCGCGCAAGGATAACAGTCCCTTAGCAACCAGGCGCGCCTACACAGAAAGACAATAACTAACCCAGAACCAATCCGGTAGTCGCGCCGTTGTAACCAATAAAAGGTTACACGCGCCCCGTCTACCAAAGCCCAAGAAGCATTTTCCACAACTTTTATTTTAAGTCCAGAGCTCCAACCACTTACCTTGCGCGTGGTGCAGCACTGGACTGGGGGGACTTGAAGGGGTATGGTCCCAAAAAGCCGCGCAAACCTCCGTAAGGGTTGTGCGCAGGACCATACTCCTTATTCAAAAAGCTTCCTATCTTTAACCTCGCGCGAGTTACACCACGCACTACTGTACGTTGCGCGAGTCCTGAACAATGAGAAGCTCCAATTAACAAACACTTAGCATTTTGAAGAGAATATCTGAAAGTCCATGCCTCGCGCGAGGTAGTAACGTGCTCAGCAAGCCTCATGCGTGATCACGGCGAAGGCCTTTTCAGGTAGTACACAAGGTACAAGTGGCAGAATAAAAGAGCCAATCAGAGTCCTTCTAATCCTGCGCAATCGTGCTCCACGATCGTCTGACATGCAGGAGACAAAAGTACTTAAGGACGCCTATGTGGCACCAAACACAGGGCAGAGACAACTGCCCCACGATCTCCACTTACCTGCTGATGGCAGAAGGGCGACCAGGCCGACAACAGTGACACGTGGCTCCAATCACATTGCGCCAGCTCCATAAAGCTCCTAGAAGCCACTAACGGTCGACACCAGTGAGACAAAGAGCATATTCTCCATGTTGTCGCCTTCCGGCCCAAGGCCCATCAGCCCACACCCTCTTACACTACTCCGGCTATAAATAGAGACCTCAATTCACAGGTTAAACATTCCATTCCCTCTACTCTCTCACTTAATACTTAATTCTCTCCCCAAAGCAGTCGCTTATTCTCACGCCGGAGCCCGGTTAAGAGGGAAACCCCCACATTCCCCTCTTAACGAGTAACGGTGTTTTGTTTTGCAGATAAACCACGGTCATTAGGAGCTCAGGAAACCGTCAAGAAGATTAACCATCATGGTAGAAACATAAACCAAACTGATTAATCCCGTAGTTAGTTCTGTGTTTCTTCAATATCTTTAAAACCAATAGCTCCTGTAGCCAAGATGCTACGTAAATTGTTATGTATAGTAACAGTAATGATAAAAGAATTCAACCATTCAATCATCCTTAGTTCTTTTCTTAAAAGACCAAGTGTGCTTTTGTTATTTTAACAAAATTATTGTTAAAGTTACCCAAAAATATAGATATATCTCTCAAGTCAAAGTTTCAACATAAGAAAAAGGTTAGTAAGTTTACTAAATCCAATCACATTCACATATTTTCACCAACTTTTTTTTATTGCTATAGGTTTTGTCATCTCGTTCATACTGTTATATTCAGTTATGAATTTACATCGAGATAGTTGGTAAACGGGCAACAAGCTGCGCCGCTACCCCTTTTTGAATAGCAAAACTAAGTCTTTTAAAAACTACGTCCATAGATCGCGGGGTCATAACATTACTATGCATGACTATTATAAGCAGCAGATGTAGAATTGAAATGAAGTGGAGGCTAACCATAATAAGAGTAGTATGGTGAGACTGGGCCTGGTGCAGCAGGCAAAGAAGTTTACTTGAAACTTAAAGAAAGGAACTCTTCGGCTTCGTTTGCTCCTATCTTTTTAAATGCAGCAACAAGTGTCTTAATATAAGAACACAAATCATGCTTGAACTTGGGTGAGCAGCTATTGTTACCCTCATCAACATCTTGTACACCTCCTTTAACAACACACCCCACTTGCACACCTTCTGTATAAGCTTTACACGCCATTAAAATATCGTGTACACGATGCTGAAAATGCCCAATCACCAAATCCTCAAAGTACTGCTTCCAACAACATCTCACCCGTTAGCACAACTACTGGTTGGGGCTGGGGAGGGTGGGATGGAGGCACACCTTACCTCTATCCAAAGAGATAGAGAGGTTGCTTCCACAGAGACCCACAACTCCTTATTAAACAAACAAAAAATATCAAAATATTACCTTGGGTGGTTTGTTCATGGTATACACCATCGTTTTGAGCGATAAAATAAGGATATCCTCATTGTATTGTAAGGAACATTTTTCTCCATACTCGTTCCTATATAAATCTTCATACCCTGGTTCGTTAAAGTAGGGCTTCATGTTCAAAATCAAACCCTGTATCGAGACCAGAACTTGAAGCATGGTCGATTTTCTCGGGTTCCACATCTCCTTCTTTGCCCCGTGCCATGTGTTCAGAAGGCTCAAGCAAACTTTACCAGAATCGTACAGATTTGGATTAATTTGAAGACCGCCAGAGTGGTAATACACAAGCTGGAAAGAAAAAAAACATCACTAAAAATTTATAATTTTGTATGCATTATAATCAAGATGATGACTCACAGGCGGGCTATTAGGATAGTCGCTAGGAAAATACACATCAAAGAAGAAAAGACCATCATGATACGGCGTCCCCTCTGCTCCAATAATTACAGCTCTTAAAAGATCCATCCTTGATTCATAAGCTCTAACATATATTGTGTCTGTAACACATGTAACAATATATAGTATACATTCATTGATATTTTTAATTGGATTAACAAATGGTTCAATTGGTGAGGCATACCAGGCAAGTCTTTCTCAAGAATCTTCCACTCTTTTTGTATCTTTTTAGCCCAATTTTTGGGTGGCTGAAACGCGTGACATGCATGTAAATGAAATAAATAGATAATAAAAGTGAACAAAAATAAAAATGTTAGAAGGTAACAAAATAGTAATTACACAAACAAACTTGCCTGTGTCATTGCTGAACTCTGTCCGGCATAATGATGATCTGAATGGTCGACGACAGTATCAAACTTGTTGAAACTTTCATACTTATTCTTTACTTCAGCATCAACACTACTTTTTTTACTTGAAGAAAACATGGTGGATGTGGGCATTGGATCAATCCTGTTCGGATGACTCACGCTCGCCTCCAGTTGTGCATTTGAAGTTACATATGGAATTGCAGGGTTGTTCTTTTTCGTCGGGACTAAATCTGTACCATACTCATCGTCGAAAACATAGTCATCTAAATCAAAAAAGTTATTTGATCCTGGGTTAAAGCCCTTGGGAGAATGACCGGGATCTACTGCAATCTCCTAAAATAGACAAAAATTGAAAACTCAATCATTCATAAGATTAAGCACCATCAAACAAAATAAAACTAACATAAATAAAATAAAAAAAAGATTGTACCTTCCCTTTCTTATTTGACGCGACTTTCTTCGAGTCTGATTTTGTTGCACTGCTACTAACCTTGGGTTTTTTATTAGATTCAACCTTCCCTTCAAGGATTACTACATCATCGCCGTCTTCATCCATGTCAACGTCAATTATGTCATGATAGGCAACCTGACAAAGTAAGTCATTAACAACCACTTAACATATCATAGCAGATAGAGGAATGATTCAACACAAGCTATGCAACATAAAGCTTATTATGCATTCAAAGCAATAGGATGCATTATGCAATTCTCATGGTTCTCAACGGTTCTGAAACGAACACCCCTCTATATATTTACAATAACCGCCTTATTTATAACAGTTAAAAAAACTGAAAAAAGGTATTTGTTTACAGTTCTTGCATGCAGTTCTCTACTTATTATTGGCTCTGTAATGAACAACGTCTTTATGTAGTATATATACAATCAAATCCCTCTTTCTACGATGCATCATGCATGCATCTGAAATATCCTCATGCACCACTTTTGGTTTTCAGTTGTAAGATTATGAAACAATATGAATAACATGCACTTATTATTCACCAATAAACAATCAAATATAACCGGCATTCATAATAATCCCATATATACACCTTTTGTTTCCTCTTCGCCTTCACATTCGACGTTTGATCAAGATCAACCAACAGAGGAGCAATCTCGATCACCTCGGGTGATGAATTTCTCCCCACAAACACTGGTTTCCTACAATATAATTCAAACTTAACACATAAATAAATAACTATACACAACAGTCGTAAAAAAGAAGTTTACTTGGACGATGATTCCATTGAGTATCAACAGAATCAGAAACACTCTTTTCTAGGGTTCAGCAGTCCGATCAGAGTCAGAAGAAAAGGAATCATGGGGAATTTGAGACGATTATTAATATAAAAAGGGTCTGTGCGGGTTTTACTTTGGTCAGATTGCTGTGGTTGTGAAATAAGGGTTTTTTAAAAAGTTGTGAGTCTGTGACCCTAAACTAGTATTGGGAGTCGCGGGCGTAAAACCATGACAAAAATTAAGAGTTTGTTCCTAAACTAGTGTTAGTTGAAAAAAGCATTTACCAATTTGGTGTTCATTGAAAAATAGTGTTTTTCTTATAGAGTAAACTGCCATTTTGGTCCCTGTGGTTTGGCCAGTTTTGCCACTTTAGTCCAAATCTCAAACTTATTACATCCAGGGCCCTGTGGTTTGCATTTTGTTGCCATTTTAGTCCAAAATCCAAAAAACCCCCTTTTTGACTGTTGAGAGCTGCCTATTTTGTCCTTACCCTCAGGGGCATTTTGGGGATTTTAAATTTATTATAACCATTAATATATATATACACACACATACAGAGATCTTCATCATCTTCAGCATTATCATCAGTCTTCCATCTTCATCACCATCATCTGATCTTCATCATCTATTAACACCGTCTCCACCCCAACAACCGCCGCCACCGTCGCCGCCAACACCACCGTCAATCTGCGCTCTCTCTCTCTCTCTCTCTTTCTCTCTCTCTCTCTCTCTCTCTCTCTCAATCTCACCACCGCCGCTTCCTCCCCCCCGAAATCAATCTAGAAACACCAAAAGAAACAAACCCATCAAAGAGAGAGAGAGAGAGAGCTGTGTTGTTTTACCGGCGCTGATGGTGGTTATGGTGTTTTACCGGCGGTCTCCTGGTTTTCAGAGAGAGAGAGAGAGCTGTGTTGTTTTAGAGAGAGAGAGAGAGAAAGGGGGTGTGGTTTTCACCGGTGTCCGATCTCTCTGTGAGAAACTGTAGTCCTGCCATTGTTGATGATTGATTTCAACTGTGTCTAAAACCCTAGGTCGTTTTACTACTGTATAGCGGAGGTGGTTGGGGCGGCAGAGAGGGAGAGAGAGATAGGGGTGTTAGAGAGAGAGAGAGAGAGAAGACAGAGAGACAGGGGTGGGGATGGTGGTGGTGCGGTGGGGATGGTAAGATTTTGGGGAACTTAAGGGGATTAGGGGTTAGGGCTTTTTTCCAGTGGTGGTGGTTGAGGTTGGGTAGTAGCAGCGGTGGTCGGTGGTGCTTGTGGCGGTGGTGAATTTGGGGAAGGAGATGCCTTTTCTTGAAGATGATGTTCTTGATGATGAAGTTTGATGGTTGTTGTCTGTATTTTGAAGATGATGTTCTTGATTTGTTGTTGAAGATGATGTTCTTGATTTGTTGTTGAAGATGATGTTCTTGATTTGTGTTTTGAATTAGCAACATGTTATGCTTGTTACTTGTTCTGTTATGCTTGTTCACCATAAGGCTGTGATGATTTTTATGCTTGTTCACCATGAGGCTGTGATGATTTCACCTAATCCGAGCTTGGCGTGGCAGAATCGGAGGAGGGCAAGTGCGCTTGCAACCTCTGTTTGCAGCCTTGGCGGTTTTACAGATCTGAGCCTCGTTTTTTCTTGAAGATGTTCTTGATTTTCTGGGTTTTGATGATGAACTTTGAAGATGTTCTTGATTTTCTGGGTTTTGTTGTTGTTGTTGTTTTGATGATGATGTTTGATGATGTTCTTGAAGATACAGATCTGAGCCTCGTTTTTTTCTTGAAGATGTTCTTGATTTTCTGGGTTTTGATGATGAACTTTGAAGATGTTCTTGATTTTCTGGGTTTTGTTGTTGTTGAAGAAGATGTTCTTGATTTTCTGGGTTTTGTTGTTGTTGTTGTTGAATTGCTTTAAATAAAACATAAATGACCAAAATACCCCTGCACTAAAGGACAAAATAGGCAGCTCTCAACAGTCAAAAAGGGGGTTTTTTGGATTTTGGACTAAAATGGCAACAAAATGCAAACCACAGGGCCCTGGATGTAATAAGTTTGAGATTTGAACTAAAGTGGCAAAACTGGCCAAACCACAGGGACCAAAATGGCAGTTTACTCTTTCTTATATTATGTATATTTTTTTTTTTTTGAGAAAGGGCGGAATTTTATAAAACCTTAAGCAAGATGCTCAAGCATAGTACAAACAATAAAAATAAAAGGTACAATAATACAATACGATTACGCTAAAAAACTAAAACTCCTCCATTTCTCCCATATTATTTCCGAGAGCCCTGCCCGATTCCTGACCCAAGTGTACAAGATTGCTTTAGTATCTCCAATCAATTTTGCAATTACAGGAGATTTGTTCTTGAAGATGACTTCGTTCCTCATCAACCAAATGTTCCAGCAAGTTGCCGCCACCACTGTATACACTGACCTTTTTAATTTCTTCTCACATTTATATATAATAACAATTCATGAAAGGTCTTATAAATAGTGAGGTTTTTTTGTCTTTTTTTCTTTTAGGGTTTTTTATTCTTAGTGGTTTTTTATGTTTTTTTTTCCATTGGTATCATTGCAACCAGTATTTATATTCACTTTTATCGATATTCGCTTTTATTGTTTCCGATGAATAATAGAGTTGATAACGACCAACGCCACGACACGTAGCACGGGAGAAAAACGATCAAACTCTCGCTGCATAGCGCGGTAGGAAAAACCTAATTTATTTTTTCAATTGGTATTAACGGAACCGATATTGATATTAATTATTATGTTTTTTCGATGAGTCGAGTCGATAACGAGTAAAGTCATGCCGCATAACACGAGGGAAATTGATCATACTCTCACAGCGTGGCGTGGGAAAAAACCTGACATCAATCTTCGCTTAATGGTTTCCGATGAGTCGAGTCAATAATGACCAAAGTCACGCTACGCAACTAGGGGGAAAACGATCAAACTCCGGCCGCGTAACGAGGGAGGGAAAACCTTTATTTAATAGGTATTATCAGACCCGGTATCAATGTTCGCTTTTATAGTTTAGCACGTGGAAAACGATCAAACTCACGTTGTGTCGCGGGGGTGGAAAACCCTTTTTTTTAATTGGTATCATCGGAAACTGTATCGATATTCATTCTTTTGGGTTTTGATTAGTCGAGCCGATAACGACCAAAGTCATATCGCATAGCATGAAGAAAAATCATCAAACTCCCGTCGCGTAGCGCGGGGAAAAAAACCTAGTTTGTAAGAATCAATGAATTCCAACAATTGCACCACACTCAGAATGTACCGCGGTAAAGGTATTTTCAGCCATTGAAAGACCAATGTCCAAATCTGCTGAGCCGAATCACATGTAATAAGTAGATGATTGACCGATTCCATCACACAGTTGCAGAGAACACAATTCGTGGAGGTTAGTTGGATATGTCGAATCTGGAGTGCTTCTTTCGTCGCTATAAGCTCCAGAACAACTCTCCAAAGGAAACAATTTACTTTTTTAGGAATCCAGTGCAGCCAATTGAGTACCTTTGTTTCATTGATTGTATTGATTTCATCTAGCTCTGCCCTTACAATGCTGACTTGAAATTCCACATTCTTTTCACCCAGCTTCCATAGCCAAACATCTGATCTAGGTCGAATCGTGACATTACTCACGGCTACCATACACTCGACCCATTCATTCATCAATTCTTCACTTGACAGATTATTACTATTGCCCAAGAACCATTCGATTCTTCCCTGGTTTGTTTTATATCGGTCCGAAACTCTGCAGATTTTCTCACTTTCTAGTTCATATAAATTTGGAAATAGTTCACGTAGCAGTCTACTCCCCACCCACGAATCTAGCCAAAATAAAGTTTTATCGCCTCTTCCCAAATCTGGAACCAGTCTGTCTCCCACAATTATAGGCTGATTTTCTATAAGTCAACCCATTCTTACAATGGCTTTCCATACACCGCCTATAGAATTTTTCAACGGAATGAAGGATTGACATCTTGCTCCACCATGTATGGCTGTGATCACCCTTGCCCACAATGAAGATGTCTCATTTTTATATCGCACACACCATTTAATCATAAGAGCTTTGTTTGTTGAAGCCATGCTACCTATACCCGACCCACCTTTGTTTTTCGGAGCTACAACTTTAAACCATGGGACCCAACTAACTTTGTTATTTTCCATGCATCCACCCCACAAGAATTTACGACGAATTCTTTCCAATTGTTTTAATACTTGAATCGGAGCACAAAAAAGTGAAAGATAGTAGGAGGGGAGATTACCTAGAACCGCTTCAATTAATGTCACCCTTCCTCCAAATGATAAAGTTCGAGCCTTCCATAAGGTGAGCTTTTCCTCAAATCTTTCAATGATAGGCTTCCAATTCTAAACCAAGCTCATGTTTGCACCAACCGGGAGCCCTAGGTATGTGAAAGGAAACGTACCCGTTTTACATTGTAGGATAGACGCCTTTTGTGTTATGATCTCCTTTGATACACCCACACCAAACAATTGGCTTTTTGAAAAATTGACCTTTAGACCTGAGGACAAATGGAAACATCTTAACAATCTCGAGAGATTATGAAGATTTGAATCCGACCACTCTCCCACAAACAATACATCATCCGCGTAGAGTAGGTGTGATATGATAGGACCATCATTTGGCGTTTTGCATCCCTTGAATAACCCATTTGTGTTCGCCGTGATCGTAGCAACATGTAGTGCTTCCATAGCGAGGATGAATAATAGTGGAGTAATGTGTGTAAAATGCAACATATAAATTACATCAAATGAGGCATAAAACTAACCATTTTTTAGTACTAATGTTGGAAAAAGTGTGCTTTTGTCTTCCTTTTGTATTTTCAGGATTAAATGAGCGTAAATGAACAAAAGAAGCAAATATACAGCAAAATCTAACACAATTACAAGAAAAAGAATAAACGTGGCATGCCCGACCCCTCGACAACATCTTCCCAAGCAAAAACAAGAAAACAGAAGGCTGACCACGGCCCCATGCCCAGCGGACACGGGGGCGTGGCCAGGTGTCTGCAGAAAGGACAAAGCTATAGAAGCTTATATTCCCGACACGGGGGCGTGTCCAGCTCAACACGGCCATGGTCAACGCTAAGATTCGTAGAATCCAAGCAAATCTTGATAGTACAGATACGCTTCTGCACACGGGGCCGTGCCCAGCGGACACGGGGCATGTGGAGCTAATGCAGACAAATTGCAATTAATGAAGAAAGAGAAAGTGGATGGACACGGGTCCGTGCCCAGCGGACACGGGTCCGTGCCCAGCGGACACGGGTCCGTGCCCAGCGGACACGGGGCCGTGTCCGGGCTTCTGTGCAGGCTATAAAGAGAGGTGCTTGGTTCACTTCAAAGGCATCCCTTGACAAACCACCTCTCTCCCACTTCACCCACACTCCACCACCATCACAACCCACATCCACCACCATCATCCATCATCCATCATAGAGTGTGTGTAGTAGTCTCGGGATCCAAGATTGATAGTAAGAGTTCTTGACAATCAAAGGCCATGTTTGCCTAAGTCTCTTACATCACTTGGTGAAGACAGGCATTTAGTGTAACACTTTTGTTTTTTAATCTTTTCGCACTTTTTATTTGGTTTTGTATTAATGACTTTAATAACTCGTTTCTTATGTTGAAGGTGAAACTTCCTTATCATTTGTCCGTGGTGTCTTGGCGTTATTTTACTGTCTATATAAAATAAAAGATTTACACCATTCATATCTCTACGGTCTATATATCGGGGGGTTAAGGGAATGGTTTGGTAAGGTTCTTGCCTTGTTCAGTGGAAATATGTGCATAACTGTATTTATTTGTTATGTGTTATTTGACAATTTGTTAGTTTACAGTATGAGTGATCAAGGACCCTCAGAAATGAGTCGTCAGTTATCTGATTCACCTAGGAGTGAAGGTACCTCATCACAGCCTGCCCTTTCAAGGTATTCTGCTGATCAGGAAGAAGGAATGTTTGCTTTTAAAGCTCAGTCAGAAGAGCCATTCCCTCCTAAGAAACGAGGATGGTTCAGTAAGGAAGCCTTTGCACGTAGGAAAAGAATGCGAAAGTTGCAACAGTAGAGAGCCTTAGCAGTTATTAAGCGATAGACAGATGCCCATACACAGGATATGCTGAATAGAAGCCTAGCCAATTTCCATATCCTAGCCACAACTACTGCTGACCCTAATCTGGAGCAAACAATAGCACCCCAACCACAATTGCAAATCCCTGACCAACCAATGGATATAGAAAACCCTGAAAACCAAGTGGAGATGCATGACTTCAACCCAGAAGAAATCCCTAGAGTACCTGCATCAAACCCTCTAGATCCAAATTACGATCCTTGGTGGGATGACGTTAGGGACTATGTGCAACGTTACCCAATTCATGAAGACACACCTATACAGAATATAGGAGCCTACCCAGGTATGGATCCTTTAGATCCCTATTACCAAGATGATTATATTAGGGAGATCTTAGAAGATCCTTACCGATTTCAGGCACTTTCACCCCCATATCAGGAAACCGCACCCCAGATTCTGAACCCAGTCCTAGAACCTGCACCCCCAATGAGTGCAGAAAACGTCCAAGAACTTAGGACTTTTGGGGAGGAAATTTTAGAAAGCAGTGAGAGAACGAGACAGGTGGGAGAGCGTCTCGTATGGAAATACGATGAACGCAATATGGATTTTTGGATAAATCCATATCCGTAATGTGATGGAAGAGACGGTAATAGTAATAATAATAATATATAATAAAAATAAAATAAAATAAAATATGTGTGTACGGATGCATATTACTATTAGTGTGATTCTATTTCTGTTGGTATTGTAATTTTTATTTCGGTACTAGAATGTAATAGATGCATAATAGTATATGGAAATAGAGTAAAAGTCGCAATGATCGACGTTTTTGGCTAGATTGCATATCATGTGATTAACTATATTAAATATTATCTTGTGATATTAATATGGGGTAAATGTTTAAAATTCAGATGGCCGACGAAGGAAATCAAGGAAATCTGAATAATGATAACCAAAGTAACATTAACGTGGTTAATGAGAATCCAAGCATCAATAACAATGGAAACCAAATGGATAATAGTGCTGTTCAACACATAGTGGCACAAGGAATCATAGATTCCATGCCATTTATTATTCAAATTATTCAAGAAGCGAATAATAAAACTAAGCATAGCAGTAAGCGACCCATTGAACCTGAAAACAGCGTGAACAATGAACCTGTACTTCAAATGCCCATTCCTAAAAGAAGGAGAACCGTGTCTTACGGTTGTTCTTATAAAGAATTTTGGTCTTGTAAACCAATGGAATTCTCGGGCAATGAATGGGCCATTGCAACCCTACGCTGGATAGAGAAAACCGAGGCAATCTTAAGAATAAGCAAGTGTGCTGAAGAAGATAAGATATTGTTTGCTTCTAATATGTTTAAGAATTCGGCGTTAGAATGGTGGAACACTATCCTCCAATCAAGAGGAAGTGATAGAACCTACAATATGGAATGGGAAGAATTTAAGAACAAGGTAGAAAGGAAATTTTGCCCACCCAATGAGAAGGAACAGATAGCAAACAAATTCTTAAATCTTAGAATGACTGGTGTGGATAGTAAGGGATACACTAAAATATTCTTCGAATATGCTAGAATAGTGCCAACTCTTGCTTCACCTGAACCAGTGTTAATCTCCCGTTATATTTGGGGATTAATTGGGGAAATAAGACACGTAGTCAAGGCAGCTAGACCTCAAACCATAGAAGAAGCTGTAGAACTAGCAAATACCTTGACAGATGAATTAGTCCGTACTCGAGAAGAGGATCAAAGGAGGAACCTAACCCAGAAGCTTACACAAGAATTTCGTTCTGGAAATTTTAATCGTGGAAAAAATATAGGTTCTACCTCTGCACCTTACTGTAAGAATTGCAAAAGAAAGCATTCAGGAAGATGCTCTATATACTGTAACTTTTGCAAAATATCGGGACATAAGGAAGAAAACTGCAGGAAGAAAGCTAATAACAAGATATGTTACAACTGCGGAGAACAAGGTCATATTAAGCTTAATTGTCCAAAATTAGCTCCAGCCACAAACAACAAGAATACTAAAAATGCTAGAGCATTTGTTCTGACTGCAGATGAAGCCAAGATGATTCCAGATGTCATAGCTGGTACGTTTTTAGTTAATGATATTTTTGCTAAAGTATTATTTGACTCTGGTGCAAACCAAAGTTTTATTAATACATCATTTTGCAAATTTCTAAATCAGTCATTAACTAAACTACCACAAGAATGTTTAGTAGAGACAGCCAATGGAGAAACCGTTAGAATTTCTGAAATCTTGCAGGGAGCAAGAATAGAAATTTTAAATCAGAAATTTATTGCAAATCTTTATCCCATGAAACTGGCAGGATTCGATGTTGTTTTAGGAATGGATTGGTTAATAGCCAATAAAGCTAGTATTTTATGTGATCAAAAGTCAATCCAAGTAAATTCACCAAAAGGTAAAATGATCACAATTAAAGGAGATAAACCAAATAGATCCACAAAATTCATTTCTGTGATGAAAACTGCAAGTTATATAAGAAAAGGATCATTAGTGTATTTTATTTCTATAATCACTAACACTAAAGGAAAAGATTTAAAAGATATCCCAGTAGTATCTCAGTTTTCAGATGTATTTCCAGAAGAATTGCCAGGGCAACCTCCAGATAGAGAAGTTGAATTCAGAATCCATTTGATACCAGGAACGACACCGATTGCCAAAGCACCTTATTGTTTGGCACCTGCAGAAATGCAAGAATTAAAGAAACAATTAGACGAATTATTAGAGAAAGGATTTATACAGCCAAGTTCATCGCCATGGGGAGCACCGATACTGTTTGTTAAAAAGAAGGACGGATCAATGCGTATGTGCATTGACTACCGTGAATTAAACAAGGTCACGATTAAGAACCGGTACCCATTACCAAGAATCGTTGATCTGTTTGATCAACTGCAAGGAGCTCGATTTTTCTCTAAAATCGATTTAAGGTCAGGATATCATCAATTAAAGGTACAGGAAGAGGATATTCCTAAAACCGCATTCAGAACTGTCACACCCCCAAAATCCACACGCGGAGTATCACTGCTTGGAGGCGTGACTGACCAGGATCAAGCCACCAATCATATTGAACAATGTAATGAGTAAATGTAATTCAACCAAACAATATGAAATGTGTTCAAAACAAAAGTATAGTATCAATGTTTAGCGGAAGCATAAATGTAAAACCCAACATAAGTAATAAGTTTGAAATGTCATAAACGTTTATCATGGCATCCACGATCCATGTCCCACAACGACTGTGCCTCCCCGTGCAAGCTCCATGAGTACCTAACGACCTGCAAGGCATGTAACAACGAGTCAACAACAAAGTTGAGCGAGTTCACAGTTGGTTGTTTAGTTATAGTATTCGTTCGTAAATCATTTGTTCGTTTGTACCAGGTATCGTATTAATTCGTATCGCGGTTTCCCAGACATGTGTGCGAAGGTTAGTGGGGGGTTTCCCATGTATCCTAGACTAGTTGTATTTGTATTTGTATCGCGGTCTCCCAGACATGTTTGCGAAGATTAGTATTCGTATCACGGTCTCACAGACATGTGTGCGAAGATTAGTATTTTTATCGCGGTCTCACAGACATGTGTGCGAAGATTAGTATTTGTATCGCGGTCTCACAGACATGTGTGCGAAGATTAGTGGGGGCTTCCCGTGTTTTACTAGTCTAGCTGTATCTATAGGTGTCCTACACCTAATGAGGTCAGTGGTACGTATTTCAGTAGTGATGTAAGTACAAGTAATCATTCAATCCCATTCCCAACCCCGGGAATCCCATGCCTTGGTAAGAGTGTGAACTCACCTTGGTTTGCTCGGTATGCTAAACTATGTGCTCACAAGTAATCAGTCAAGTCCTATAGTTATGCACGTATATTTAA
Organism: Helianthus tuberosus; assembly: GCA_030545235.1. Classification (NCBI taxonomy): domain Eukaryota; kingdom Viridiplantae; phylum Streptophyta; class Magnoliopsida; order Asterales; family Asteraceae; genus Helianthus; species Helianthus tuberosus. The sequence continues at coordinate 209,511,186 of CM060441.1, read as the reverse complement.
TCAGTTCTAGTTCGAAATGAATCGCATGCAAATCTAATGTCACATAGTGTGTTTGGCAGTCAACATCGTGCATTACGTAAGCAGTTAATCAATTCACATAATTCATGCGTCACATCGTTGATTTCACAGTCTATTGTAACAAGATTACCCATTAACGGATTGGGTAAGCTTAACCAAGTTAACAGAGTAAACATGTTTGACTGAGTTAACACACTTAACATACTAACAGGGTTAACATAACCTGGTTAACCTACTTAACATAGTTAACACACTAACAGTGTTATATGCTTAACAGAGTTACATAATTTAACAGAGTTAATATACCACTAAAGTTAACACCTAACCCATTTAGCAAACTAACCGAGTTAATCAAAATAAATAACTTAAACAGGGTTAAAAATCTTAACAAAGTTAGTAAACACATAACTGAATATACACGATTAATTCATCTTTGGCGAAAACCCCTTTGGAGCCGAAATCACCAAGGCGACGAAAACACTCATAGTGTTTTCGTCATTGATGTGTTTTCGTCGATTGTGTCTGTGTTGACACAGGGTTTTCGTCGGTACAACAGTTACACGATTCAGGAACTCTACACATCTCCTAACAGATACATCGGCTATAGCAATCATCAAGTTTCTGATAAACATTAATCGTGCAGTCATGGCATTAGAAATACACATGTTCATAATAACTATCCGATTATCACTAGTTTATCATTCAAACCAAACAGTGGCCATCAAGACGTGCTAATCCCAAATCATTTATCTATCCGAACAACATATTCTGGAATCAATCATCAGACAAAATCATAAGATCATCAACATACAACACAATGCAAATCACAAGATCACCATCGTTATGTGCTAACAGTTAAATCATAAAGCCAACAAATAGTAAATCTTGTTTTCAATCAAACAGTCATCAATAGTTGATTGCTAACCTTAACAGAAGGAAACAATAAATCGATCAAAGTACGAGGCTTCGAGTGTACTAGGTTGTCGTCACACACAGGAGGAGAACTCTAGGGTTTGCCGATTGAAAAACTTCTCGTAAAGGTTGTGATAAATATATATATATATATATATATGTGTGTGTGTGTGTGTGTGTGTGTGTGTGTGTGATTCACTACTGGGCCTAAAGCCCATTTTGATTTCGCCAAGATATGGGTGACGAAAACACTTGGGGTGTTTTCGTCCAGCAGTGTTTTTCATGAGGTGGGGGTGTTTTCGGCTAGAGGTGGGGTTTTAACAATGTAGCTTATAAACAAAAATACATGTTAACTAATAAACAACTCACACACGAGACTAGTCGAAACAACTTATTAGCATATCAACAAACAACAATTTAACATAAACGAGTTAAAACAAATAAACAACTCATAGCGAATAAACCACAGTACACGGTATGGAATAAGTAGCGTTTAGAGGAGGAACCTTGGAAACTCGAGTTGTCACAAGAACAAGGTATGGTCATTATGAATTCACTGTCATGCCATTTGGTTTAACCAATGCCCCAGCTGCATTTATGGACATGATGAACCGAATATGTAAGCCATATTTGGATAAATTCATAATTGTCTTTATAGATGATATTCTCATTTACTCTAAGAATAAAGAGGATCATGCAAAGCATTTGCACGCACTTTTAAGTTTATTAAGAAAGGAAAAGCTTTATGCTAAATTTTCTAAGTGCGAATTTTGGTTAGAACAGGTACAATTTCTTGGACACTTAGTCAATCATGAAGGAATTCATGTAGATCCTACAAAGATCGAGGCAATTACCAAATGGAAAACCCCTAAGTCGCCAACTGAGGTTAGAAGTTTCTTAGGATTGGCCGGTTATTATAGAAGATTTATTCAAGATTTTTCTAGAATAGCCATTCCCTTAACTAAGCTAACCTGTAAACCTGTTAAGTTTGAATGGGGATTAAAACAAGAAGAAGCTTTTAGAATTCTTAAGCAAAGATTAACCAATACACCCATATTAGCGTTACCAGAAGGAGCTGAAGACTTTGTAGTATATTGTGACGCTTCTAAATTAGGTTATGGATGTGTATTGATGCAACGACAAAAGGTTATAGCTTATGCATCTAGACAACTTAAGAATCATGAAGAGAATTATTCAACCCATGATCTAGAATTAGGAGCTATAATTTTTGCTCTTAAAATTTGGAGACATTACCTTTATAGTAGTAAGTTTACCATATTCACTGATCATAAGAGTTTAAGGTATATTTTCAAGCAAAAGGAGTTGAATATGAGACAAAGACGCTGGATGGAAATGCTTAGTGATTATGATTGTGATATCCAGTATCATGAAGGAAAAGCAAATGTAGTAGCAGATGCTTTAAGTCGAAAGTATCATGAAAAGCCAAAAAAGGGTACGTTCTCTTAAATTAAATCTACAAGTAGATTTAAATGATCAGATAAGAGAAGCACAAGAATCAGTAATCAAGAATGATACTGAAAAATTAAAAGGAATGCTAAAAGAGTTAGAACAAGGAACAGACGGAATTTGGAGATTCCATGAAAAGAGAATGTGGATACCTAAATTTGGAAACCTACGTTATCGTATTTTAGAAGAAGCCCATAAATCTAAGTATACGATGCATCCAGGTAGTGATAAAATGTACCAGGATTTAAGGAAGAATTTCTGGTGGATAGGAGTGAAAGAGGACATAGCAGCCTATGTTTCTAAATGTTTAACATGTTCACAAGTTAAAGCTGAACACCAGAAACCCTCAGGATTGCTACAACAGTTAGAAATGCCAGTGTGGAAATGGAAATTGATAACAATGGATTTTGTTACTAAATTACCCAAAACAAAGAAAGGAAATGATACAATCTGGGTGATTGTAGATAGACTAACCAAGTCAGCTCATTTCCTACCAATGAAGGAAACTTTCAGTATGGAACAATTAGCTAAGTTATATGTAAATGAAATTGTTTCTTTACATGGAATTCCTTTATCAATTGTTTCTGATAGAGATAGTCGATTTACTTCCCATTTTTGGTCAAGTTTCCAAAAGGCAATGGGAACCAAGTTAAAATTGAGCACAGCTTATCATCCTCAAACGGATGGACAAAGCGAAAGAACTATTCAGACGATGGAAGACATGCTTAGAGCTTGTGTAATTGACTTCGGAGGTAATTGGGACGATCACTTACCTTTAATAGAATTTTCTTATAACAATAGTTATCACACAAGTATCAATGCTGCACCATTCGAAGCACTTTATGGACGTAAGTGCCGAACCCCAGTCTGTTGGGCAGAAATTGGAGAAAAGCAACTGTCTAGACCTGAGATAGTACAAGAAACAACCGACAAGATTATTCAAGTCAAAGAACGACTGAAAGCAGCACGTGATCGACAGAAGAGCTATGCTGATAACCGACGCAAGCCATTGGAATTTCAAACAGGAGATAAAGTATTGTTAAAAGTCTCTCCTTGGAAAGGAGTAGTAAGATTCATCAAACGGGGAAAACTAAGTCCCAGGTATGTTGGACCTTTTGAAATTATTAAAAGAATAGGACCTGTAGCTTATCAGCTACAACTGCCAGAGGAAATGGCAGGAGTACATGATTTATTTAATGTATCTAATCTCAAAAAGTGTTTAGCTAATGAATCTCTGATAGTACCTCTTAAAGATATAGAGGTAAATGAACAACTTAAGTTTGTAGAAAGGCCTTTACAAATTGAAGACAGGAAAGTCAAGAATCTCAAACATAAGAGACTAGTTCTGGTCAAAGTGAAATGGGACTCCAAAAGAGGACCTGAGTATACATGGGAACTCGAATATGAAATGCAAAGGAAATATCCGTACTTATTCCAGTAGATCTCGAGGACGAGCTCCAATACAAGGTGGGGAGGATGTAACAACCCTCGGTAAAACCGACACTCTCAAAATATTTCTGACACCCTATTATACCCTTATATGTATTTTATTACACCCCGTATGTGAAAACCGAGCCCGAAATATGTTATAGCATTTAAAATAAATTAAAAACAATAAAAATTAAGTTGAGGCGGGCCGCGTAGACCCACCCCAACCATTCACGCGGGTGGTATCAGGGTTGAAACCTGATATCGTTGATTTCTTTAGTTCAAGCGGGCCGCGTAAGCTTAAGCTTACATTTACGCGGGCCGCTAGAGATCAACAAACGCGGAGACATCAGAGGCCGACACGTGTCGACATCGTGGCGGACCTACCTGATGACCGGGACAAGCTACGCGTTGACCAGATGTTGACGCGGGCCGCGTGGAGACCAGATTTCAGCACTATATAAAGGAGGCCTCGGGTTTCAATTCAGTTCGTTCATTTCTCAATTCTCAATCACAATTTTTGTAGTAGAGTTATAATACTCGGGTATTATACCCCTAATTAGCGAGGTTCTGCTCCGTTGTAAGTATTATAACCCCGGTTTCATAGTAGATACGCTGCCCGATTGATTTAGGGTTCCGTAATAACTGTCGTGGTTCTGCCCGACGTAGTTGTTGGAATGCCGTCTCGGGGAGGGTATCATTAATATTTTTAAAGGGTTATGATACTAACCAATGTACATTTGTATAAATTATAGATTATATCCAGGAAACCCTTACGCGAAGTCTAAGATAGCAATGTGAGTTTATCCTATTTTTGTTAACCTTTTTGTAATGTTTTACAAAACCTTAAATGTTTTACAATGTGATTAAGCGGTGATTGAGTCTTTGTAATTCTTCAATTACTGCCGGTATGTTGGGGTTTTGTATACAAAATTTACTACACTGTGAGTGGTAAGTCGGGGATGACAGAACGTTACCATTGGACAACGAGTTAGCCAATGAGTAATATGACCCACAAGTCAGGATTGACAGTACTGAATGAGTAATTGTGTAGAAATAAACAATGTGATCGCTCTCAATACTGTTTTAATTGATAAAATGTTTCTTGATTAAACTGGGATTCACTCACCAGTATTTCCCACTGACAAATATTTTTAAAACGTGTTTCAGGTAACACAATGTGACAGCCAATTAGTAAAAAGCCAGCTGAAGAGCACTGAAGGCTTGGGAAAAATGTGGCTATAAAATTTACCTAAAAGATGATGTTTTAAATTCAATAAAATAGGGTTTATCCCTATAAATGTATTGTAATAAGAAATTTGGGTTTTGCCCATGTGATTATTAATATTAAATATGGTGGTTTTACTCTGATAAACATTTTCTAACTACGGTCCTGATGTAAATTCCGCTGCCAAATTAAAACAAACTGATACCACCGTCACTGAGTTCGCGTCCGCCCGTTCCCGGGGATCAAGGATCGGGGGTTGCGACAGTATATCTAGCTGAATTGAACTTGATACGTTTGTTTCCGCCTTTTGTATTAAGAAAAACTCTTCTGATCGACTCGTTTGGGTCAGAAAACGTTCCTACAGGCGTGGTCAACTAATGCAGACAAACTGCATTTAATGAAGAAAGAGAAGACGGGTGGACACGGGGCCGTGTCCGAGCTTCTGTGCAGGCTATAAATAGGGGTGCTTGGCTCATTTGCAAACCATCCCTTGGCAAACCACCTCTCTCACACTTCACCCACACTCCACCACCACCACAACACCATCATCCACCACCATCATCCATCATAGAGTGTTTGAGTAGTCTCGAGATCTAAGATTGATCGTAAGAGTTCTTGACAATCAAAGGCCATGTTTGCCTAAGTCTCTTACATCACTTGGTGAAGACAAGTGTCTAGTGTAATACTTTTTATTTTTAATCTTTTCGCACTTTTTATTTGGTTCTGTATTAATGACTTTAATAACTAGTTTCTTAAGTTGAAGGTGAGTCTTCCTTATCGTTTGTCCGTGGTGTCTTGGCATTATTTTACTGTCTATATAAAATAAAAGATTTTCACCGTTCATATCTCCACGGTCTATATGGAGGTATGTTGGCTACCTGGTCGGGGTTAAGGGAACGGTTTGGTAAGAGTCTTGCCTTGTTCAGTGTATAGATCGTGCAAGGACCTGGGTCAAATTTAGTAGGACCTCCTTCAATACCCATTGGTATTGGATGACGGGGGTCCAAACTCCTTGACTCCCTCATATGTAAACTACTATTAATACTTTAACCCGACTACTTAGGACTGTATCCCTGCTGACTCAGACTACTTAGCCGAGGGTAACGTCACCTCCAGAAGAGGGGCCTACCACAATATGCATTAATAACTTAATTAATTATCTTTCAATAATCCAACCCTTTAGGATTGTATCCTTGCTGACTCAAACTACTGGGTTGAGGGTAACGTCACCTTCAGAAGAGGGGCCTACTACAATAACTAAGATAATCTCTTAAAAAGTGCAAAAGTGCGGAAATAATCAAAGGTTACACTAAACACGAGTCAGATCCAAGTGATTCATCTTGTCTATCTGTTTTTATTTTATTTTATTTTTCAGCATTTTAGTTAGTTTTATTTTTCTAGTTTAAAAACATTTTTCTAAACTTTTGATTTGATTAGACGTTGAGGATAAACCGGTACTAAAAGCTCTTGTGTCCTTGGACGACCTCGGTATCTTACCAACACTATACTACGCTCACGATGGGTGCACTTGCCCATATGTGTGTTTAGTGTTAGTAAATATCGTGTTTTATAAATTTAAAACTTGGCTAAAAAGTGTTAAAGGGCTTAAAATATACATTAAAAATATATGACACTTCACACGCATCAAGGATACTAAGGGGAACTTGAACCTACACCTCATGCACGAAAACAGAGCCTCCCGACAATTTTTATTCATTACAGCAAGTTCAGCACGGGGCCGTGCTCAGCCAACACGCCCCGTGCCCAAGGTTCTACAGAAAATGCCCAGTACAGGTAACTGGACACGGGGCCGTGTTCATTGAACACGCTCCCGTGCCCAGCCTTCTGTTAACTATGCTACTGGCAATCTGAACACGGGGCCGTGCCCGGATGAACACGGGCCGTGTCCAGATGCCCAGTAACATAAAATTTTGTTTTTAAACACCTTTTTACACATTTAATCAACCTAAAAACTTATTTTTTGGGACACATTGAGGACAATGTGTAATTTAAGTGTGGGGGATGCTAAAACCTTGAATTTTGCAAGTCCTAATAACAAGACTTACACAAAACTCTATTGGAACCGCTAATCACCCCAAATTTTTTCAAAAACTTTTCATTTTTTTACTTGTCTTGGTTTAAATAGGAATAACAAGTTCTAAAAAGGTTATATTTTTACAAATTTACAATCGATAACGTCGTGATAAAAAGAACCAACATAAGAAAATTATGAAACAGCATGACAAATCTAGTTAAATTTTGATTATATATACTTGATCACATTATAAACCCATTCCCACAAAAAGTGAGTTTTGAGCCTTTATTGAGCATACAAATACACATCTTTAGATTAAATGCTCATCTTTCGTTTCTTGTGTGAATAGCCGCTTGGTTTCTTACGACTCTAGAACTTACCATGACGATACAATCCCAGTCCTTACCAACTTAAACCCAAGTAAGTAAATGATGGAGGCATTAGGACTAACCATTTTTCTTTTCTACACCATTATTTTTCATTTTTTTTACCACCTACCCAAAATCCCCCTAGTTAACCCCTTTGAGCCTAAACCTTTTCGTTTCTAAACCCACAAAACAAACACCCTTTGCCCACCAAAACCTTTTTTATTTTTAACCCTTTATTTTAGTAAGAAGCTCGGTTTTCATGTGACATTCCTTATCAAAAAATAAATAAATAAAATAAAAATGAAGTCTAGCGATAAACAAACAACTTCCTCAAAAGAAACTTTGTTTGAAAATGCTTTATTTGAATAAAAGCCACAAAAACAAAAAGTTTTACGACGACCAACGCTTTTTACACTTTTAGCCATTTCTACTAACCACTAACCAAAAACCACCTATCATTAACCCAAGCCTAACCCTTCCCCAAGTCCTCTTGATATTTACAAACGTGTATAGTTAAAAGGATGAGGATTGATTGCTTGGCAAGCATATGGTAGAAGTAAGTTCCATGCCGGTCTCGAGTGTTTCACAAAAATACATCTTCGGCCGAGTGTTGAGTGATCTCCCATGAGATATATGAACTTGTATATAAATGGAATTTTAAAGAGGCATGTTATGCCCAAATAAGTAATTTCTCTTATGAAACGTTCAAAATAAATCATAACGAATAGGATTGTAAATAACATAAAAATAGAGCCTAATAAAGATCTTGGATTCCCGACACTCAAGACAAGTCCAAAAGTTCTCTTCTACCCATTCCATTTGGGAGTGTAAGCCACATTATAAAGAGTTTTGCTTGAGGACAAGCAAAAATTCAAGTGTGGGGGTATTTGATGTGTGTAAAATGCAACATATAAATTACATCAAATGAGGCATAAAACTAATCCTTTTTTAGTACTAATGTTGGAAAAAGTGTGCTTTTGTCTTCCTTTTGTATTTTTAGGATTAAATGAGCGTAAATGAACAAAAGAAGCAAATATGCAGCAAAATCTAACATAATTACAAGAAAAGGAATAAATGTGGCATGCCCGACCCCTCGACAGCATCTTCCCAAGCAAAAACAAGAAAACAGAAGGCTGACCACGACCCCGTGCCCAGCGAACACGGGGGCGTGGCCAGGTGTCTGCTGATGTGCGATAAAGTGTTATATATATTAGGTGTATATTTTAAGCCCCTTTAACACTTATTTAGCCAAGTTTTAAATTTATAAAACACGATATTTTACTAACACTAAACACACATATGGGCAAGTGCACCCATCGTGAGCGTAGTATAGCGTTGGTAAGATACCGAGGTCGTCCAAGGACACAAGAGCTTTTAGTATCGGTTTATCCTCAACGTCTAATCAAAAATAAAAAGTTTAGAAAAATGTTTTAAACTAAGAAAAATAAAAACTAACTAAAATGCTGAAAATAAAATAAAAATAAAAACAGATAGACAAGATGAATCACTTGGTTCCAACTCGTATCTAGTATAACCTTTGATTATTTCCGCACTTTTGCACATAATTAAGAGATTATCTTAGTTATTGTAGTAGGCCCCTCTTTTGAAGGTGACGTTACCCTCACCCCAGTAGTTTGAGTCAGCAAGGATACAATCCTAAAAGGGTGGATTATTGGAAGATAATGAATTAAGTTATTAATGCAATATTATGGTAGGCCCCGCTTTTGGCGGTGACGTTACCCTCGACTAAGTAGTCTGAGTCAGCAGGGATACAGTCCTAAATAGCCGGGTTATAGTATTAATAGTAGTTAACTTATGAGGGGATCAAAGAGTTTGGACCCCCGCCATCCAATACCGTGAAGTATTGAAGGAGGTCCTACTAAATTTGACCCAGGTCCATTGCAGGACCTCTAAACGCTGAACAATGGCAAGACCTTTACCAAACCGTTCCCTTAACCCCCGACCAGGTAGCCAACATACCTCCATATAGACCGTGGAGATATGAATGGTGAAAATCCTTTATTTTATATAGACAGTAAAATAATGCCAAGACACCACGGACAAACGATAAGGAAAGATCACCTTCAACATAAGTAACTAGTTATTAAAGTCATTAATACAAAACCAAATAAAAAGTGCAAAAGATTAGAAATAAAAAGTATTATACTAGACACTTTGTCTTCACCAAGTGATGTAAGAGACTTAGGCAAACATGGCCTTGATTGTCAAGAACTCTTACGATCAATCTTGGATCCCGAGACGACTCACACACTCTACGATGGACAATGGATGATGGTGGTGGATGATGGTGTTGTGATGGTGGTGGGTGGTGGATGAAGTGTGAGAGAGGTGGTGTGCCAAGGGATAAGTTGAAATGAAACCAAGCACTCCTATTTATAGGCTGAACAGAGGGCTGGGCAGCGCCCCGTGTCCGCTGGGCATGGCCCCGTGCCTGTCTGACACTCTCTCTCCTCATTAATTGTAATTCGCAATTACAATTAATGCGCCTGCTGTACTTTCGACACGCCCCCGTGTTCACTGGGCACGGCCCCGTGGTGGGCAATAGAAGCTTCTATAGGTTTGTCTTTTCTGCTGCTTCTTGGGCACGGCCCCGTGCTGGCTGAGCACGGGGCGTGTTCAGTCTTCTGCCTTCTCTATTTTGCTTGGGAAGATGCCGTTGAGGGGTCGGGCAATCCACTTATGTTCCTTTTCTTGTATTTATGTTGGATTTAGCTGTCTTTTTGCTTCTTTTGTGTTTTTGAGCTCATTTAATCCTGAAAATATAAAAGGAAGACAAAAACACTCTTTTTCCAATATTAGTACTTAAAAAGGGTTAGTTTTATGCCTCATTTGATGTAATTTATATGTTGCATTTTACATACATCATCTGCAGAAAGGACAAAGCTGTAGAAGCTTCTATTCCCGACACGGGGGCGTGCCCAGGTCAACACGATCGTGGTCAACGCTAAGATTCGCAGAATCCAAGCAAATCTTGATAGTACAGATACGCTTCTGCACATGGGGCCGTGCCTAGCGGACACGGGGCGTGTGGAGCTAATGTAGACAAATTGCAATTAATGAAGAAAGAGAAAGTGGATGGACACGGGGCCGTGTCCGGGCTTCTATGCAGGCTATAAATAGAGGTGCTTGGTTCACTTCAAAGGCATCCCTTGACAAACCACCTCTCTCCCACTTCACCCACACTCCACCACCATCACAACCCACATCCACCACCATCATCCATCATAGAGTGTGTGTAGTAGTCTCGGGATCCAAGATTGATAGTAAGAGTTCTTGACAATCAAATGCCATGTTTGCCTAAGTCTCTTACATCACTTGGTGAAGACAGGCATTTAGTGTAATACTTTTGTTTTTTAATCTTTTCGCACTTTTTATTTGGTTTTGTATTAATGACTTTAATAACCAGTTTCTTATGTTGAAGGTGAAACTTCCTTATCATTTGTCCGTGGTGTCTTGGCGTTATTTTACTGTCTATATAAAATAAAAGATTTACACCATTCATATCTCTACGGTCTATATAGAGATATGTTGGCTACCTGGTCGGGGGTTAAGGGAACGGTTTGGTAAGGTTCTTGCCTTGTTCAGTGTATAGATCCTGCAAGGACCTGGGTCAAGCTTACTAGGACCTCCTTCAATACCCACTGGTATTGGATGGCGGGGGTGCGAATGACTTGATCCCCTCATATGTAAACTACTATTAATACATTAACCCGGCTACTTGGGATTGTATCCCTGCTGACTCAAACCACTTAGCCGAGGGTAACGTCACCTTCAAAAGAGGGGCCTACCACATTACGCATTAATAACTTAATTAATTATATTCCAATATTCCGACCCTTTAGGATTGTATCCTTGCTGACTCAAACTACTGGGTTGAGGGTAACGTCACCTTCAAAAGAGGGGCCTACTACTATAACTAAGATAATCTCTTAAAAAGTGCAAAAGTGTGGAAATCATCAAAGGTTACACTAAAGGCGAGTCGGATCCAAGTGATTCATCTTGTCTATCTGTTTTTATTTTTATTTTTATTTTCAGCATTTTTAGTTTTTATTTTCATTTTAAAACTTTTTCTAAACTTTTGATTTGATTAGACGTTGAGGATAAACCGGTACTAAAAGCTCTTGTGTCCTTGGACGACCTCGGTATCTTACCAACGCTATACTACGCTCACGATGGGTGCACTTGCCCATATGTGTGTTTAGTGTTAGTAAAATATCGTGTTTTATAAATTTAAAACTTGACTAACGTGTTAAAAAGGGCTTAAAATATTACTAAAAATATATTCACACCGACACACATCATGGAGATAAAGGGTCCCCTTGACGAACTCCACGCTCAATGATGAATTCTTTTGAAGGTGAACCATTCACCAATATTGAGGATCTTGAAGATGACAAGATTCCCGAAACCCATTTCCGCCATAAGACAGGGAACCCCATTTGCGAAAGCGTTGACTCCAGAAAATTCCAGCTTATATAGTCAACAGCTTTTTCGAAATCGACTTTGAACAACATCATTTTATTTTTTGATTTCTTACTCCAAGAGATTAGCTCGTTGATTATTAGAGGTCCCTCCAATATGTTTCGCCCCTCAATATAAGCCGTTTGAGTATCGCTTACCAAATAACCCATCACTTTCTTTAGTCTTTTTGCCAAGGTTTTTGAAACTAATTTCGAGATACAACCGATGAGGTTGATAGGCCGAATTCACTTATAAGTTGAGGGTTGGTCGATTTTGACACTAAAGTGATAAAACTTGAATTGCAACCCCGACTTAGTTTAGCGTGCACATAAAAATGATCTAATAACTTAACAAAATCAGCCTCCATGATGTCCTAAAAGTACCTTATGAAGCTGAATGTAAAGCCATCTAGTCCCGGAGTCTTGTCACCCCCACAGTCCCAAACTGCTTCCTTGATCTCTTCTTTTGAAAAACACTTCACTAACATAGCTGATTGTTCTAAAGATAATAACTTGAAGCCATTGTTTATGAAACTAGGCCTGCAGTGATTTTCCTCTTTGAATAACTGTTCAAAGTAATTCTTGATTTCCATTTTTAGGGAATCCGGTTGCAAAATCCAGACGTTGTTAAAGATAAGACCGTTGATCCTGTTATGCTTCTGGTGACTTTTGATTATACCATGAAAAATGAAGAGTTTTCGTCGCCCTCGATTAGCCATTTTACTTTTGCTCTTTGTTTTAGATCCTCCATGTTATTATCTTCCAATTCAGCCACCGTTTTGGCCCATAGTTCTCTGCTCCGAATCTCTTCCTCCGAAAGAGATGTGGATTCAGCTTTCATATCAAGTGTTTCAATTTTCTTTGCTAGATCACAAATTATTTCCCGATCACGAACCTTTAACTTCCTACACCAAGGTTTGATCGCCATTTTAACTACTTTTAGACGCTGACTCAACATTTTATCTGGTGGATTAGGTTGTTGAAACTCAAGGTACGAATTCAACACAATATTCCATAAACTTTCTTCATTCAGCCATGAATTAAAGAATCGAAAAGGTGGAGTTCCGAATTGTTCTTCGGAGCATTTTAATAGTAGATGGCGATGATCTGACCTATATCTTGGCAGACCGGTTAATTTTACTGACGGCCAGTTGGAAAGAAATGAGTGACAGACCAATATTCTACCGATTTTACTTAGACGCTTACCATCATCAGGTCTGTGAGTATACGAACAGCCAAGAATTGTATACTCGGATAGGCCTGCTGTACGAATAAACTGATTGAAGCTTTCCGCCGCTAGCGGATTAAATTTGGAATTTTTTCTCTCCCTGGGTTCCTGTACACAGTTGAAGTCACCCAAAAAAATCCAAGACCCATTATGTGAATTCATGAGATTAATCAGTTCCCTCCACAGAGCTTTTTAAGGTTGGTGTCTTGAGGAGCATAAATGCTTACTACGTTGATATCCCCACCCCCATTTCTTAATTCCCCCATTGTGGCCAAATAGTACCTGTTTGCAATCGAGGTTTTTCGAACAAAAATAGAAGGGTCCCAGATATTCAGCAGCCCCCTGACCTCACCGAAGCATCAACTGCATCTGATTCAAATAAAGAATTACCCCAAAAAGAGTTCACCTATAATTTTGCTGAGTCCGTGAACTGAGTCTCCTGTATTGCGACGAAGTTGATGTTATTATGTTTGATCAGATCCTTTATATGCACCGCCTTCAAGGAATTGCCCGCCCCTCTAATGTTCGCCGAAAGATAATTCATTGGGAAATAATCAACACCCTTTCACCAGCAACCTGTTTCCTGATGTCATCTTCTTTTCCGTTCATATTGAAACCCAAGCATTCCCCTACTTCTTTTGTGAGACTCACTTCCTTTTCCACCTCCATATCTTCTGGCTGCGAGATTGATCCAGTCGCCCCTGAGACCCCTTCGTCGACTTTAGAACCAACATTTTTGTTTTTGTATTTTAAACATTCTCCATTACGTGTTGCCCAAAGTGTATCCTTCATTCTCATAGATGGAAATCTGAACTTGGCCTTTCTACCGTTACCAATAAGAGGTCTGAACCATTAAGAGTCTGTATAATGCTTAACCATTCAGAGGAAAATGTCTGACCAATTTAGATTAGAGGTCTTAACCATTCAGACTCTGTATAAATCTTAACCATTCAGAGGCAAATGTCTGAACCATTCAGACATCTGCTCGTGAAACAAACAGTCTGAACCATTAAGTGCTGAACCAGTAAGAGGTCTGAACCATTAAGAGACTCATTAAGAGGTAAACAAACAGCCCCTAAGTTTGCACTTAAACATAAGACCACACGGTGTAGAGGGGTTTGAAGATGGGATGGCGCATCATGCGACACCTAGACCACGCGTCAGAACGAGTTGTGGTGTTAAAACGGACAGTGTGACCCGGGGCGTGGAAACGTGGCTTTTTCGACACGTGTCACACACCTTTTGTATTATTTTATAATTAAAATTATATAAAATTATATAAAATGTATTAAAAACTTATAAAAATATTACTAGTAATTAAACAAATACATAACACTAAAATAAAAGACATTACATAAATTTTAAAAACAGTGCATAAAATAAAAATACGAAACTAAAAAACATATGATTTAAATAAAAAATCTAATGATTTTCCACGCCGAGCGGAGCTTGAATTCAAAGTGGTGCACACACCTAAAGTTGATGAGAGCCACTTGAATGATGTCGTCCTCCTCGGGATCACCACCCTCGCGCTCCACGGCGGTGGGATCGTCTCGAATCTTTTGTAATCAAGACGGATCGTCTTAAAACGGGACGAGAGGGAGTTGACAGTTCGGTTGTTCTCAACCGTATAGGCTTGAAAGTGTTGTCGGATTGTCCTCCAAAAAGGACCGCTCAAGCGCCTACCTGGCGTGTGGTGGCTCAAAACTTCGACCCACGACTCGCAAAGTGCAATATCTTCTTCTTTGGTCCACGCAACGGCTACCATCCTCTGTTTTTTGGGTGAAGTGGAATAGCGTTGAGAATTTGTATAAATTTGGGTGAAGTGGTGGAGTTCGTAATTTAAAAATGATGAAGGGGGTTGTATTATAGTGTAAAATTAGGATTTTAAAAAAAGGTAAGTTTTTTTTTAATTTTAAAAGTTAACCATTGGGGTTAAACGACTAACATCCACGACCATTAACCACGTGGCACGTCGACATCAAAAACTCTTCCACGTCGGTGGAGATTCCCCCGCCTAATCAATAACGACGTGGTAAACGCCGTGAACGAGACGGTGTGAACGGCGTTGAGAAACAACAACGCCATTTTTGAACACCTACACCGTGTGGTTTAAAGGGTGCTCCACTTAAACATTTTTTTCTTGAAAAAAATGATAAATGTGTGATTGGTTGGAACTTGGAAAAGAGTGGGGCTCACCATTAACCCTCTTTCTCCTCTTCCCTGCGTGGTGACTACTCCCCGATAAATGCCATTCACTACACACCGATGGGGGTCGGCGGCGTTGTGCCAGCGCGGTGAACCCCATCCCCGCACCGGTGGTGGTCACCGCGCGGCCACCATAGGTGGAACTTAAATACCCGCGACGTTGTTTTTATTTCATTAGGATCACGAGACCAGGAGGTTGGGCGAAAAATCAGGGGAGACCAAACTCTCAAAATCCAAATGACATGGCGTTCTAAAAATCCAATATTTAGACTGCAAAATACCAAAATTTTGTAAAATTAACACTACTAAGACCACCCGTAGTGGTGAACAAAAATAATGCCCCCACCATGGGGCATTATCCGACACGTGGCATCCTAGTCATCGTTGGGCATTATAGCAAAAGAGGTGTAGTGGGGCATTATTCCAATAATGCCCAATACCCCTTCCAATTTAAAAAAAAAAAAAAAACACATACTACTTTCTCATTGGCTGGGACAAAGAGAAAGATGCTTTTACTTTTGCAAAAGTGGGCGGCATTAATTAACATGTCAGACATTGGCACTCTCATTGGCCACATGCACTCCAAGTCAAACCCCATTCAGCGTTATAATAAACACGCCAACTTCAAGTTTTAGATTTTTTAAAAAAAAAAAATGCCCCATGTAATGGGGGTGGGGGCGTTTCTAGGCGTTTTTTTTTAATTTAAAAAAAAAAACACCCCACTACGGGCAGTCTAAGCGAAAAAATATATATAATCTTCGCCCTGCTCGAGACATTATAAAATACTAAAGACCATAATAATTGCCTAATGCCTATGTAATAAGATCATATATAAAAACTTCATATCATGTTCGCCGTGAAAATAGATTTGTATCATAAAATAGATAAAACATATACAAATCAACATATCAAGAAATATAAATTAAAATCTTAGCAGCTTAAGATTCAATTCATAGCTAGGGTCAAACCCACAGTTCTAATAAAAGATTAGTATTGTCAACTGGTTTTAGGTGGAAACCATACGGTTTATATACAATTGGCAGAGCAGGCGGTTGGGTCGGTTGTGTAACAACTTGAAACGGGTTCAGGTCAAAACGGACAAATTTAGAAAACAAGTTAAAACCATATCTCCCACATTAACTGAAAAATAAAAGAAAAAAGGAAGTTACGGCATGTTTGGTTGACAGGATTCCATAGGATTTCAAGGGAATTGGAATTTGAATTCCCTTCCTTTGTGTGTTTGGTTTGACAAATTAGTTTAATGGAATTGGATTTCAATTCCAACAAAATCCCTTATTTAATGTAATTCAGATTCCTTCTAAATTTCAAAAGAAAGTTTAAAAAACCACGGGAATGTTTCCAAAGTTACGGAAATAATCCCTTGCCTCTTTCATTTTTGTCTAAAAACCAAAAAATAATAAAAAATCAAAAAAATTCTAAAAAAATCAAAAAATAATAAAAAATCAAAAAAATTCTAAAAAATAAAAAAATTCAAAAAAATAAAAATTCTAAAAAATCAAAAAAATAATAAAAAATCCAAAAAATTCTAAAAAATAAAAAAATAATAAAAATCCAAAATATTCTAAAAAATTCTAAAAAATCCAAAAAATAATAAAAAATCTAAAAAATCCAAAAAATTCTGAAAAATCAAAAAATTCTAAAAAAAATAAAATCCAAAAAAATCTAAAAAATAAAAAAAATTTAATAAAAAATCTAAAAAAACCAAAAAAAATAATAAAAATTAAAAAAAATTAAAAAATTTAAAAAATTCTAAAAAATCCACAAAAATCAAAAAATAATAAAAATCCCAAAAATTCTAAAAAATAAAAAAATTCTAAAAAATCAAAAAAATCCAAAATATTCTAAAAAATCAAAAAAATAAAAAAATTAATAAAAATCCATAAAAATAAAAAAAAATTCTAAAAATCTAAAAAATAAAAAAAAATCTAAAAAATTATAAAAAAAAACAAAAAATCTAAAAAATCCAAAAAATAAAAAAAATCCAAAACACTCTAAAAAACCAAAAAATTATAAAAAATCAAAAAAAAATCTAAAAAATCAAAAAAATTCTAAAAATCCAAAAAGCTCAAAAAATAATAAAAAAATAAAAAAAGTAATAAAAAATCCAAAAAACTCTAAAAAATAAAAAAAAATCTAAAAAATAAAAAAAAAATTCTAAAAACTAAAAAAGTTATAAAATGTCAAAAAAATAATTAAAAATCCAAAAAATCTAAAAAATCCAAAAAAATCTAAAAACCCAAAAAAATTCTAAAAAACCAAAAAAAAATAAAAAAAATCTAAAAAAATAAAAAAATCCAAAAAATTAAAAAAATTATTTTTTTTGGATTTTTATAATTTTTTGGATTTTTATTACTTTTTAGAATTTTTTTTGGTTTTTTAAGAAATTTTTGAATTTTTTATTATTTTTTAAAACTTTTTTGATTTTTTAGAATTTTTTGAACTTTTTATTATTTTATTAGAATTTTTTGGATTTTTTATTATTTTTTAGATTTTTTTTGGATTTTTTAGATCTTTTGGATTTTTTTTATTATTTTTTAGATTTTTTTATTTTTTAGATTTTTTTTATTTTTTAGATTTTTTTTTATTTTTAGATTTTTTTGAACTTTTTTTTATTTTTTAGAATTTTTTTGATTTTTTTGGATTTTTATTAATTTTTAGATTTTTTTTGAATTTGTAAGATTATTTGGATTTTTTATTATTTTTTAGAATTTTTTTGATTTTTTATATTCTTTTGGATTTTTTAGATTTTTTTTGAATTTTTTGGATTTTTTTATTATTTTTTAGAATTTTTTTGATTTTTTAGAATTTTTTGAACTTTTCATTATTTTTTAGAATTTTTTGAACTTTTTATTATTTTTTAGATTTTTTTTTATTTTTTAATTTTTTTGATACTTTTGAATTTTTTGGATTTTTTAGAATTTTTAGAATTTTTATAATTTTTTATGATTTTAAAATTTTTTTGAATTTTTTAGAATTTTTTTAATTTTTTTATCTAAGATAGTTGTTTTTAAAACTTTTGACAATTGTTTATAACTAGGGGTAATTTTGTCTTTTTAGGTATTTTTAAATTCTAATTCCATTAATACATTTATCAACCAAACATATCTATGGATTTCAAAGGAATGCATCAAATTCCAATTCAAATTCCAATTCCCATAGGGATTCCAATTCCAATTCCTACACATTCCGCGAACCAAACGCCCCCTTAGTGAATGGCAAACATTTGGGTACCAATTAAAAAAGTACCATTAAGTTTCAACACACATTTTCCATCTCTTGCTAGGGAGATACAAAGCTCTGCACAAATATAGGGGCATCAATAAAAAACTGGAGATCACTCAAATGCTCGGAAAACCATGATCCGACGTTATGATGGAAGAAACTCTCATCCTTGGGTAAGCTCAAGTAGTGTATAATATTACGTTTCCACTCATGATGTCGCGGCAGCAGTTCCCATGACTGTTTTACATTGTACTTTTTCATAATCCATACGTCGTCTTTACACGTATATCCAAATATGCTCAGGCATTCTTTGACAATTCCCAGGCGGCTTGTCGAAAATCTAAACAGACATCCTTCACTTTTAGGTTGGGGGATTTCTTTAAATTCTTCTTTAGATATATCATAAGCAATAATTAGCATCTTCATCTTTTCATCTCTAACAATCCAGTGAAGTGCACCATTGCATAAGATACCAATCTTAGTACAAAATGTATACTTCACTTCCCTAATAACTCTCCACACATTTGATTTCAAACTCAACACTTGAACACATGTTCGATTCTTGCGTTTCTCGGCCCCTACAATTAATTTGTAATCATCTTTAGATGAATCATAACCAAAACCCGAACACACCGGTGGTGAATGGGTCATCCATCTGGGAAGTTTGAGTTGTCTCACCACTCTAGTCAATGGATTGCCTACTAAAACTTTACAAGTTAAATAAGAGATAATGCATACCAGGCCATTGGAAGAACCAACAAGACTGCGATAACGGTGGTGCGATAAACGTACTCTTCTACTGCCAAGTTCATTGTTGTAGTGATCTTCGTTGTAACTACGGGTAAGATGACGATTACTGAAACGAGGACTTGTGATTAAAGAGTGCCATGACTTACATACTCTTACGCTACTGGTCAGATCCTTTACGTCTAATAATATTAATATCTGCTCAAGCACATCTGCATGAACAACCTCTGCCATGGAAACCCTAGTCCGCAAACAAGAACTAAAAAACAGAATGAGACGGAGTATATATACTTTTTTTTATTTATAAAATCAGTCTTGAAATAATTTACATTTTTTTTCCTGTGGTTTGCTAAAATCACAGATTTGGTCCTCAGTTAAAACTATTTAAGCAAACATATTATCAAGTTCAATTAAGAAAACTTATATTTTTTTATGTTCATTGTTGAGATGAATGATGATCCATGATAAAAGACTTAAAGACATAAATAAATAAATAAATAAATACAAACATAGAGGTGCCCAAATCGAGAATCTTTAATGCCTGACTCACTCTGGGTATTGAATTATAAACAAACTGAATGAATAGTGATTTCAATATATATTAATTAAATGAATAGTGATTTCAACATATATTAATTAAAATAAATGAATAGTGATTTGAACCTATATTAATTCAAACAAACTAAATCAATAGTGATCTAGGAAATATAAGAATATGGGGTATGGGGCGGGGGTTGTGACGTGCATTGGGTACAAACGCCCAAGTCACCACCCCGGGTGGGCTTGGGTTTCGGCGTGGCCCCTTGGGCGGGGGTTTCAGCCAGGGCGTTGGGCGGGGGCTATCAAGATGACATGGCGGGATCTCATTGGCCAAGACAAGTAGCCGTTTGGGCTAGCCGTTGGCCAACGACTATGTGTTTAAAAAAAAGATATAGGAAATATTAGAATATGGGGTATGGGGTATGGGGCGGGGGTTGTGGCGTGGGTTGGGTACAAACGCCCAAGTCACCACCCCGGGTGGGCTTGGGTTTCGGCGGGGGTTTCAGCCCGGGCGTTGGGCGGGGCTATCAAGATGACATGGCGGGATCTCATTGGCCAAGACAAGTAGCCGTTTGGGCTAGCCGTTTGCCAACGGCTATGTGTTAAAAAAAATAGATCTAGGAAATATTAGAATATGGGGTATGGGGCGGGGGTTGTGGCGTGGGTTGGGTACAAACGCCCAAGTCACCACCCCGGGTGGGCTTGGGTTTCGGCGTGGCCTCTTGGGTGGGGGTTTCAGCCCGGGCGTTGGGCGGGGCTATCAAGATGACATGGCGGGATCTCATTGGCCAAGACAAGTAGCCGTTTGGGCTAGCCGTTGGCCAACGGCTATGTGTTTAAAAAAAAGATCTAGGAAATATTAGAATATGGGGTATGGGGCGGGGGTTGTGGCGTGGGTTGGGTACAAACGCCCAAGTCACCACCCCGGGTGGGCTTGGGTTTCAGCGTGGCCCCTTGGGCGGGGGTTTCAGCCCGGGCGTTGAGCGGGGCTATCAAGATGACATGGCGGGATCTCATTCGCCAAGACAAGTAGCCGTTTGGGCTAGCCGTTGGCCAACGGCTATGTGTTTAAAAAAAAATTATATATTCACTATAAATACTCACACTTCTATTCATTTTTTACCACAACTACTCCACCTCTTCTATAATGATCTCTATCTTATTTTTTTAAAAAAAATCCTCATCCAACCACAATACGAAAAAATGAATCCTCATAATCGTGGTTTTGACCCGAACAATCCGTGGGCATTTCAAGAAACACCTAGCCCAGCATCCAATCGTCCAATTGCTCCCTTTTTAATGCACTCCACGATGCCGGATATGACTGGTTACGCATCGTTTATCTCGAATCGTTTGAAGAATAATGTCGGTCAGTTTACTTACTGTGTGTATAAAAGGTAATCTAAACTGTGCAATTACATGCATTGCTACGTTGCTACAGGATTTTATGAGCTCGGTACCAATCGGTACCGAAAATACCGTTACCGAAATCCCCAAAAGTATGTACCGGTACCGAATATACCTGGTACGGTACGGTTCGGTACCGGTTGGTACTGGTACAACACCGGTATTTGAGGGTAAAAATCGGTGAATACCGGTGCCGAACCGGTACCGAAAATACGTTTCGTTTTAGTTCGAGCTACTTTTTGTTATTTGACATGTTTTGTCATTCTTATAGAACGATTTGGTTTAGCGCGCCGCAACGCGCGCGCATGGTAAACAACTAGTTGTAGATAAAAACCGTGTATTTGAAGAATTGGGTACGGTTCCGGTTTTTGAACAAAAAAAAAAACCAAACTCTGTGTACCCGGTTCCAGGTAGACTAGAGTATGAAATCAAGCGGCTACAAATCGGGTATTGAACCGGCAACTGAAAAAAAATTGGGTTCGGGTATGGAACTAGAACCCGCTTCCAAGTATAAATGGGTACAAATCGGTCCGGTTCTAGGTACAGTTTTTGGCATTGAAATCTATGCGTACTAGGTGGGTAGGGCAGGGTACGGGTCCGGTTCCAAAATAGCCAATCATAAGTTTATAACTATACCGGTTCCGGGTACGGGTCCGCACCCGGGTGTTTTGTGCGCCTCTAAACAAACATAACGATGTTGCAAAGGAAATGGGCCAAGTCAATCCTACCATTGGGCCAAGCCAAAATTGGAAGAAGCCATTTGGATTAAAGGACTATGGTTCCATCAATAGTTGTCAAGAGCAAACCATAGCTACAGGCTGCGCGCACTACTAGAAAAATGGGTTTTTACAACTGCATTTATTTTTTTTACTTATATATGATTTATTTTTATCTCTCTCTTATGTGGTTATCATCTTGACAAAATCTAGCCCAAAATTTTAGGCCCGAGTTCATTATTTTACGGGCCGATGTTGACACGCTTGCTGATATGTGCCACGATGTCTTATGCGCTGCAGTGGTTGGTTGAGGAGGCGCAGGAGCGACGATAGTGTGAGGGGTTACCTCCCCGTCCAGTGGCGGAGCTTGACCAAAAGTTTCGAGGGGGCGTAAAGTGATGGGACCCAAATTTATTTTCCTATCATTATGTTTCGAGTCGGGTTGGGTTGGGTTAGCTGTTCGATTCAAGTCGGGTCAAATAATAATAGTTCCAAATAAAACAAAGTGTATATCTATCAAACTACCCATCATTTATATACAAAGTTTATAAATATTTAGGATATACAATTTAGGAAAAATAATCGGGGGTAGGGGGAGGGGCGGTCCTATATAATTTTAAAATTTTCGGATGAAAAATCGGAACTTATACAATTCTAACCGAAATATTGGGGTGGGCGGGTGCACCCCCGGTCACCCACAATACTTCGCCCCTGTCCCCGTCTGTACTGTCCGCCTCCAGGACGATATCAACAACAACAGCAGGATCCGCAGCCATAGACGAGCCTGTTGTTCTTGTATTTGTATATAGTATTCAGTTATGTTTAATCTTTTGTTATGTTTGTACAAACTTATGTTGTATATATTATATATTATATTCAGTCGTTTTATGTTGTTGGTTTACGTGATGTTTGTTTGTATTACATAATATCGCATAATAATTTTTTACTTTGAAAACAGTAAAATTGCTTCTATGTAATATTTTTGAAACGATAAAACTTAAGCACTGTAATTTTCAAGTTGTAAACATTAAAACGAAAATATCGAAACGGTATAAGGTTGAGAACGATATAATATTGAAACGGTATAATATTTTGAATGATATAATATTGAAACAACATAGTGTTCGAACTAGACGAGAGTAAAAAAAAGATGGTATAATATTTTAAACAATATAGTATTGAAACTGTATAATATTCGAACTGCACTAGAGTTTATCAAACAAATTAATGGTATAATATTTTAAACGATATAATGTTGAAACAGCATAATGTTCAAACCGGAGGAGAGTTAAAAAAATACGATATAATATATTCGAACCGTACCAGAGTTTTTCTAAATAATTAACGGTTTAATATTTTAAACGATTTAACGAGAATTTATAACACCAAAACAACAAATTCACCAATCTAAATATTGATGTCTTATATAAGCCACGTACAACCCTGTACGTCGCGTATATACTCTCTGAAATTTTGTGCTTGATTGGTGTTGGACACAAAATTTTATGTATTACGCTGCGTACAAACCCGTACGCGGCGTACAAAAAACCTAAAGTGTGCAGATAGTTGGCTTGGGTGTGCCCACTAGTTTGTGCCTTATTTTTTAGTGGAACTTTTATATAAAATTTAGAAAGGTTAGTTATTTCTCATAAGGAACAAGTGCCAAAGTTTTGTTAGACAATCAAACAGATTCAATCCAAAATTAAAACAACAATACGAACAAAATAGTTAAAGATGATCATCATTGAAGAATAAAGTTAGTCAACATCAAAACCTATAAACATAAAAAAATAGTGAGATCTCAATGTCACCAAACAATACATAAATGATATTCTCATTAATAAAAAATGTGTATCTACAATAACTATCATTTTAAAGCTATCAACAACAACAGTCTCATTCAGGTGTATCTACAAAATGTGTAATGTATATTTCGTTTTTCTTTCATTAGGATCAAGAGACATTATAAAATACTAATAATGAACCAACATATCAAGAAATCATGGGAGGCTTTGATGGTGTACGGGGAGGACCTCCGCACAAGGCTCACGATTTCGAGGGGCATACGATTTAAAAAAAAATCTGATACGTGTATGTTATTTTTTTAAATAGTAAACAAACACCTCTTCCAATATTGGCCCATTTACAAATCATTTTTTATGGTTTAGAATTTAGCCCACTTGGAATTATGTTTATTGAGTCCAATACTAATTTGATTTTTTTAAATAATAACAAAACATAACGGAAGGGCACATTTTTTCAATCTCGAACAGGGTACATGAATTTTCAAAGACGCTTCTACAAGAAATACATATTAATATCTTAACAACATAAGATTGATAGGGTCAAACCCATAGTTCTAGTAAAAGATTGGTACCGACTACCGTCAACTGGTTTTAAGGGGGACCCATTGAGTTTATATATGAGTGGCACACCGGCGGTTGGGTTTGAAATGAGTTCGGGTCAAAACAGGTTAAAACTAGATCTTCCCTATTAACCAAAAAAAGGGAAGCTAGTGAATAGCAAATATTTGGTTAATAAAAAAGTACCATTAAATTTCAACACACAGTTTTCATCTATTGCTAGGGAGATACAAGACTCTCCACAAATATAGGGGCATCAATAAAAAACTGGAGATGACTCGAATTCCCGGAAAACCATGATCCGACGTCATGATGGAAGAAACTCTCATCCTTGGGTAAGCTCAAGTAGTGTATAATACTACGTTTCCACTCATGATGTCGCGGCAACAGTTCCCATGACTGTTTCACATTATACTTTTTCATAATCCATACGTCGTCTTCACAAGCATATCCAAATATGCACAAACATTCTTTGACGATTCCCAGGCGGCTCGTAGAAAATCTAAACAGACATCCTTCACCTTTAGGTTGGGGGAGTTCTTTAAATTCTTCTTTAGATAAATCATAAGCAATAATTAGCATATTCATCTTTTCATCTCTAACAATCCAGTGAAGTGCACCATTGCATAAGATACCAATCTTAGTACAAAATGTATACTTTAATTCTCTAATAACTCTCCACACATTTGATTTCAAACTCAACACTTGAACACATGTTCGATTCTTGCGTTTCTCGGCCCCTACAATTAATTTGTAATCATCTTTAGATGAATCATAACCAAAACCCGAACACACCGGTGGTGAATGGGTCATCCAACCGGGAAGTCGCAGTTGTCTCACCTCTCTAGTCAACGGATTGCCTACTAAAACTTTACGACTATGTATACAAGAGATGATGCATACCAAGCCATTGGAAGAACCAACAAGACTGCAATGACGGTGCGATATACGAACTCTTCTACTGCTAAGTTCATTGTTGTAGCGATCTTCGTTGTAACTACGGTTAAGATGACGATTAATGAAATGTGGACTTGTGATTAAAGAGTGCCATGACTTACATACTCTCTTGCAACGGATCAGATCCTCCACGTGTAATCTTATTAGTATCTGCTTAAGCACATCCGCATGAACAACCTCTGCCATTGAAACCCTACTCGCCGCAAACAGGAACTAAAAACTATTTATAAAAATAGATGATACGGAGTATATATTATTTTTTTAGTGGAAAATTACCAAAATGTTGGTTGACCAAGTGCCTTTGCAATTTTGTCACCTTAATGCGTCCTTGGAACGTCCTCACAGCCTCGGAAGCGTCCGCCTATCATGTTGAAGCGTCCGTTTTCTTTCAAGCCGACACGTGTCCGATGTTGAAGCGTCCGGCTGAGTTTGCTAACGCGTCCGTGAAGCGTCGGCCAAAGGTAAAAAAAATTTACTATCTATTTATTTTCGGGAAAGTTGTGCAAATACAGAATGATCAAAATTTTTTAACTTATAAACATGTTAACGGAGTCAAAATTTAACGATATAAACATGTTAACGGAGTGAAAATTTTTTATATTAAACACTATTAAACATTAAACATAATAAAATAAAAACCAAAATAACAACACAAAATATTCTATTATTCTATTCTAAAACCATATCCTAATAGCCTCCCACTCCGAGACACGTTTGAATTCATGTCCCTCTTCAAGACGGTAGTTGATGAGGGCCACGTCCTTCTGATCGTCCTCACCAAGGTCCGCCATTTATGTCTCCACTTTCTTGAAATATCGATCAAACCTCTCACATTCCAACCGCAGGACACGGAACCTGAAGGATAATGCGTCAACGGTCCAGTTGTGGTCCGGACTACGTAGTTGGGCGAAAATCTGTTGAACACGAACCCAGAGCCCACCATGTCCTCGTCGTGGAAGATCGGTCATGGCCTCCTCCCATGCTTCGCACAGAGCAATATCTTCAACATCTGTCCAGGAGTTGGCCATTTTCGGGTCGTTGACGGCGTCGGAGTTATAGTGAAAAGGCTGAGAAATGTTTGCAAACTTTTGAAACGGCGGGTGGTGATAAGTGAACGGGGTGAGGGGTTATATAGTGGGGTAAATGTGTGCAACGGTTAAAAAGTTAAACGGCTGTTGAGTTTCCCTTTTTTTCGTTAATTATTTAAGCGTCGTGCAGGCCATCGAAGCGTCGGCCAAGCCGTTCGGAAGCGTCGGCCCAAGCCGTTCGGAAACGTCGGCGGCGCCACGAACACAGGGACGCATCAAAAAAGTTTTTGGTTATGATGCGTCAGTCACCGGCGCTTGAACATGTCGGAACACGTGTCGGCTTAAAAGGAAACGGACGCTTCAACATGATAGTGGGACGCTTCCGAGGCTGTGAGGTCGTTCCAAAGACGCAGGAAGGCGACAAAATTGCAAAGACACTTGGTCAACCAACATTTTGGTAATTTTCCTTTTTTTTAAATTAGTTTTGAAATAATTTACATTTTGGTCCCAGTAGTTTGGCTAAGATCATAGATTTGGTCTATTGTTGGAAACTATTTATTGGGAAAATTACAAAACTAGCCATTCATCTCACTCTCTTTCAAAACTAGGCACCTCATACGTCTTTGTGGCGAACTTTCAAGCATGGGATGCGTGTTTGAAGGTCTTTCACTGAAACCCAATAAAAAATGGACACGTGGCAGGAAAGACGCATGGAGAAGTCCTTGTCGGACGCAACACACACATTTATAACCCGACCCCCTCCCATGCTAAATCACCGGAACTGAAAAACGGAAATAACAAGGCCGGTGACGTACCTCTTTTGATTAAAAAACGATATAGCGACGGCGATGGTTAATGCTGAAAGACGGTGACGAACGATGGTGGTTGCGGATTGAATGTGTGCACAGCGTTCGAGGATTCCGGCGAACAACGATTCATCCAGAACGATTTTATGGTGAAGTTGAGGGTCTGAGATCCATTAGAATGAATTACGGACGCTTCTGCAACTCGCCAGACACTTCCCGTGCTTGAAAGGTCGCTCCAAAGACTCATGCCTAATTTTGAAAGAGTGTGGTCAATAGCTAATTTTGTAATTTTCCCAAACTTAAATGTTCCTTTATTAATATGAGGATCACAGAACATATTATCAATTTAATTAAGAAAATATATATTTGCTTATGTTCATTTGTTGAAATGATCCATGATAAAAGAAGAAAACATAAAGATGTTACGAAGGAAATGGGCCAAGTCAATCTAGCAACAAATCATAAACCATTGGGCCAGACCAAGATGAGAAGAAGCCTTCGAAGTTCGTACTATGTATGCTTTCATCATTAATTTTTATACATGGGTATAAACCATTTGACTTTTTCCTAGAAAATTTTCAATACGCTTTTTTCTATAAAACCGGGGGTCGAAAACGTATATACCCAAAAATTTCTATACGAAAACTACATACTTTCCACTACTGAGCGAAAAGTTCAGGGGGTCTGCCGCCCCTTAAAAGCTTCGCCCGTGAGCATGCCAATAGTGACCATAACCTTTTTATTTAAGAGGTCAGATATGACAACAAAAAAACCTTGACTATGTTTATGTGAGGTTTCCGATCGTGTCTGAAATTGACATCCTAGGTATAACGAAAGAATAGGAGGCAACCTGTCTGCTTAGCTTATTATTGAATATAATCTCGAAACGAAACAATGTACATCTCCTGCTGCATAATGTACATGTGACAAATTAACCGAAAGTTAAACTACAACAGAAGATGTCACTTACAAGATGTTCACTGTTCAGCTTGCAAATCACAGGTTAATCAAGTTAATCCTTTGATCCACAAGCAAAAACTCTATATTAACCATATGTATGTTCTAATTCTACTACATAAAATCTATCGGCATTGACTTTCATTAAACTTAGGTGCTTGAAGTAACTTCCCTATAAGCCCGCTAAGCCTTTGGGCACCCGGGCCTGGTTTGACCCGTGTCGGTTTCCCAACTTTGGTGCAAGACGGGTCACCTTTGCACCACCCACCCGGGGTGAAGCTACCATTCTTACGATGTAGCAACTCACGGTCGATTCGATCCAAAACAAGACTATCTTGTTTAAACTTACGCGCAAATGCAGCTCCACTTGCTATCATTTTGTCCGTGTCGTTTATGTTAAGGACATGCGGATGTTGTTTTGGAGGGGTGTCCCAAGCAATAAAGTGCATGTCGTGGTTAACCACGGTCGGGACGAATTCAGGTGCATTGCAAATAACAGTTTGAAAGTAACCTTCGGGTGATGAGACGAAGTTTGTGTAGTACATGAGTAGAGTTCTTGGAAGATTGTCCCAACCCCAGATGCAATATTCGACAAATGAACGCGATAGAATCATCCATGCCGACCCTGCAAAAGTTGAATATTTGTTAACGGGTTTTTAGTGGGTGTTTGGATGCATTTTGAAAATATGGATATTGAATAATCAGAATCAGATAATTAAACACACGGTAGAAAATAGTGTTCGGATGTGTTTACGCGCATTTACCTGTAAACAGTTTAAATGCTGTGGGCAGAGCACGTCTTGGTTGCACCCAAAATATATCTGACTTTCTGTTCTGGTATAGTCCAGGGTCAATCATCAGTGGCATAGCCCTTTTGCTCCTGGATACACACATATATACACTTTCGGTATAAGCATTGTTTTGAAAACCGGTCTGACTATCTAACCAACAACCAGTGGCGAAGCTTGAAAATTTCCACCGGGCGGTCGGAAGTCACCGGACCTAAAAGTATATACCTAAATTTTTTTTTTTATAAAACCGGGGGGTCGAAAACGTATATACCTAAAAATTTTATACGAAACGTACATACATAACACTACTGAGCGAAAAGTTCGGGGGGTCGGGTACAGTGGTTATAACTTATAAGTTTTATATGGTAGAAGTGTGAATGCTTACTCTTTCCACCCTAACTTGCTCGTGTGTTCGATAAAATTCAAATCGCGTTTCAAATCACGAAATGTAAAAAGAAGATCTGCAATCAAGTTCAAAAAATCAGTAACCGAACCAATACGAAACCATGTTCTTCTAACAAACAACAAAGCGTACCGTCTTGAGTCACGAGAGGATAATCCGAGGCACTGAGGTTTATAAACCAATCCCAATCCTTAAACTTCTTAAGAAGTATAGCACAAGCATGAAGAGTGTTTGACACCATTGTGGGTCCTGTATATGTAACCATATTCGCTTTCGGAACCACATAAACATTCCCAACCGCGGCAAAAACAGGATCGTTTTCAACCCGCGAAGCGAGCTCCTTTCGCTCCTCAACCGGCGATTCAAGATCAAGATGAAGAACATAATAGTTCCACGGATGGTATAACGCTCTAACCGTCCTCCACAGCTTGTTTAAATCCCCTTTCGATCCGGAAACCAGATACGCAAACCGAGGAACAGTCGGACGAGGCGGAGGGGGTGGAGATTGGGTCTTTTGGTCAGCAAAATCGGTCGTTTTATCGCCGAATTTTGGGAAAAATGAATTGATTTTGTATAGTGAAGATACTGTACCCAAATTGAAACATGCTGCAAATAGGAAGATTGATATGATTGAACCTATGGCTAATGTGAATGTCCATCTTTTCTCAAAGTGTAGATGCTTAATTTCTTTAAATTTCATCATGTTTGACTTCTTGTAATCTCATTCACATAGCTGTTGAAAACAACATCAACAACACCAAGTTGAATTTTCGTCGAAACAATAGCGATTCAGTCAATAAAAACATAACATAAGATAACATAACATAACATAACAGATAAACGACAAACGTACCCAGTAAAATCTCGCTCAAACAGTATAGTCTAGTCTAGTCTGGCAAAATCATTATCAAACATCAAAAAAATTAAAAAAAAAAAAAAACCCGAACCGATTGACTCGAATCAAAGTAAGCAAAAATCAAAACACATGAACTTTGTTGAATAATTTGTACAAAATCTTACCTGGGTATCAGGCTGTCGGTGGAGACAACATTATGGGAAACTGCTAAAAGTGATTGAACTTATAAGCAGTTAAGAACAGTACAAGGTTGTTGTTGGGTTGTTGGAAAGAGAAGAAGATGGAGAAGACGAAGTGTGTTTGTGTTTTTTCCGATTTGATTGGATTTGATTGTTTTGTTTTTTATATTTTTTGTGGGATTTTTTTCAGAGTCCAGATCGTTCTCTGGTAGTGGTTTCTGTGTGATTTCTTGGATCGATACGACATTATCGTGTTTTGCGAATTTAATGACCGGCTAGTTATTATCCCTATTTAATAACTTTTCATTAATAACGGTCAACTAATTTTTTATATTGTGTACATTAATACACATCAATTCAGAAAATTCGTGTTTATTGTTTGCAAATTAATATATGTATTCTTTAAATAATAAGCAATAATTATTAAATACTAAAAAGATTTTGTAGTGACACAAAACTTTAAAGAACATAAACTTTGATATCGAGTATCGAAATATTATAATGTTCTCTTCTCTACCTGTGATACTAAAAAATCTAATTTTTTAGAAGAATTTGTTTTTATTATACTAAAAAATCTAAATCTATTATTTTAGAAGAATTTGTTTTTTGTTATACTAAAAAATCTAATTTTTAGAAGAATTTGTTTTTATAATTAAAAGATTTTTTAGAAGAATTTGTTTTTTGTTATACTAAAAATCTAATTTTTAAAAGAATTTGTTTTTATAATTAAAAGATATGACAAATTCTAGCCTTCTTCGTTGGTTCTGTCGCTAGGCTAAGATGTTTGATTTAAGATGGCAATTGTATAAACCACGCTAAGAATTTATTTACAGAGTTAAAATTTAAATAAAATAATGATGAAAATGATGAGTAAGAATATGTCGATTAAGATGTCATTCATAGGCTGATTCAGTTTTATTAGTACAAAAATTATATTTCGTTCATGCGCAAGTGTTATGATTTTGGGATTATGAAGCCAAAAATTTATTTTTGTCTAATTTATGCTTAAAGTGTTGTACTTAAGAACTAAATGTGATTTTTAAATTTGTTTTAAAGGGAACTAAAGTAGAAGACATGATATTCTTCATTTTGGAAAAAATGAAATGTTGACTGTATCAAAGTCAATGTAGACTTTACCGTCAAAATTACGTCCTTTACCTTCTTCAAGTCTCTACCCAATTGATACGGTAGTGTGCGTCACCGATCAGCCAAGGAAGTGATGGGTAAAATGGTAATATCATATTATGGATCTAATTAAAAAAAGTACCTCTAGAATGCATAGTATTTAAAGTTTTTTTTATTCGACTTAATCATTCTTCATCATGATTATTACTTTTTACATTATGAAAAACTGTAAAGTTTGACAGATAATAGATTAAGTTAACAAAAAAAAGTTGTTTATGCATATATAATTGTATATTGTTTGATCTCACTAAAATAATAAAAAAATAATACATTTATAGTAAAAGGTTTAAATACCAATGTTAATTTTATTATCGTATAAGGTGTAAAAAAGATTTTAATAAGCTCGTAGTTTTGATTTTCTTCATGTGTAATTTTCAATTATTATTTTTTATGCGCAATTTTGAGTTCCAGTTGATTTTTACACTTTGTATATTAACTTATCCGTATTATATGTTAAAATGCATATATATTTTAGATAGACCGTTTTACGATTATATACCGTATTTCGTATTACAATTAAAGCATTATATATACCGTATACGTGTTTATCCAATTCTCATAATTGGTTATTAAAAACTAGTTATTTGTTGGACCAATGTTTGTGTATACATTTATAAAAACCAGTGGGCTTGTCGTCAACGTTATCAAGAATTGTAGTAAATCTGTTCTTTTTTCAAGTGGTTGACAGTTTTAGTCTAACGATAAACGTAGATGTAGATCTAGAAGTATACATAGTGAACGTGTCAGGTAACCGTTAAAAGTATATAAGTATTTCCAAATTTTAACAACATACATGTAAATATTATATTATAAAGATCTTATAAATGAATATGTGTCGGCAACATTAGCATTGAGGGTGCAATTAAATAATGCGGTGACTGAGTTACGTGTTCTACGACTGATCATCGAACGATAACGTGAGCAGTGACATAATTATGATTGCTTTTGAGCCGTCCGATTTTGGTAAGTAAAATGAAAATCTACGGTTGGCCGTTCAACAACTGGCTATATTGTTGGTGTTGGTTGTACAATTATTCCATGGACCCCACCACACTCTTCAGATTGCTATTTATGCCTTTCAGAAAAAATAAATATATGATACGGATATTATATTAAAATATAAGCACAAAATAAACGCATGTTGAATTCACGTCTTTTTCATCGGATACATAATAAGATATTAAAAATTAAGCTTATGGTTAGATATATTCATGAGTTGTTGATACATGATATTTCCCAAATATGTGTACATGTAGAAACAAATTCTCGATGAAATTAATATATGTTTGTGTATTTGTTTATGCATATGTACATTCTTGTGGTGTCCACGTATCCACGGAGTGTTATGTTCTCGTATCTATTTGTATGGTCTAGAGAGACTTTCTCATCTTATAGCTTAACAATATTATTTACTTTTGGTTTCATTGGTTATTGTTTTGTACGGTTCAATAACACGGCTTATCCTGTTGAATTTTATGGATCTACTGGACCGTAAGTTATTTAAGCTCAAACACTTACCTTTCTAGTTAGAGACCAACGTCTTTGAGCTAATGTGGGATCTGCTCTTGGGCCTACCGATTTAGGAGAAGAAGTTGTTTTTGTTTTGTGATTTGTGCGCTCCTTGGTTAGAACCTCTAAGAGTTCTAAATGGGTTGGACTTGAGTCGGCTGAAAAAAGATATACAACCTTGGCAAGAACGTCGTTTCGCAAAATATATGACTTGTACTCCTTTAGGTTCTTTATATTTCGTGAGTGGAGACTAGCTACCGAGATCAATACAGACAATTATGTATCTCCTAGATGATGAGAACATAAAATATGTAGATACTTGGACAAGAAACTTTACAGCGAACAAAAATTTCGAAACAAGAATTTAAGTTAAAAGAATTTGTTCATTACGCAAACCGACGACTAGTCGACCATGCTAATGCGATGAGTTGATGTTGTAGCAAACACGTGATCATTTTGTTACAAGTCTTGTTTGGGTATCATAAACTACTTTATAATATTTTTTGTAATTTTCATACTTTGAGACAAATTTTAGAATCATCAAAAAAGAAAACTAGCAACTATAGTTTGCCTATTAAGTTGCATTTCAATGCTTTTATTATTAGTTAATATCTACATTAAGTTTTATGTTGAATCATAATAGTTTTCTTGGACAATTTGCTATATATAACCGAACAACTAGAGTATACATTAAGTTTTATGTTGAAGTTTTCTTGGACCATTTTCCTTATTTAACCCAACATCTAGAAGATGCCATAAAATAAATCTGATAGGTGTGTTTAACATTAATGCGATTATATTAAGAATGTTCGATACTAATGAAGTTATTTTGAATTAGTGACATGATCAACATTAAATCATTAATGCGAGTAGTATTTCAACAAAAACATTTGAAAAATGTCGAAACGAATGACTTTTAATGGTGGTGATCCCACATATGAAAACAATATTAAGTTAAAAGCAATGTTTTAAAAACCGGTTCAAACCGGCCAGTTGTACCGGTTGAATCATCCGGTAGAACCGGTTAAACCGCCCGGTATACCCGGTTGAACCACCCGATACACCCAGTTAAACCGTTTCTGAGCCAAATCCGGTACAATTAAAAAACCGGATTTTAAAACATTGGTTAAAAGTTGGTAAGCCAATGAGGTAGTAGTGGAGTGGTTTGGGAAAGACTTGGTGCTTTTTGTAATCCAGGTTCGACTCTCACTCTCCCCATTATTTTATGCGGCATCCAGATGAAGGGCGAATACGGGTTGCGCCGGTTCGTCTTGAATGGGAGGCGAGATTTTACCGATTATTCCACTGTAGTGCATTCAGGCGGGTGGAGGTTGGCTTTCATCGCATCTTGGAGAGCCAAGGGGTTGGCGGTAGGGCTGTAAACGAACCAAATGAACACGAACAAGGCCTTGTTTGTGTGTGTTTGTTAAGAAAATAATTAATTGTGTTTACGAACGGTTCATGAACACTTACGTAATGAGATTTTATTTACGTGTTTGTTCATTAAGGAAGTGAGCGTGTTCAAGAACGGTTCACGAACACAAATAAATTTGGCGAATGCGACGAAGAATAAAGGTGGATGGCGCAGAGAGTGGCACTAGAACTTGAATTCCTTATTGTGGAATGAAAGTCGATCGTATTCGTCGATGTAAATAATAAGAAATAAAAGGGAAATGTTGCGTAAACAAGGTGAAATAAGGTTTTCTAGTTTAATTATTAGGGTAATAAAATAAATATAAGTTTAATTATATAAAAAGTATAGATAAAATATACGAAAGTACAAAAATATTTCAATAAAACACAAACATGCGAACATAAACGAACGCAAATGAACGAATGTTCACGAACACCTTACCGAACGTTCACGGACACAATTGAACGAACAAGACATTTGTTCATGTTCGTTCATTTAACTAATCGAACGAAATTCCCTGTTCATGCACTACAAGAAATTAGGGTGTTTACCCACACATAATTTACCTACACATGTAAATGTGTGGGTATTTACCTACACATGTTGTATATGTGTGGGTAACAGTTGATAATATATTTTCATAATCATTAACACTTAATATGTGTTGGTAATGGATTTTAGCCACACTTAGTGTTGGTGGAAAAATTTCCCCCCAAAATTGGCAATCGATTAAATATTAAATTAACTACACATGTGGCAAATTTTCGTCATGTGTAGGTAAATTATCTACACATATGTAAAAAACTAATAAATGTGTAAGTAAATAATTATGTTTGCCAACACATATTTTTTTTTAAATATGTAGATAAACTAAGTTAATATGTATTTATTTTATTTTTTTTAAATGACGTGGCAAACTAAATGCCTACACATGTTTAAATGTACAATATGTGTAGATATTTGATATATATAAAATAAGTAAATATATATATTTTGATGACGTGGCAAAACAAATATCTACACATATTTAGAAATGTACAATATGTGTAGATATTTGTGTAGATATTGAATGCATATAAAATACATATTTAAATCTTTTTTATAAGGTGATGTGGCAAAACAAATATCTACACATATTTAGAAATGTACAAAATGTATAGATATTGGATACATATAAAATAACTTATGAGGGCTCCAAGCTCCATCTAAAGCTCAAGCTTGGTTTGTTGGTAATTTTTCAAGCTAGGCTCCGACTTGGCTCCTATTTGATTTATTAATTTATATTAATTATAATTATATATTTTTCAAACTTTTATATATAACATAACATATGTATAAATATATATATATACTATATATAAAAGCATATCCGAAGGACGACTTAAAGTAATTTGTCATTCCCTTAAAACACCCTTTTATGCATGATGTACAACCCTCTAAAGCACAATATTCATTTACCTTTCCCACAATACCCTTCTCTTTTGGGCGGCCAAATCTCACTCAAAAAATTTCAATTCCCGCTCACTCAAAGCAGATACATCTCCCACTACAAAAAAAAATGTCATTTAGTGCCACACACTTTCAATGACATTTAGTTTTTGTGCCACTGATTAGGTTTTTACTGGCACTTTAAGTATGCCACACTTACTCTACACTCACTTTTAGTGACATTCAGATTACATGCCACAAATTTAAGTTTTTAGGGTCACTTTAAATATGCCATTAAAAATTTCCCACCTTAAAACCCTTCAAAATTTATGATTTCCCTCCAATACCCCTAATTATTTTCACCCTAAATGGGTTTTCCCTCTCTTATCTTCATCCCCAACCCTAAACCGTCTCCCCCACCCCTAAATCCTCCACTCCCAAATCTAATGGATCTGATTCTCTCCATCAATATTTCCAAACAATTGAAACACCATCGCACCACCACACCATTTATTTAGAAGGCGCCTTCATTGTCGTTCAGCAGCCCTTAATCCTCATTCACAACCCCTTCATTCTCGTTAAGAGCACCTATGGATGATAGGTTGAAAAAGATATAATGTGATGTACTGGCTATCTTATTTGGTGCCCTAATTCTTGAAATTTCATTTCTTGTGTAGGTTAGAAGGCATTTGAAATCACCATTACCAGAAGTGATGTCTTTTAACGCATTCACTCGACCTCTGTTCTATCCATGGTTTCCATCATCGAATTTGCTTGGATGTGTAACACCCCGTGTTTCGAAAGTCAAAGTCAAGATTGAAGTCAAAGGAAGACAAGATTGGTGATTGCGATATGTCTCTCATTGCTCAATTCCTGTTTTGACTTCCTTGACTTGTAAGTAGTCTATTTTATTTTCGCCTTAGTTGTATTATGTGGAATATCTATTAATAATCGTATATTAATCGCTATTTATCGCATATTTAATCGCTTAATCGCTATCACAATCGCACTCGCAACTCGAATTACGCATTTTGGTTATTGTTATACGTGTGTGTGTGCCTTATGTGTTACTTGTGCATGTTTATTTATGTTATATGTGGTAATCAATCGAATCGCAATCGAAACTCAAAAGCAATCGAACTCAATCGCAATCGAAACAATATGATAATTGGTGGAGAATAGATAGTGCAAGATATGAGTAGTTGGGATTAAAAGTAATTTGACTAGGAAACTCTATCGCATCGAATCGCTCGCAATCGCAATCGAAACAGCAAAAATCGTCGCGCCGAACACCCGAACCAAGTGCCATCCGGCCGGATTGCCATCCGACCGGGCTGCCACTTGATAGTGGTGCCAGGCTGCCATCCGACCGAGATGACATCCGACCGGACTGTCATCCGGGCGAGATGCCATCCGACCGACCAACCCTTTGCATTTTGGGAATCCTATACATACCCCATGTCACTCTCATAGTTACCACTTTTGGCAACTGACGTCCAAACAGCCCGTGCTCCTCACCTTTTCTTCGATTTCTCTCAATTCCGGTAAGATCTCGTCCTAAATCTTATACTTCCTTGATCTACACGCACTCCTACACCTTTCTATCTTTTAAATCTTAATTTTTAACCGTGAAATCATCAAGATTCAAGGTGTTCTAGGATGATGTCATCATGTGTTCTTGAAGAACTTCATGTTTTGGCCTCAATCCACCAAGAACAACTTAGATCTAACCGATTTCCACACAAATAAACAAAGATCTTGCATAGATTTAAACACATTCATGGTGAAAAATGATTGAAAGATGGTTTCTAAATTTCTTTCAACTCTTTTACACTCAATGCACTCAATACCGATAGGATCGGACCTTGATCTAGTATTCTACTCATTCTCAGTGTTGTGCTAGCTCAAGATCTGGATTCTACTTACGAGACCACCAATTTCGGGTTAACCAAGAACAACCGCCCTGAACCGGTTGACTGGTTGAACTAGGGTGATTCCTGTTTGATCGGGTCACTTGGGTCAAGATGGGGTTCTGTTGGTTAACACGTTGTCAAAACGTCTCGATAAAATGACAAACAATCAAAACGACCAAGTGAAAGACGAACGGAACAATCGAGACGGAGTGCTACCCAACCGGACTACTGTCCGAACGGATAGCCATCCGAGCGACCGGATGTCCGAACGACTTGCACCTTGGGTCCCACACTTAACTATTTTTCCAACGATTGAAGTCTGGTTGTTGAACGAGTTGTTGTCCGACCGGACTACCATCCGATCGGATAGCCATCCGAACCAGGAAACATTTGGACTTCAACACTTAAACAATTTTCAACATATTCAGTAACAGGGTTGCCACCCGGACGGATGGGCATCCGACCGAGTGACCGCCCTACTGTGGATTTGTTCTCACTAAGTAACCTCGCCACTCGAGTCGCTGTCCGATCGGACAACCGTCCGACCGACCGACCTGTAAGGTAGAGATACTTCAATGTTTTCAAAAGGCTACAACGAAAACTTCAAAGGTCAAACCATCATACACAAACACATCCTTCTCATAGGAAGAAACGATCCACTTGAATGAGTCATCCGACCGGACTACCGTCCAACCGGATAACCATCCGAACGGATTGTCATCCGCACGACTGGCTGTCCGACCGGACTACCATCCGACCGAACTGCTGTCTGAGCCACTTACACCTTGCATCGTTTTACGCGTCGCTTATCGTGTTACTATCAATCTGTTCAGGCTAACCTTACTCCCTAGCGCTCCCTTCAATCCATCAATCGTTGTGAGTATACTCGATCCCTTTTTGCTTTATGCACTTTTGGGTGTTACATACGTTACTTATACTAAATCACATCGAACACACTACGAAATACTTTAAACGCTAACCGTTACCGCATGTTATACGTGACTTAATGAATGCTTGTTTGTTATGTTTACACATGGATTGTTGTCTACCTGCCTTAGCAACGATAGTACTATAGTTTGGACTCAGCACCCACTCACGCGGGGGTTGTTAAGGACAATTATTTGCATGGATTACAGTGGTGATCATGTATTACGAACTGCCTTGGGCAGTCAACCCGCAGTCATTGGTATCGATCAGTTCATATCGATAACTAACATGCCTCATTT
Source organism: Helianthus tuberosus (assembly GCA_030545235.1). NCBI lineage: Eukaryota > Viridiplantae > Streptophyta > Magnoliopsida > Asterales > Asteraceae > Helianthus > Helianthus tuberosus. Next base: position 209,472,145 of record CM060441.1, on the reverse strand, counting down.
CATTCTGTGTACGTACTGGTTATGCATAACGCTTTCGAACTCTATATGTTATTACCAAACTTGTATGCTCACCTTTACACTATGTGTATTAACTTTATTTTAACGTATGTGACAGGTGCTTAGGATGCTTACCTGCTAGGAAATCGAGGCTAGAATAAGGTCTTAGAGGCCAACAAATAGTTGTCTGTACAAATGAAATCTGAGTTGTCGGAACAGAACTATTTGCCTAGATTTTGTCTGTAATAATTGTACTATCTTTTGAGACATGGTATGGGACATGTTACTTTAAATTGATTGGTAATGAAATTGTTATGGAAACTTCTGGACAATCTGTTTTGCTCAGTGCCATGCCCCGATGTTTCCGCCATCGGTTGAGGTGTGACAGATTGGTATTAGAGCCATAACTATAGGGAATTAGGCAAGACTCGACCTAGTCCGGGTCGATGTCTTAGATACCTAGTCTATAGTTAGGAACCAACAGACCAACTCGTGTATGTCCAGTAGGGATTATGTATGAGCTTATTTACTATCTCTCGCTATTCTCGCCTATGCTACACTATCACTGTACTTGAAATTTCAAATTTTGAATGAGCGATTAAGTCGAGATTAGGTGTGAAAACCGCAAACTCTCGACTAAATTGTTTGTTTAACCCACATTTTATCTACAAACACGAGAATTTGCGTTGAACCAGGAGTGAAATCCATACTTTGACGCACAATTCTCTTTTATTTTATCAAAACAGGAACAAAGTTGTTAAGCTAGGGGTGAAACCCTAACCCTGACGACATGTTCCAACCTTTACTTGGTTTTACAAAACTCTCACCAAAGTCTCGACGGACTCCAACGACCCGAAGTCACGATGTGACTAATGGGATGCGTGCCAAACGCCCAAGAATCGAGGCAAAAGCACAATCCTGAAAGTCAAAACGTGTACAACAAGTCCTTGAGAATAGTCGAATCACTTTGGATAGTCAACGTCTAATAGCCGCAGACGATCTATTTCTCGATTTTATTTGTTTCGATTCTGAGCCTGCAACTCCTGACTCTGATGACTCGTTGATTTTATGTATTTGTATGTGTGTTTACCTGTTTATGTGTGTAAATTTTGGAGATTTATTCGATTTCTGCTTTCACATCGATCGACACGCACGACTCGCACTGCATTTCTATCTCAAAACGCTGACAAATCGCTAAATTATGGACGACCTTATGCTATGTTATACGCTTATACTATACTACCTGACAAGTTTATTCGCGATCGCTATATTCTAACACTCGCGAACTTTAACTGATAGGTTTCTGTATTCTGACTACATCTTGTGAATTACATGCTTATGTGCTTCTGTGATTCTGTGCCTTACGTGCTTATGTGCTTCTGTGTTTATGTGTCTATGTGTTTATGTGATACATGTTACATTGTGTTCCTAAGCTTTAGTAAGTACTAGACGTGTGAGGTGAGATTCGATTATGATGTGTCTGAGACCTATGACGATGTCTGTTGCAGACAATGTCAACTGGACCATCATCTGGACATCGACACCCACGACTCTCTCGTCAAGAACAGAGGGACAAACGCCTTGCTGCCATCCTCGCGAAACAAGTGGCCAAGGTTGTGCCCCAGATCGTGAGTGAAATTTACGAGAACGTTAGCAAATCGTCCGAGGAGTCTAGAACTGACGCTCCTAAAGTTGCTCCCAAGACTGCTTTCAGCTTCAAGCAATTCAAGGCATGCGGTCCAAAGGAATTCACTGGAGAAGATGGCCCCACAACTATGCTTCAATGGTTCGATTCCATCGAAGTCACTTTGCGCCAGAGTGGATGTCCTGAAAATCTCCGTACCCTAAACGCTACCGGCGTCTTCCAGTCCCGTGCATTAGACTGGTGGACGGCCGAGAGAAACAAACGCGAAAATGATGCAGCTTATGAGCTGACTTGGGAAGAATTGAAGGTCATCATGATGGATGAGTTCTGTCCTCCCCATAAAAGCCAAAAGCTGGAGGACGAGTTCTGGAATATCAAGCAAAAGGAAGGTGACAACGCTGCCCTGACTGCTCGCTTCAAGCAGCTCAGCATCATCTGCCCCGATCAAGTAAAGACGTCTGACATGGCGATCAAGAAGTACATTCGAGCTCTACCCGACTGTGTTGCGGATTTTGTGCATGCCGCAAAGACCACAACGAACGAAGAAACTTACTTGCTTGCCGCTGAAATCAACGACAAGCGGGTAAAAGCTGGTTTTTGGGATAAAGCTTCAAAGAGTGTACACCAAGTCACCGCCGCACCAACTGCTGAAACCGCCGCCGCTCAACCGTCAAATTCCTCACGCCGAAAGAAGAAGAACAACAACAGTAGCTCAAGCAACAAGAACTGTGCTGTCACTACCACTACTGCTCCACTTCAGGCCGTACCGGCCCAGCAGCAGCATCATCACCATCCAGCACCAGTTACTTATGCACCACCACAAAGCATGCATACACAGGCCCCCACCCGGCTTGCCCAACATGTTCTTATCATCACCCGGTGGGTCTCGCATGTCGTTTCTGCGCTCACTGCAACATGTACGGCCACTTCACTACTAACTGCCGTACTGGTCCTCGTCAATCCCCAGCTCAAGCCACCGCTCATCAAGCTCTGCTCCCAGCCCCGTAAGGCCAACAAGCAGCTCAGGCACCCGCGATCAATGCCCGAGTCTGCTTCGCATGTGGTGATCCCAACCACTTTGCGAACATGTGCCCGAACAGGGTTGTGAAACAAGAGCCCCAGCAGTAGCAGCAACAAGCCGCACGCGCCAGAACTTTAAACATCAATGTGCGCCAAGCCCAGGCTGACAACAACGTGGTCAATGGTACGTTTCTTGTGAATGGTATTTATGCTTCATGTTTGTTTGATACTGGAGCCGATAATTGCTTTGTGTCACTCGAATTCGAGAATCTCCTTAGTCGTAAACGCTCCCATCTCCCCTCGACGTTCGATGTTGAAGTCGCCACTGGAAGAAATGTCACCGTTAATTCTGTTCTTCGTGATTGTACTCTTGAGCTCAACAATCACATCTTCCCAATCGATCTCATTCCGATGCAACTCGGAAGTTTTGACATCATAGTAGGCATGGACTTTCTTCGCGAAAACCATGCTGAAGTTGTGTGCTTCGATAAGATGATTCGATTCTTGCTCGCGAATGGTGACTTATTGTGTGTTTACGGTGAAACTGCTTCGAAAGGTCTCAAACTCATGTCGTGTGTCCAAGCTAGCAAGTATCTCCGCAAGGAATACAGAGCTTTCTTGGCTAACATTGTAGTAGCGGAGAAGGAAAAGAAAGGAAAGACAAAAGTGAAAGACGTCCATGTGGTTCGTGAATTTCCTAATGTGTTCCCTCATGATCTTCCCGGCCTACCGCCAAGTCGTGATATCGACTTTCGTATCGACCTCATTCCTGGAGCTAACCCTATTGCCAAAGCTCCTTACCGACTCGCACCGTCCGAAATGCGCGAACTCTCAAACCAACTCCAGGAATTACTTGAGAAAGGCTTCATTCGCCCGAGCACCTATCCTTGGGGCGTGCCAGTCCTTTTCGTCAAAAAGAAGGATGAGTCGTTCAGGATGTGCATCGACTATCGGGAATTGAATAAGTTAACTACCAAGAACCGCTATCCCCTACCTCGCATTGACGATTTGTTTGATCAGCTACAAGGTGCTACGTGTTTCTCGAAGATCGATCTACGCTCAGGCTATCACCAAGTACGCATTCAAGAGGAGGATATACCCAAAATCGCTTTTCACACTCGATACGGCCATTATGAATTCGTTGATATGCCTTTTGGATTAACCAACGCACCCGCGGTTTTCATGGATCTGATGAATCGCGTGTGTAAACCTTATCTCGACCGTTTCGTCATCGTACTCATCGACGACGTCTTGATCTATTCCAAGACGAAAGCCGAACATGTGCAACATCTACGTTTGGTTCTCGAGCTACTCCAGGGGAATCAACTCTACGCCAAATTCTCCAAGTGCGAATTCTGGCTGGAGGAGGTTCAGTTTCTGGGTCACATTGTTAATAGTCAAGGTATTCACGTCGATCCCGCGAAGATTGAAGCAGTTAAGAGTTGGATTACACCTAAGAACCCGTCTGAAGTCCGTTCTTTTCTCAGACTAGCGGGCTATTATCAACGATTTATCGAAGGATTCTCAAAGATCGTTGTGCCGCTTACCGCTCTCACACATAAAGACAAGCCTTTTGTTTGGGGAACTGAACAAGAGTCTGCTTTTCAAACCCTCAAACACATGCTTTGCAATGCTCCTGTTCTCACATTGCCCAACGGAAGCGACGGTTTTATTGTCTGTTGTGATGCTTCCAACCTTGGTCTTGGTTGTGTTCTCATGCAGCGAGACAAGGTTATAGCTTACGCATCTCGTCAGCTCAAAATCCAAGAGAAGAACTATACAACCCATGATCTCGAGCTAGGCGCAGTTGTTTTTGCGTTAAAGATTTGGCGACACTACCTGTATGGTACAAGGTGTACGATCTTCACCGATCATAGGAGCCTACAACATATCTTTGATCAGAAGGAACTAAATATGCGTCAACGCCGATGGGTAGAACTTCTCAACGATTACGACTGTGAGATTCGTTATCACCCAGGCAAAGCAAATGTCGTTGCCGACGCACTCAGAAGACGGAGCTATCTGCTAAGCACTCGAAACGTCCAAGCCCTGTACGACTTCGAAACCCTCATCCGCGATGCTCAGAATGCATGTTTTAATGAACGCACTCTGAAGAAGGAAAGAATCTACCACGATGGAGCCCAACTTGTGAATAAGTCGAATGGGATATTCCACTCTGGAACGAATTTGGATCCCTAAATGGACCGATTTGCGACAGATTTTGATGGACGAAGCCCACAAATCCCGGTATTCTATTCATCCCGGTGCTGACAAAATGTACCAGGACCTTCACTACAAGTACTGGTGGCCGGTCATGAAAAGGGATATTGCTCTCTACGTTGGAAAGTGCCTGACTTGTGCAAGAGTCAAGGCTGAACACCAAAGACCCTCTGGCTTACTCGAACAACCGCCAATCCCTATGTGGAATTGGGAGAGTATAGCTATGGACTTCATAACAAATCTTCCGCACACGTCATCAGGTCACGACAGCATCTGGGTTGTTGTTGACCGTTTGACCAAATCTGCTCACTTTCAGCCAATACGAGAAGACTACAAGGTAGAACGATTAGCCCGAATCTACACCAACGAGATCATTTGTAATCATGGGACGCCTCGCGACATCATCTCTGACCGTGATGCTCGGTTTACCTCGCGACTGTGGGAAACGTTTCAAACGGCTCTCGGTACATCGCTTAATCTAAGTACCGCATTCCACCCTCAAACCGACGGCCAGACTGAAAGAACGATTCGTACTCTTGAAGACATGCTTCGTTCGTGGGTCATAGACTTCGATGGTAATTGGGATACATACCTGCCGTTATTCGAATTCTCGTATAACAACAGTTATCATTCCAGCATTCAAATGGCACCATTCGAGGCCTTATATGGAAGAAAATGTCGATCGCCTATTGTGTGGCACGAGATCGGTCATTCGCAACTAACCGGTCCCGAGCTATTGCAAGAAATGATTGACAATGTTCTCCAAATTCGAGACAACTTGTTGAAAGCTCGAAGTCAACAGAAAAGTTACGCCGATAGACGAAGCAAGCCCCTTGAATTTGACGTTGGCGACTACGTACTCCTAAATGTATCACCTTGGAATGGCGTGGAAAGATTCGGAAAGAAAAGGAAACTAGCGCCTCGTTATGTTGGACCTTTTAAGATTCTGGAAAGGATCGGAAAAGTCGCCTACAGACTCGAACTACCGGAGGAACTTAGTAACGTCCACCCGACTTTCCATGTGTCGAACCTCCGAAAGTGTCTGGCTGAGCATGATTTAATTGTACCTCTCGATGACCTTCAAGTAAACGAAACACTGCACTTCGTGGAGAAGCCTGTCGAAATCATGGATCGCCAAACAAAGCAGCTCAGACGCTCACGCATTCCTATTGTGAAAGTCCGATGGGAAGGCAAACGAGGCGCAGTGTTCACTTGGGAACTCGAAAGCGACATGAAGGCGAAGTACCCTCAGTTGTTTGTTACGGCTTCGGCCTAATTTCGGGATGAAATTCCCTCAACTAGGGGAGGCTGTAACACCCCGTGTTTCGAAAGTCAAAGTCAAAGTCAAGATTGAAGTCAAAGGAAGATAAGATTGTTGATTGCGATCTGTTTCTCATTGCTCAATTCCTGTTTTGACTTCCTTGACTTGTAAGTAGTCTATTTTATTTTCGCCTTAGTTGTATTATGTGGAGTATCTATTAATAATCGCATATTAATCGCTATTTATCGCATGTTTAATCGCTATCACAATCACACTCGCAACTCAAATTACACATTTTGGTTATTGTTATTCGTGTGTGTGTGCCTTATGTGTTACTTGTGCATGTTTATTTATGTTATATGTGGTAATCAATCAAATCGCAATCGAAACTCAAACGCAATCGAACTCAATCGCAATCGAAACAATATGATAATTGGTGGAGAAAAGATAGTGCAAGATATGAGTAGTTGGGATTAAAAGTAATTTGACTAGGAAACTCTATCGCATCGAATCGCTCGCAATCGCAATCGAAACAGCAAAAATCGTCGCGCCGAACACCCGAACCAAGTGCCATCCGGCCGGATTGCCATCCGACCGGGCTGCCACCTGATAGTGGTGCCAGGCTGCCATCCGACCGACCAACCCTTTCCATTTTGGGAATCCTATAAATACCCCATGTCACTCTCATAGTTACCACTTTTGGCAACTGACGTCCGAACAGCCCGTGCTCCTTACCTTTTCTTCGATTTCTCTCAATTCCGGTAAGATCTCGTCCTAAATCTTGTACTTCCTTGATCTACACACACTCGTACACCTTTCTATCTTTTAAATCTTAATTTTTAACTGTGAAATCATCAAGATTCAAGGTGTTCTAGGATGACGTCATCATGTGTTCTTGAAGAACTTCATGTTTTGGCCTCAATCCACCAAGAACAACTTAGATCTAACCGATTTCTACACAAATAAACAAAGATCTTGCATAGATCTAAACAAATTCATGGTGAAAAAGGATTGAAAGATGGTTTCTAACTTTCTTTCAACTCTTTTACACTCAATGCACTCAAAACCGATAGGATCAGACCTTGATCTAGTCTTCTACTCATTCTCAGTGTTGTGCTAGCTCAAGATCTGGATTCTACTCACGAGACCACCGATTTCGGGTTAACCAAGAACAACCGCCCTGAACCGGTTGACTGGTCGAACTAGGGTGATTCCTGTTTGATCGGGTCACTTGGGTCAAGATGGGCTTCTGTTGGTTAACACGTTGTCAAAACGTCTCGATAAAATGACAAACAATCAAAACGGCCAAGTGAAAGACGAACGGAACAACCGTGATGGAGTGCTACCCGACCGGACTACTGTCCGAACGGATAGCCATCCGAGCGACCGGCTGTCCGAATGACTTGCACCTTGGGTCCCACACTTAACTATTTTTCCAACGATTGAAGTCTGGTTGTTGAACGAGTTGTTGTCCGACCGGACTACCATCCGATCGGATAGCCATCCGAACCATGAAACATTTGGACTTCAACACTTAAACAATTTTCAACATATTCAGTAACAGGGTTGCCACCCGGACGGATGGGCATCCGACCGAGTGACCGCCCTGCTGTGAATTTGTTCTCACTAAGTAACCTCGCCACTCGATTCGTTGTCTGATCGGAAAACCGTCCGACCGACCGACCTGTAAGGTAGAGATACTTCAATGTTTTCAAAATGCTACAACGAAAACTTCAAAGGTCAAGACATCATACACAAACACATCCTTCTCATAGGAAGAAACAATCCACTCGAATAAGTCATCCGACCGGACTACCATCCGACCGGATAACCATCTGAACGGTGTAACACCTTGAAAATTCACGTCCTATAATGTCTTGACACGTGTCATAGGTTTGAACGTGTGAAAGAATGTTCTAGAAGGACTAAAGTTGACAAACATGGAAAGTATGTGAATATAAGGGTTCAAAATGTCAACAGTGAATAAATATAACTTTAAATAATCCTACATGATGTTTATACCTCCAAACGAATAAATCATGGATCATACGAAGCTAAATATGAAAGAAAGTGAGAGATTACAAACTACAGGGGTTAAATGTGTCAACATGTTTAAGTTATACCTCTGAGTGACCTTTTAGCAAACCCGAGGCTTTGTAACGATTAAATTTGCTCACTAGAATGCATGAAAAGAATTTCATAAAGTTTCGTTATCTTATGAGAAAGTTATGATCAAATTCGTATGTAAGGGGTTAAAGCGTTAACGTTGAAAATTATGACTTTTCGGGTTAACAAGAAGTGACCAAAAACTTGGCAAAGTGGGTATAAGTCATGAACCCCTTATGAGTCAAGTTGAGGGGCTCAAAGTGCAAGAAATAAGTTGGTTGACCCTTCGAAAGGCCAAGAGTCAAATATGCAACAACTTGAAAAAAGTTTAAACCTGATTACAAGGCTCAGGCGGCCGCGTAAGCATTAACAGAAGCTTACGCGGGCCGCGCCAGATGCCCAGTATCAGAAAGTTTAGACAGCAGCCTGTTTTCACGCATTAACCGACTTTAATCAGATATTTCACTCCATGGGCGACCCCTAAATGAATCCTAGGCCCTTAGGGACATCTGTGGATGATCCATGGCCATTGCTAGGCTTGTGTGTCAATGATCTAGTGAGTTTTGAACACTATATAAAGGCCCTTAAGTTGAAAAAATTGATCACACCTTCCATCTGCATTTGTGGAGCATCTCTGGAGCTCAAGTGCCTTCCCAAGTCTTTCCTAATCGTGCATAGAACTTCAGTAAGTATGCTTGACCTTCCTTAATTGAGTTTTTACTTAGTTTTAGCTTAAAAGTCAAACCGTCGTAATTACCGTTTGACTTAGAGATTAATCATTAATGGTCCAGTGATTAGTCGAATTGAAAGTAGTTATAAGTTGGTAATTATGTGGGCATTAAACCCTTAAAAGGGCACCCTCTGATTCCCACTCTAACTAGACCATTTGTCGGGTCAAAGTTGATTAGAAAAAGTCAACAGAATGCTAATCTTCGAATTAAAGCATAATTAACAATGCAGAAGGCGTGTGGCCTATTTTATCACTCATATAACTTGGTAATAAGTATAATAATTGGTCTAAGCTTGTTTGATCCGACAATTTTCTGTTTAGACCCGGTTCGGAACCGAAAGTCGCAAAACTTTGACTTTTGCTTTGACTTCAGTTCTGACCCGTTTTAGTATGATTTAGAAATACCTTAGAGCTTCCTTAGGATCAGGTTACATGCTAGTATAACCCTCTGTAATTATACACCTTGGATCATTAGTTATCCGATTAATATGCATGATTCCGTTACTTGCCTATATGTTGACCATTATGCCCTTTTCACCATAAAACGTGATTTTTAAAAATGTAAAAGAGTAGAAAACTTAGTTACTGATTTATAAACTTACACCCGAAATTTGACATCAGTTTGAGGTGTAGATTGAGAGTTATGCTCATTAGCGTAATTAGAAGGCTTTTTAGCAATTAAACGGCATAATTAGCATATAGCCTATTTAAACCTACTTTTTGATATCAAACTTCTTAACCACTGATGTAATATAATATTTTAGGATTTTTGAAGATTTTTAATTAATTTTAGGCTGAGCATAACTTAGAGTTATAAGCTTGATTCGGTAATTGTCGGTTTTGCCCTTTCGGGCTATAAAATGAGTTTTACATATCCTTTTGACCCCAAACCTTTTGCTACTGATTTTATTTGATAAATAAATTATTTTAAACCTTCTGGAATAATAAAAATATCAGCTTTGTATATAGAACCCGGAAACGGCTTCTAATCGCCTTTTTAAGTGTTTTTAACGCATAGTATGTACTAAAACTATTTTAAACATACAAGGGTTGATACCTACTGATATTTTAGGTAAATTATAATATTTTAACAGTAAGAAAAATTTGTTTAACTCAGACTTTAGTTTTGAGCTTTTTGGCTTATGTGAAATTACCAAAATGCCCCTACGGTGCATAGTTTGGTTATAATTGATAAATTTCACCTATATGCAATACCCTACCGTTATAACTTAGAAAATTAAGTTTTTTTGCTGATTATATCAGACCTGTAACTCAGGTTAATACTTAAACTCTTTTATAACCTTGTAAATGACCAAAATACCCCTACGGGGCATAGTTTGTGTTTAAATTCGTTTCGAGCATAATAGAAGACATCTTACTGATGTCACAACATATTTGAGGCATATTAACTTAGGAAACCTGTGAATGACTCTCATGATTACCCGTTACGCCTCTTGCGCGTTCGGTTCGGTTATGTAACTAGTTTATATAAAATAGCCGAAACGGGTCAAACCTTATCGGTTTTACCCCAAAATTCAGAGTATGCTTAGATTACCCATATAAGGCAAGTCTTCAAACTTGTCGGGTCTAAAACACATTCTATTACGGTCTTCGCTTAATCACGCGTTCAAACCGTATCATCCTTTAAAACTAACCGGTCTAAGCTTAAGCTTAACTAAAGACCGTTAGGATTCTAATAGGTTATTATAAACCTTCGTTCCAGAATAGGAGCCCAGTAAAAGCTATCTGTACTTGCTGATTTGATATGGCTGGGATTGAATATTTTATTTAGCTCAGGTAAATACTTTTAACTTATTTTCCCTTATACGGGCTTGGGGTACGGTATATAAAATACCGCTTGGTCGGGCATTCGACCTTAATCGTTTGGTGGTTAAGTATTATCGAGATGAACTGTTTAAATTATGTTTTGTTTGCTTAACGCCTTTGGGGGGTTAATGACCATGTCCCGGATATCCTTGGCATCATTTTACGAAATGGCCACGACCTAAGCGCGAGGTGTAGGCGTACACCCGTCAGTGCCAAAATAAATAATGTGGTGTGTCTATTGATCTTTAACCCGACACGAACCAGGCTACTGAATGCATAAGGAACATGTAATTCTTTTACAAGTTTATATGTTTAAATAATTATCCCAAGTTATAAAAAGTTTGTGCCACGTGCATTCAAATCAATTTTAACCATTTTTAAAATGAGTCAGTTAAATTGTATTTACCAGTGTAAACTGACGTATTTTCCCAAAAAGGTTAAGTGCAGGTACTATGCGAACTAGGTTGGCTTTCTCCTAGCATCCACAATAGTCTCGCAAGCTTGGACGTCAAAACTGTTGAACAATGTTTCCTATTTATTTTTTATCCTTCTGTGGATTATTTTTCAACTGTTTGTGATACTTGATATTACAATTATATTCGGTTGAAATATATCTTTCATTTGCTTCCGCTGTGCATTTAAATATTGTGTTGTTTGACTGTAATGTTGCCAACCACGTCACGATACTCCCCCACCGGGCCCACCGGTCAAACGTGGAAATGTCGGGGTGTGACAGGTTGGTATCAGAGCCAACACTGAGTGAATTAAACACTAGCCTTTTCTGTTTAATCTCAGTTACACAATTGCACATTCAAAAATTTTAAAGTCTAGACAAAGAACATAGGAGCAATCCAAATTGTTTTAAATTTTTACTTTGTCTTTTATTTTACATTCTTGTTGTTATCTTTGTTATATTGACAGGAATTATGCCACCAAGAATGAGAAGAGGAGGACGAGGAAAGGGGCCAATGGGCGCCCCCAACGATCACGAGGTCGGGCCTTCACACCGACGAGCTCCTTCTACTACTGCGAGTGCCGATCCGCAAGGAGCCTGGAGGACCTACACCGAGCCCGCTAGACGGTCTGTCTCGCAAGCTCAACACCTCCCTATCGACACTCCTATGGGCCACAGTCAGAAAACGAGCCCGATAACCCACAACCTTCATACATACCTCTTCAGCGATCCCTTTCGCACAATTCTTTTGGCAACCCCACACCTGTTTTTCAGGGCCGGTTCAACCCGGCAAATTATATTCAAGAACCAGTGGGTTTTAACCCATTGGGACCGGAGGACCACTTCTCGGAAGACAATGCTATGGACATGGACGAGGACACGGATCTCGTCGAACCTGCGAGCGGTACCCCCAACCATCCTATTGAGATCTCCGATGGATCTTCTTTCCAAGGATCACCCTACGGTGGTCCAGACAGTTACCAGATGAGGTTTAATCAACATGAGTGGTACTTCACACCTCCTCACCATTCATCGCCGCAGGAGCAGCAGGATCCCTCTGAGGATTCACGATTCGTGGCAGTCACGCCACCGCCTCCACCGCCGCCAGTGCGTCAAGCGCCTCCGGAACCGCCAAGGCGTAGGAGAACAGGCGCGCAAATATCCGCGCGAGGAGGGGATTTTCATTTCAGCACCCCTCGACACTCCAGTGGCAGTCATTACCCGCCACTGTATGAAGACCCACAAATGGGTGGGCCTTCAAACCCAGCTGCAGAGGTGAATTCTGCACAAGTTGCACCACCACCACCACCGGGAATGGGTAACCCAATCCCTACGTATACAGGATCAGCAAGGTACAATCCGTTTGAGCAGCTGGCTCACGCAACCTACAACTACGCTGAAGCTGACCCGTACCTTGTAGCAGCGAACTACAATGCCCTCCACCCAGAAGGGCCATATGGAGCCCCATGGGGGGTTGGATACCCAACTCATGGCTACCAAGTACCTGCTCAACCTCCGATGCAGCCACAGCCACCACGATTTTCGCCGCCTGAATGGGAGGAAATTCTTCAAAGATTGGATCAAGTCGAGCGAGAATTTCACAGAGAACGCAGAGAGCGACAAGGTTTCCTCAAGGGCCTGGCAGGCTTACTAAAGGGGAAGAAGAAGAGGGATCATTAAATCCCTACATGTGTTGTTGTACTTTCTATTTCAATGAAGTCCCTGCGTGGACAATTATTTGTGTATTTAGTCCCTGTGTGGACTTGTCATTTAGCCCCTGCGTGGGTATGACTTCTTGTATTATGCCCCTGCGTGGGCATGTTTTTCTGTTAACCCCTGCGTGGGTATGTTTGTTTGGTTAAGCCCCTGCGTGGGCAAGTTGTATGTTAAAAGTCCCGTTTAGGGCAAAGTGTACTTCTCAAATATTAATGGAATGTTAAGTTTATAAATTTTATTCTTGTTATTATAAGCATAAATATATTATACATGAAATAAATAAATCAAAATCATTCCATTTAAAAATAATCTGCCTATTTAAATATTAACTAAGGATCTTAAAGGTATAACCTACCCTGCATGTCATTATAAGACCTGGCCAAGATGGTAAAACCTGTTAAAAAGATTCAAATCCCATTTAACATCTGAAAAACATGTTAATGCTCCTGGCAGACGTGATTCGTTAAAATCACACACGTCATTCTTATATACGGATTCTTCCAAGGATTCCTAACCCAACTTAATGATCTATGAATCATGGGTTTAAATCATCAATTAAGATGATCATATTTTTACCATACATTGGTAATATAATGCCTACGGGCCCTTCTCATTTCTATATGAGACACAAGACAGTAGTAGCCTACGACTCTCTGTCAGAAAAAGGTAATGAACTATGTTCAAACCTTCATGCCTTGATTCTCTGAAATCATGGCTTATGATTTAAAGTGTCCTTGTGACTAGGCCTTTTGTGCCACTGGTAATACTGTTATTATTTTTATAATTAGGATAAATTAAAAATAAAAATCCTAAATAAATGTGATTAATAAATTAACCAAATATGGTCTATGTTTACCGTGGTTAATGAATTGCCATAAAAGACAATTCCATAATAAACTCCCAAGTAAACTATTGTCATTGTCTTATGCAACAGTTCAAGTTAAAATGGCTGACTCGGATGAAATTAATAGTCACCCAAGGGAGAATAATGATAACGCCGGAATTAATATAACGGGTGCAGAACTTCAAGCGTTAATAGACAACGCGGTTACAAAAGCCTTATAGCGACAGTATGAAGAATATAGCGGGACTCGAAGTAGGATCCTATCTACACCGTATTCAAAGCCACCCTCCAAGAAGGATGAACCCAAGAAAGAAGATGACGATCATCACTCTTCAAATCATCAAAGTGATCCATCCCAGAAGATCATGCTGAATCAAGGACCCCGTGATAAGGGTTGCTCCTACAAATACTTTGTTTCATGTAAACCCAGGGATTTCACTGGGGAGAAAGGAGCTATAGATTGCATGACCTGGTTGGATGAGATGGATACCGTGGTTGATATAAGTGGGTGTGCTGCTAAGGATGTGGTGAAGTTTGTGTCTCAATCGTTCAAAGGTGAGGCCTTAGCCTGGTGGAGATCGTTGGTTCAAGCTACTGGGAAGATCCCGTTGTACAATATGACATGGGAACAATTTGTTGCCCTCATCAGGGAAAACTACTTTCCTCAACATTAGGTAGAAAAGATTGAATCTGACTTCTTATCCTTGGTTATGAAGAACCTGGATTGCCAAGCTTACCTTACGAGCTTTAATACAATGTCGAGATTGGTTCCGTATCTGGTAACCCCGGAACCCAAAAGAATCGCTCCTTTCATTGGGGGTTTAGCCCCAGAAATTAAGGCAAGCGTGAAGGCCTCTCGGCCAGCTACTTTCAGATCTATAGCTGATATATCTTTGTCCCTCACACTGGACGCGGTCAGACAGAGATCGCTGAGGAACACAGACGCCGAGAAAAGGAAACGTGAAGATGACAATTCACGAAGGTCAAACAAGAAACACCGAGGAAGCAATGACCACAAGAAAGGGTCTGAGTCTAAGAAGGATGGGCATCAATCTGGTGATAAGCCCAAGTGTAAGATCTGCAAGAGACAGCACTTCGGGAAGTGCAGGTATGAATCGAGCTCGCAGACACAGTCGAGAACTTTTGCATGTGGGATATGCAAGTCCAAGGAGCACAAAACCTTGGATTGCAAAAAGTTGAAGGACGCAACGTGCTACAGTTGCAACGAAAAAGGGCACATTAAGACAAACTGCCCAAAATATGCAAAGAAAGCTGAGGAAG
Source organism: Helianthus tuberosus (assembly GCA_030545235.1). Lineage (NCBI taxonomy): Eukaryota > Viridiplantae > Streptophyta > Magnoliopsida > Asterales > Asteraceae > Helianthus > Helianthus tuberosus. The sequence goes on along the minus strand of CM060441.1, from coordinate 209,457,044 downwards.
GAAAGAAGACCAATGCTAGGGTCTTCAGGATGGATGCAAAGGAAGCCATCCCGGTCGACAATGTGATTACAGGTACTTTCCTCATAAATGATGTCTATGCAAGAGTACTTTTTGATTCAGGCGCTGATAAATCATTTGTAGATAATAAGTTTTGCAAATTGCTGAATCTACCTGTAAAAACCTTAAGTGTGAAGTATGAGGTAGAATTAGCAGATGGCACCTTAGAAACCGCCTCAACCATATTAGATGGGTGTGTTATATCCATTAAGAACCACTCTTTTCCTTTGTCCCTACTTCCTTTGAAGTTAGCCGGTTTTGACATCGTATTAGGCATGGACTGGTTATCTCATAACCAAGCCCAGATTGTCTGCAATAAGAAGCAAGTGGTGATCAAGACTCCGTCTGGTGAATCACTTACCATTCAGGGAGATACGTGGTATGGACTGCCTGAGCAAGTGACTATGCTCAAGGCCTCTAAGTGTTTGAAGAAAGGATGTGCCATCTACATGGCACAAGTGACTATTGATGAGCCGAAACCTAAGATGGAAGACATCCCTGTCATTTCTGAATACCCTGAAGTTTTTCCTGAAGAACTACCTGGTTTACCACCAGATACTCAAGTGGAATTCAGAATCGACATCATCCCTGGAGCAGCACCTGTTGCTAGAGCACCTTATAGGTTGGCACCAACAGAGATGAAGGAATTGAGGACACAACTAGATGAATTGCTAGCCAAAGGTTTCATTAGACCTAGTTCGTCTCCCTGGGGAGCACCGATTTTATTTGTCAAGAAGAAGGATGGATCGATGCGTCCGTGCATTGATTACCGTGAGCTTAATAAGGTCACTATCAAGAATAGGTATCCATTGCCCAGGATCGACGATTTGTTCGGTCAACTTCAAGGGGCAAGTTACTTCTCCAAGATTGACTTAAGGTCAGGCTACCATCAACTGAAGGTTAAAGATGAAGATGTACACAAGACTGCATTTAGGACTCGTTATGGTCATTACGAGTTCCTAGTGATGCCTTTTGGGCTCACTAATGCACCTGCCGCATTCATGGATCTCATGAATCGCGTCTGCAAACCATACTTGGACAAATTTGTCATCGTCTTCATTGACGACATCCTCATATACTCGAAGAACCAAGCTGATCATGAGAAGCATCTTCGATGTATTCTTTCACTACTTCAACAGGAGAGTCTTTATGCCAAATTTTCGAAGTGCGAATTCTGGCTTCGAGAAGTCCAATTCCTTGGACATATGGTTAGTGAGAGTGGTATCCAAGTGGATCCCGCTAAGGTAGAAGCTGTCATGAATTGGCAAGAGCCGAAGACACCCACAAAAATTCGCAGTTTCTAGGGTCTAGCAGGATACTATAGGCGATTTATCAAAAAAATTTCAAGGATTGCTGCACCCCTAACTTCTTTGACTAGGAAGAAAGTAAAGTTCAACTGGGGACCCAAGCAGCAAGAATCTTTCGATATCCTGAAGCAAAAGTTGAGCAACGCTCCTGTACTGACGTTGCCAGAAGGTACCGAAGAATTCGTGGTTTACTGCGATGCATCACACACCGGGATGGGATGTGTTCTTATGCAGAGAGGCAAAGTTATTGCCTATGCTTCACGACAGTTAAAGGTGCATGAAAAGAATTACACCACCCATGACTTGGAGTTGGGTGCCGTTGTATTTGCACTAAAGCTATGGAGGCACTATTCATATGGGATCAAGTGTGTGATCTATTCTGATCACAAGAGCCTCCAGCACCTGTTTAACCAAAAGGATTTAAACATGAGGCAGCACCGATGGATGGAGACGTTGAATGATTATGATTGTGAAATCAGATACCATCCTGGCAAGGCGAATGTAGTCGCCGATGCCTTGAGTCGAAAGGAAAGGGTGAAACCCATCCGAATCAATGCCAAGACCATTGAAATAAAGAATTGTTTGAATGAAAGGTTGTTAGCTGCGCAGAAGGAAGCTGTGCTGGAAGCTAACTATCCTAATGAAAAGCTTGGAGTAACCGAAGAACAGTTATCTCAGGGCAAGGACGGGATTCTGAGATTAAATGGACGAATATGGGTTCCAATTTATGGGGGACTTCGAGATGTTATCCTCCAGGAAGCCCATAGTTCTAAATATTCTGTTCATCCTGGAGCTGATAAGATGTACCAGGATCTGAAGGCAAATTTTTGGTGGATAGGCTTGAAGAAATCTATAGCCACCTATGTAGCTAAATGTTTGACGTGCGCGCAAGTCAAAGCTGAACATCAAAAGTCGTCGGGTTTGCTACAACAGCCTGAACTTCCCACATGGAAGTGGGAAATGGTGACAATGGATTTTATCACCAAGTTGCCAAAGACAAGGAAAGGAAATGATACGATATGGGTGATAGTCGATAGACTGACTAAGTCAGCACATTTCCTACCCATTAAGGAGACCTATAGCTCCGACATGTTAGCCCAATTGTACGTAGATAAGATTGTATCTCTACATGGCGTACCTGTTGCTATTATCTCTGACAGAGATACTAGATACACGTCACATTTTTGGAAAAGTTTCCAACAATCTTTGGGCACGCGCTTAAATTTCAGTACGGCTTACCATCCTCAGACGGACGGACAAAGTGAGCGTACAATCCAAACGTTGGAGGACATGCTTTGTGCATGTGTGATCGATTTAGGTGGTAGTTGGGATAGCCACCTGCCATTAATCGAGTTCTCATATAACAATAGCTACCATACCAGCATTAAGGCTGCGCCCTTCGAGGCCCTATACGGTAGAAAGTGCAGAACGCCCGTTTGTTGGGCGGAAGTTGGAGATGTCCAACTTTCAGGACATGAAATAGTCTTTGAAATGACGGACAAGATTGTCCAGATTTGGGACCGACTGAAAGCTGCCAGGGATAGGCAGAAAAGCTACGCAGATTTAAACCGTAAACCTCTGAAATTCGAGGTAGGTGATAAAGTGTTGCTTAAAGTATCACCCTGGAAGGGAGTGATGCGATTTGGTAAGAAAGGCAAGTTGAGCCCGAGATACATAGGACCTTTCGAGGTCATCGAACGTGTCGGATCAGTTGCCTATAAGTTAAACTTACCTGAAGAGCTCAGTGGTATTCACAATGTATTCCACATCTGCAATCTGAAGAAGTGTTTCGCTGATGAATCACTGGTCATACCACATACAGATGTGCACATAGAAGAGAGCTTGAAGTTTGTTGAAAAACATGTGTCGATCGAGGATCGACAAGTTAAGAAGCTTCGAAGGAAGCATGTGCCTATTGTAAAGGTAAAATGGGATGCCCGTAGAGGTCCCGAGTATACGTGGGAGGTAGAGTCCACAATGAAAGAAAAGTACCCTTATTTATTTCAGTAAATCTCGAGGTCGAGATTTCTTTTAAAGGGGTGAGGATGTAACACCTCGAAAATTCACGTCCTATAATGTGTTGACACGTGTCATAGGTTTGAACGTGTGAAAGAATGTTCTAGAAGGACTAAAGTTGACAAACATGGAAAGTATGTGAATATAAGGGTTCAAAATGTCAACAGTGAATAAATATAACTTTAAATAACCCTACATGATGTTTATATCTCCAAACGAATAAATCATGGATCATATGAAGCTAAATATGAAAGAAAGTGAGAGATTACAAACTACAGGGGTTAAATGTGTCAACATGTTTAAGTTATACCTCTGAGTGGCCTTTTAGCAAACCCGAGGCTTTGTAATGATTAATTTTTCTCACTAGAATGCATGATAAGAATTTCATAAAGTTTCGTTATCGTATGAGAAAGTTATGATCAAATTCGTATGTAAGGGGTTAAAGCGTTAACGTTGAAAATTATGACTTTTCGGGTTAACAAGAAGTGACCAAAAACTTGGCAAAGTGGGTATAAGTCATGAACCCCTTATGAGTCAAGTTGAGGGGCTCAAAGTGCAAGAAATAAGTTGGTTGACCCTTCGAAAGGCCAAGAGTCAAATATGCAACAACTTGAAAAAGTTTAAACCTGATTACAAGGCTCAGGCGGGCCGCGTAAGCATTAACAGAAGCTTACGCGGGCCGCGCCAGATGCCCAGTATCAGAAAGTTTAGACAGCAGCCTGTTTTCACGCATTAACCGACTTTAATCAGATATTTCACTCCATGGGCGACCCCTAAATGAATCCTAGGCCCTTAGGGACATCTGTGGATGATCCATGGCCATTGCTAGGCTTGTGTGTCAATGATCTAGTGAGTTTTGAACACTATATAAAGGCCCTTAAGTTGCAACAATTGATCACACCTTCCATCTGCATTTGTGGAGCATCTCTGGAGCTCAAGTGCCTTCCCAAGTCTTTCCTAATCGTGCATAGGACTTCAGTAAGTATGCTTGACCTTCCTTAATTGAGTTTTTACTTAGTTTTAGCTTAAAAGTCAAACTGTCGTAATTACCGTTTGACTTAGCGATTAATCATTAATGGTCCAGTGATTAGTCGAATTGAAAGTAGTTATAAGTTGGTAATTATGTGGGCATTAAACCCTTAAAAGGTCACCCTTTGATTCCCACTCTAACTAGACCATTTGTCGGGTCAAAGTTGATTAGAAAAAGTCAACAGAATGCTAATCTTCGAATTAACGCATAATTAACAATGCAGAAGGCGTGTGACCTATTTTATCACTCATATAACTTGGTAATAAGTATAATAACTGGTCTAAGCTTGTTTGATCCGACAATTTTCTGTTTAGACCCGGTTCGGAACCGAAAGTCGCAAAACTTTGACTTTTGCTTTGACTTCAGTTCTGACCCGTTTTAGTATGATTTGGAAATTCCTTAGAGCTTCCTTAGGATCAGGTTACATGCTAGTATAACCCTCTGTGATTATACACCTTGGATCATTAGTTATCCAGTTAATATGCATGATTCCGTTAATTGCCTATATGTTGACCATTATGCCCTTTTCACCATAAAACATGATTTTTAAAAATGTAAAAGAGTAGAAACCTTAGTTACTGATTTATAAACTTACACCCGAAATTTGACATCAGTTTGAGGTGTAGATTGAGAGTTATGCTCTTTAGCGTAATTAGAAAGCTTTTTAGCAATTAAACGGCATAATTAGCATATTGCCTATTTAAACCTACTTTTTGATATCAAACTTCTTAACCACTGATGTAATATAATATTTTAGGATTTTTGAAGATTTTTAATTAATTTTAGGCTGAGCATAACTTAGAGTTATAAGCTTGTTTCGGTAATTGTCTGTTTTGCCCTTTCGGGCTATAAAATGAGTTTTACATATCCTTTTGACCCCAAACCTTTTGCTACTGATTTTATTTGATAAATAAATTATTTTAAACCTTCTGGAATAATAAAAATATCAGCTTTGTATATAGAACCCGGAAACAGCTTCTAATCGCCTGTTTAAGCGTTTTTAACACATAGTATGTACTAAAACTATTTTAAACATACAAGGGTTGATACCTACTGATATTTTAGGTAAATTATAATATTTTAACAGTAAGCAAAAGTTTTTTAACTCAGACTTCAGTTTTGAGCTTTTCGGCTTATGTGAAATTACCAAAATGCCCCTTACGGTGCATAGTTTGGTTATAATTGATAAATTTCACCTATATGCAATACCCTACTGTTATAACTTAGAAATTTAAGTATTTTTGCTGATTATATCAGACCTGTAACTCAGGTTAATACTTAAACTCTTTTATAACCTTGTAAATGACCAAAATACCCCTACGGGGCGTAGTTTGTGTTTAAATTCCTTTCGGGCATAATAGAAGACATCTTACTGATGTCACAACATATTTGAGGCATATTAACTTAGAAAACCTGTGAATGACTCTCATGATTACCCGTTACGCCTCTTGCGCGTTCGGTTCGGTTATGTAACTAGTTTATATAAAATTGCCGAAATGGGTCAAACTTTATCGGTTTTACCCCAAAATTCAGAGTATGTTTAGATTACCCATATAAGGCAAGTCTTCAAACTTGTCGGGTCTAAAACACATTTTATTACGGTCTTCGCTTAATCACGCGTTCAAACCGTATTATCCTTTAAAACTAACCGGTCTAAGCTTAAGCTTAACTAAAGACCATTAGGATTCTAATAGGTTATTATAAACCTTCGTTCCAGAATAGAAGCCCAGTAAAAGCTATATGTACTTGTTGATTTGATACGGCTGGGATTGAATATTTTATTTAGCTCAGGTAAATACTTTTAACTTATTTTCCCTTATACGGGCTTGGGGTACGGTATATAAAATACCGCTTGGTCGGGAATTCGACCTTAATCGTATGGTGGTTAAGTATTATCGAGATGGCCCATTTAAATTATATTTTGTTTGCTTAACGCCTTTGGGGGGGGGGGTTAATGACCATGTCCCGGATATCCTTGGCATCATTTTACGAAATGGCCACGACCTAAGCGCGCGGTGTAGGCGTACACCCGTCAGTGCCAAAATAAATAAGGTGGTGCAGGTACTATGCGAACTAGGTTGGCTTTCTCCTAGCGTCCACAATAGTCTCGCAAGCTTGGACGTCAAAACTGTTGAACAATGTTTCCTATTTATTTTTGATCCTTCTGTGGATTATTTTTCAACTGTTTGTGATACTTGATATTACAATTATATTCGGTTGAAATATATCTTTCATTTGCTTTCGCTGTGCATTTAAATATTGTGTTGTTTGACTGTAATGTTGCCAACCACGTCACGATACTCCCCCACCGGGCCCACCGGTCAAACGTGGAAATGTCGGGGTGTGACAAACGGACTACCGTCCGACCGGATAACCATCCGAACGGATGTCATCCGCATGACTGGCTGTCCGACCGGACTACCATCCGACCGAACTGATGTCCGAGCCACTTACACCTTGCATTGTTTTACGCGTCGCTTATCGTGTTACTATCAATCTGTTCAGGCTAACCTTACTCCCTAGCGCTCCCTTCAATCCATCAATCGTTGTGAGTATACTCGATCTCTTTTTGCTTTATGCACTTTGGGTGTTACATACGTTACTTATACTAAATCACATCGAACACACTACAAAATACTTTAAACGCTAACCGTTACCGCATGTTATACGTGACTTAATGAATGCTTGTTTGTTATGTTTACACATGGAATACTGTCTACCTGCCTTAGCAACGATAGTACTATAGTTTGGACTCAGCACCCGCTCACGCGGGGGTTGTTAAGGACAATTATTTGCATGGATTACAGTGGTGATCATGTATTACAAACTGCCTTGGGCAGTCAACCCGCAATCATTGGTATCGATAGGTTCATGTCGATAACTAACATGCCTCATTTCACTCTGTGTACGTGCTGGTTATGCGTAATGCTTTCAAACTCTATATGTTATTACCAAACTTGTATGCTCACCTTTACACTATGTGTATTGACTTTATTTTAACGTTTGTGACAGGTGCTTAGGATGCTTACCTGCTAGGAAATCGAGGCTAGAATAAGGTCTTAGAGGCCAACAAATAGTTGTCTGTACAAATGAAATCTGAGTTGTCGGAACATAACTATTTGCCTAGATTTTGTCTGTAATAATTGTATTATCTTTTGAGACATGGCATGAGACATGTTACTTTAAATTGAGTGGTAATGAAATTGTTATGGAAACTTCTGGACAATCTGTTTCGCTCAGTGCCATGCCCCGATGTTTCCGCCATCGGTTGGGGTGTGACAGGATGGTACATTCATCTCTCTTTTTCGTCTATATATTATGTTCAACTTTGTGCTTTGCTTGCTCATTTACCCTAGATTTGGTTGAATTCACAAATAATTTTTTAAATTGATTTTTGGATGTTTGAATTGTTGTTGTTGGATTTGAATCTATGAATCTGTGCAACATTGGAGTTCCAGTAAGAATTTGGAGTAGCATAGGTCGTCCATAATTTAGCGATTTGTCGGCGTTTTGAGATAGAAATGTCGTGCGTGTCGTGCGTGTCGATCGATGTGAAAGCAGAAATCGAATAAATCTCTAAAATTTAAACACATAAACAGGTAAACACACATACAAATACATAAAATCAACGAGTCATCAGAGTCAGCAGTTGCGGGCTCAGAATCGAAACACATAAAAACGAGAAATAGATCGTCTGCGGCTATTAGACGTTGACTATCCAAAGTGATTCGATTATTCTCAAGGACTTGTTGTACACGTTTTGACTTTCAGGATTGTGCTTTTGCCTCGATTCTTGGGCGTTTGGCACGCATCCCATTAGTCACATCGTGACTTCAGGTCGTTGGAGTCCGTCGAGACTTTGGTGAGAGTTTTGTAAAACCAAGTAAAGGTTGGAACATGTCGTCAAGGTTAGGGTTTCACCCCTAGCTTAACAACTTTGTTCTTGTTTTGATAAAATGAAAGAGAATTATGCATCAAAGTATGGATTTCACTCCTGGTTTAACGCAAATTCTCGTGTTTGTAGATAAAATGTGGGTTGAACAAACAATTTAGTCGAGAGTTTGCGGTTTTCACACCGAATCTCGACTTAATCGCTCATTCAAAATTTGAAATTTCAAGTATAGTGATAGTGTAGCATAGGCAAGAATAACGAGAGATAGTAAATAAGCTCATACATAATCCCTACTAGACATACACGAGTTGGTCTGTTGGTTCCTAACTATAGACTAGGTATCTAAGACATCGGCCCGGACTAGGTCGAGTCTAGCCTAATTCCCTATATTTATGGCTCTGATACCAATCTGTCACACCCCAACCGATGGCGGAAGCATCGGGGCATGGCACTGAGCGAAACAGATTGTCCAGAAGTTTCCATAACAATTTCATTACCAATCAATTTAAAGTAACATGTCCCATACCATGTCTCAAAAGATAATACAATTATTACAGACAAAATCTAGGAAAATAGTTCTGTTCCGACAACTCAGATTTCATTTGTACAGACAACTATTTGTTGGCCTCTAAGACCTTATTCTAGCCTCGATTTCCTACCAGGTAAGCATCCTAAGCACCTGTCACATACGTTAAAATAAAAGTCAATACACATAGTGTAAAGGTGAGCATACAAGTTTGGTAATAACATATAGAGTTCGAAAGCGTTACGCATAACCAGCACGTACACAGAGTGAAATGAGGCATGTTAGTTATCGACATGAACCTATCGATACCAATGACTGCGGGTTGACTGCCCAAGGCAGTTCGTAATACATGATCACCACTGTAATCCATGCAAATAATTGTCCTTAACAACCCCCACGTGAGCGGGTGCTGAGTCCAAACTATAGTACTATCGTTGCTAAGGCAGGTAGACAACATTCCATGTGTAAACACAACAAACAAGCATTCATTAAGTCACGTATAACATGCGGTAACGGTTAGCGTTTAAAGTATTTCGTAGTGTGTTCGATGTGATTTAGTATAAGTAACGTATGTAACACCCAAAAGTGCATAAAGCAAAAAGGGATCGAGTATACTCACATCGATTGATGGATTGAAGGGAATGCTAGGGAGTAAGGTTAGCCTGAACAGATTGATAGTAACACGATAAGCGACGCTTAAAATGATGCAAGGTGTAAGTGGCTCGGACAGCAGTTCGGTCGGATGGTAATCCGATCGGACGGCCAGTCGTGCGGGTGACAATCCATTCAGACCATCCGACCGGACGGCCAGTCGTGCGGGTGACAATCCATTCAGATGGTCATCCGGTCGGACGGTAGTCCGGTCGGATGACTTATTCGAGTGGATTGTTTCTTCCTATGAGAAGGATGTGTTTGTGTATGATGGCTTGACCTTTGAAGTTTTCATTGTAGCATTTTGAAAACGTTGAAGTATCTCTACCTTACAGGTCGGTCGGTCGGACGGTTGTCCGATTGGACAGCGACTCGAGTGGCGAGGTTACTTAGTGAGAACAAATCCACAGCAGGGCGGTCACTCGGTCAGATGCCCATCCGTCCGGGTGGCAACCCTGTTACTGAATATGTTGAAAATTGTTTAAGTGTTGAAGTCCAAATGTTTCATGGTTCGGATGGCTATCCGATCGGATGGTAGTCCGGTCGGATAACAACTCGTTCAACAACCAGACTTCAATCGTTGGAAAAATAGTTAAGTGTGGATCCAAGGTGCAAGTCGTTTGGACAACTGATCGCTTGGATGGCTATCCGTTCGGACATTAGTCCGGTCGGGTAGCACTCAGTCCCGGTTGTTCCGTTCGTCTTTCACTTGGCCGTTTTGATTGTTTGTCGTTTTATCGAGACGTTTTGACAACGTGTTAACCAACAGAACCCCATCTTGACCCAAGTGACCCGATCAAACAGGAACCACCCTAGTTCGACCAGTCAACCGGTTCAGGGCGGTTTTTCTTGGTTAACCCGAAATCGGTGGTCTCGTGAGTAGAATCCAGATCTTGAGCCAGCACAACACTGAGAATGAGTAGAAGACTAGATCAAGGTCCGATCCTATCGGTTTTGAGTGCATTGAGTGTAAAAGAGTTGAAAGAAAGTTAGAAACCATCTTTCAATCCTTATTCACCATGAATGTGTTTAGATCTATGCAAGATATTTGTTTATTTATGTGGAAATCGGTTAGATCTAAGTTGTTCTTGGTGGATTGAGGCCAAAACATGAAGTTCTTCAAGGGCACATGATGACGTCATCCTAGAACACCTTGAATCTTGATGATTTCACGGTTAAAAATTAAGATTTAAAGATAGAAAGGTGTAGGAGTGCGTGTAGATCAAGGAAATACAAGATTTTGGACGAGATCTTACCGGAATTGAGAGAAATCGAAGAAAAGGTGAGGAGCACGGGCTGTTCGGACGTCAGTTGCCAAAAGTGGTAACTATGAGAGTGACATGGGGTATTTATAGGATTCCCAAAATGGAAAGGGTTGGGTGGTCGGATGGCAGCCTGGCACCACTATCAAGTGGCAGCCCGGTCGTATGGCAATCCGGCCGGATGGCACTTGGTTCAGGTGTTCGGCTCGACGATTTTTGTTGTTTCGATTGCGATTGCGAGCGATTCGATGCGATAGAGTTTCCTAGTCAAATTACTTTTAATCCCAACTACTCATATCTTGCACTATCTTTTCTCCACCAATTATCATATTGTTTCGATTGCGATTGAGTTCGATTGCGTTTGAGTTTCGATTGCGTTTGAGTTTCGATTGCGATTCGATTGATTACCACATATAACATAAATAAACATGCACAAGTAACACATAAGGCACACACACGTATAACAATAACCAAAATGCGTAATTCGAGTTGCGAGTGCTATTGTGATAGCGATTAAGCGATTAAACATGCGATAAATAACGATTAATATGCGATTATTAATAGATACTCCACATAATACAACTAAGGCGAAAATAAAATAGACTACTTACAAGTCAAGGAAGTCAAAACAGGAATTGAGCAATGAGAGACAGATCGCAATCAGCAATCTTGTCTTCCTTCGACTTCAATCTTGACTTTGACTTTGACTTTCGAAACACGGGGTGTTACAGAACCTGACTAACCCGAGCTTTAAACGAGTCAATTATCAATTTACTTTTTTCCAACAATCAATCCAACCCGAAAAACCAAATAATAAAACCCAAAAAACACCTCTAAATCCGACCCTAACTCGCATTAGCAAAAATACCCGATATGAAACGGCTCTCAATACAAAATACAAATAAAATGAAGAGTAAACTGCCATTTTGGTCCCCGTGGTTTGGGCACTTTTGTCATTTTAGTCCAAATCTCAAACTTTTTAAATCTGAGTCCTTGTGGTTTCGTTTTTGTTGCCATTTTGGTCCAAAACTCAAATCAGGTCAGATTAAAAAAAAACCCCAACTATTTTGTCCTTTTCTAAAGGGACAAAATGGTCATTTTTTATTATAAAACCCAACCCCCAACCTTTCTCTTTCTTTCTCTTTCTTCCTCTCCATCTCATCAGAAACCATCATCATCAACCATCAAACACCACCCCACTCCACTGATCACCATCTTCGCAATACACCAACCACCACCGAGAAAGCCCCCTCCGACGCCGCCGAACACTCCTTCGATGACCAGATCCGTCATAACGCCGCCGTCAACTTCAAGAACCACCTCAAATAACGCTAAGTGACGTCATCCGCTACTCCTATTTCCCATCTTGAAAAAGAACAGATCAAACAGTTACTCGTCCCGCTCATGTTATCCTGCGCCCCGAAGATTCAGGCGCAGGTTAGTGAAGCCCCAGCCGTTATCGGAAACCATGATTTCCCCAAATTATGGCCTGCTGTGCTTCCGGAACTGAAAGCGAGTCTTGAAACGACTCTCAATGGTAATGATTTTGCTTTTGTGAAAGCGAGTCTTGTGGTGGTTTTTTATGAGGTTAGGTTGATTTTGATGGTTAAAAAACAGAGCTTTTTGCATTGTGGTTTGTGGGTGTTGAAGTTCACTGTAATTAGATGAGAGTTTTATTTGGGTTTTTTGAATCAGAATAATGTTGTTGTTGTTCACCGAATTGAATGATGGGTTTCTTTTGATGCATTTACAAGTTAATCATGTGCTGATCTGTGTGTGTGTTTTTCTATGGAGACAATTGAATGATGAGGTTAATTAATTTAATTAATAACTTGTTAAAATAATACTTGTAATGACCAAATTACCCCTGAGGAAAAGGACAAAACAACATGATTTAATTTGAGGAATTTGAGCTAATTTCACTTTTGGACCAAAATGGCAACAAAACTGAAACCACAGTGACCCATATGCAAAAGGTTTGAGATTTGGACTAAAGTGGTGAAACTGCCCAAACCTCAGGGACCAAAATGGCAGTTTACTCTAAAATAAAAATGTGTATATTTAGGGCATGTTTGGCTAAGTTTATTATAGTTAAAAAAGACTTTTGGAAAAGGACTTTTGGGAAAAGGACTTTTTGAAAATGATTTTTTAAAAAAAGTGTTTGGATTAGCTTATTGATGTAAAATGACTAAAATGAACATTCTTTTAGATATAAGGGGGTAAAGAAGGGGTATATTGGTAATTTGTAGTTTGAAAAGTTAAAAGCTGGTCAAGAAGTCACAATATTGTGACTTCTTGAAACCTCATTTTTCTTCTTTGCAAAAAGCCATTTCTAAAAGGACTTTTGGCTTAGCCAAACACAAAAACAACTTATTGGCTTTTTGATAAGCCAATAAGTTGTTTTGAAAAGCTTAGGCTACACGGTATGGGGTTCGGCCCCGGGTCGTCTTGGTTCGGCGACGGGCGGAACACCGTGCCGCCCCCCCCCCCCCCGGTCGCGTCTTCCCCGTTGAATTCTCGCCGTTTGTGACGGTCCAAAAAGGTGGGCCCCCAACCAGAAGTTACCGTTTGAAAAAAAAAATTAAATTTCCAATTTAAACAAACAAACAAACGGTAATATTTATAAACTTTATATATTTCCATTCCATTTCACTTTCATTCATCAATTTAACCCCAAAATTTCATCTCTCTCTCACATAATTTTTATAAATCTTCTTCCACTTTTATAAACCTTATACTCTATCATGGATCCCTTCAACAACCCGAGCGACCCGAACAACCCGAACAATCCGTATAACCCGACGACTCCCATCAACCCGACCCAACCTAATGTTTTCTCGGGTCCGGGATATTATCCGACACTAGAACCGAACCAATTCTCGCAATATTCATCAAATACGTTTGCATCATTCCAACACTCGCCAAACCAATTCGCTCAATTCTCTCAAAATTAAGCCCTTCAACAAATGATGATGCGGGGTGCTTATAATTTCCCACCGAACCCGACACCACCCGTTCAACCCCAACCAATTCGCTCAATTCTATGTTTTTTTTATTAAGTCTTTGGTTTTTTTTATTAAGTGTATGTTTTTTTTTAAGTTTATGTTTTTTTTATGTTTATGTAATGTGGTTTTAATATTAATGAAAATATTTTGTTAGTATATTTGTTAAATGTTAAAAAAAATTTGAAGATTAAAAAAAATAAAAAAACATAAAAGTGGTGGAGGACTATGACTAGGATCATCTTACCTTGCCCTCTAGTTTTGGAGGATGAACCATCCTTGGAAGGAATATGACGTGACGCCTACGTGGCGAATCATCCTCCAAGGATGGTCCATCACCGTAGCATTAGCCAAACATGCCCTTAAAACGGTCAAGCAGCGCCTTTATTCTCAGATTCAAATTTTCAAAACCTCTGCAAATCTCAAACCAACAATGGCGACCACCAACCACCTCCAAACCCCAACCAAAACCCCATCAAACGACAAACTCTCTTCATCGTCCAGAAAACACCACCAAACCTCCGTCTCATCTTCCTCCCAAAAGTCCCGCTTCGAAGCCTACAACCGCCTGCAGTCCGCCGCGGTAGCATTTGGCGAAAAACTTCCCATTCCTGAAATCGTAGCCATTGGAGGCCAATCGGATGGCAAGAGTTCGCTTCTCGAAGCGCTTCTTGGCTTCCGGTTTAATGTCCGTGAGGTTGAGATGGGGACGCGTAGGCCTCTTATTCTACAGATGGTTCATGATCCTACTGCGGCCGATCCTCGGTGTCGGTTTCAGGTTAATTCTTGTTTTAGTTGAATTGTTGTTACTTGTTTAGGGTTTGGAGGTTATGAATGTTGTTTGTTTAGGGTGAATTTGAAAATTAGGGTTTAGTAATTAGTAGTGAAAATATAGATTATTTAAGAAATGTTGATCATCAGCATCCTGCAGATCAGAAATTACTAGCGTTATATTTTGTGTGTGAAAAAGAACAATAGGAATTTCATGTAATGTGCCGGTTTGGTCTAAAATTGTATTTGGTGACAGTCCCTTAGTTTTTGGAATTAAGCATTCAATCTACTTAACTATTTAGCTTAATTTTAAAAAGCGCGCAAGAGGTGTCCTTGGAAGAGGTAGTCATCGCTTTTGAGTTTTGACCTATGTTGTCAAAGCACCTAGGTGCACTCAAGGCGCGTAGGCCGAGCCCCGAGCCTAGGCGCTTAACAAACGAGGGCTTTTTTAGATAAGTCGCATTGTATAAATTACCTTTTTAGGAGGGGTTTTAGAGATGTTTTAGGCTTGTTTAGGGCTACTTTAGGATGTTTAGGGTTATGTAGGGCTTGTTTATGGTTCTTCTAGGATGTATTAGGGGTTTCAAGCGACTTTTAGCCGGAATTTGGTCTGAAATTGCACCTCACCGGTTAAAGCGCATTTAGTGCACCTCGCGTGCTTTTGACAACATAGCTTATGACTGCATGAGGCGAGGGGTCTACACGAGGCGCACGAATTGGGTGCGCCTCTTGTACATTGGCGGATTTCTATGCTCCTTTAGGATGTACATAGTCACATAGAGGTTGCTTATATATTAAAATCGTATACCTATGTTTTAATATTTAAATTTTGGGTATGTGATGATAGAAACCTATTAGAAATATAAAAATATTAAGTAATTATCTTGCGCCTTGCCAGTGTGATGTGTGCGCCTTCATCTCTTGCCTTGGCTCTGAGGACCCTATCGCCTCCAAGATATTTCTCGAATATATGGATGAATCTGTAATTTGGGAACTTGTAGTATTCTCCATTATGTTTTAGGCTTTTAGCATTTCCTAATACTTGTTGTTTCTTGAATCGACTAGAATGTTCTAGAAACAACCCTTTTGGTTCTTTCTTCACTTCTTGTTGTTTATGAATGATACTGAACCTTGAGAGTAATCGCAGGAAGAGGATTCTGAGGATTACGGCAGTCCTATTGTCTTATCGTCAGAAATCGCAGACACCATTAAATCCCGAACCGAAGCACTGTTGAAGAAGACCAGAACCGCAGTATCCTCTAACCCAATTGTAATGAGAGCTGAATATGCACATTGTCCTAATCTCACCATCATCGATACTCCAGGATTCGTTCTCAAGGTAATCTATACAAAACTCCGCCGTTATTATAAACATCCAAACATATTCATAATGATCTATATCGCGCCTGGCAGGCTAAAAAAGGTGAACCAGAAAGCACACCAGAAGAAATACTCTCAATGGTGAAATCATTAGCTAGTCCACCTCATCGTATTCTTGTATTCCTTCAACAAAGTAGTGTCGAGTGGTGCTCATCTTTGTGGTTGGATACCATTCGTGAGATTGATCCGACTTTTCGTAGAACATTAATTGTCGTCTCCAAATTTGATAACCGGCTTAAGGTACATACATACTTACCTCAATTGCCAGACATAGAGAAAAACAAACCGTTTAATCTTCTCTCTAACATTGCACAATTTATGTTGGTTTTTCTTGAAATTGAGTTGTATAATATTATAAATTACATCATTATGGTTTTTCCTGGGCTGCAGCCTGCAAATGAACCGAACGAACATGAACAAGGCCTTGTTCATGTTCGTTTGTTAAGGAAATAATGTGTTCATGAACACTTGCTGAACGAGATGTTTTGTTCGTGTTTGTTCATTAAGGAAATGGATGCGTTCGTTCGTTAATTTTAGGTACCAAACACAAACGAAGGTTCATGAACACAAATTTAAAACAAACGAACACAAACAAGCGTTCATGAACATAAACGAACGATCATGAACACAAATGAATAAAGCCGAACACAAACAAGTGTTCGTGAACAGAACCGAACACCAACAAACATATATTAAATTTCGAATAAAAAGTCACCATCTTTCATCACAGACATTAAGTAGATCCACACAAAATATACTAACCTAATTATTCAAACATACTTGAGCACTTAACATAATCTTGAGAAACATTATAGTTAAAATAGTGTCTCAAAAAACAAACGAACATAACCTAATTTTAGGTACCATACCATACATAAACGAACACGTTACCGAACGTTCACGAACATAAATAAACGAACACAACATTTGTTCATGTTTGTCCGTTTAACTAAACGAACAAAATTTCTTGTTCGTGTTTGTCATTTATCTAACGAACGAACACAAACGAGCTTTAAGCTGAATGGTTCATGAACTGTTCACTGAAAGTTCAGTTAGTTTGCAGCCCTACTTTTTCCTTATAATTACAATTTATGTTGTTTTTTCTTGAATTTTTGCAGGAATTTACTGAACGCTGGGAGGTTGACCGCTACTTGAGCGCAAGTGGCTACCTCGGAGAGAACACACAACCGTTTTTTGTGGCACTACCAAAAGAAAGAACCACAGTTTCAAATGACGAGTTCAGGAGGCAAATATCTCAAGTGGATTCAGATGTTATACGCCATTTGAAAGATAACGTTAAAGGTGGATATGATGAAGAAAAATATAAATCCCACATTGGTTTTGGTTGTCTTAGAGATTATTTGGAAGCCGAACTTCAAAAGAGATATAAAGAAGCCGCACCCGCAACATTAGCTTTGCTTGAACAACGTTGCAGTGAAGTCACTGCTCAGTTAAACATCATGGACTCAAAACTACAAGCAACTTCCGACGTTGCTCACCTTCGAAGATCTTCAATGCTGTTTGCATCCTCCATATGCAATCATGTGGTACAAATTTATATGCACTCATCCCGTATATTTATATGTCTGTTTTAAAGTTTTAAATAGTTGAAGTGTTTCTGAACTTTTGAAATGGTGTAGGGGGCGTTGATAGATGGAGCTGCGGATCCCGATCCGGAACAATGGGGAAAAACGACAGAAGAAGAGAAATCAGAGAGCGGTATGACGAGCTGGCCAGGAGTAATGTCCGGTATAAAACCACCGAACTCCACACTTCGTCTTTACGGTGGTGCTGCTTTCGAAAGAGTTATGCATGAATTCAGTTGTGCTGCATACTCAGTCAAGTGCCCTCCTGTTTCAAGGGAGAAGGTAAACCATAAATGCACTCGAATTATATAATAAATAGTAAAATGCCAAAATCGTCCATGAGGTTTGGGCTGATTTGCCTGGTACATCCAAAATAACTTTTTTCTTGGTATCTGGACACCTAATGTTTTGATTTTGTTGTCATTTCCATCCAAGTAATAAACCCAGTTATAATGTATGGTTAACTCAGGGACGATTTTGGCAATTTACTCATTTATTTTTCTGTTTTTTTTAACCTTTAAATGAAAAACAATAAAATTAATTATAATTATAATATATATACACCCAAATTATTTTTATTATATTTTTTATAAAACAAATTAAAAAACCATAAAAACTGGGTAAATTGCCAAAATCGTCCCTGAGTTAATGACACATTTTAAGTAACTGGGTTTGTGATTTGGATAGAAATGATAGCAAAATCAAAACGTTAGGCGTCTAGATACCAAAAGAAGTTACTTTGGATGTAACCGGCAAATCAGTCCAAACCCCAAGGACGATTTTGGCCCTTTACTCTATAATAAAAGTTTATTTGACTAGGTTGTAAAGAAGCTGAGTTGGTGTATCTATTTGACAGGTGGCAAATATAATACTTGCACATGCTGGCAGAGGAGGTGGAAGGGGAATTACAGAGGCAGCTGCAGAGATCGCACGCGCTGCTGCCAAATCGTGGCTCGCCCCTCTTCTTGACACTGCGTGTGAACGGCTTGCGTTTGTGTTAAAAAACTTGTTTGATCTTGCTATGGAGAAAAATCAACACCATCACTTTGATTGTAAGAACTATATTATTTCCTAGAGGAAAATGCCATTTTCGTCCCTGAGTTTCGGCCAGTTTTGTGACTTTCGTCCAAAGGGTTGTTTTTTCGCATCTGGATCCAAAAGGTGTTAAATCTTGCCATTTTCACCTGGATCGTTAACTCCATCTATTTTTCTCCGTTAGGTCAAAGGTATTTCCGTCTTTTTTGTTAACTCAAAGGGCAATTCAGTCTTTTTCACTCTATGTAAAAAGACCGAATACCCCTGAAAAAGACCAAATTGCCCTTTAAGTTAACAAAAAAGACAGAAATACCCCTAACTTAACGTAGAAAAATGGCAAGATTTTAAATCTTTTGGATCCAGATGCGAAAAAACAATCCTTTGGAAACCTTAGGGACAAAAATGACATTTTACTCTATTTCCTCTTAATAGTCACTTGTCACTATTGTTTTTCATACCTCATTAAAACTTATGATTATTTTTTTTTCTCACTTATCGTTTTCAAAATTTTTGTGGTTTGGTTGACAGATGGGAAGAGTACCGGGGATATGGACGGGTATGTCGGCTTTCAGGCTGCTTTAAGGCGATCCTACAATTGTTTCATAGAAGATCTCGCAAAACAATGCAAGCAACTCGTTCGGCACCACTTGGATTCAGTCACAAGCCCGTATTCTCAAGTTTGCTATGAGACCGATCTCTCATATGGGACAGGCCCAAACTCTACTTTCAGATACCAAACATCAGCTACTTCAGCATACCTCGAGTTATCAGATCAAGAAAACATACCCCCAGAAAATAATAATAACAATAAGGATCAGGAAACAACACCGGGAAAGCTTTTAAAAGCCGCAGGGGAAGCTTCGATGACGGTTCCTGAGACACCGTCACCTGATCAACCGCGTGACGGAAGTTTTGTTATAAAAAAGGAACATGGAAACATCATTGAAGGTGGAGCGAGAAAACGGCATCATAGGATGCATAACAATAACAACCAAGTGTTGAGTAATGTTAGTCAAAACGGTTCGCAAGCAGGGTCAACTTACAGTGAGATATGCTTATCAGCTGCACAACATTTTGCGCGTATACGTGAAGTTTTAGTCGAACGAAGCGTAACTTCAGCTTTGAATTCAGGTTTTCTAACCCCATGGTATGTTTTATCATTTTTTTTGTTTTTTCTGTTTTAAATCAATTTATATCCTGTTACAATTTCGACTTATGATTTGCGTATTATGTTTTTGTTTCAGCCGTGAACGTCTTATGGTAGCACTGGGACTGGAATTATTTGCTGTAAATGATGAGAAATTTATGGATATGTTTGTTGCCCCTGGAGCGATTGACATTCTTCAGAATGAACGACAGTCTCTTCATAAGCGTCAGAAGATACTACACTCTTGTTTGACTGAATTTAAGTCAGTCGCAAGATCCCTTTGACTGAATTAAGTCAATGACAAGAAAAACTGTTCATTACTTTCAATCTACACACGTGTTTGACTGAACGGTTGTTGTTTGTAGAAAATTGTTCTGGTTCTTTGGTTTCTTGAGCTAGATTTTCCACTCGAAATTTGGCTGATACAACATGTTATGAGTTTCATCTTCGGGTTTATTCTTGAATGAAATGAATCATAAGGTCTGTTTTTACTTTATGTTTATAAAAAGATGTTTATAGTTATATAATATAATAATTAGTAATTTCTATAATCACAAGCTGATATGGTTAGATAAATGCAACCTCAATGCAACATAAATCATTTTAAGGCACACTTGGTAGCTAATTGCAAGATCCAACAACCTATTGATTGTGATGAGACTTTTTAGTACGGTTGCCAAACGTCTACCCACATTTGTCCAACTGCGGGATATAATAGTATGTGTAACTG
The DNA here is from genome assembly GCA_030545235.1 of Helianthus tuberosus. Classification (NCBI taxonomy): domain Eukaryota; kingdom Viridiplantae; phylum Streptophyta; class Magnoliopsida; order Asterales; family Asteraceae; genus Helianthus; species Helianthus tuberosus. Next base: position 209,436,652 of record CM060441.1, on the reverse strand, counting down.
TACCCTTATTCGTTGGAATATTGAAAACTCTGTTATGTTTTTTTTGAACGACCAACAAAACATCAATTTATTAAGCGACAACCAGCTAGACGCTGGCTTGAAACCTTACAACCGAGCTGCTCGAAAGACAAAACAGATAGCACGTTACAAAAACTTACAACCCGACTATTCTAAAGCCCCAAGGTTAAAGGAGTTCCAGTCTTCCCACGAAAGAGAACTGTCCTTCGATCTACTCTTCACCCAAAGATAACTTAACATTTTAGTTTCTTCTATCACCGTAACGACCGATGGCTCCTTGGATTCGAAAACAGTCCTGTTTCGGGTTCTCCAAATACTCCACAATGCCGTAGAAATAACGGCTTGTAAAGCCTTCTTACCTTTCTTTGACCCGCTCGAATGTTTGTGAATATCTATGAGATCTCTGATGTGGAAGGCGAAGATGGGCTGTAGGTGACACTATAGAGAAATAATAGTCCAGATAGTCTGTGAAAATTGTCATGAAATAAATAAATGATCCACCGTCTCTTGGGCATCCCAGCATAACCGACACAAAGGATTCTGAATATGAATATTCCGGCGTTGCAAAACCTTTGTTGGCACCCAATTATTACGAGGGAAAGTAGTTAGCGTCAGGACCCGAACATTATCTTGGATCCTTTTTTATGCTACTCACCGAAAAACACCCGATTTGTCTAATCTCCAAACCCATCTATCCGAGACCATTGATAGAGGAACCGTCATGATCGCAGCCTTTAAAGTTGAAATCTCATTATGTTCCTCTAGGTTCAGATTTACACGATTCCAATCCCAAAAGAAAAAAAAATACCATTTGACCCATAACCGATCATGTCCGCCACTAAGCACATCTTGGATTTTTCCAAAGCAAATAAACTAGGATACAGTTACACAGCCCTTAGAGGCTCTAGACCTGCCCAAACGTCGTGCCAAAATAAAGTGGACAGCCCATTGCCTACAGAGCTGGTAATATTCGACTCCAGGTTTATGTCATAGGCCTCCAAATCCCCTTTAATATTTACTACATGCTTCCACGGGCCCGAGCTAGTGAGCCGTCTGGGAATGAACGACCAATACCGTGACCCACTATGAATAGACCACACTAGTTTTCTCCAAAGAGCGCCTTGGTCAGGTTTAAAATCCCATCACCACTTAGCCAACATAGCTAAGTTAGCGTCTTTAAGAGACCCGACACCGATACCACCTTGGTCAACCGGTCTCCTAATATTGTCCCAACCCACCCAACTCATTTTATCATTTTCCTCCCCAAAAGAAAATACGCCTAATAAGCTCCAAAGTTTTTATCAGTTGAACCGGTGCCCGGTACAAAGAAAAAAAATATGTTGGGAGCGCATTTAAGACGGACTTCAAAAAAGTAATTATACCCCGATAGACAATTGACGAGATTTCCAGATAGCTAGTCTTGATCGAAATTTATCCACTACCGGGTTCCAACTCCGCACAAGGCTCATATTACCGCCAACCGGAAGCCCAAAATGTACAAAAGGAAAGGAGCCTTGTGTATTGTTGTTGTTGTTGTTGTTGTTGTTGTTGTTGGAAAGATGAGCCTTGTGTATTATTAATGGATTATATGGGTGATGATCAAATAGGAAGCAATAGAATTATGATATGTGACAAAATTTAAAATAAAGAGTAGGGTATTTTAGTCAATCATATTCTTTCTTTTTCCTTCTTCTCCCCAGTAACTTCAAAATCCACCATCTTCAACCATTTCTTCACTTTCTATCTTAATAGTCACTACATTATAGTGCGATTTTCATCATTAATCAATGATTCAAACATCCGATCAACGTGTTCTTCAGTTTTTTTTTGAAGAAACTCAGTTTAATTTCATACAATATCTCGTTTTTTTCATGTGATTTTGAAGCGAATCACTCGATTCGTTCGATTCGATCGCTGATAAGTGTTTCTAACATTCAAATTTCGTCAATTGGTGAACAAATCTGAAGAAATCGGCTTCGATCTATGTAAGCTTTTCTTGAATTGCATTTTTACGATGTGGGTTTTTGAATTGAGTCATTGCGTTTTACATTCTTGGCGGGGGTCCGGGGGAAGCGCCCCTGGGAGCAGGGTCCAAGGGGCGGCAGCCCCTGGCGGGGTCCAGAAATTCGTAGACAGTTTTTGATTTGCTACTCTCTGGTTCAGACAATTCACAGACATTTTTATGTGTCCATTGCGTTTTAGAAATAATAGAGTTTTATGTGTTTTCTGGCCAATGCGTTTTAGAAAAAACACATTTTCGAAGTGTTTTTAGTTCATTGCGTTTTAGGTAAACATATTTTTATGTGTTTTCAGTCCATTGCGTTTTAGAAAATACACATTCTTTTGTGTTTTTAAGCCATTGCGTTTTAGAAATAAGACATTTTTATGTGTTTTTTGGCTATTGCGTTTTAGATAAACACATTTTGAAATGTTTTTAGTCATTGCGTTTTAGGTAAAACACATTTTATGCTTTTTCAGTCCATTGCGTTTTAGAAAAAAAAAAGACATTTTTAAGTGTTTTCTGGCCATTGCGTTTTAGAAATAAGACATTTCTTTGTGTTTTTGGTGCATTGCGTTTTAGGTAAAACACATTTTTATGTGTTTTCAGTCCATTGCGTTTTAGAAAGTACACTTTCTTTTGTGTTTTTAGGCTATTGCGTTTTAGAAATAAGACATTTTTTTGTGTTTTCTGGCCATTGCGTTTTACAAATAAGACATTTCTTTGTGTTTTTTGTACATTGCGTTTTAGAAAAATGTCATTTTTAGGTTTTTTTTTTCCATTGCGTTTTACGCAACTGGGTTTTCGATTTTTTTTTTTCGAAAATATAGCAATAGTATACTCGTTTTAAAGATAAAAAAACGCTCGTTTTTTTGGTGCAATTTTTATATAAAAAAATAATGTCGTATGAAAGAGTTATTAACGTTTAAAAAATGAGGGGAAATTGGAGGAGAGAGAAACTATTGACTTGGATTGACTAGAATGCCCCTAGATAAACCCACGCGTCTTCTTTTTTTCCTTCAATTTCACTCGTTTAATCTTAGCCCTTGATTAATTAAATAGATGGTCAAGATTAATTTCTAGGCTTTCTACCAAAATAAACTTTCTATTATATCATAATCCTGAATTATATATAGAAGTAATATAAAATTAATTACAAAGAAAAACTATTTTAAATATCTCCAAAAGATGATAAAAATTATTACATTAGTAAGCTAAAAATATATATTACTCTTTAGGCCGTGGGGTATGGGGCTTGGGTTGGGGCGTGGGTTGGGGTAAAACGCTCAAGCCACCACCCCGGGTGGGCTTGGGTTGGGGCGTGGCCCCTTGGGGCTTGGCCCCTTGGGGCTTGGCTTTCAAGCCGGGCGTGGGGCGGGGGAGCAAGGTGAGTTGGCGGATTGTGATTGGCCCATTATGTATGTTTATGTATTTAAAAAAAAATATGTATGTTTATTTTTTATTTAGTTATAAATAAAAATATATATAAAAAAAATGTTGATGTGGCTAGGCCACGCCGCCCAGCCACGCCCAACCCAAGCCCCACCCCTAAAAAACTTGGCTTTGGGTTTGCAATATTCAAGATCCACGTGTCACCAAATGCCCAACCCAAGCCTCAACTCAAGCCCCACCATACCCCATGGTCTTAATACTCACATTTTAGGTTCTAGTCATAACACTGTTATAGATAATGTTAGGTAATAACCGGACATACAACATGTGACTACTGACGAGGTGTGTGACGTTAAAATGTGAGTGTATATGACAAATAGATCTCCCAAGTAAGGCTGGCAAATCGTGTCTTAATAGGTTTAATAGGTTTCCGACGACGCACACAACATAAATTTCAAACATGATTACGACTCGTTTAACTACTTTCTACCTCATGTTTATAAAACAGTTTTATGTTTTATGTACAAAGATGAATAAATGATAGATCCTAACATTGTAATTTTAATTATTTTAAAAATTAAAAAAGTCAAAGGGTGTATTTTTTAGTCAAACAGGTCTAGTCGTGTCTTAACAGGTACCAAATTGTCAGCCCTACTCCTAAGGCATGTTTTTACAAATTAAAATAAACTCTGAAAAAAGAAAATAATCTTTTTGGCAAACTATAATTCAACTATTTTATAATTTCTGAAAAGGAAAATAATCTTTTTGGCAAACTATAATTAAACTATTTTATTGTTTATTCTATTTTACAATTGTAATTTTTTTATATAACCACTTGAAGGGGTAAGGTCCCAAAAACCTCGTTCCGAGCGTTTGGACCATACCACAACCTCGATTTCCTAACCTTCTTTAGACCTTGCGCGGCTGCATACTGGTCCAATAAAGAAGAGGAAAACCACAACTTCATCTTTAATCCTCTTTAGACCTTGCGCGACCGCGCACTGGTCCAACAAAGAGGACACAGAAGAAAGATGACAAACAACACCTGCGCGCCAAAAGGAGATTTATAAATCCTTGTGCCTCTCTCATAACAGGCAAGGATAAAAAATCCCAATTGTAGGTCCCTCGGAGGATGAGGTTAAACCTTATCCTTGTTATGTTTAACACACTAGCAAGTGCGAAATCCAAGCTAGAATGCAAACCGGTAGTTTATATGAGAACACAAGCCACAAAGAGAAAGGTAGAAACACGAGATATCAAAGTTTTCTCTTGTATTTCAGTGGACACGGTTACAGCCCTTGACCAAACTGAAAATACGCTCTCTACAAGACTAAGTTCACTCACATCTCACTCACCTTTTGAAGTGAACACATTACATGAATATATATATCCATCACAGCTCGTCTGGTCGAAGGATCAGATAGCCTGATCGAAGGATCATCTATCGATCTGAAACCTATCGAAGGATCCACATATACCTCGAAGGAGGATATCCTTCGAGGTCCATCTATATCCATCGAGGGTTTATCCTTCGAGCTCATCGAAGGATATAAACAATCCTTCGATGACTCATCCTTCGACACTATCACCTTACAAACCATGTTCTAACTGTTTGGCCAAGTCAAACCAGGAGGATGGTTGACTTGGTCAAACTTACATCGAACACACATAATAACAAACCTAAGACGTAACTCAGACTAACACAAGACATCGTTTTGTATCATGACAAAATACAGACAAAGTACAGACACAAGTGCACCAACAAACTCCCCCTTGGCTGTAGCTTTGTCTCGATCTTCGTGTCTTCAAGTCTTTGACGTCCTTTCAAGTCTTCAATGTCGGAGGATCGTTAAAGTCTTCACGTCTTGAAAGCAGAAAGTGTACCAACAAACTCCCCGTTTCATGTAGGAAGTGTGTTGACAAACTCCCCCTTAACATAAGCTCCCCCTTGAGTTATGCTCGTGAAATACTTGTTCTTTATGAATTGAGATCCTTGTGGTGTTGATGATGGTCAGCAGCAACTCGATCATCTTCATCATTTGAGTGCCTTCACGTCGTGTCTTCATTCCGAAGCTTGTCATCGACCATGTTCTCCTTGCCTTTAGAATCTGCACATGCAAGAAATCTAAACGCGTAATGAGAACAACTGCTTGGAATATCATAAGTAAACGACACACATGTGACCATTGCTCAATCAACTACCGTCCGACAGTTTGAAAGTTTAACAAATTTATCAATTTTAGTTTTTAACTTTCAAAATTTGCAAATTCTGACCATTTATGAAGATTTAGTCGATTTCGGTTTTCAATCAGGTTTCCGGTAACGAAGACTCGAGCTCCAACATCGTACGATTGAAAATAAAATAGAAATAAAATCTTTTTGGCTTTTAGAAAGTTTATATTAAAACACACCTAAAATCTTTTTGGTATTTTTGAATATTTCAAATGTAAAGACTGAAAGCAGTAAATAAATATATACAGAGATGCAGAAACTGAAAGCATTAAATAAATATTTACAGACATTCTTTTTGCGAGTTTCGAGGGTAAGAGAATCATATCAGTGTACGGTCATGCCAAAACGCTCTTGTTGTTCTTTTAGTTAACGTTAAGATAAGCATCCTATAACGATTATCGGTATTGTTGTCCACATAAGCTCAACTTATCAGATGTAATCATGTTTAGGGGATACGTTAAGGTATGACTTATACTTATCGACCGGTGTTCATCCACATCACGACACATTCCCGTATCAAGGTATGCACGAGGGTTCATCTTACCGGTGAGTATACCGATTATCATCTGTTTGACCGTATATGATGTGAGATTCTCACTTATTTTGATTGAAAACAAGCCCTTTGTGATATAATCACTTATTGATGAGGAACTTGATTTTCATATGCATGAGGGCACAGGAGCAAGTCCGTGAACAGGTCAGTACTTTCGTACAGCAGAGAGACGAACTTGACTCCCGGATAAATGTGATATATTATCACTTATTTAAGGGACATGTGATTGTTTATCACTTATTGAGGTCGTATGCAGTATGTACACGTATGTATGGTATCATGGAAGATCTAGACTTGCGTCCCCGTTATTTTTCGGTAAAAGATACAACCATGATACCCAGATGATAAGCAGCATAAAGACCGAATATCTCAGAACCTCGGCAATCTCTCAAACGAAATTTCGGTACTAAGACCATATGCCAATGAATGGTTCCCACCTGGTCTTCAGTCGATTTAAGTTTATATCACCCTGCACACTTTAAAATGATTGTGAGCCTACCGATACATCTTATATAGAGCTGCTTATCGTTTTCAGTTTAGGTTTAAAGAGGTTTGGACAGACCACTGATGTACTATCATTTTCTCTTTTGCTCGCCAGGAAACTCATTTTTGCTTTTCTATTGTTTTTGTGTTTTTGAAATTTTTCGATGTTTTTGGATTTTCAAATTTTGGATTTACTCCCCCTAAAATCAACAAACTAAGATAAATTTAAAACACAAAGGTATTTACAAAAATGATTTTCCGATGTTGGTTTTACTCTGGCTTGACCTTAATGTCGTTTACCAATAATAAATAGTCAAATCTTGATTTGTCAAATGCTTTGGTAAAAAGGTCGGCACGTTGGTCATCAGTGTGGACGTAAGCAACATCGATTAGCCTTTTCTCAAAGCAATCACGTATGAAATGATACTTAATTTTGATGTGCTTAGTCTTTGAATGCTGCACAGGATTTCTAGTGATCTGTAAGGCAGCAGAATTATCAACGTAAATAGGAGTAGTTAGGAATTCAAAACCGTAGTCGCGCATTTGTTGTTGGATCCATAGGACTTGGGAGCAACAACTTGAGGCAGCAATGTATTCAGCTTCGCATGTTGATGTAGCTACACAGGTCTGCTTCTTGCACTGCCATGTGACTAGGCGATTTCCCAAAAACTGACATCCAGCCGTTGTGGATTTGCCGTCGATTTTGCATCCGCCAAAATCAGAATCACTGAATGCGATCAAGTCAAAGTTATTATCCCTAGGGTACCATAGACCGGTGTCAGGGCAACCCTTCAAATAACGAAAAATCCTTTTTACAGCTGCAAGATGTGAGGCCTTCGGGTTGACTTGATATCTGGCAAGCAGGCACGTTGGGTACATTATATCTGGTCTTGATGCTGTGAGGTACATAAGAGATCCGATCATCGCGCGATAATGTGAGGGGTTAACAGCTTCACCCTTCAAGTCTGGAGTAATTCCGTGATTTTGCGGCAATGGGGTACCGATGGGCGTTGCATCAGACATCTGGAACCGGCTCAAGATGTCACCAACATATTTAGTCTGATGGATGAATATCCCAGACTCAGTTTGTTGCGCTTGTAGGCCCAAAAAGAAAGTCATTTCCCCCATAGCACTCATCTCGAATTTATCCTGCATAATGCGCTCGAAATTCCTACACAAAACATCATTAGTAGAACCAAAAATAATATCATCAACGTATACCTGAACCAGTAGAAGATCTCCATCTTGTTCTTTGATGAAAAGAGTACAATCGATAAGACCTCTGCGAAATCCATTCTCCAGCAGATAATTAGATAAGGTTGCATACCAAGCTCGCGGTGCTTGATGTAGACCATAGAGAGCTTTGTTGAGCAACCAAACCCGATCGGGATGGATAGGATCTTCAAAACCTGGAGGCTGTTCGACGTACACCTCTTCTTCCACCACACCATGTAAGAATGCACTTTTCACGTCCATCTGGTATACCTTGAAACCTTTGAATGAGGCATAAGCCAGAAAGATCCGAATTGCTTCTAGACGTGCAACAGGTGCATACACTTCGTTGTAGTCGATCCCTTCTATCTGACGAAAACCTTGAACGACTAGCCTTGCTTTGTTTCGAATAACGACTCCACGGTCATCCTTTTTGCATTTAAACACCCAACGGGTACCAATCTTCTTGTAACCAGCAGGTTTCTCTACGAGCTTCCAGACACCAAGCTTCTGGAATTGTTGCAGTTCTTCCTGCATCGCCTCAACCCAAGAGTTATCTTTCAAAGCTTCTTTCCAAGTTCTTGGCTCTTCCTGTGAGACATAACACGCGAAGGACCAATCATTTTGTTGACCAGATTCTCTAATTGCCGCATACAAGCCTGCATTGTTGTTGTTTCGCAACATGTTTCTTGTTTGAACGCCACTCTGTACATTTCCGATGATGTTTTGTTGAGGATGGGTATTGTGAATCCTTGTTTCTGGATTATCTTGAACTGGAATGTTTGTACCCAGATTGTTGAGATTGAGATCAACAACCAATTCAATACCCGGAATTGACGAAGAGGATGATGCAGTAGCTTCAGCTGTTCTAGGGACATCCACTGGAGGTGTACCCTCTGAAGTACCATGTACTGTTGTTGTTGGAGCTTCTTGATCTGCATCGAGAAATTCATCATCCTCTGAAGATTCGTTCAATTCGGTAGCATCATGAAAATCCTCATTGTCGAGAGCATTATTGTTCACTGAAGATGGTTCTTGATTGACAATAATTGGATGAACCAACGGTGAATCTGTTGCATTGTCACTCTTGAAAAACATCCTTGCCGCAACATTTTCTTCAACGGCTTCAACATTGATCGAATTGAAAAAGTCATCGTACTCAAACATCCAAGGCTGACCAGGACATTTGACTGGTAAAGTGTGCCTTTGTACTCTGACTTCAGACCATTCTTCGACCCTTTTAGTCTCTAGATTCCAGACACGTAAGTTAGGGGTGGCATACCCAAGAAAGTATCCGTCAATTGCTTTAGCCCCAAACTTTCCATTAGGATCGATCATTGTGCACGGAGCTCCAAACGGTTCAAGATATGACAAATCTGGTTTCCGTTTGTTAATAAGCTCAAAGCAGGTCTTGTTGTGCCTTTTGACTGTAAGGACTCGGTTCAACGTATAACATGCAGAGGCCACAGCTTCACTCCAGAATGGAATGGGCAACTGCGACTCTACCAACATAGTCCTAGCAGTCTCGATCAATGTGCGGTTCTTACGTTCAGCGACACCATTTTGTTGAGGAGTGTAGGCCGCACTAAATTCGTGAAGAATACCTTTTGAAGTACAAAACTCCGCCATGGCATGATTTTTAAATTCAGTACCATTGTCGCTACGTATCTGCCTAACCTTCAACTTATATAGATTCTCAATCTGAATGATCAAGTTTTTGATAATACCGAAGGTTTCGCTCTTGTGTGCCATGAACGCCACCCAAGAAAATCTTGAATAATCATCAGTTATCACGAGGCAATATTGATCATTCCTAATACTTTTGTGCTTGACAGGACCGAACAAATCCATGTGCAAACGTTCAAGAGGAACAGCCACCGTGTTGATTTTCTTTGTAGGGTGTCGCTTCTTCGTTTGTTTTCCTTTCTGGCACGAGACACAGACGTCTTGAAGATGGAAGTTTTTAAGAGGAACACCATTCACTAATTCATTTGACACCAAATGATTCATTTTGCGTAAGTGAATGTGACCCATTCGTCTGTGCCAAGAGATTGAGTCTTTTTCTGTGGCTTTGGAAATGAAACAGGTTGCTTGTGCAGACGTTGTGATAGCTTGGCTCATATCAAGGACGTACAAGTCATTTATCCTTGGAGCAGATAAGAGAATCCATTCTTTCGGAATTTTGAAGCCGGGTTTCAGCACATAACACCCATTTGCATCAAAGTGTACTGAGAACTGCTTATCACAAATTTGAGAAACACTAAGAAGATTGTGATCAAGTTGTTGTACGAAGTTGATCTTATCAAAGCTAACAACCCCGTTGGAAATCATTCCTTCACCCGTAATATATCCGCCTTTATCTCCAGCAAAAGCAACATAACCTCCTCTAATAGATTTGACGTCGTAGAGAAGCTTCATGTCGCCTGTCATGTGCCTGGATGCCCCACTATCAACAATCCAATGACTACTGATAGTTCCTCCTGGAACACCCTGCACATGAACTCACTTGATTAGTTGGAGATAGGGACCCAAGCCATTGTGGTCTTGGGTCTTCCATTTTCATCAACAACAATAACCTCTATTCTTTGATGATTCATAAATTGGGATGATCCCCCTGAATTTGTGGTCAATTTAGGCTTCCATGTCTGTTGAGTTTTACCAGTTTGATTGTTTGAAAATTTAACTTCGTGATTGTTTGAAGTTTTTGAAAACTTTGAACTTTCTGGTTTAACTGAAACAGATTGTTTTTGAACCACATCAGTCTTAAGTGCTTTCTCAATTACTTTGACTTGTTGGCGTTTCTGTTTCTTTTCCCTTTCTCGTACGAGGCGGGGATCTTGTTTTGCAGAAACAGATCGTTTTTGGTAATTTCGTTCACGGGGATCATCTTCCTTTGCTTTCAACTTATGAAGATACGGACAGTTTCGAATTATATGTCTAATTTCACCACATTCAAAACATGATCTTCGTTCAACAAACCCCGAAGTATCATGTGGTCGTCTTGCCGATGATGATGAACTTTGTGATTTCGAGGTACTAGGTTTCGAACAGTTTGGTTCATTTCTTTTCAACACTGTTGCTTGTTTAACAAAATCTAAGTTAGATTTGTTTTCAAAAGTTTCGATTTTGTCTGTTCCCTTTGATTTCACAAAGTTCACATTCTTGTTCTTCTTTTGATTTGGCTTCTTTTGACTTTGAGCCGGCAATTTTCCTTTTTGTTTGTTATGATTTTGCTGCCTTTTCTCTGTTGGTAATTTCTGATTGCCAAATTGTTTTCTAACTTCAGCCTTTGGGATAGGAGGGCACTGTGTTACCACAACGTGTGATCCTTTCTTACCCAGAAATTTACTTGTCGAATTTTCAAAAACTTTACTGATTAAGGATTGATTTACATTCTTAATCGGAAAATCTTTGTCAGAATAAATTTTATTATCACCAACAAGAGTATACAACAAATCCACACTCTCCGACTCTTGTGCAGACAAGGACTCGATTGCAACAGGCTTAGCGGGTTTTGCAGGAGGATCACACAGAATATGATTCTCAAGAGGTATGTCCTCTTCTTTTATCACCGCATCAGACTTTGCTGAATCAGTATCATCAGATTCATCATCAGAAGAATCAGCATCCTCAACAACAACTGGAGGATCCTGATTCTGTTCACCAGAAGACACACATGTATCTGCTGACACATCCGAATCTGATGATACTTCCTTCTTGTATCCGAGTCCTGTTGCAAATTCCTCAACGTCTAAAGGAACAGATGGTTCAAAGTGAGTTCTATACTCCTCATCAGGCATGGCATCATAATTGTTTCTCACGGGTGGTGGACATTTCTTATATCCAATGCATGTGACATCCCGTTTCTCTTTCTGAACATCTATGATGTGATCCAACACATAGCTAGAGCTTAAATAGCTGTCTAACTTGAGTCGGATCGCCTCACTTTCAGTTTTAACACAAGCCATTTCCTTTTGCATCACCTCAAGACGAGTTATATACAAATTAATGTCAGTTTGTTTTCTGGAAACCATTTTAGTTAACTCGGTTTTATCTTTCTTTAATTTTTCAATTACCGATTTAAACTCCTTTTCATGGTTTTCATAAAACATGTTGGCTTCAGTGCACTTCGAAAGATCAACGGTCAATTTCTGATTGTGAATGAATGTCACATCATATTTCTCTTGCAAAGATCAACGGTCAATTCACACCACTTATCATTCAATGAAACATGTTTGTCTTGCAAGTCAAACAAACTAGCTTGTAAAGCATCATGTTTGCCTTGCAACTCAGACATGCTTGTCTCTAAATCAGCACATTTAATACTCAATATGTCACAATTATCACAACTAACAGAAGTGGGTTCATCGACACATACCTGACTTGATGAACTGTCGACATTAGCCATAAAGGCTGAATGGAGAGAAGACGAAGAATAAGCAGCTTGATCCACCAAAATAGATCTTCTTTCAATTCCTGCTGTAGCTTCTTCCAAAAGCTCATCAATATCTGCATCAACTGACGCACTTGATGTCTCATCCACATGATCATTACCTGAAGTGGAGGATTCTTCATCTGAGCTTCCACTATAACCGGAGCTGTCTTCATCTTCAGAAGATTCATCACCATTGGTGGAAGATTCTCCACCACTGGCGTGATTTAAATCCTTAACCACTTCAGCAAAACATGCTGTTCCATCTGGAGCATCACCACTCAGCTGAATTGACCAATCACAACCTTCATCTACTTGAACCACAAGTGCCTGGTTGGCATTAGATGGTCCTGCTTGACTCTGGTTGTTGACAGGCACCAATGTGCGCTCATTGTTCCTTACTTGGTTCTGATTTGCCCTGTTGCCTTGACCTCTGAAAGGATTTTGGTTTCCATGTTGAGATGGCCTCGTACATTCACGTTTGAAATGACCACGTTCACCACAATTGAAGCACTTAACAGCCTGCTTATCAAACCCATACTTGGTGTCTTTCTTGCTTTCCAAGCTGGTTCTGCCAGTTCTTTCCATGAAATCCTTTGCTCGCCTAACAGCACTGGCAAAGGCCCACTTGATGTCCATCATCTCCATCTCCTCTTTATCGATCTGCTGATAGTCTTCTTGAGTCAGATTAATGTTGCCAATCTGACCTTCCACTAATCCACAGTATGCGCTCACCAAAGTGTTTAGAAGCTCCATATGTTCTTTTGCTACTTCAACACTGACTTTAGAGAAACTTGAGGTGTCGAGCCGTACTGTATTTGGCTTTGATTGCTGACTAGCAGATGATGTGCTTCCATAACATGCTTGCTGTTGAGGAGGAAGTGGATTCCCGTATAAATCTGTTGGTCCGGTAGATCGAACAGGTAATGGATTTCCGAACATATCAGTTGCTCTGATAGGTCGTTGGCTTTGCTGTTGTGGTACTGGTTGGGGGACTGGTTCAAGCGGATTTCCATACATGTCTGTTGTTGGAGGAGGCTTGACCGGAACTTGGATAGGATTGCCATACATGTCAGTGCTAGACACAAACGCTGTTTGAATTGGAGCGTGTGAAGAAGGTTTTGTAGAAGTGCTAGAAGTTCCATAATACATTTCAGGATTTTGTGGCACTGGAACTCTTTTCGCCTTGAGAGTTTCTTCCTGATTCTTGTTTTCCAGGAGTTGAACAAAGTCATTGAAGTTTGTTGTAGCTAAAGTGCCATTGTACTTCATAATTTCCAAGAAAGTATTCCATTGAGGTGGCAGTGCATCTGCAAACTTTTTCACTACCTCTGCTGAAGTTGTTACAACCCCAATATTTGCCAATTCAGTCAGCAAATGATTAAATCGACTGGTCAAATCTCCTAAAGATTCATTCTCCATACAAGTAAAACCATCAAACTCTTTCTTTAGCAGGTCTTTTCTCAATTGACGTGTCGCTTCATTTCCTACGCCCCTTATCTTCAATGCGTCCCACAACTTCTTCGTTGTCTTGAAACTGACAAATTGATGATAAATATCTTTGCTTAACGCCTGAGTAAGAATGGCATACGCTTTCTTCTCTAAGTCATAGACCTTCTTTTGATCTTCCGTAAGATCGGCAAACGTAGCAGCAGATGAAGCGGCAACCTCTATTGTTTGATCAAAATCTGTGATGAAACGCAACCACAATTCTGTATTTTGACCAAGGACGTATGTATGAAATCTATCAAACCATCCCGGATATTCACTTAAGTGCATCAACTTTGGAGGCCTATTCAAACTTCCTGTTTCACTCTCGCTTAACAAAATGCTTTGAATACTTGGAGTTTGATTTGATACGAATGCCCATTGACCGGTAGATATAGCATTAGCTTGCGAAGATACAGGTACGGGAGATTCGGCCCATGCAGGAGATAAACTGGTATTTCTATACTTTCCCGAATCCGGAGCCGGAGTACCATAATACATTTCTGTATTTATCGGAGTACCCCACATCGAATTCATTTTTGATCAAGAAAAATTGTTACACTAGTTCTCTCGGGTTCTCCTTGATAACAACCAACCAGCCGAAGGATCCCTGATCGAAAGACGAGAAAAACACAAACTTGTTAAACTTAAACAGACAAGGATCGAAGGATCAAAACTTGTTCGAAGGATCAACAGTGTTCGAAAGATCACTGTTGAATTTCGAACAATGATTTTTGAAAGATTCTCCAATCGAAAGATCCTTATCTTTCGAGCAAGAACTGTAGATCGAAAGATGTATGCTTCGAAAAGATTCCTTAGATCGAAGGATAAGTCACAGACTTTGAAGGATGTTCGAAGGATGATTATCTATCGAACTTCCTTTGATCGAAAGATGATCTTTCGACTTCGAAGGATATCTTTCGATCTGCACTGACACAGTTGACAAAAGTGACAGGTTGGTGAAAAGGTTATTGGTTGGTAGAAATCTTTCGGCAGAAGGTATGGTCAGACCACCAAACCAAGATTTGAACAATAAAATAATACTCAAAAAGGACAGATCTTATCCAGAAAACCGGTCACCGGAGTAAGCCGGAATTTGGCCGGAAATTACCAAACTTCTTAAAAACAAGTTTTTAAGTTACCCAAACCGTCCTTTAACACACCCGGTTAGTTTAGAACACGTTTTAACGTCTGGAAATGCGAGAAAAACACTAAAAACGGGTGCTAAACCATGTGAGTTTTGTCCAAACACTCCAAAGTCTTGTATAAACTCTGTTTTTAACAAGGAAAAGAGCCACGGCTCTGATACCACTTGTAGGTCCCTCGGAGGATGAGGTTAAACCTTATCCTTGTTATGTTTAACACACTAGCAAGTGCGGAATCCAAGCTAGAATGCAAACCGGTAGTTTATATGAGAACACAAGCCACAAAGAGAAAGGTAGAAACACGAGATATCAAAGTTTTCTCTTGTATTTCAGTGGACACGGTTACAGCCCTTGACCAAACTGAAAATACGCTCTCTACAAGACCAAGTTCACTCACATCTCACTCACCTTTTGAAGTGAACACATTACATGAATATATATATCCATCACAGCTCGTCTGGTCGAAGGATCAGATAGCCTGATCGAAGGATCATCTATCGATCTGAAACCTATCGAAGGATCCACATATACCTCGAAGGATGATATCCTTCGAGGTCCATCTATATCCATCGAGGGTTTATCCTTCGAGCTCATCGAAGGATATAAACAATCCTTCGATGACTCATCCTTCGACACTATCACCTTACAAACCATGTTCTAACTGTTTGGCCAAGTCAAACCAGGAGGATGGTTGACTTGGTCAAACTTACATCGAACACACATAATAACAAACCTAAGACGTAACTCAGACTAACATAAGACATCGTTTTGTATCATGACAAAATACAGACAAAGTACAGACACAAGTGCACCAACACCAATCAGCACTCCCGCTTAAATAATATCCAAACTTGGATATTATTTACTTGACTGATGCCACACGATAAAGAGTCACACTAGATTACAGCAGTAATCTTCTAGAAAGAATTCAATCGTGCACCACTAGGACGGTTATTGATGCGTGTGAAGTGTTATATATATTAGGTGTATATTTTAAGCCCCTTTAACACTTATTTTAGCCAAGTTTTAAATTTATAAAACACGATATTTTACTAACACTAAACACACATATGGGCAAGTGCACCCATCGTGAGCGTAGTATAGCGTTGGTAAGATACCGAGGTCGTCCAAGGACACAAGAGCTTTTAGTACCGGTTTATCCTCAACGTCTAATCAAAATAAAAAGTTTAGAAAAATGTTTTAAACTAAGAAAAATAAAAACTAACTAAAATGCTGAAAAGTAAAATAAAAAGAAAAAAACAGATAGACAAGATGAATCACTTGGTTCCGACTCGTATCTAGTATAACCTTTGATTATTTCCGCACTTTTGCACATAATTAAGAGATTATCTTAGTTATTGTAGTAGGCCCCTCTTTTGAAGGTGAGGTTACCCTCACCCCAGTAGTTTGAGTCAGCAAGGATACAATCCTAAAATGGTGGATTATTGGAAGATAATGAATTAAGTTATTAATGCAATATTATGGCAGGCCCCGCTTTTGGTGGTGACGTTACCCTCGGCTAAGTAGTCTGAGTCAGCAGGGATACAGTCCTAAATAGCCGGGTTATAGTATTAATAGTAGTTAACTTATGAGGGGATCAAAGAGTTTGGACCCCCGCCATCCAATACCGTGAAGCATTGAAGGAGGTCCTACTAAATTTGACCCAGGTCCATTGCAGGACCTCTAAACGCTGAACAATGGCAAGACCTTTACCAAACCGTTCCCTTAACCCCCGACAAGGTAGCCAACATACCTCCATATAGACCGTGGAGATATGAATGGTGAAAATCTTTTATTTTATATAGACAGTAAAATAATGCCAAGACACCACGGACAAACGATAAGGAAAGATCACCTTCAACATAAGTAACTAGTTATTAAAGTCATTAATACAAAACCAAATAAAAAGTGCAAAAGATTAGAAATAAAAAGTATTATACTAGACACTTTGTCTTCACCAAGAGATGTAAGATACTTAGGCAAACATGGCCTTGATTGTCAAGAACTCTTACGATCAATCTTGGATCCCGAGACGACTCACACACTCTACGATGGACAATGGATGATGGTGGTGGATAATGGTGTTATGGTGGTGGTGGGTGGTGGGTGAAGTGTGAGAGAGGTGGTGTGCCAAGGGATGAGTTGAAATGAAACCAAGCAATCCTATTTATAGGCTGAACAGAAGGTTGGGCACGGCCCCGTGTCCGCTGGACACGCCCCCGTGCCTGTCTGACACACTCTCTCTCTCTTCATTAATTGTAATTCGCAATTACAATTAATGCGTCTGCTGTACTTTCGCCACGCCCCCGTGTTCGCTGGACACGACCCGTGGTGGGCAATAGAAGCTTCTATAGGTTTGTCTTTTCTGCTGCTTCTTGGGCACGGGCCCGTGCTTGCTGAGCACGGGGCGTGTTCAGTCTTCTGCCTTCTCTATTTTGCTTGGGAAGATGCCGTTGAAGGGTCGGGCAGTCCACTTATGTTCCTTTTCTTGTATTTATGTTAGATTTAGCTGTCTTTTTGCTTCTTTTGTGAATTTGAGCTCATTTAATCCTGAAAATACAAAAGGAAACAAAAACACTCTTTTTCCAACATTAGTACTTAAAAAGGGTTAGTTTTATGCCTCATTTGATGTAATTTATATGTTGCATTTTACACACATCAAATACCCCCACACTTGAACTTTTGCTTGTCCTCAAGCAAAACTCTTTAATATGTGGCTTACACTCCCAAATGGAATGGGTAGAAGAGAAGGTTTTGGGCTTGTCATAGAGTGTTGGGAATCCAAGATCTTTTTGGGTTTTATTTTTATCTATTTACAATCTTATTCGTAATGATTTGTTTAGAACGTTTCATAGGAGAAATTACTTATTTGGGCATAACATGCCTTTTTTAAAATTCCATTTATATACAAGTTCACATACCTCATGGGAGAAATCACTCACACTCGGCCGAAGGTGTATTTTTAGTGAATCACTCGAGAGCGGCATGGAACTTACTCCTACCATAGGCTTGCCAAGCAATCAATCCTCATCCTTTTTAACTTTTATACCTTTGTAAATATCAAGAGGACTTTGCGGGTGAAGGGTTAGGCTTGGGTTAAAGGTAGGTGGTTGGGTTAGTGGTTAGTAGAAAAAAGGTGAAAAAGCGTAACAAGTGTCGGTTTTCGTAGGACTCTCTATTTTTGCAACTTTTTATTTTGATGAAGCTATTATTCAAACAAAGTTATTTTTGATGAACTTGTTTGTTTATTTTCTTTTGCTTCATCATCAACACAATTTTTTTTTCAACGATCTTACGAAAAACCGAACTTGTTACTAAAACAAAGGGTTAAAAATGAAAAAGGTTTTGGTGGGTAAAAGGGTGTTTGGTTTGGGTTATGAAATGAAAAGGTTTATGCTCAAAGGGGCTAACTAGGGGGATTTTGGGTAGGTGGTAAAAAAAAAATAATGGTGTAGAAGAAAAAAGGGTTAGTCCTAATGCCTCTATCATTTACTTACTCGGGTTTAAGTTGATAAGGACCGGGAATGTATCGTCATGGCAAGTTCTAGAGTCGTAAGAACCAAGCGGCTATTCACACAAGAAACGAAAAATGAGCATTTAGTCTAAAGATGTAAATTTGTATGCTCAATAAAGGCTCAAAACTCACTTTTGTGGGAATGGGTTTTTATGTGATCAAGTATATATAATCAAATTTTAATTAAGCTTGTCATGCCGTTTCATAATTTTCTTATGTTGGTTCTTGTTATCACGACGCTCTCGGTTGTAAATTTGTAAAAATATAACCTTATTAATCTTATGATTCCTAACTTAAACTTTAGACAAGTAAAAAAAATGAAAATTTTTGAAAAAATTTGGGGTGTTTAGCGGTTCCAATAGAGTTTTGTGTAAGGCTTTTTATTAGGACTTGCAAAATTTCAAGGTTTTAGCATCCCCCCACACTTAAATTACACATTGTCCTCAATGTGTCCCAAAAATAAATTTTTAGGTTGATTAGATGTGTAAAATGGTGTTAAAAAGCAAAAAATTTGTGTTACTGGCAACCTGGACACGACCCCGTGTTGAGTGGACACGACCCCGTGTTCAGGCGCCAGTAACGAGAACTTACAGAAGGTGAACACGGGGGCGTGTTGGCTGGACACGACCCCGTGTCTGTCAAGGTCTGCAGAATCTAAACAAATAGCATGTTCAGGGGAATGGGCACGGGGGCGTGTCGGCTGGACACGACCCCGTGTGGACAGTCTGTAAATTCGAAAAACAGGTTTCTTTCTTCGTTTTTTCCAGTCTCGGCTTTAAGAGTACTAATGCTTAGTACTTTAAGCCTCGAATGTACCTGCTTACCCAATAAACACTCCACCAAAACATAGCAAACATCCTACTTTTACCAAAGTTAACATCCATGTCAAAGTTAAAATAAATGCAGAAAATAAAAGAAGTTAGGAAAAGTAAATTGTTCAACATTTGGCACGCAGGCCATCAATTGTTCAAGATTAAAAAGGGTTAACCTGGGGAGTCATCAATCAACCGCTTCCTCCTCTGCTCCTCTCGCCTACTCCATAGCATCATCATCATCATCATCGTCATCATCGTCATCATCCCCTCCATGGCGTGCAATGTGGTCTCTTATGTATCCAACATCGTCTTGGATCTCGGATAGGTTTCTCTCTATAGCTCCGACCCGGTGGTAGGTGTTTCTCGCCATGTTATAGGTGTTCCTAGTACACATAAGGTTTTCCTGCAACAAATAATGCAAACTTTGAAAGTTAGGAAAACCGCCTCCCGAGGAGGATGATTGGCCCGGATCACCGTGGGGTTGGTATTGGTACTGATGATCTTGCGGAGCTGGGAGGACAAGCGCTTCTTGCGGGTTCCATGCATGACCTTGCATCCTTTGAAAGGTTACCGTCCCGTCTTCTGCCTCATAAATCAGGTTCATTGAGCGACATATGTGAATATCCACCGTACCCGACCATGGGCTCCTCTCAAATGACCTAGGTATGTGGGCGATGTGCTTGAAAAGACGGTACACCCATCCCCCAAAGAAAATAGGCGCCGGTGCACTAGCAAGGCGGTTGTGATACATGTTTCGGAGCATGAGGAACGGAACATCGAGCGGCCTGCGGTTGTGAATGCAGTAGTCGAGGAGCCTATGAATGTATCTGTATAGCGGATCCCTCAGCTTTGTACTCTTAGTGCTGCTCGGATTGTAGAACCCTTCTCCAATCTGAGCCCACATGGCTTGGCGTTCGTTGTCACCTATCTCTCCCATTCCCCCAGTATTTTCTTCGTTTCCCGCATCCTCTTCCACATACAACCCGATAATCGACCAAAATTGTGCCATCGAGATCGAATACTTCGTTCCGCCACATCGGAAAGCTACCCTGTCATTGTCGAACGGGTCGCACCTCGAGTTGAATGTGAAAGTGCTATAGAATTCCAACGTGCATTCGTGGACGGAACGGAGCCGAGTTGTTAGGGCGACTCTGAGTGGTCCCGTGACAATGTTGTTGAAACGGTCAATTTGATTCACCATGGTTAGCAAGTCCGTGCAAGCTTGCCTCGGGTGTTCCTCCGGCCTTGTTTGAAGAATTTCGTATTGAGCTCTTGCATCGAGCTCATTGGCGTTAAATCTTGTGAACTTCCTGGCCATCTGCAAGAATACACCACAAGTTAGCACGAAACAGAAATATTTTCGGACAAAACTGCAAACAACGGGCTGGACACGACCCCGTGTTCAGCGGACACGGCCCCGTGTCCAGGGGTCTGTTACTCAAAAATCTCATTTTTCGACCCGGTTTCGAAAACTTGAAAATTTTTGGTCCAATAGGTGCGGTTTCCCCCGAAAATGAAACCCTAAGCATCGTTTTCCCCAAACTATCCCATTTACCCATCAATTTTTATCTTTTTCGGTTCAAGAACAAGGGTTTGGGGTTTTTGTGCGAAATTGGATGAATCTATGAACAATACAAGTGTATCTACTTCCCTTAACACTAATTTAACTAAATGCAAACAGATCTAAACAAAAATTTGAGGTTCGATCCGGATGAACTTCAAGAACCCTAGATTTTTCCCCAAATTTTTGGTGTTTTAACTACATGCAAGTAACTAATCTAACTACTAAAAGTGATAGAATCATACCTTGATGTTGTTAGAGCGATAGGAGACGTTGAAATTCTGCGAAAAATCGCCTGAAACCAGAGCTTTTTCGGGGAAACGGGGCGTGTGGAATGAAGTAACTGTTTTGAAAAAGGGGTTTTATCCCGACTGCAGCGCGGGCACGGCCCCGTGTCCAGCGGACACGGCCTCGTGCCGAGCGTGGGTTTGAATTTTTTTTTTAGTGCTCGTGTGAGTGCCCTCTTTTTTCCCATAAGCTATGGTTAGAAAACTTACCGCTTTATTTTGTTGTCTCAATCGTTCGTAACTTACCAGGCATGATGTTTTTATTCTTCCACCGTTTGAAGCGAGATCTCTTCTTCTTCTTCATCCTCAATGAATCCTTGATAGAGTTTCAGCCGTTGGCCATTGACTTTAAATGGGGGCCCATTTCGAGATTTAATTTCTACTGCACCGTGTGGAAAAATATGGGTGATGGAAAAAGGTCCTGACCACCTAGACTTTAATTTACCAGGAAACAATCGAAGTCGTGAATTAAACAAAAGAACTAAATCTCCTACCCGAAATTCATTAGGTTTAATATGTTTGTCATGCAAATTTTTCATTCGTTCCTTATAAATTTCAGAGTTTGAGTATGCATAATTCCTAAGCTCGTCTAATTCATTTAATTGACAAAATCGATTTTTACCGGCAAATTCTAAGTCTAAGTTTACATTTTTTATTGCCCAGTAGGCTTTGTGTGCAATTTCTACTGGCAAATGACAACTTTTTCCATAGACTAGCTTATACGGGGTTGTACCTATTGTTGTTTTATAAGCAGTTCGAAAAGCCCATAAAGCATCGTCTAATTTATCTGCCCATTCCTTTTTATTTAACCCTACGGTTTTTTCGAGTATTCGTTTTAAACCTCTATTAGTCACTTCGGCTTGTCCATTTGTTTGAGGGTGATATGCTGTTGAGACCCGGTGATAGACCCCATATCTTGTTAAAAAAATTTCGAGTTGATGATTGCAAAAATGGGTACCTCTATCACTTATTAAAGCTTTAGGTGTGCCAAAACGAGAGAATATTTTTTTCAGAAATCTTACCACAACTCTTCCATCATTTGTTGGAAGTGCCTCGGCCCATTTAGACAAGTAATCTACTGCCACAAGTATATATTTGTTTCCTTTCGATGGTGGGAAAGGTCCCATAAACTCAAGTCCCCACACATAAAAAATTTCACAAACAAGAATGCCATTTTGTGGCATTTCGTTTTTGAAAGAAATATTACCTGTTCTTTGGCAAGCATCACATGTCTTGACAAGACTTTGGGCGTCTTTGTAAATGGTTGGCCAACAAAATCCTGAATCAAATACCTTTCGTGCGGTACTAGCAGCACCATGATGTCCTCCGTATGGACCTTCATGACAATGGTGGAGAATTCTTCGTGCTTCACTACCATGTACGCATCGTCGGACGAGTTGGTCGGCACACATTTTGAAAAGATATGGATCTTCCCAAAAGTAGTGTTTCACATTGGCAAAGAATTTTTTTCTTTGATGATGTGGCCACCCTTTTGCGACTATATCGCTAGCTAGGTAGTTAGCATAGTCGGCGTACCATGGTTCTTCCTTGTATTCCACCATTTCCAGGGACTCAGTTGGGAATTTTTCGTTGATTTGCTCGTCCCTGGTTGCTTCCAAAGCTGGGTCTTCTAAGCGCGAAAGATGATCTGCAGCGGTGTTTTCTGCTCCTCTTTTGTCCTTAATTTCAATGTCAAATTCTTGGAGGAGTAGAATCCACCGAATCAAACGTGGTTTTGCATCTTGCTTTTTGAAGAGATATCGGATGGCTGCATGATCTGTATAAACTATAGTTTTAGAAAGAACAAGATAAGAACGGAATTTATCAAAAGCAAATACCACAGCTAGTAATTCTTTTTCAGTTGTTGTGTAATTTTCTTGTGCATCATTAAGTGTTTTACTAGCATAATAAATTGGGTGGAAATGCTTTTCTTTTCTTTGTCCTAAGACAGCTCCAACTGCAAAGTCACTAGCATCACACATGATTTCGAAAGGAAATTTCCAATCAGGCGCTATCATGATAGGTGCATTGACTAACATTTCTTTTAAGGTGAGAAATGCTTGATTGCAATCATTGTCAAAGATGAAAGGGGCATCTTTTTCAAGTAATTTTGTTAGAGGCCTAGAGATTTTAGAAAAGTCTTTGATAAACCGCCTATAGAATCCGGCATGCCCTAGGAAACTTCTGATAGCTCGTACGGAGGATGGAGGTGGTAACCTAGAAATGGTATCTATTTTGGCTCGATCCACCTCCATTCCTTCGCTTGAGATCTTGTGACCGAGTACTATTCCCTCCGTTACCATGAAATGGCATTTTTCCCAATTAAGGGCGAGGTTAGTTTCCTCACATCGGGATAGCATTTGTTCAAGGTTATCGAGGCATTGGTCATATGAATCCCCAAAATAGAAAAGTCATCCATGAAGACTTCCATTGTCTTTTCTATCATGTCATGGAAGATGGCTACCATGCAACGTTGGAATGTTGCTGGGGCATTACATAGACCAAACGGCATGCGTCGATAAGCAAAAGTTCCATAGGGACATGTGAAAGTTGTCTTTTCTTGGTCTTCGGGTGCTATCGGGATTTGAAAGTAACCTGAAAAACCATCCAAGAAACAATAAAATTTATGACCGGATAGTCTTTCTAACATTTGATTAATGAAGGGTAAAGGAAAGTGATCATTTCTTGTTGCTTCATTTAATCGTCTATAATCTATACATACTCTCCATCCTGTGACGGTTCTTGTTGGTATTAGTTCATTCTTTTCGTTGGTTATTACCGTCATACCTCCTTTCTTTGGAACTACTTGGACGGGACTCACCCAAGGACTATCGGAGATAGGATAGATAAGTCCGGCGTCAAGTAGTTTGATGACTTCGTTTTTAACCACTTCTTGAACATTTGGATTTACTCGACGTTGTGGTTGTATGACCGATTTGTAGTCATCATTCATCAAAATTTTGTGTGTGCACATAGAAGGACTAATTCCTTTTATGTCTACAAGTTTCCAAGCTATTGCATTTTTATGTTTTTTCAAAAGATTAATTAATTTTTCCTTTTCTAAGTTATCTAATTTAGACGAAATAATTACAGGTAAATTACCATCTTTGTCTAGAAAAGCATATTTCAAACCTTTTGGAAGTTCTTTGAGCTCAAGTGGTGGGTCTTTGGGAGACTCCTTATTTGGTTGCTCATTTCGATCAAGAACTTTAAAAGTTTGTTCTATGGCGACCTCTTCTTCAACAAAGTGGTCAATCTCTTCACTTGTATCGGGTGGTTCATCTTCATCTTCAATTAGGGGGTCATTATTGCCGAAAGGATATTTCATTGACCGTTCGAGATCGACACTTCTTTTAAATGCCCCTAACTGAAGAGGTAGATTTTTGAACTTCCGGTTTTTCAAAGCTTCGTGAGTTTTTACAAATGGTCGCCCCAACATTAGAGGAGCGTCATCGAGGATGACAAAGTCGGTTGGGATTACCATTTGATTTGCTTGAACCAAGACATCTTCAACTATACCGATTGATTTTATTACTTTCCGATTGGATAGAAAAATGGGTATTTGAAGTGGAGAAAAATCACTAATACTTAATTTTTTGAAAATGTAGTTAGGCATTATGTTAACACAAAGATCTTTATCGATTGTGACATTACTAATAAACGAATTTTGAAAGAAACATGGAACCGGTGTAATGTTAATTTCAAATGGGTCTTCTTTTATTAGTGAGGTTTGATCATTAGTTAACTTAACACTTACCGTTTCGTCAATTTTAGTGTTAGTGCCTAACTCTTTTAAAAACTTAGCATGAGTGGGTACTAAACAATGATTTTCAAAAGAAGGTAACAAGAGATTAATTTCTTCAAAATTAGACTCTTCTTGAATTTTAACGTTGTCGGACTCACCTTTTTCGTTGTTTAACTCATGTGTCGGTTTTTCACTTATTTGTTCTTCCATTTTAACACTTTCAGTTATCTCTTCCCTTTTTAACTCTTCTCTTGCGCGGGACTCCTCTTCCCTTGCGCGAGCTTCTTTTATACATCGATCGATAACTCTAATGTGTTCTAATATCCTATCGGTCACTTCGGTTATAGAAAAAGAATCGGTATTTTCTAAGCTTGAATCCGGTTGTTCGACCCTTTGTTCCTCATAATACCCATATGAAGTAGATGGTTCGCACCATTGTTCTTCATTGTAAGCATATGATGGATAAGGTTCATAATTTTGTTCTTCATAATACTCATATGAGGTGGGTTGTTCACGCCATGATTCCTCATAATAAGCATACGAAGGTGGTGGCTCATATCTTGGTTCCTCAAAGTATGAGTATGAAGGCTCATACCTTGGTTCATCAAAATGTGAGTATGAGGGAGGAGGTTCATACCTTTGGTCTTCATAGGATGTGTATGAAGTTGATGGCTCGTACCTGGGCTCCTCATAGTAGGTGTATGAATTGGATGGTTGATATGAGTGATTATTTTGAACCGAGCGTGCGTTACGACAATTAGTGCAATAATTACCCCTATAATCATCCTCCTCATAGGTGTAGTTGTAACCTCGTGAGTATTGATCCATAAGAATCACTCAGCAGACCACAACCGAGTCTCGAGATCAGAAAACAAAAATAAAAACGGAAACAGAAACAGAGGCTGGACACGGCCCCGTGTCTGGTGAACACGGCCCCGTGTTCAGGAACTGTATCTGGGCGTTTTAATTAAATTTACTGATTTCGTTGAGCACGGGGCGTGTTCAGTGAGCACGGCCCGTGTTCAAGCTTCTGTTACTGGATGTTTTTGAAAAATCTGCAGCACGGCCCCGTGTTCAGTGAACACGGCCCCATGTACAGGCTACTGTAAATGCAAATCTAAACTAAAATGCAGAAAAATGTGTGCGCGTTTTGAAAAGGTTTTGAAAAACTGATTAGGCCGTCGATTTTAAGCTTTCTTAAAATCCTTGTGTCCCCGGCAACGGCGCCAAAAATTTGATGCGTGTGAAGTGTAATATATATTAGGTGTATATTTTAAGCCCCTTTAACACTTATTTTAGCCAAGTTTTAAATTTATAAAACACGATATTTTACTAACACTAAACACACATATGGGCAAGTGCACCCATCGTGAGCGTAGTATAGCGTTGGTAAGATACCGAGGTCGTCCAAGGACACAAGAGCTTTTAGTACCGGTTTATCCTCAACGTCTAATCAAAATAAAAAGTTTAGAAAAATGTTTTAAACTAAGAAAAATAAAAACTAACTAAAATGCTGAAAAGTAAAATAAAAAGAAAAAACAGATAGACAAGATGAATCACTTGGTTCCGACTCGTATCTAGTATAACCTTTGATTATTTCCTCACTTTTGCACATAATTAAGAGATTATCTTAGTTATTGTAGTAGGCCCCTCTTTTGAAGGTGACGTTACCCTCACCCCAGTAGTTTGATTCAGCAAGGATACAATCCTAAAAGGGTGGATTATTGGAAGATAATGAATTAAGTTATTAATGCAATATTATGGTAGGCCCCGCTTTTGGCGGTGACGTTACCCTCGGCTAAGTAGTCTGAGTCAGCAGGGATATAGTCCTAAATAGCCGGGTTATAGTATTAATAGTAGTTAACTTATGAGGGGATCAAAGAGTTTGGACCCCCGCCATCCAATACCGTGAAGCATTGAAGGAGGTCCTACTAAATTTGACCCAGGTCCATTGCAGGACCTCTAAACGCTGAACAATGGCAAGACCTTTACCAAACCGTTCCCTTAACCCCCGACCAGGTAGCCAACATACCTCCATATAGACCGTGGAGATATGAATGGTGAAAATCTTTTATTTTATATAGACAGTAAAATAATGCCAAGACACCACGGACAAACGATAAGGAAAGATCACCTTCAACATAAGTAACTAGTTATTAAAGTCATTAATACAAAACCAAATAAAAAGTGCAAAAGATTAGAAATAAAAAGTATTATACTAGACACTTTGTCTTCACCAAGTGATGTAAGAGACTTAGGCAAACATGGCCTTGATTATCAAGAACTCTTACGATCAATCTTGGATCCCGAGACGACTCACACACTCTACGATGGACAATGGATGATGGTGGTGGATGATGGTGTTATGGTGGTGGTGGGTGGTGGGTGAAGTGTGAGAGAGGTGGTGTGCCAAGGGATGAGTTGAAATGAAACCAAGCACTCCTATTTATAGGCTGAACAGAAGGCTGGGCACGGCCCCGTGTCCGCTGGACACGCCCCCGTGCCTGTCTGACACACTCTCTCTCTCTTCATTAATTGTAATTCGCAATTACAATTAATGCGCTTGCTGTACTTTCGCCACGCCCCCGTGTTCGCTGGACACGGCCTGTGGTGGGCAATAGAAGTTTCTATAGGTTTGTCTTTTCTGCTGCTTCTTGGGCACGACCCCGTGCTTGCTGAGCACGGGGCGTGTTCAGTCTTCTGCCTTCTCTATTTTGCTTGGGAAGTTGCCGTTGAAGGGTCGAGCAGTCCACTTATGTTCCTTTTCTTGTATTTATGTTAGATTTAGCTGTCTTTTTGCTTCTTTTGTGAATTTGAGCTCATTTAATCCTGAAAATACAAAAGGAAACAAAAACACTCTTTTTCCAACATTAGTACTTAAAAAGGGTTAGTTTTATGCCTCATTTGATGTAATTTATATGTTGCATTTTACACACATCAGTTATAACCGTCTGGACACGTGTCATCACCTCAGGCATCCCTGAAAACACAACAATAGCATGTAATTGGAGAGAAACCTCCACTTGATCACTTTCCACGTGGCAAACCCCCAGCCATAGATCTAAACAGCGATCCGTGTGCACTCACGTCAGATCAAGAAGCTTAACGGAAGGAAATGTAACCGCTTACGGGGTTAGCATCTTCCGTCAACATTTCACCAACAGGTTTTCCCGCCCAACGACTCCCGGTTATAAATATGAGGCCTACTCAGGTATGAAATTCAAGTTACACACACTTCTCAAATACATCTTCTTCTTCATAACCAATACTTATTCTCACACCGGAGTCGGGTCAAGGAGAGAACCCTCTTCTCCCCTTGGCGAGGCTAACGGTGCTCATTTTTGCAGAATTATCGGAGAAGAAGATCAGTCGTACCTGGATCAATCGAGAGGAAACTAACCTTTTTATGCGGATTCAAACCCCCTAGATATCTCGGTTCCGACCATTTATCTAGTGTTTCTTCATTGGCGCCCACCGATTTCTCTGTTTTTTCAGTTTTATCTCGTTTCGATTCAGTTTCCTCATTATCTGTTTTCATATGACAGAGAATTCATCACCTCACCCATCAGGTCCTCGGTCTGAATTCAAGGGTTCTACAACCCCAAATACTCAGATCGACGAAATCATGGGAATCAATACAAGTAACAATCACTTAGACGAAAAGGACTCCTCAGATCAACTCATAGAGAAGAGCTCCAGAATACTGGATCGGCAGATTCCAGAAAGCTTTGAACCAAAATTTCACGCAAATTATCAGACCTGAGTCCCCAAACATCAGGTCTGATATTCGGCAAGAAAGCAACAACAGTCATTCAGGAGGAATTACTTCCCTAAATACAAACGGGAGTTGATGTGCTGAAAATGGGTTAACTAAATTAACTAACTTTACCCTAATTCTAGACTCTCTAAGCTTTAAATTTATAAAACTAAGATTCTCTAAACCCTAAACCACATGACCGACAAGTGAACCGATCAATGTAGTATAGCCTAAGGAAGTCCGAGTATCGAACCCAAGAGACTCTACTGAATACGCTAATGACTCTATCTAGACTCAAACTGACACGACTTAACTAAATGTTTGTTGATAGGGGGGGGGGGTTTCTAAAAATCCTAAGAATGCAAATAATGATTAACTAGATTATCTAGACGAACTAGACACGAACTCACACGAAGACTCTGACCAGAGGAGATGAAGACTACCTAGGCTAGACGCAAGCTAAACTCAGAATGGATCTCTATTCAATGATTTTGTGGTGTGGAACCGGGATCTTAAGATACTAAACCTATTAAGACACCACTAAGCCACTCAAACACTCTCAAGGCGATTCTTGTGGCACTACCTAGGCTGTTAAGCTTACCGGTTTTCTAGATTTCTTTTCCGTCCTCTAGTTTCTTGAAAGTGCTTATGTAAGACGCTCTACCTTACAGCGCGAACGTCTAAAGCAACTACGGGTTCTAATCTTGGCTTAATAGACAATGGAATGTTAAGTCCTTATAACGAAACCTAGACCTATTAATAACCTCGAGCCTTACAGCGACGAGTCTAGCAGCACACTTGATTTTATTAAATTACCGAATATTACTTCTAAGGTTACTTACATGATTTTCACCCTAAAGGATCAAAGATTTATTATGTGATATAGACACTCACCAAAACCTAAAACCCTAGCCTGACTCTATTCCGTGATAAAGACCGTCACCAAGAATCGAACGAAGCAACAAGCAATAATAAAATAATCACAAGCACACATACGCACCAAGTTAAATTCCCATAGCTTTTACAGTACAAGAAAGATCCACAACCACGACAAAAATCGAATAAAGAAACAAACTTTATTAAGCTATTATCATAACCTAGGTAGTACGAGAAGTTTAGCCAATAATCATGTTTAAAAACATAGCAACAATCAATATCGATTCAGAATTCATCATTGAACAATTAAAAACAAACGAAACATAAAGAAACAAGATAATAAAACCCGTATTCTTCGATCCCGAGTGCTCCCGAATGCTTCACGATGATTCCTCAACTTCCCGAGCACTCCAAAACCTTCAAATCAGCCTCTAATGATCGTCCAAGAACCCTAAATTTCGTCCAAAGTTGTGATGATTCGTCTGATGTCGATTATGAACATATATAACAACCAAAACCCTAATCCCGCTGCTGTAGACAGACTGATTTCGCGTAAACAACCACCTCGCGGCCCGCTTGAGGTTTAGTATAAGTATACGCGGGCCGCCCGCCGTTTTAATACCGGAAATCCTTAGGTTTAGTTCATGCGGCCCGCGAGATGTTTATGCTAAGTTGATGCGGGCCGCCTCAGACCTTCAGATGCGCATTTTTCACTTCGTTTTCGCTCCCGAGCTTCCGGTTCTTGACCCGGTCTTTCCCTTTGTCATATTTTACTCGTTTCTTTCACGTTTCAGCTCCAAGTACCTGAAAACACAAATAAATCAAAAGCAAATACAATCTAAACTAAAACGACACTAAATCTAACTAAAACCGAACAAACCTAGACACGAATAAAGATGTATTTTACAATACATCAAATATCCCCACACTTAACCTTTTTTCGTCCCCGAAAAAGAATTATGCAAACGGAATCATAGTCGGAATAATCGTTCGGGACAAAAGCTTAAGTTATTTTATTAAAACCGAAACTCGTGTTAGCCGCGATTGCAAGTATATCGATCCTCTTAAACCCAACCCGGTTCCAAGCCCTTATCATGCGATTTTAGTTCAAGTGCGGTCAATCTACCTAAGGTCTCACACTGAGAATCATAGGTCCACCTAATCCCCCTCAAGCTTATAGGACAAAAAGAACAACCACTGGGCTATTTCCTAACCGTTTTATACCAAGATCAAGAGAGTTTAAAATCAAATCTATTTTTTTTTTCCATATTTTTTTTTCATACGAGCTTAGACTTTGCTTTTTGCTCTTTTTTTTCATTCGTGAGTCTAGACGATGCTTTCCCTAACCAAGAGGTATTCCGGCTGTAGAGTCGCGATCCCCAACCACAGATTACTTAGGTTTCGGTACTTTTATTCGGCAAATCGATTTCACACATCCCAGAGGCATTCCGGCTGTAGAGTCGCTATCCCCAACTCGGATTACATAGGCCTGTGTTACTTTCATTTAGTTTCTAGCTCACTTATTTTCTTTTTCTTTTTCAACGAGATAATGACCAAAAACTCTAACAATCTTAGCTTATAACGGCATCCCTTATACTATTTTTGGCGGTTTCAATTTCCCCACTCTCCCTAGATGAGAACCCACTAGTAGACCGACAATTAGGTATATTTAAGATCAAAGGAACCTAGAACCGAATCAAGCCTACCCGCATATCCCAAACTAGACACAAGCACGATTATTTTTTCTCATATTATTATTATTTGAATCCGAACAAAAACCCGACTTTTCCTATCATTTTCCGTTTATATTTTGCAAACTTCTTATTTCAAAAGACATTTTTTCATTTTTTCAATTTTTTTGGATTTTTCAACTTTTTATGACTCAACTAACTCTACTAACGACACTAAACAATAGTTTCCCATCCCCACACTTAAACTCTACATTGCCCTCAATGTAGGATGGAAACAGACTCAAAAAACTAGAAATAAATAAGAAATAAAAGACAAAGGGCAAATTGGAAAGGACTTAGCTGATTTTATAACGCGTATGCTCCAAATCTCTCGTCCAATCCAGCTCGATCGTATAGCATTTCATTCGCGATCGGCTTTGACACTAACTGACATGCTTGATAAATGCCCGAAATTTGAATAAACAGCTCCAAACTCACCCGAATGGAGATTGAGTACGGGTGGAACATATTCGAACCTGCATCAACAAAAACAACCAACACCAAAGCAATACCGACTCGACACAAACTGACTCAAAAACTACTAACTTAGACGCATGGTACAAAATAAAAGACTCAAAATTACACCCCGAATTTCCATCTTACCCCCTCCCGGCACTTTGCTCGCCCTCGAACAACCCTAGTGCCAAACCAAAGTGTGGATGCAACGGATAACGGGATGAAAATTTAGTGAAAAATCACATTTTAATGCCTCAAAAATATGCAACCCGTTTCCCTACACTTAAGATGGAAATAAACCCGGTAACAAACGACTCAAATACAACAACAACAAATGCAGGAAAACATACTTGAACGTCGACTCGAATCGAATGATGATGGATAAATGGATGAAGGTCGATATGGAACACGGATCAAATGGCTGAATCTGTTGGCCTGAACAACCCAACGTAGACTATAGTGGACTCGCGGCCCGCATGAGAAGTGTGATAAGTTGAGGCGGGCCGCTTTAACTTAAACTCTTGCCGGCACTTTTATAATCCGCACGGCCCGCTTGAAATAAACAAAGTATCCTACGCGGGCCGCCTGAACAGCAGATATCAGCCCCATAACGTGCAGCAACAGCAGAATGTGTAGAAAATTATTTTTAGAATTCCTTAAATGCCCCTGCATGTGATTTCGTCGGTTTTAGCATTCAACAAACCTGGCAAGCTACTCGGATGTCAATCTCGGCCTCGTGAAGGTGATGCAACCTGCAAAATACTTGACAAAACACACAAAAGACACAAAAACACAAAAACGACGCAAAAGACGCTAAACACATAAACACTAAGCTAAAGACACGACGCGAACATTACGACTCAATATACAAACTCTACAAGACCTCCCCACACTTGAACTTAATCAGGAGGTTTCTCTTTGACTTGGACCCTATCCAACCCGTTTAATTCCACCTGATACTAAAAAATATTTAAAAATATAATGGTGGAATAATAAAATATTTTTAAAATTTGAAACGGGTTAGACCACCAAAACTTAAACTTACCTGGAATTAAGCGGATGCGTGGCATGTAATGAAAGGACTGATCGTGTGCCAACGGCTCCTTCTTGTACCAGCCTTCAATCCTCTTCCGTTCTCGGTTCTTCCCTTTTCTTGCCTTCTCCCGTGGTGTTGTTGATTTTGAAGTTTCATGTATCACTAATACCATGGGCCAGCTGTGGTGCTCTTCCTCTTCCACCACCACTTCTTCTTCTTTGATGTCCGTCATTGGGTTTCCTTCAAGTAAAACTTCTAAGTAAGCAAGGTCTCCCTCCGGATCAAACTCCTTTACCACTTCATCTACCGGCAACCCATCTAGTTCATCCCTAAATTCATTCTCCCAGGACATCAAATCTTCACTAGATGGTTGCTCAACTTCTTCCTCCCCTTCTTCTTTTCTTTCTACCTCTACTATTTCTGCTTTACTCTCCACATATCCCCATATTGTCTCTCCTTCAGCAAGCTCGGGGAGTACTATTGCCTTATAATATGAGCTTTGAACTGTAACCCACTCATCATCATCATCATCATAGCCCCACTGTATTGGTTGCTTTTGTTCTCTACTTTTCCAACCCCATTCAAACCGAGCAGCGATCGCACATTCTTCATACCGGTGCGGTCCACCACATTCTTCACACCTTGGATCCCTTTGCCGACTGAGATCACATTCTAACGTTGGGGCTATTTGCTCAAACAGTCGATCAAGTATATCAATCATTCTTGGTAACCTTGGATCCCCGTACTCCAACTCTTTTATTGCTTGCGTGCACTCCAAAATTACTTCCCTGAGCGCGAAAAAATTTGGCAACATCTCCTTAGCATTTGGGGGATACCCCTGCAAAGAATATTGCTGTGGCTGCACAAAGGGGTTAGTATCATAATCCGCAGAGGACCCCTCATGCTGGGGACATTTAACTGTAAAATGAGGTCCTCCACAAATTTCACACATATCTACAAGACTCAAGAAAAATAAAAGACACGGACAATTAGACTCCTACGACTCAAACAAAAGAACAAATAGCACGTATAATGTCAAACAAGTCCAAACAAAGTAATCAACGCAATCGCCAAAGAGTCCCCGGCAACGGCGCCAAAAACTTGATGTGCTGAAAATGGGTTAACTAAATTAACTAACTTTACCCTAATTCTAGACTCTCTAAGCTTTAAATTTATAAAACTAAGACTCTCTAAACCCTAAACCACACGACCGGCAAGTGAACCGATCAATGTAGTATAGCCTAAGGAAGTCCGAGTATCGAACCCAAGAGACTCTACTGGATACGCTAATGACTCTATCTAGACTCAAACTGACACGACTTAACTAAATGTTTGTTGATGGGGGGGGGGGGTTTCTAAAAATCCTAAGAATGCAAATAATGTTTAACTAGATTATCTAGACGAACTAGACACGAACTCACACGAAGACTCTGACCAGAGGAGATGAAGACTACCTAGGCTAGACGCAAGCTAAACTCAGAATGGATCTCTATTCAATGATTTTGTGGTGTGGAACCGGGATCTTAAGATACTAAACCTATTAAGACACCACTAAGCCACTCAAACACTCTCAAGGCGATTCTTGTGGCACTACCTAGGCTGTTAAGCTTACCGGTTTTCTAGATTTCTTTTCCGTCCTCTAGTTTCTTGAAAGTGCTTATGTAAGACGCTCTACCTTACAGCGCGAACGTCTAAAGCAACTACGGGTTCTAATCTTGGCTTAATAGACAATGGAATGTTAAGTCCTTATAACGAAACCTAGACCTATTAATAACCTCGAGCCTTACAGCGACGAGTCTAGCAACACACTTGATTTTATTAAATTACCGAATATTACTTCTAAGGTTACTTACATGATTTTCACCCTAAAGGATCAAAGATTTATTATGTGATATAGACACTCACCAAAACCTAAAACCCTAGCCCGACTCTATTCCGTGATAAAGACCGTCACCAAGAATCGAACGAAGCAACAAGCAATAATAAAATAATCACAAGCACACATACGCACCAAGTTAAATTCCCATAGCTTTTACAGTACAAGAAAGATCCACAACCACGACAAAAATCGAATAAAGAAACAAACTTTATTAAGCTATTATCATAACCTAGGTAGTACGAGAAGTTTAGCCAATAATCATGTCTAAAAACATAGCAACAATCAATATCGATTCAGAATTCATCATTGAACAATTAAAAACAAACGAAACACAAAGAAACAAGATAATAAAACCCGTATTCTTCGATCCCGAGTGCTCCCGAATGCTTCACGATGATTCCTCAACTTCCCGAGCACTCCAAAACCTTCAAATCAGCCTTTAATGATCGTCCAAGAACCCTAAATTTCGTCCAAAGTTGTGATGATTCGTCTGATGTCGATTATGAACATATATAACAACCAAAACCCTAATCCCGCTGCTGTAGACAGACTGATTTCGCGTAAACAACCACCTCGCGGCCCGCTTGAGGTTTAGTATAAGTATACGCGGGCCGCCCGCCGTTTTAATACCGGAAATCCTTAGGTTTAGTTCATGCGGCCCGCGAGATGTTAATGCTAAGTTGATGCGGGCCGCCTCAGACCTTCAGATGCGCATTTTTCACTTCGTTTTCGCTCCCGAGCTTCCGGTTCTTGACCCGGTCTTTCCCTTTGTCATATTTTACTCGTTTCTTTCACGTTTCAGCTCCAAGTACCTGAAAACACAAATAAATCAAAAGCAAATACAATCTAAACTAAAACGACACTAAATCTAACTAAAACCGAACAAACCTAGACGCGAATAAAGATGTATTTTACAATACATCAGGAGTTCATAACCGTTCAGATCTATTCATGGAGAAAAAACTCCAGAGTACTGGTTCAACAGGTTCCAGATCGCCAGGAACCAAATTTTCCACAAACACTCCAGATTTGGGGGTTTCATTTAAATTCTATGATCAACGAGCTGCAGACCTGAAGTCGCACAACGCATAACTTCCGGAGCTTTGCTTCTTGGGACTATAAGCCTTGACTAATACGGTTTTCGTCAAAACCTAGGTACTACAAATTCCTCTGAAAGATCCTTTTGATTTTTCCTTAAACAAAATGAGGGAAAGAGAACAAATCCCCGAATTCTTTTACATAACGTGAACACCTTCTAGTATACACTAAATAGTTGGTGCTATCACTTATAAACATTTAAACTGGCACTTATGCTAATTCAAGTGCCATGACTTTTCAACATGAAAGTGTTACAACCTGACACTTATCTATAACGGATATATGTGCACAAGCATTTATGTTGACCAACATAGTTAGAGCGTCTATATCTGTACAACTGGTACTTAAAATTTGATGGATGAAAGAAATCATTAAAAAAGACATACGCAATCCGTTATCTTTTCAAGATGATGGGAACAATATAAATACTATTGTTGCGGTATAATACCACCGATTGAAAAATCACATCAAAAATTTTGGTAAAACTTATACTCCTTATTTAAGGATAAGAGCACGTAAGTCGCCATACGCGCATGCTTCTTTACATTTGAGCACGTAAGTCGCCATCCGCGCTTGCTCCCTTACATACAAGCACGTAAGTCGCCATACGCGCATGCTTCTTTACATTTGATCACGTAAATCGCCATCCGCGCTTGCTCCCTTACATACAAGCACGTAAGTCGCCATACGCGCATGCATCTTTACATTTGAGCACGTAAGTCGCCATCCGCGCTTGCTCCCTTACATACAAGCACGTAAGTCGCCATACGCGCATGCTTCTTTACATTTGAGCACGTAAGTCGTCATCCGCGCTTGCTCCCTTACATACAAGCACGTAAGTCGCCATACGCGCATGCTTCTTTACATTTGAGCACGTAAGTCGCCATCCGCGCTTGCTCCCTTACATACAAGCACGTAAGTCGCCATACGCGCATGCTTCTTTACATTTGAGCACGTAAGTCGCCATCCGCGCTTGCTCCCTTACATACAAGCACGTAAGTCGCCATACGCGCATGCTTCTTTACATTTGAGCACGTAAGTCGCCATCCGCGCTTGCTCCCTTACATACAAGCACGTAAGTCGCCATACGCACATGCTTCTTTACATTTGAGCACGTAAGTCGCCACCCGCGCTTGTTCCTTTACATACAAGCACATAAGACGCCATACGCGCACGCTCCCTTACATTTAAACACATAAGTCGCTATCCGCGCATACTCCTTTAAGTCGCCATACGCGTATACTCCTTTACTCACGAGTGAACACACATACACTTGCCCCTTCACAAACGCGCAACCCTGACAATCCATGGAAATACGCTAGTACAACCAATCAACGAGCACCAAGTTAAACAGACACAACTAGCAACTATTCCTCACACCGGGAACGCGCAACAACTAGCCAAGCTATTCAGCAAGTCAGACTTATACATGCAAGGTATTTTTTTTCACTTTATTGGGCCCACGCCCTATTAATGCAAAAATTATCTTTACATGTTATTGTTTGTTACAAATTGCATGTAATTTCTTTGGTATACGCGAAAACAGTATGGTGAACATTGTAAGCCTCATGAACGGTCTAAAAAATAGCAAGCCCCGTGCACAGTCTAGACTTACGTTCGCACATGAGCACAATACCATTTTCATTCGCTATACCTAAACAAAGTAATTATACACATGCAACATATTGTAATTCAAACATAAACACAAAACATGAATGCATAACATTGCATCAACAAAGGAAAGTTACTAGTGCAGCAAGGCACCTTTAGCAGCATTTACAGCAGCAGAACATCAAAACGTTCTTTACAAAATAAACGCCAAAAAACATAACTGAAGCCTCATCAGAGGTACACAGTACTTCCCCGAACACCCTAACAAGGGGGAACAACAGCCAGCTCAACCTCCCCATCAACAACTGGTATCCCTTCATTCCCAAAGGAAGGATCAGAATAACACCTGTTTC
This sequence comes from Helianthus tuberosus, assembly GCA_030545235.1. Lineage (NCBI taxonomy): Eukaryota > Viridiplantae > Streptophyta > Magnoliopsida > Asterales > Asteraceae > Helianthus > Helianthus tuberosus. The sequence continues at coordinate 209,398,980 of CM060441.1, read as the reverse complement.
GACGCAGCCGGTACGCAAGCAAAGGCTGATCTTTCCAGTTAACCGGAAGATACTCCTTCAAACATCGACAAGAGAGGACAATAGAACCCGTAATGATTAACTATCAGATCATCTTCCTCTAAAACGGCGTTACCAGAAACACGTCATATCTCATTAAATGAATTATGACAACGTCCGAAAAAAGAAAAGACGAAAAAGTACTACATGTATTTATGTTTTATTTTCAAATAACGTCATGAACACCAGATCATGACGAAGCAGGTCAGAACAAAGAAGAAAACTCACAACTTTTCTCCAAAGATTTATCGAAAAAATAAAAAATAATGCGCAAGAGTATTTTCCCATAAAAAAATCTCCACTTTCGCGCCAAAAACCCTGTAGCAAAAAGCGTTTCTCTCTCATAGTCCAGTGCTCCACTTATTTGCATAAGAGCAACACTAGACTGGGGGACTTGAAGGGGTAAGGTCCCAAAAACCTCGTTCCGAGCGTTTGGACCATACCACAACCTCGATTTCCTAACCTTCTTTAGACCTTGCGCGGCTGCATACTGGTCCAATAAAGAAGAGGAAAACCACAACTTCATCTTTAATCCTCTTTAGACCTTGCGCGGCCGCGCACTGGTCCAACAAAGAGGACACAGAAGAAAGATGACAAACAACACCTGCGCGCCAAAAGGAGATTTATAAATCCTTGCGCCTCTCTCATAACAGGCAAGGATAAAAAATCCCAATCAGCACTCCCGCTTAAATAATATCCAGACTTGGATATTATTTACTTGACTGATGCCACACGATAAAGAGTCACACTAGATTACAGCAGTAATCTTCTAGAAAGAATTCAATCGTGCACCACTAGGACGGTTATAACCGTCTGGACACGTGTCATCACCTCAGGCATCCCTGAAAACACAACAATAGCATGTAATTGGAGAGAAACCTCCACTTGATCACTTTCCACGTGGCAAACCCCCAGCCATAGATCTAAACAGCGATCCGTGTGCACTCACGTCAGATCAAGAAGCTTAACGGAAGGAAATGTAACCGCTTACGGGGTTAGCATCTTCCGTCAACATTTCACCAACAGGTTTTCCCGCCCAACGACTCCCGGTTATAAATATGAGGCCTACTCAGGTATGAAATTCAAGTTACACACACTTCTCAAATACATCTTCTTCTTCATAACCAATACTTATTCTCACACCGGAGTCGGGTCAAGGAGAGAACCCTCTTCTCCCCTTGGCGAGGCTAACGGTGCTCTTTTTTGCAGAATTATCGGAGAAGAAGATCAGTCGTGCCTGGATCAATCGAGAGGAAACTAACCTTTTTATGCGGATTCAAACCCCCTAGATATCTCGGTTCCGACCATTTATCTAGTGTTTCTTCACCACTCTATATAAATGTCCATAAAAAAAATTTTCTTTATAATTAATATAATAAAATAATAAGAACGTAACTTGACAATACTGACTTACAAAAAATATATACATACACATATAGTAAGTTGGGAGAGGATCAAATGAAAAGAAAATTATTGAAAGAAGAAAAAGAAGAAAGAACATATTAGTAAAATACTAATTCATTTATAACTCATGTCATTAATTTTTATCTTTTTAATTAATTAGTCATCTATCATTAATTGGAGAAGGATCCACTAAAAAGTGGATTTTGCCTAAGTAGCCTAAGAAGGATTCTGATGATGACATGTGACACTCCTAATAATTAGGAATGGAGGGCATTTTGGTCCTTATAAATAGGAGTGAAAATGACATGTGGCACCTTTTTTTTTAAAAATACAACAAAAAAAATCTAGCACAAAAAAATATAGTAACAAAAAAATATAGCACAAAAAAATCTAGTACAAAAAAATATAGCACGAAAAAATCCAGCAAAAAAATGTAGTACAAAAAAATGTAGTACAAAAAAATCTAGCACAAAAAATTGAGAAAAAGAAATTTAAGACAAAAAAAATCAGCACAAAAAATTTAGCACATAAATATAGTACAAAAATCCAGCACAAAAAAATGTTATACAATATAGAAATACAACACATTTTAGTGGGTTTTTTTAGTCTTCATATTTTATATAGCAATATGGTACTCAAATTAAAGATAAAATGACGCTTGATTTTACGGTGAAATTTTTATGAAAAAATAATGTCGTATAAAAAAGGTATGAACGTTTAAAAAATGTGGGTGAAATATGCATGTGCTTTGCATGTGGAGAGAGAAAGTCTATAAATATGATTTTCCTAAGATACCCTTCCACTCCTCTTTTCTCACTTTCATCTTAACCATTGATTTGAAAAATAAATGGTTAAGATTCCTTCTCATCCTACTTAGGGAAAATTAACTTTTTATTTGATCTTACCCCATCATTAATTATCCTACATATAATATACAAAAGCTCTACATATCAAAATTTTCCTACATATATTCTACACAATATATAATTTTATCCTACACACCTCGAAATATATCCTACACACCTCGTAATTTATCTTCCACACATTGTAATTTATTCTACACTTTAAATTAAGTTGTTTTTTAATTTAAAATATATATATATATATATATTGAAAAGGAGTTACAAATTTATTTACTTAGTTATTAAAAAGAAAGAATACAAATTAATGATCTATGTAAGTTTACCAATATACCTTTAAAATAAAATTAAATACAAATATTAAATAAAATAAAATTTTCTTATTGATTAAAATTTCTTTTTTCTTTTTCTTACAAAGAATTTATTCTCATTTAAACATTTCACTCTTAACTTATTGTGCAATAGATAGTTTCATGTAAAATAGTATTAAACTAGTAAAAAGGGTTTTGTAATTGCTGTCCACAAACAAATTTCTGTAATAGGTTTTCATGCATTATTAAGTAGTATCCACTTGTTATAAATAAAAACCAACATATTTACGACTCTTTCTTAATTTGTTTATCATGACAAAAAAAATATTGATTCTCATGTATTGGTAATTATGACAATTGACAAATCTCTAGGGTTGTTTCTTGAAAACCCCCGAGGACCACGTTACACTAATAACTAGTGAGACCAGTTAAAACACAGTTTCTCTGCTAAAAATATGATATATGCTTGTGTAGATTGTAGAGGGCTATAGTAGAAACTAGTAGAAGCTGGATTCGAATACGATACCACTTCTAAAAGCCGGGAATCATCCGTTTACATGGCTGCAATTGACCATGTCATTAAGAGTCCAAGAAGCCTACAACGATGCAGCGGGTTGAGAAAGCCATTCGGATTAGTAACAAGGTTCACATCAAAATTGGAATAAAAATTAAAACCACATTTGCAACAAAAACCAATCAAGAATCATAATTTCCCATGAACAAAGATCATGTACAATCCTTATTTGGGAACTTAATACAACATTATCAATGCAGAACATTAACTTGAGCACAAGATGACCTATTAAATTAAAGTAGATCATATGGATATAAAATATATAATAAATAAATTACACCAACACTACAAAGATGATAAATTAAACACTTATTTTGCATATATGAAAACAAAGACTACATAGTACATTTGCTTTAGCAATACCAATCGTATAATGCATGTCGAATCACAAGCAAAACTTGGATCTGCTTTTGAGATTCACTCGGTTTTCTTTTCATCCTTGGCTTCTTTCTCAACCGGTTTAGTTTCTTTCTCCTTCGGTTTAGCTTCTTTCTCCTTGGGTTTAGCTTCTTTATCCTTCGGTTTAGCTTCTTTCTCCTTCGGTTTCCCCTTTTTCGGCTTCATAAAGCAGAAACAAGAGCAACAAGGACATTGAAACAAGAACTTCATCGCTCTATCTCTCTCTCTCACTCACACACTAGTCTAAGCTTTTTAGCTTGTATTACAATTAGAATGATATGTAGCTCAATTATAGGATTCCAATTCAATCACTTTCAATCTCAAAGTGGGGACTACTAACCATAAGAAACACTAGCCACAGGCTGGACCTCACTTCCTTGTGGGGTCATTTTTATTGACAACTTGTATACATATTGAAAGGAGTTATGGGCTTTCATTTATAACACAATGTTGAATGACTGTTTAGGTGATTTATAATAATTGTGAACACCAATGCCTGGTTTTCTATCTCTTGCTAATAAATACGTGTAGCGTGTACAAGTATTCGGTTTCATCGGGGATGATTCAACAACCGTTGGATCGGGCCCAATAGGAGATTATCCTTAACGCTAACAACCCGACCCGCATTAGCATATTGCATTATGCAATAGGGCATGGTGCATATTTAAGTCTAGTCTAGCATGTTAGTAAAACCTTTAGTGCTGACTAGTGACTACCGACAAACATACATCCAGCCCATTAAAGGTCTGCTAGTTGATTGCTTCCTAACATACATCTAGAGGGCCCATTAGTTGATTGCTTCCTAACTTTTACTTTCTGCATTAGTCTTGACATATGACTAGATTATTCATTCAGATATATATGAGATTATAGTCAAAAAGTTAAATAGGATATCTTGAAATTTAGAGGTGGAAATAAATAAATAAATTATAATTTATATTAACATATGCAATTATATAGGTAGAGAAATGCTAACATCTTTAAAACTAGAGTAAAATTCACGGATAGTCCTTGTGGTTTGGTGAAATTTCACCTTTAGTCCCAAACTTTTCAGAATTACACTCTTAGTCCCTGTGGTTTGACTAGTTGTTACTCGGATAGTCCCTAAAGCAGATGAATGTTACTCGGATAGTCCCTGTGTTTTGACAAATTGTTACTCGGATAGTCCCTGTGGTTTAACAACTTGTTACTAGGATAGTCCTTGTCATTTCACACCCACTTAACCAGAAAAACTAACATCCATCCGCTTTGGGGACTATCCGAGTAACAACTTGTCAAACCATAGGGACTAAGAGTGTAATTTTGAAAAGTTTGGGACTAAAGATGAAATTTCACCAAACCACAGGGACTATCCGTGCATTTTACTCTAAACTCTTAAAACTATAAATAATAACTAATTTAGAGTTATATTCATTAGAAAAACTTTCATTAAATCATCTAATGACTAACTAAAAATTGTAGCTGATGATTTTATAAAATAAAGAGTTTATTACATGAATGGTTATATCGTAATGTCATTATCATATTGCGGTTTTTTTTTATCAAATTCATGGAAAAATACAATTTGGGAGGTTCTTACTAAGTCGTAACAGGGTTTGATCGTTAGCACTAACCAACGTTAAAAATTCTATTAAATATTAATGAAATTACGATTGTACCCTTTATACTTTAATAACAAAAGAAGTTAAAAAGAATATACAGAAAACCCATACATACAAACCCGGGATATGTCATCAATAAATAGTTATCAACATATAAAAGAGCAAGAAAGATACATCACACATTACATGTAACATATTTTTACATGTTATACCACTCTCACATTGTAGATCGCGATTTCAAGATATAATACAACAACACTAAACCGCACAATAAACCGTTGAAAGAAAGACAGAAAAACAAAACAATTGTGACATCATTGGAACCTTACAACAATGCAGGAAATATCATCTGTACTCTTCCTTGCAAGTGCCTCCTCATTCAGTTGCTTTGCAGCCGCCCTTGCATCCTTCACATTCTTGATGCAATCTACCGCCTCCTGATTCGACATAACCTGAAGAAAACAAACACAAGATTAACATCATAAAAACCAACTTTCTTAATCATCTCCGTAAATAGAAATAAACCTTCCAAATGCCATCGCTTGCTAATATTATGAATTCGGTATCATCATCTATCATTTCCATAAACACATCTGGTTCAGAACTCAGGTGTTCCTTCAAACTCTTGTCACCAAACGCTCTTGCCACTGCTAACCGCCCATCAACGCGTGGCACATCACCTGCAAGCTAACAGCCTGTCATGTCTCATTGCCAAGATACAATGATACAATGATATACAGCGCTGCAAACGAACCAAATGTTCAGCAAACAGTTCGTGAACCGTTTGGCGGGAAGTTCGTTCGTTTATTAAACAAACGAACATGAACAGAGGCCACGTTCGTTCACTTATGTTCGTGAACATTCGGTAACATGTTCGATAGTTCATTAGTGTTTTTAGTTTTTATATTTTATTCAAATACGTCAAAATTCAGACAAATAAAATATTTAATAAGTGTCGGTGTATTATCTTCTGTACATGAACGATTGTTTGTGTTCGTTTGTTTCCATTTGTGTTCATGAACATTAGCTCGTATTCATCAACGTTCATTTTCATTCGTTGCCTAAAATTAACAAACGAACACGTCATTTCCTTAACAAACGAACATGAACATAAAATCTCGTTCGGTAAGTGCCCATGAACAATTCTTGCACACATATATTTCTTATTGCAGCCCTAATGATATACTAGTTATAACTTTTAGACGATTCATTGTCACCTGGAAAGGTGGATACAAAACCGCCTCTGTTCTCAATAAGCTTACGTTCCTTGCTCGGTTCATGGTCAATCGATAACTGTTTCGCCACACCTTTCTTGCATATCACAGCCCGCGAGTCCCCAACATTAGCGACTACAAGCTTTTTACAGTTTATTAAAATGGCGGTAACCGCAGTTGAACCTCCTCTTCCCAGATCAACTGCTTTGTCCAGAATCGTTTTATCAGTTACCCGATACGCCTTTCTAATCGCATGCTCAGTTTTGGTCCAAAAATCGGGCTGCTTGCAGAACAACAAATAAAGGATAAATACATTTTGGTAACAGTTTGACGGATTGGAGTAAAGGGACTTGCCTCTTTTAAAATATTTTCGAATAAATGAGATCGCAGATAATCGGGGACTTCATGGCTTAAGTGACCGTCAAATATAGCAAACAGGCCAAGCTCGTTATCATCGACATTCTTGAACTGCGCAAATACGTAATCTTCCATATCATGGTATGATTTCCCCTTGACTAAATGATACCCGTGCGTAACATGTTTCGACATCTTGCTCTTTCCTTTTCCTGTTTCGCCTGAAGATGAGGATAGACCAACCTTTTCCTGTAGAATAAAAAGCTAGTTTTAATGGTGGAAAGCTTATCAAAAGAATGCTTGTGATCTTTGAATGTGAAAAAACAAAAGCACATAAACAAATTTCGGTGAGGAGCTGATTCAAGAGTTGACAGATTCTTATCTGGACCAGCTAGATAAAGGGAAACCGAGCAAAAGGAGCCCAATTTTTAAACGGGCATAACTTGGGCTACAATTGGAGTTACAAGGCCCATTACCAGTGGACGGAAAGGTCTTGACGAGCCAGATCACCTAGCAAACCGCCATACCATACCCCAAATTCCACCAGGTTCCAATTTCACAGACCAAAAATTTTCCCCATATTTTGCAATCATCAATCATTTTCTTATTTAGCCGCAAACACGTGAATCACTGATTTAGCCTAGTTTACATCTTAATCTATGGTCTTAATGTGTAATTTCAAAAGAATGACAAATCTGCCAAATTTAGAATTCACTATAAGAAAACACTTTATGTATTGTTAAAATCAATTTTCTTTAATCATCTTTATTAGAAATTTGTGTATTACACGAGTTGAATAAAATAAATATTATATAGTTAGCAACAAAGATTTAGAAATTATAAACAGGGGTGAATAAATAAAAGCACGATTTTTTTATTATTATTTATTTTTTTGAGGTGACAAAATTGTGATATTAACACAACCAGTCAGTTATATATATATTAGGTGTAAGATAGATTGCTTCAGCAGTGGTCAAATTTGATCATCATAAGTAAGTCAGTAGCGATTATTGCATTACATGTGTAACATCCATCCGGTCCATGACATTATAGCCTACTGGCATATTAGGATGTGGTATTAGGGTTAAGATCACTGGTCCTGGTTCGATTCTCACAAGGAGGGTTCTTCCCAAATTTATTGGGTTTCCTCCAGAACTGGCGTACAGGCATTGTTGCCTAGTGGAGATGGACAAGATCGGGTGGTTCTGCTCATGTCACGATGATAGTGGTCCGTTAGTCAGTGATCTAAATTTGCCGTTCAAGAAAAAAACATCCGTCCAGATGCGATCTATGATGTTGTTATAATACTAGTTCACCTACACATTCATCCTATTCTAAACCATACATGATTGAGGAATCAAATATCAACAAATCCAAAAATCATACAGAACAGCTGATTAACTACTGTTACCAGTAACCACTTGAAGAAAAAACAATCGAACAGATCCAGAAACCTATCTAAATCGTTGTTTAACTACTACAGGTAACAGATTGTGATACACAAAACAAACTGAATGTGAAAATAGTGATGAAACACAAACTGATAACAAATGATTGAAAGTTGTAGAAGGTGATGTGAAGTGAAGAATAGAATGAATGTTACCTTCATCTTGCTGAGTATGTCTCGGCCTGCCATGGTGGAGTTTGGTGATCGGGATGAGAGAGAGAGAGAGAGAGAGAGAGAGTAAAGAGGACGAAGACTTTTGTACAGTTGACACGACGACTGGCACGAGTCCAGATGTTAACGTTAATCGGATGCTTTTGTACAGGAAACAGATCAGCCTCACTTTTTTTTTTTTGAACGTTTGTTTTGTGTTGTTTGTATCCACAAGAATAGTTTTTTAGAGCTATTTACGAAAATATCCAAGAATAAGTTTTTTTTTTTTTTGAAAGGTAATATTTCATTCACAAACAAGCCAACCCAAGCCGGGCCGACCGAACAACACAACACAACTTACATATTTACAAAGGAATTCCACCCATCCCATTCGATCCCTTTATGCTTAGATCTACTAGAGAACCACAAATAGCCCAATACCTTAACCTCACTAAGAATACTATCAATCCTAACCGTTTTGTTGGCAAAAATAAAATTGTTCCTAGCTCGCCAAATACTCCAACACGCTATCATTATTATACCATGTACAGCTTCTTTCTTTTTATCCGACGCCCTGATCTCCTTATGAATGCCGAGAAGGTCCCTAATAGAAAAAGCGAAAATGTTGGGAATCTTACACCACGAGCTTATGCCGTTCCAAATAACCGCAGCCACATGACACGCAATGAATATATGATCCGCAGACTCCTCACCCGAACCGCACAACTGACACAAAGAGTCTTCAATCTGCACGTTCCTTTTTTTTAAAGCCGCTCCAGTAGGAATCTTCTCCATTTCAGATCTCCACATATGTATATTAACCTTTGCAGGAGTCCACTTACACCATTCCATGATAAATCTGCCACTTGTGTTGATTTCTGAATGAATCAGAAGCCTTACAGCCTTAGCCGAGAACATCCCAGCCGAATCCGACACCCAGGACCACCGATCAGCCGAGTCAGAGACCTGAATGTTATTCAACATAGACTGAAGTTGCTGAAAATCGTTGGCGATCCCCGGTTCAGTTAACGCAGACTTCCAGTTCCACTGAAACATAACACCACTGCCAGAATTGATAATACGATCCGCAACCAAACATTTTTTGTTAGATTCCAGCTTAAAAAGATCAGGAAACCTGCTTTTAAGAGGTTCAATGCACACCCACGGGTCAAGCCAGAACGAAATACTCTGGCCATTACCTATTTCTCCCTTTAAAAAATTCCGAAGCGGAGAGCCCCCCACTTTAATTTTTATGAAAAGCTTAGCTATATTACTCCAAACACCGTTTAACGACTTTTTAAACGGGATACATTCCCAGCCAACTCTAGAAAAGTGTAACGCATCAATAATCCTTTTCCATAGGGGGTTCGCTTCAGTTTTATAACGCCAACCCCATTTTGCTAAGAGAGAAGTATTAACTTTCGCAAGCTTATTTAAACCGAGCCCACCTTCTTTCTTACCGCAAGAGACCCGATCCCACGCCACCCAGTGCATCTTTTTTTCTTCATTGGACCCACCCCACAGGAACTTTTTAATCATAGATTCTAAGTCAGAAATAACCTTTTTAGGAGCTTTATAGAGGGAAAAGTAATAAATGGGCAGACTCTCCAAAACCGACTTTATGATAACCACCCTACCCCCGATGGACAAGAGGTTCGATCTCCATTTAGCAAGCCGAGCGCGGAAGAACTCATAGACCGGATACCAATTACTAATCCGGTTCATATTAGCTCCCACTTTCAACCCAAGATACTTAAAGGGAGTAGACTCCGGATTGCATCCAACCTCCTTTGCCATCACGCCAATCTCATCCCAACCCACTCCAATACCAAATAAGTTGGATTTTTCTAGGTTTATTTTCAATCCCGAGCAAACATGGAAAACTCGAAGGACTCTCACAACATTGGAAACCTCCAACTTAGACCATTCCCCTACCATAATGGCATCATCCGCATAAAGGAGATGCGTCACTATAGGCCCGTTATTAGGCGTGGCAATGCCTTTCAACGACCCCGCTTCTTTAGCACTATCGACCATACAAGAAAGCGCTTCCATCACCACCAAGAAAAGAAACGGAGATAGGGGATCGCCCTGTCTCATACCTTTCTCACATTTAAAGGTGAAAGTAGGAGCCCCGTTTACCAAAACCGAGGAACTAGCGGACCTTAGGATACCTTTTATCCACCCACACCATTTGTTCCCAAATCCCATTTGATGGAGGACATCAATCACAAAATTCCAACTTACATTGTCATACGCCTTTTCGAAATCTATTTTGAGGAGAAAAGCCTTTGATTTTCTTTTTTTGATCCAGGAAATAAGCTCGTTAATAATCAAGGGGCCGTCCAATATAAATCTTCCCTTCAAGAAAGCCGATTGGGAATCCGAAATCACCTTGTCTAACACCTTCCTTAAACGATTGGCTAAGACTTTGGAGATCACCTTGCTTATCGCTCCAACTAAGTTGATCGGTCTATAGTTGTTAAGGGATACAGGATCCAAAATCTTCGGGATAAGGGTAATAAAAGAAGCCGCACTGCCCCTACTAATCTCCCCGCTACTATGGAAGCTAGCAAAAATTCTAGAAAAATCATCTCTAAACAAATCCCAAAAGTGCTTAATGAACCTGAAGTTCAACCCATCTGGACCAGGAGCCCGATCATCTCCACAATCAAAGACTGCTTCCTTAATTTCTTGAGGAGAAAAGACTCCTTCCAATAAACTGCTATCGACATCCGAGATCCTTTTAATGTTCTGGCAAAGCAACTCGGGTCTAATCGGGTGAGAATCTTTGAACTTATCACGGTAAAAAGCATGAACATGTTTTTTAATAGTAGAAGGTTTCGTACACCAATCCCCACTTATGGATAAACCATGAATAGCATTGATCGCTTTCCTGTTGTTCACCGTCGCATGAAAGAATTTCGAGTTCTCATCCCCATCGATTGCCCATTTTAATCTAGCCCTCTGTTTAAGGTCCTTATTCCTCCTGATTTCCGTTTCTTTGATGATCTTCCTATTCTCATCCAATATCCAATCCTCCTCTTCCGATATATCCCTATTTTCCATCTCAATCTCTAACTTCTCCACTTCAGCCAAAGCCAGTCTTTCGGATTCATTCTCATTCGCAAGATATTCGTCTCTCCATATCTTTAACGAATTCCTAATCCGAGCAAATTTGGTTGTGAGACATAAATTAGGGGGGTCAAACAACTCAAAATCCTCCACAGCTTTCTTGACTGCATCCTCAAAACCCGGTTTGCCAATCCATGAATTAAAGACCCTAAAAGGACGAGGGCCGAAATTCAACTCAACTAACTCCAAAATGATCGGACAATGATCAGAGTATCTACTCGGCAAAGCTCTCACACAAGCTGAGGGCCATTTGTTAAGAAACTCCGGACAGACCAAGAACCGATCCAGCTTACTTAACTTCTTTCCCCTGTCTCTAATACAAGTATACTTCCGACCCTGCATCGGATATTCTAACAAACCATTACTGAAAATAAAATTATTAAAGTTCTCAGCACAAACCGGCTTGAAATAAGAGTTTTTTCTTTCCTCCGAAGACCGAACTGCGTTGAAATCACCGGCAAGAACCCATAACCCGGCATCCGGATCAATTATAGCAGAAATCTCATTCCACAACTGGAGTTTCGCTGCTGTACTTTGAGGGGCGTATATGTTTACCAGATTAATCGGGTTCCCACATCCAGTAATGAACCCTTTTAATATCAAGTAAAATCTATTTCGGACAATAAGCTCCACCTTAAACACAGCAGGGTCCCAGATACAAGCCAACCCCCCAGATAAACCAACCGAGGCCGCACAGGCTGATTCGAAATTTCCTAATCCCCAGAAACTAGCACAGCAAGCACTGGACACTGTTTCCACCTTTGTTTCTTGCAAAGCAATAATACTAATCTTGTTCGAGCTCCTAAGATTTCTAATCCACGAGGCTTTGGCACCCCCGTGAATACCTCTAACATTAAAAGACATGAAATTCATCGATCACCCGCATTATTACCTGAGTTAGAGAGAGTCTCCCTTATAAGATTTCGATGTTTTTCAAGATTAGCTCCAACAACGTTACCGAGCTTAACAGTAGCCTCAATCTCTTCACAGTTATGAGCTTCGGTTGCATTCCTAGCCAGATCCTGCGCCTCCACCACCACATTATTATTCGGGACTTCCTCCACCACAGAGGATATACCTTCGGGGATGTGAGAATCGAGATTCCCCAAAAATTCATCATCGCCCATGACCTCCTTATCTGGAATTGAGATGTCGGCTGAGTTTATTCCAGAAACATCCCCCCCATCCTCAGAAACCTTTAAATTAAGATCAAAAATAAAATCCCCATCATCCCTCATCCTTTTCCTGGGCCTATGGTCAGAGTTTGGGCTCTTATTACTTACCCGGTTGCCCTTCCTGGGCCTATGCTTAAAAGACTTTTTACTGGGCCTAAGGGGTTCCACTGGATCACTAAATAATAAATTATTATCGATGTGAAAACTCCTAGGAGCATTAATATTCTGACAACCACCATAAAGTGGCCATTTTGGGGTCTTGAAAGAGCCATCCCACACATTTGAAAACTCCTAGCAACCAAAGGTCGCCGGAGCTTTCTTTTCGCCGGATGTGCTCGACGATGGGGATCAACCTGGTCTAGCGTGTGAGGTCTTCTCGGTTACTCTGGGTAGTAATCCTTGAGTTTACCTCTATCTCTATTCTGAGTTTGCTTTTTCATCCATTCGCCATTTGGGATTGGTTAAGTCCGGTTGGTTGTCTCATGGAGCCTGAGGACGTAGGAGGTCCATGGTTGGACCCGCACCATCGCAGGAAGAAAGGGGTTTCCAGCGGCTCTTTATGAGCCGTCCCACACATTTTAAATTAAAGACCCCATTTTGGTAAATTAAAATGTGTGGGACGGCTCTTTCACGTGGCGACCTTCGGTGGAGCAGGGCATCACGTATTCAAATGTGTGGGATGGCTCTTTCAAGACCCCACATGCGTCTTTAAATATGGAAGTGACACGTGTCTCAATGATTAGGTAGACTCCTCCAATACCTCAGCAGACTCTTCCAATGCCACAGGCAGACTCATCCAATGCCTCAGGCAAACTCCTCCAATGCCTCAGCAGACTCATCCAATGCCTCAACAGACTTCTCCAATACTTTAAGAAAATACTTTAAAATATTAAAAAAAATACTAAAAATATTTCTTTTTAAATTTAAAAAAAAAAACCTTTTTAAATTTATATACGTAAAGATATCTTGGCTAATTTTAAGAAAATACATAAAAAAATTTAAAAAAATACTTTAATAAAATATTTAAATTAAAAAAATATTTTAAATTTAAATACGTAAAGATATCTTTAAAATACTTAAAAAAATACTATACGTATATAAATTTAAAATACTTTACGTATATAAATTTAAAAAATATTTTTTTTAAATTAAAAAAATATTTTTAGTATTTTTTTTAATATTTTAAAGTATTTTCTTAAAATATTTGGAAGAGCCTGCCTGAGGCATTGGAAGAGTCTGCTAAGGAATTGGATGAGTCTGCTGAGGCATTGGATGAGTCTGCATGAGGCATTAGAGGAGTCTACTGAGTCATTGGAGGAGTCTACCTAATCATTGAGACACGTGTCACTTCCATATTTAAAGACGCATGAGGGGTCTTGAAAGAGGCATCCCGCACATTTGAATCCGTGATGCCCTGCTCCACCGACTCATGAAGTGGCCATTTTGGTAAGTCAAACTTATTCTTGGCTATTTTCGTAAATAGCTCTTTTTTTTTAACGGATCAATCCCGAGCATTCTTGAGATGCCCACTGGACAAACGGAGTACTCTGAGGGTAACTCGAGTCCACTATCAATTCCGGAGAAAAACCAGTAACTCACCTGCTAGTAGGCACGACAGTAAAATTACCGGTAAAACCGGGGAAAACCTAGTAACCCACAAGAAGTTTCAATGTATACATCATCAATTATTAGATGCGAGATATCTTATTTCAAATATGTACACTATCAATTATTAGATCTAGTAATGGTCAATGTTGGAACTGTAACTGTTATTTTGGGTTTTTAGATTTTTATAACGATTGGTTACGAATGATACAGTTTTTTAGTTCGCGGAGAAAATTGTTGTGATTAGTTTCTGACTTTGTAGGTTAAAGTTCATTTCAGTTGATAAATTAGTGAAATTTTCGGGTAAAATAAAAAGACAAAAAATTTATACATAATAAATAAGTAACTGGTTGCTTCACATATTACAATTCCTTGTTTATCTTATTTCTCCCCATTTGTATCCTATTTATTAATTTTAATCATATTATATTTCAAAATATCATTTTATAATTTATAAATCTTCACTACTACTAATACTTATTTAGTATGTATTTTATTTAACCCATGTAATACACGATTTTCTAACCTATTTTGCTTATAATGAGAATCATGGACAACGTATGAGATATTATTTATAACAAATGTAAATATTTTGTTTAAATAAGAATAGTGTTTTTTTCTGTTCATACATGTATATTTGAGTTGTTTAGAGTGAATAATCATAACCATCTCATTAAGTTTTCAATTGGTTCAGATTTTCAAGTTATAATTCATTATTAGTTTTTATGTCATCCTACGAAAAACAATACTTGATACATATGAAGTGTAAAATACAATTGAGACACGTTACGTCTATCCAATAATGTAAATACAATATTTCATGGATAAAGCTGTAATAAAGTATATAAATTAACATGTTTGCTAACATTTATGAGTTGTCAATAAATGGCATGTGTATGTTAAAGACTTGTCATTCTCATATTATCGAACAATTTCTATTTCTCAAAATATAATTTTGGTTTGCATAATAAAAAGAAAAAAATAAAACTATAGAGTAAATTACAGGTCCAACTTTTATGTATGTACCGTATTTAGTTTTCAACCTTTGATTTTATAAATTATACTAGACATCATTTATGTAATTAGTTTGTTAAAATTTAGGATCTTTGTACTAATGATCGTTCTATTTTAACCAATTAAACATAAACATAAACATGTGACAGTCATGTAAGGGTATTTATGAAATTTCCCCTCCATCGTTTAAATTCAATTGCCTTCCCCTTTGATAACCTCTCAAGATCACTAACCCCCCCCCCCCCCCCCCCTCATCCCTAAAACCACTCCGATAAACACTCGCTACTCTTGATTACTAAAACCCCTTAGGATCATTTGTTTTTGTTCGCTAAAACCCCTTTGATCATATGCGTTTGATTGTTGAATCCCTCTGATCATTTCTAGCAAAGACTTGAAAGGGACTGATTGTGAAGTTGGTCAAGTGTATGAGCGAATGCGATTGCATCCAGATACGTGTTACTCTCTCTTCGTTAATCGACATGTGTAATTGTGATAATCATGTTTGATTTTTATTTCTGAAATCTAACATTGAATCCATATGATAGTCGTTCGCTAAATCTAGCAAAGAATTGAATGTGAAATTGGCCAAGTGTCTGCGCAAATTCGTTGGCGGTGGTAGTGCTTGCTGCCGGTGTGGAGTTGGTGCGGGATGGTGATGTTGGTGGTGATGTTTGATCTGATATGAAGAGGCTTTTTTATTATTGATACTTTAATGGAATCAATACAAGAAAAACACAGCCATATTATATAAGGAAGACAACGATGATCTAAAAGGAAACGAAATATTTGATGGCTGTTAATTTGAGAGGAATGGAAACCGAATATCCTCTACTAGAATAATGGGAGATGATGTAATTGTCCACTAATTTCGCTGATCCCAATATATCCTTTTCTTTTAACACTCCCCCTCAAGTTGAACGGTGGGATTTCCAAAATTCAACTTGCTTAGACATTCGTGTAAGATCCTTTCATTAACGGCTTTTGTTAGGATATCAGCGAGTTGATCTTCTGACCTTACAAACGGAAGTGTGATGATCTCTGCCTCCAACTTCTCCTTGATGAAATGTCGATCTACTTCTATATGCTTTGTCCGATCATGTTGTACTGGATTTTCGGAAATTTGAATGGCTGCTTTATTATCACTCCAAATTTTACTAGTTTCTTGTGGAGGATATCCTATCTCAGTTAGGAGTCTTCGGACCCAAAGCACTTCAGTCAATCCCCTCGGAATTCAGCTTCAGCACTTGAAAGGGCAACCACCTTTTGTTTCTTGCTTCTCCATGTAACGAGATTCCCACCGACCAGAGTAAAGTAGCCTGATGTCGACCTTCGGTCTCCTTTATCCCCTGCCCAATCTACATCGGTGTATAATTGAGTTTCTAGGTGTCCGTTTGATTTGAACAAGACTCCATGCCCTGCCGTTCCTTTGAGATACCGTATAATCCTTAAGACGGCTTCCATGTGAGCTTTTTGTGGTTGATGCATAAATTGACTGACTACTCCCACAGCATATGCTATATCAGGTCGGGTGTGTGATAAGTAAATCAGCTTCCCTACTATCCGTTGATATATCTCTTTGTCAGTTAGGTCTGCCTTTTCCTCCATGTAGAGTTTCTGATTTGCAATCATTGGAGTCTCAGCTGGTTTGCAGTCAATCATGCCAGTCTCTGCTAGTAAGTCCAGGACATACTTTTTTTGGCACATGAAGATCCCATGTTTTGATCTCAAGACTTCAATTCCGAGGAAGTATTTAAGTCTCCCTAGGTCTTTCATCTCAAATTCTTCGAACAAGTTCTTCTTTAGCTTGGATATTTCTTCTTTGTCATCCCCCATAATGATCATATCATCAACATAGATTATCAAACAGGTTATAAAGTTGCCCCTCCTTTTGAGGAATAGAGTATGATCTGAGTTACTTTGCGTAAACCCATAGTTTTTCATGGCTATAGTGAACTTCCCAAACCATGCTCTTGGGGATTGTTTCAAACCATAGAGAGATTTCTTTAGAAGACACACTTCTCCTTCTCCAAACTTGTCCTTGAATCCATGTGTGGCTTCCATATACACTTCCTCTTTTAGTTCTCCGTGTAAGAAAGCATTCTTCACATCGAACTGGTGTAGAGGCCATCCTTTATTCGCTGCCACGGAACAAAGAACTCTGATGGTATTAATTTTAGCGACCGGGGAAAAAGTTTCAGAGTAATCGATTCTGTATGTCTGTGTATAGCCTTTAGCTACCAGTCTTGCTTTGTATCTTTCAATCTCACCATCAGGTTTGTATTTAATTGTAAATACCCACCGACACCCGACAACTTTCTTTCCGGGCGGTAAGACACATTTTTGCCACGTGTTGTTTTTTGTGAGAGCTTCCATTTCTTCCTTCATTGCACTTTTCCAGTGCCTCGACTTTAAGGCCTGTTCTACATTAGCAGGGATCTCATTCGAGTATATAGACGTAGAAAAAGCCTTGGCTTCTTCAGAAAGATTTCCTTTGGCTATGTTAACCATTGGATATCTACTTCCTCTGGACTCCTTTTCAGGAGAGTATCTTTTCTGTGGGACTCCCTGATTTGCTCTTGGTGGTAACACATATCTCTCGGATGTTTCTTCTTGTGTGAGATGATTCTCTTGCTCTTGTATATGTTCATTATGTTCTCCTAGAGCATTATTTTCCTGTTCTTGTCTATTCTCATCTTGCCCTGATGTGTTAGTGTCAACAGTATTGGATGTAGAGAAAGGTTGGGTGTTACTTACCTCGGGACTTAGGTTGGGAGCGGTCTGGGTGACACTGACGTTTGGATCTTCAGGTTGTGTGGAGAGATTAGACTCATCTGGAGTGTTGTGGTTCCTTCCCTCTTCATATTCAACATATCTCACCCAACTCAGTGTGTCAAGGCATTCCCTCTCCCCCTGACTACTGTGTTGGGAGGCATAGTAATACTCGGTTTCAAGAAAATCACAGTTCATGGTAGTGAACATCTGGCGGGTTTTTGGGTTATAGCAACGGTACCCCTTTTGAGTCATTCCATAACCAACAAAGACACATTTCTCAGCACACGGGTCTATTTTAGTTCTGTGTGTTTTTGGTATGTGAACAAAGACGGTGTACCCAAAAATTCGTGGTTCAAGGGTGAGAACAGACAGAGGACTGGTGTATTCTGTAAGGACTTGTAATGGGGTTTTGAATTTCATAACATGAGTGGGGAGTCGGTTAATGAGATATGCAGCTGTAACAAGGGCTTCTGGCCAAAAAAAATTTGGAACTTTTGATTCTATTAGAAGGGCCCGAGTTATTTCTAAAAGGATACGGTTTTTTCGTTCTGCGACACCATTTTGTTTCGGAGTGTGAGGGCAGGTGGTTTGGTGGATTATCCCTTTGTTTTGGAAAAAAAATATTTCATGTTGGAGTTAACAAATTCTCCTCCATTGTCAAATCTAAAGACCTGAATGTTTTTTGAAATTGTGTTTGGACCATGGTGTAGAAAATAATAAATTTATCAAAAACTTTGGATTTATTTTTTAATAAATACACCCAGGTCTTTCGTGTGCAATCATCTACGAATATGACAAAAAAACGAAAGTTCTGACCCCCAATGATCGGAGCTGGACCCCACACATCTGAGTGAATTAACGAAAAAGGTGAGTCGACCCTTGTATTATTAGGTTTGAAAGTCTTACGATGACTCTTGGCTAAAACACAAGTTTCGCAATGTGACTTACAACTAGAAGGAAACAATTTAGGAAATAAAACATGTAAATAACTGGTGGATGGATGCCCCAGCCTTCTGTGCCATAGCCATGCTTCTCGTTCTGCTGTTCCATGAGAAAGCATTACAGTACCGTTTTGAGTCACCTCATCCACATAGTACAACCCTTGTCTTTCAGTGCCACGCCCAATGATCGCTCCCGTCCTGATATCCTGTAAGATACAAAAAGTGGGTTGCATAAGAACTGAGCAATTTAATTCCTTTGTTACATGGCTTATTGACAGGAGTTTGTGTGACAAAGCGGGGACATAAAGACAGTTCGAGAACTTAAGTGTCGGTGATATTTCGATAGTTCCCCCATTTTTTACAATCATCTTCTCACCATTTGCTGTTTGAATATATGACTTTGTCGGTTTGGCGGGTATGGAAAAATCTGATAAGTCATAAGTCATTGTATCTGTTGCTCCGCAATCAAATATCCATGACAAATCCCGTTTCGCACTGTTATGTTGAACTATATTTGCCATACCACTAATAAGGGACCCCTTTTTGCAATTTTTAAAATTCTCTTCTATAAAGTAAACAAAAGATGTAACACAAGGTGGGGTTTTAACCCTTTCAGACTCTATAGGGGTCCTTTTTGAAATATGGGGAAAATATCTTTTTGATGTATTGTAAAAGGAGAATGGGGGTTTCGAGACACATGGTCTCTTACCCCCTGTACCTGTTTGCACAAAGAAGGAACCATCATCTTATTCTTCACATACGGTTGCCGTTGCCATCCCTCCGAATCCAGTGGGATTTTTCTGATCGGTGCCATCGCCGGTCTCTTTGGTGGTAACCGCGGCGGAGGCTTTGCCTTTTTCTGGTGCATAATTTTTGGTGCTCTTCTTATGGCCATCGACCCACCAATCGGGGTAGCCGACCAGATGGAAGCATTGTTCTTTGGTGTGCTTTGTCATACCGCAGTGGTCACACTTCAGGTGTGATTTATCTTCTTTTCCTGACTGTCCAACTTTCTTTCCCTCATACCGTCGATACCCCTTTGTTGATAACCCCGACCCTTCTGTTTTGGTGGCAATTAATCCAGCCGCTATGCCATTTGAATCGTTGTTAGTTGCTCCTAGAATATTCTGGTGAGCGGCTTCCTTACGAACGGCAGCGTAGGCCGCCTCCGCAGAGGGAAGGGGTTCCATCCGGAGTATTTCCCGTTTAATGGGTTCGTATCTTCGGTTGAGGGCATTTAGAAATTGAAACAATTTTTTTTCTGACCTGATTCTTGAGTATATCTTGATATCCTCTGGACACTTCATGGGATTTGGGTCAATTCTATCAATTTCCCCCCACACCCCCTGTAATGCAATCCAGAAATCTTCAAGAGGGTTGTCGTCTTGTTTGATGTCGTTGGCCTTGACATGAAGGTTAAAGGTTTGTAATTTGTCTCTTCCGCTACTGTAAGTAACCACCAGGGCATCCCACAACGTTTTTGCGGTGGGATACTCGGTTAGGTTGCCTGCGAGTACGGGTTCGATATTCTGAATAAGCCAAGAAAAGACAATTAAGTCTTCTTGTTCCCACTGTTCATAATCTTTGCTTGTTTGGTTTGGGGGGTCTGAGGTTAGATGTGATAACAGAGATTTGGACTTACCACCTATGGCGACTCGGATCATCCGAGTCCATAGTGCGTAATTCTGACTGTTGAGCTTGAGGTTGATTTGGAGATTGTCGGATAGTTTTGGGTTTTGAGGCTGCTGATTGAGGCTGTTTTTTAACAAGTTCGCAAGTTGTAATGACAACTCGGAACCCGGGTTGCCATCTCCAGACATGGTAGCTTGGTTGGGTTAAACGGTATATGATGAGCAAGCCTGCTCTGATACCATGATATGAAGAGGCTTTTTTATTATTGATACTTTAATGGAATCAATACAAGAAAAACACAGTCATATTATATAAGCACGACAACGATGATCTAAAAGGAAACGAAATATTTGATGGCTGTTAATTTGAGAGGAATGGAAACCGAATATCCTCTACTAGAATAATGGGAGATGATGTAATTGTCCACTAATTTCACTGATCCCAATATATCCTTTTCTTTTAACATGATCATGCAGGAGAGAAAGGACATGTAGAGAGAGAAAGAGAGAGGAGAGTGTGTATGTATGTGTTATTATATATAATAATAAAATGACTTTTTAGGGAGGATAGGAAAAGACTAAAATGCCCCTATGTGAGGGGTACGTGACTAGGATTTAACAGATGAGATGGATGCCGTTTGAGACGGAGAGTAATGGAGATGAGCTTCATAGATTAGGGAGGAAAATGTCCGTTTTTAAATGATTGGGGCAAAACCGTTAAAACGACCAAACCACATAGAGCAAAACAGAAGTTTACTCTTCATTTAATATTAGACTAAATATATTTTTGATATATATATATATAGGGGTAAGATCAAATAAAAAGTTTATTTTGCCTAAGTAGGATGAAAATGAATCTTAACAATTCATTTTTCAAATCAATGGTTAAGATGAAAGTGTAGGAAAAATGAGGAGTGTAAGACCGTGGGGTATGGTGGGGCTTGGGTTGGGCTTGGGTTTGGGCATTTGTTGACACGTGGAATGGGAGCCCCCCACCGCCTGGTTACGTGTCCGCGGGGTATGGCGGGGCGTGGGTTGGGCTTGGGTTGGGTGCACCGCGTGGCAGCAGAATATTAAAAAAAAATTACAAAAAATTTATAAAAAATCACACAACATTTATAAAAAAAACCTACAACTTCATTAAAATTTTAAAAATTACATAATCCTAAAAATTACATAATTTCTAAAAATTACAAAATAACAAACCTAGAGCGTTAAATAAATTTCAAAAAGGTCGATCTTGTCGAACGCTTTTCGCTCCTTGCCTCGAAACTCTATGTTCGCCACCGCCACCCGGTCCATGGGGTTGGGTTCGTGGGATGGGGGGACCAGTGGGTTAGGGGTTACACTATATAGGGGGTGGTTGGGTGACCGGGTGTCGGTTTGGTTTCCCCCAAACCGTTTGAATTTAAAATTCAAAATTTGAATGTCCGCTATGACGTGGCGGGTGAGCGAATAGGAGGCAGCCAGCTAGCATGGCCATACCGCCCCACGCCCGGCTTGAAAGCCAAGCCCCAAGGGCCACGCCCCAAGCCAAGCCCACCCGGGATGGTGGCTTGGGCGTTTTCCCCCAACCCACGCCCCAACCCAAGCCCCATACCCCATGGCCTAAGGGTATCTTGGGAAAATCCTATTTATGGACTTTCTCTCTCCACATGCAAGGCACATGCATATTCCACCCCCATTTTTTAAACGTTCATAACTTTTTTATATGACATTATTTTTTCATAAAAATTTCACCGTAAAATCGAGCGTCTTTTATCTTTAATTTGAGTACCATATTGCTATATAAAATATGAAGACTAAAAAAACCCACTAAAATGTGTTGTATTTCTATGTTGTATAACATTTTTTGTGCTAGATTTTTGTACTATATTTTTGTGCTAAATATTTTGTGATGAATTTTTTAGTCTTAAATTTTTTCCCCAATTTTTTGTTCTGGATTTTGTACTACATTTTTTTGCTAAATTTTTTCATGCTATATTTTTTTGTACTACATTTTTTGTGCTATATTTTTTTGTACTACATTTTTTATGATAAATTTTTTTGTACTAGATTTTTTTGTTGTTGTATTTTTAAAAAACAAAATAGGTGTCACATGTCATTTTCACTCATATTTATAAGAACCAAAATGCCGTTCATTCCTACTTATTAGGAGTGTCACATGTCATCATCACAATCCTTCTTAGGCTACTTAGGCAAAATCTACTTTTTAGTGGATCCTTCCCCTATATATATATATATATAGAGAGAGAGAGAGAGAGAGAAAGTATAATGTACTTCACGGCTTAACGTACGTAACGTACGCAACAAAATTACACACGTTAAATTGAAAATCACGCACGTTATAAACTTAAAAAACCTAATTAAGCATGCAGGAACTTTGTATATAATCACGTAGACTTGTATATAATCACGCATGTTAAATTGATAATCACGCACGTTAAATTGATCATCATGCGTGATAAGTGCTACATGTGTAATTAATTATCTATGCGTGATAAGTTGATCTGACGGTCAGTATTGTCGCGTATTTTTCCTAGAAAGTCTAGGAAGCAATGAGAATTGGACATGTGGCATTGAGTTATTTTAACTAAAAGGGCAACTATGTAATTTCACATTTTAATTTTATTTTTGGAATTTATTTTTCATTAATTAACATTCCATGATTTTCGGAATTTTTTTTGTTTTCGAATTCAAATCTGGAAGTCAATGTGTTTATCTGGAAAAACTATCTGCATGTCTTGGTGATGTGTTTTACCAGTCAGAGAGGTTGAAGTCAGTGTGTTTTAACACTCCGAAGTCAATATATAATCAGGTTGTGTTTTTAACAGTTCTTTTGCATTTTAACACTCTGAATGTGTTTTATGTTGTTGTCTATGTTACATTACATCACATTGTGTTTTTTGATGATTACATTACATCTTAATGTGTTTTACAACAGTTTGTTTTTATACTGGAGTTTAACAAATCTGATTGTGTTTTAAGTCAGCAGATTTGCTGGAGGATTCTTGATATTGTGTTTTAACAGCAAGCAGATTTCTTGACATTGTGTTTTAACAGCAAGCAGGTCATTGTGTTTTAACAGCAAGCAGATTCTTGACGCTGTGTTTTAACAGCAAGCAGATTTCTTGACGCTGTGTTTTAACAGCAAGCAGATTATTGACGCTGTGTTTTAACAGCAAGCAGATTGATGGAGGATTCTGGACATTGTGTTTTAACAGCAAGCAGATTTATTGACGCTGTGTTTTAACAGCAAGCAGATTTCTTGACGCTGTGTTTTAACAGCAAGCAGATTTCTTGACGCCGTGTTTTACCATCCATGCTGGTAATACTTCCATTTATCAAGAACGACTCAGAAACAGCGGTACAAGCCTCTCTACAATCATCAATTAAAACAGAAAAAACGCAGCCAAGTTACAAGCAGATTAAGACCAAAAACGTATATGCACTTCAAGAACTTTAATCACAACACAAGATATGAATACCTAGTGAAGAAAAGGGGTATGAACAAGCCTTGGAACCGAAATCTGAATGCTCTTGGGGTCCTGTTTTGCGTCGCCATCAGCAAGGGGAAAGAGATCGGTTTAGAGAGGGAGAGAGAGAAAGAGAGAGAGAAAGAGGGGAAATTGCATGAATTTAGGGATTGGTTATTGATATGGCAGTTTCTTGACTTATTTAAAACACTTCCAATTACCAAAATACCCTCACTATATTAAAAGTCTTTAATTATATAACTCAAATATTACAAGATTGCCATTGATTTAATCTCAACCCTTAAACACACCAATCGGATGGACCAGATCGCTTCCTAGACTTTCTAGGAAAAACACACTTTCCGTGCGAACCCTACTCTATATATATATATAGGGGAGGTTAGATAGAAAACCCTAAAAATTTGAGAAAACCCTAGAAAACCAACCTCCCGACTTTTTTTTTTTGAAAAAAATAACACATGTAATATACATGTTTTTAAGAGTTTTGAGCCAAAAAAAAAATAAAAAAAGCACCGAGTGGTTTTTTTTTTTTAAAAAAATAAACAAGTTTCAGCAACTTTTTGTCTAACACATGTTAGTGATGAAAGTTGATGAAATTTGTTTATTTAAAAAAAAAAAAAAACCACTCGGCGCTTTTTTGATTTTTTTGGCTCAAAACTCTTAAAAACATGTATATTACATGTGTTATTTTTTTCAAAAAAAAAGTCGGGAGGTTGGGTTTTCTTGGGTTTTCTCAAATTTTTAGGGTTTTCTATCTAGCATTGTCCTATATATATATAATATTATCAATACTATTAATAAAGGGAAGGAAGGGCACTCCTAATAAGTAGGAATGAAGGGCATTTTGGTCCTTATAAATAAGAGTGAAAATTACATGTGACACCCATTTTGTTTTTTAAAAATACAACAAAAAAATCTAGCACAAAAAATCCAGTACAAAAAATATAGCACAAAAATGTAGAACAAAAATATAGCACAAAAAAATCTAGTACAAAAAAATATAGCACAAAAAAATATAATACAAAAAATATAGCACGGAAAAAGTCAGCAAAAAATGTAGTACAAAAAAATTCAGCACAAAAATTTGAGAAAAAAAAATCTAAGGCAAAAAAATTCAGCACAAAAAATTTAACACAAAAATATAGTACAAAAATCCAGCAAAAAATGTTATACAACATAGAAATACAATGCATTTTAGTGGGTTTTTTAGTCTTCATATTTTATATAGCAATATGGTACTCAAATTAAAGATAAAAAGACGCTCGATTTTACGGTGAAATTTTTATGAAAAAATAATGTCGTATAAAAAAGTTATGAACGTTTAAAAAATGAGGGTGGAATATGCATGTGCCTTGCATATGGAGAGAGAAAATCCATAAATAGGATTTTCCCAATATACACTTGCACTCCTCCTTTCTCCTACACTTTCATCTTAACCATTGATTTGAAAAATGAATTGTTAAGATTACTTCTCATCCTACTTAGGCAAAATAAACTTTTTATTTGATCTTACCCCCTATTAATAATAAGGATATTTTATATAGATGACATTTTTTAATATAGAGAAATATATGTATTATCCTTTTTATTTAAAGTTGAAGGACAGAATGACACGTAGCATTTACTTGAATCCTTTGTTAAAAGTTAGATTTTTAATAAAAAAAATTATAATATCGATTTTATGACACAATTTATAAATCAAATTATCGGAATTGACACCAACATTTTATCACTCAAATGACTTCTGAATTACTTGTTGAATATCATATCTTATTTTCTAGAACCATCTCCGCAATCATCTTATCCATCGCGTATCGATTGTATCCGTTAGACTGGAGGGTGTGGGGGCACCATCCCCGCCACCTCACCATGTATAGCGCCCATATGGGCTCCATCACCACACCCTCCATTTTAACCGGGGGGGGGGGGGGGGCATCTTCACTTCGCCACCATGGTAGCGCCAAGGTTGAAATGTTCAGGTGGGGCCCACTAGTTTTAGTCCAATCAATTTTTTTTTTATTTTGTTCAGGCGGGGCTCCATCCACACCCTGCAAATTAAGGGGGGGCTGTGGCCTGATAAAGCCCCTAGGGACTCCAACCACACCCTCCAGCCTTAGTTTCTTTTAAATATAACTTTTTATTATTTAGTATATAAAATTAGATTTATTCAACCAAAAAGCCAATCTTTTCTTTTATAACAAGACTAAACATTTTGAGTTAAACTTCTTCTTTTAAGAGAACAAAAAAAGGTGTTATCAATACTATTAGTATCGGGTCAAAGGGTCAGTTGGCGGACCTTATGACTAAAGATTTGATTGTTGGTGAGCATGATGAAATATGTAAGTTGCTTAATGTGTTTGATCCATTTAGGTATGAAAATTGTGTGTGTGTTGGGGTTGGTTTTTTTTTTTTTTTTTGAGGGGGGGGGGGGGGGGGGGTTGTTAAAATACCATATGTATTTCTATCACTTTTATAATTTTTTAATTCATTTTATCTTTTGTTGTTAAACATGGGCTGTGTTTTATAATTTTTAATGCATTTTATCTTTTGTTTGTTAAACATGGGCTGGTGTGAGAGATGGCTTAGTGGGCTAAAGGCTTAATGGAAGAAGTGGATGGGCTCGAGTGTTGCTGGTGGGCTTATCGCAGAAGGTGGAAGGCCAAGCTATGGGTTATGTTGATGGATTCAAGTCGGGTTATGCTGATGGATTCAAGTCGGGTTATACCCGGGGCTATAAAACGCGTGCATCTGATGGTTCAGCTCATTCATTTTTTAAGGTTTCAGCTGTTTCTCTCTCTTGGCGATTAGGGTTTTAACTTTGTTTTGGTCCGTATCCATCTTGAATCAGATCTAGTTTTAGTATGTGTGTCAAGAAGAGACAGGGTCGGACTTAAAAGGTTAGTGGGGTAGCACGGGCTACCCCTCAACTCCGTCTCCGTAGTGTAAAAATACCCCTTAACTCCGTTTCCGTAGTGTAAAAATTCGTCTCCGTTATACAAAGATACCCCTGGTCAAAAAATTAAAAAAAAATGGGATACCCCTAAATTTTTGGGTTAGTTCCGCCACTAAAAAGAAATTTTCATATTGATAATCTGTGAGTGTTTTAGAGTTAGGGTTTGAATTGTTTGTATGTTATATCAACTGAATCTTGTTTTGTAAAGTTTAGGTATAAAATAAAATCTTTGGTTTGGGAATGTGTTGGTCTAAAATCAATGTTGATTTCATGTTTTTGACAATAACGTTTCTCCATGTTTAAAAAACATAGAAAACAACTTTGAATGATTAAGACTAATTACAATAATAATAAGATGAATAAATTGCATAAATTAACCTTTATATTATATCTAAACTGCACTTCAACCTTTATGTTATAAATAACAATAACAGCTTTGAATGATCATGACTAATAAGATGACTAAGTGGAAAGTCATCCAAAATTCATAAAACCTCCTAAGACACGACGTTAAAGAAAATAAGATACCTTTTGTTAAACATAGATGTGGTAATCGTACAAAAAAACATACTTAACTAATAGATGTGTAATCGTAGATAAAAAATGCTTAATTATAACTTTAAAAAAAGAAGTTTAAAAATTGAGAAAACACGTTATAATTTGTACAAATCGGAAAAGCTAACGTTATACAACCCCTTGGTAAGAACAACATGATCAAAAGTGACCTATTTATAAAACAAAAGAAAATAATATTTTATATATATAGTTTTCGAAGAAACATGAATATTAATTTCAAATTTAAAATAATATATAGTTTATATAGTTTTCGAAGAAACATGAATATTAATTTCAAATTTAAAATAATATATAGTTTTTAAATATTTTATTATATCAATATATTATTTTTAATATTTACTTTTAACATGTTTTATTATTTTTTCCTACTTTTAGCTTTTAACGTATTTTCTTTTTTTCCTTTTCTAAAACCATATTTCCTTTATTATTTATTTTGTTTTTAATAATTCTTTTTTCTTTTTTTAAATCATCTTTACTCTATCAATTAATTTGATATTTTTTAATAACTTATGTTCGTTAATATTTTATTATATCAATATATTATTTTTAATATTTACTTTTAACTTTTAACATGTTTTAATTTTTCTTCTATTTACTTTTAGCTTTTAACGTATTTTTTTTTCTTTTCTAAAACCATATTTCCTTTATCATTTATTTTGTTTTTAATAATTCTTTTTTCTTTCTTTTTTTAAATCATCATAACTTTATCAATTAGTTTGATATTTCTTTAATAACTTATGTTCGTTAATTTATTTATAAAAACTTAAGGACGTAGTTGTGCTTAATTTTTACCTTCGATTAGTATAAGTTTTATTAAAAACCAATTTATATTAAAAAATAAAGTATTTATTTGGTATCGTAAAATGATACGATGATAAACTGAACCGATCTAACTGTTTAGTTTTCTAAACAACATGCTACATTTTCAAATTTTACAGTATCATTTGCTCCATTTCGTCGCAACGCACGACAGAAAAAAAACCTAGTTTTGTTAAAAATATACATTATCTATAATTGCAAAATACATGAAGTGCCAGACACCTGCTTGACACTTCTCTGTTGGTCCACCCAAATTACGATTTTCCCCCGTTTAAATTTATAGTTTTGCTATTGGATTTGTTTTGTTTTCTCTAAGTCAAATTACGATTTTGCTCTTAGTTCAAATTTAAAGTTTTGCCATCATTTTTGTTTTTTCTTATCAAATTACGATTTTCCCCCAGTGTTAAATTACAGTCATGCGATCATTTTAGTGTTTTTTTTTTTTTACAAAATTGTGGTATTGTTTTG
Source organism: Helianthus tuberosus (assembly GCA_030545235.1). NCBI lineage: Eukaryota > Viridiplantae > Streptophyta > Magnoliopsida > Asterales > Asteraceae > Helianthus > Helianthus tuberosus. The sequence goes on along the minus strand of CM060441.1, from coordinate 209,370,023 downwards.
GTGTAATGTTTTATCGTGTCAGGCGGCTGCCTGGCACTTCCCATTGATTACGGATGGCAATGGGGCAGGTTCGGGTCGGTATTGGTAATCCCATACCCGTACTCGGTTGTAAAATCGTGTCTATTGGTAATCCCATACCCGTACTCGGTTGTAAAATCGTGTCCCATACCCGGCCGAATACTCGTCAGGGTATTTGTCGGGTAATTACCCGCCGGGTATAGGGTATACCATGGGTATCGAGTATACCCATTAGTTTGTTAAAAGATGTACATTGGGATTTTCAAATACATTTCTTTACTATTATAATTATTATATAATTTATTCATACAACAACTATTATAAACAAAAAATGTACATTACATACATATGAGTTATATCATAAATCAATAATAACTTTATAATACTTATACATATATATTTTACAACATATAAAATATAAATACTATTATTAAAAACATATACTAAAAGGTTTTTTTTCTTTCACATTATGAACATACTTAAATAAATCACTAATAGACAAAAGTCAATGAAAAATAAAAATATAAATTAAAAAATTCGGATATATGATTGGATATATAGTTTTGGTAAACGGGTATGTGGTTTCGGGTAATCGGGTAGGGTATCACCTAATCCCATACCCGACCCATACCCGCGAAAATTTTTAAAACTAATACCATATCTGGCCCAATACCCGTCGGGTATCGGGTATACCCGTCCCATTTGTGTCGGGTTTCGGGTATACCCGTCGGGGTCGGTTATTTTTGCCATCCCTACCATTGATCCAGCCAAATTACGATTTTACTCCGTTTAAATTTACAGTTTTGTCATTGGTTTTGTTTTTTTTTTTCTCCCAACTTAAATAAATAGACAAATGTCAATGAAAAATAAAAATATAAATTAAAAAATTCGGATATATGATTGGATATATAGTTTTGGTAAACGGGTATGTGGTTTCGGGTAATCGGGTAGGGTATCACCTAATCCCATACCCGACCCATACCCGCGAAAATTTTTAAAACTAATACCATATCTGGCCCAATACCCGTCCCATTTGTGTCGGGTTTCGGGTATACCCATCGGGGTCGGTTATTTTTGCCATCCCTACCATTGATCCAGCCAAATTACGATTTTACTCCGTTTAAATTTACAGTTTTGTCATTGGTTTTGTTTTTTTTTCTCCCAACTAGAAATGCCAATGGGTCGGGTTTGGGACGGGTTTAGGTAATCCCAACCCCAAACTCGGTTAGATAAGCTTATCCCAAACCCGTCCCAAAACCTGTTGGGTTTCTAGCGGGTAAATACCCATCGAGTATCAGGTATATCCGTGGGTTTCGGTTAAACCCGTTAATTTAAAAAGCTTACTCGTTGGGTATACCCGACCCAAAACCTATCGGGTAACATTATTAATAGGTTACATTTAGTATTATCATTATAAACAATATCAAATAAATACAATGTATGCGGAATAAAATACCAATATGTATAAAAAATGGATTTATCATATATATGCATATTTAATAATATTAAAGAGATTATATCGGGTAAACAGGTACAATTTGTCGGGTAATTGGGTCGGGTAAACGGGTGTATCACCAAATCCCAAACCTGTCCCAAACTCGCGAAAAAACAAAAAACTATTCTCAAACCCATCCCAAACCCGATTAACCGACCCCAAACCCTTCCCAAATGTGTCGGGTTTCGGGTTCGGTTGCCATTCTACCTCCAGCCAAATTACGATTTTTCCCTTAGTTCATATTTACATTTTTGCCATCGTTTTTTTCCTATCAAATTACGATTTTGCCCCTAGTGTAAAATTACAGTCATGCGATTGCGTTTTATTTTTATTTCTTAATTTTTTCTTGACAAAAAAATATGGTAAAAATTACAACTTTGGCCCCAGTTTAATGTTATAGTATTTCAATCGTTTTAGTTTTTTTTTAGCAAAAGTATCGTAGTGTTTTATTTTAATTGGTTGACTTGATGTAATTTTTTTTTGAGATCGTGTTATGAGTAGCATGTACAAATAACCAAAACATTGACGTACATGTTATGAGAGAGAAATATTCGGCATAGTGTCGCGCAACACAGGCGAGGCAAAAACTAGTATATATCAAATATTAAAACCCATATATCACATACATAGTCACATATATCTTTGATGATATAAAATGAAACTTTAAAAATGGTCCTTTGACTATTACAAAAGTGACACTTTTGTTGCTTCGATAGCAATTTACAATAATAAACCTTATCATCCTTTCCATTCCTCGTCTTTGTCTTTAACATTACTAGACAACAATTGGAATTTTATTAAAGTTACTTTTGTCGAACTTTTTATTTCTTTGGGCCACCATCTATAATTCCAGCAATGTACCAATCCATTTCGGACAATGGGTCCCAAATGTCTTCCACAAGAAACCCCTAAATACAAAAGTTCTTCATTAATTGCCCAATCAAAAGCAAGCTTAGCAAGTACTAATTTTATATTATTTTTATTTTCGAATCTTCCCTGTAAATCTGTGTAACACCTTTCCTTGAAGCCATTCGTGTAACACCTTTCCTAGAATCCATTCTACTAGAAAAATTACAAGAATCTTAACCGTTTCTTTGTTGATAATTTATACAATATAAGCTCCGACTTGTTGCCTTATCTTCTTTTATTAGAAATGCTTATCAAACATGCATTATATACATTCGTATAATATAATATAGTGTATAGTATACCATTATACATTATAAGTCTACGGTGAAGATGAAATAAACAAGTATGGTTGCCAATAATGTTGAGTTGACGGGTTGCATGTTGACTGGTTGTGAACCTGAACATGCATCCATATTTTTGTTTGTGTAAAAAACATTAACTCTAACTCGCACACACTTAAAATTGAGTAACCCGATATCTAAACATGTCAAACGGGTTAAGGAATAGTAATCACGTAGTAAACGTGTTAGCTTGGTTGACGGGTTGTAAAAATGAGTAAAATTGATCATAAACAAGTTAGCGGATCTACCTGTTTAATTAAACCGGTTGATGAGTTGACTTGTTTATTTAGGCAAAATTGGATTTAAATAATCCGAACTGACTTTTTTTTGCCAGTAAGAATCCCAACTGTGTTTATTCCCGACAGTGGTCCCAACTTTTTCATTTTGTTTGTATAATGGTCCGCCATTAAAAAAATAACGGAGTTAATTTTTTTTTTTCCAAATTACAAACCGATGTTTACGGGCTTTTGATCAGAACGAGGATATGAGTCGATTGATGTAAAACTTACCTCGAAATAATGCTCCAAACGACGAAAACAGTGCTTTAATTCGGATGTTTAAACTTCCAATTAAAAAAAATCAAGCAGTTTGGAGCACCGTTTCGAGGTACGTTTTACATCAGTCGACTCTTATCTTCGTTCTGATCAAAAGCCCTAAAACATCAGTAATTCAGAAAAAAAAACTTGGCTCTGTTAAGTTATTTTTAACGGCGGATCATCATACAAACAAAATGCAAAAGTTGGGACCACTGTCGAGAATAAACTCAGTTAGGATTATTACTGACTAAAAACAGTCAGTTCAGATTATTTAAATCCAATTTGTCGTTTATTGAAATGGTTGAAACATGCCAAACTAAAAATGGCCTATTCAATAACAGAAATCATCCCAAACATGATCCACCTATAACACAAGTTAAATATAACAACCTAAATTCTGATTTTTCAAAGTTAATGTTATCGTATCAAAAATTCCCTACTAAAGAAGTAACAAAAGTAGTTACATAGATGTTTTGTACACAAATATCTTTATTTTATTTGTGGTTTTTCTTATATATCTTTTGTAAAATTCTATATCTATACATTTTCTAGCACATTGATATCGACAGACGTGACCCCTGGTTAATTTTTTTTTGAAATGATTATGTATTTTCAAGGTGGCAAATTCAAAAAGTTATGTTGAATCCATCATTACTTGGTCTTGTGTGAGCCCAAAAGAGCCCATTAAAATGTGGTCATCCATCCAAGTTGTATTATCCTTTTGTACTAAGCTTTTGTCCCCCTTTTGCTTTATGTGAATTTAATTAGAATTTAGAAGCCTATGTCTTTTACTTTAACTTTCATAGGTACTTTGTGACGTTGATGATTTAATAGCATGACATTATATGCTAATCAATCAATAACCCAACTGACTTAGAAGCTTATTTTCTCCTTTTTCATAATTGAACCAAGTTTTTGATGTTAAAGTTGGTTCTTGAACTCATTCTTCATCGACGTTGTGATTGTGATTGTGATCCGCATTCAATTCTATTTAACTTGCTAAAGAAAACAATAAGAGGCTGTTTGTTTAGCTTTTAATGAGACTCTTAATGGTTCAACACTTAATGGTTCAGACTAATTGTTTCGCGAGCAGATGTCTGAATGATTCAGACATTTGCATCTGAATGGTTAAGCATTATACTGAGTCTGAATGGTTAAGATCTCTTATCTGAATTAGTCAGACATTTTCCTCTAAACGGTTAAAATTATACTGGTTCTTAATGGTTCAGATCTCTTACTGGTTCAGATCTCTTACTGGTTCAACATGTAATGGTTCAAACCTCTTACTGGTTTAGCAATTACTCATTCAGAAGTTGTCAAACAGCCCCTAACTCCTAATAAATTATATAATTATGATAAGTAACCTATGAACTAGAAATTTGAGCCCTTCATTCTACGTTACATATTGATTACTATTAAATTTCACCATTGTTTCAAATTGATTTATAGATCATTAGTCATCACTTATTTGTTCAAAAGTATATGTTAAAGATATGCAATTGTTCAAAACTATAACTAGGTATGTATGCATCAATATCCAATAAAAAACATGCCATTTTTCTAGAATTGATGGATTTGATCTTTTATTTGATCACAAAATCTAAAGAGTTGGCCACGTTGAAGCTTATGAGTTATGAATGTGGCAAAACATATGGCCCCAATGGTCTTTGCTTTAAGGAAAATCACAAGCTCAATTGTCCCCATCCCCCCCAATACACAAGCTTTATGATGATATATATTATGTGAATCTCCTCATTCCAATTCACAACTCACCATGGAGAATCATCGCCGGCACAAAAGTAGTTCCTCCGGCGACAACTTCACATTCCCCGCTATGTCACCCAACATCGATATAGACTCCGAACTAGCCGACCATTTGTTCTCAAATGGCAAACTCCTCCTCCACACTTTTCCTATTAAACCAAAAGGTTTAACAAGTTGCACCTTTTCAAGGACGTGCAGTGTAAATAGTAAAGATTCACTAGTGTCCTCGCGGAGCACTAGTACAAACAGTCGCAGCAGCAGTAGCAGTAGTAGTTGCAGCAGTGCGAGAACAAGCACTAGTGAGGCTTCTAGCCCCGGATCTACCACGAGAACCGCGATATTATCTAGAAATGGAAGCCGGAGCCCGGTTCACTACTCCAACAATTATTATCGTCCGGCTCAAAGGTGGCAGTTCATGGCGCCCGTTCCTGTACTAAACCGCCCGACTTCCCAACGAAGGAAAGCGGATTACGAGAAGCAAAAAGGGTCGCCGGAGAAGAAGAAATACACTAGGAGAAAAGGGTATTGCCAGAGATTTTTCCGGTGGATTGTGTCAACATGCAAAGAATGCCATGCTATGGAGCCGTCCAAGAAAATGTTTTGACTGTGCTCATTTTTTTAAAGTTTTTTTGAATCATTTTCTTCTACTTTTTTTGCTAATGTAAAGTGGGATTGTGTTATTTGGTCATAAAGTTCACTAATTTAACAGTTTTTATCACTAAGGGGACAGGTAAAGTGGTGTACTCCCCAACCAAGTGGTTGTGGTTCAAATCCTGCAAAGGGCAGACGTGGTGTGATTTTAGCCTTTCAAACAAAAAAAAACACAGTTTCAAGAAAGACAAAAAACAACTACAAAATACTACAACAAAACAAAGAGTACCAAGAGTTATCTTCCAAGATTTATAACAAGTTAACAACCCGATCCGTAATCGTTGGATCACTCCAAGAAATTTTCCATCACATCGGTGTACATACCCGGTTCGTGTTTTCCATGATTCAAGTCCTGACTGTCGTCAGGCTTGCTACCGAGCCCTTCGGTTAATGCATTGAAGAAGGTCAATCCGTTAGGCCATTTGATGTCATTTTCAGCATGGTCATGACCCATCATGTTTCCCATGTGTGTTTCGGATGAATGAGGATGGAGGAACATGTGTGTCTCGTCTTTAGGCCCAAACCCAAGTCCCGTAGCTTTCTGAAAATTTGGCGATTGCATGCGGATGGCCCAGTTGTAGGCAGGAGGTGGGTAGATTGGGACCGTCGGTTGCTTTAATGGGATCCCAGTTGAAGAAGCTGATGATGTTGATGCAAATAGTTGGGATAGATAGAAGCCACATTGGTAGCTTAGTGATTCAAATGTATGTCTCATTCTAAGCACAAAATGAAGATCTTCAGGTACCTGATTACAACCATAAACACATGAAATTGAGTTCTTTTTGGTTTAAAAAAATGGTTGAATATTGAAACATAACCTACTCACAATCTTGCATGAACCGAGTTGCAACAAGCCATGACCAGCTTGAATCACAGCTATAGTCTGGTGAAATGAAAATTAAGAGCAAAAATCAAAAGGGTATAATCAAATGATAAAAATGAAAAAAATGCAAAATTTTGATTATAAAAAATCACCTGAATTCCTGAATCAAACTGTTCATTCCATTCTGTTGGAAGCTGCAAAACCATAAGAAATTAATGAGGCCAAATTATTTAGAACTGATTAAGTGAACAATACAACAAAAAGTTCAAAATAAATTAATGACTTTATTTTCATTAATTTCTTTTGACCTGTTTTATGATTCGAACAGAACCAATTTGACCCGTTGTATAATTTGAGTCAATCGACCCAAATGAACCCAAATACAAGTATATTTTGTACACAAATCAAGTCCTAAGAGAAAGAGTAAAGAGTGTGTGTGTGAAGGTGTAAGTGTGTGTGGGAGAAGCATACATACAGCATCAAAAGAACTTTGCCAATAGTTAGATATGCTCTGATCACATTCTGAAGGTTCTTTGAAGACCCATTTGTGACACTTATCAGAAGCAACTTTTCCCATTAATCTGCACTCAATAAAACCAACCATCATCATCAGAAAAAAAAAAAAAATAACAAAAGAAAATCAATAAATTTAATATATATTTTTTTATTTTTATGTTTTGAAAACTCTACTATTCTTGATCATTCATAGATTATAAAATCTTAAAATTGATAACAAACACCTACCAACTACCCACCCTTCTCCATAATTATACAACTGAATTGACATTTTGCTGAAGGCTTTTCTAACAGGATCTTCCCCTGCTGCATCCATTTCTTCTAAAGAATCCGCCATTCGTCCTCTGCAAAACCCGTCTTCCCACATCAACATCCTGCAATAAACCACGGCTAATCAAACATAAATCACATAAATTAATCGCATAACATGTAACATCCGACCTCTCGTCCCATCAATATTCTCTGTTTTGCCTCGGCTAATCAAACATAAAACACACAAACTAATCGCATAACATGTACCATGTACGTCCCATGTTGTCCCACCAATATTGTCTATTTTACCAGAAACTCACATATTTTTTTTTTGTCGGGCAAATGGAAACTTCCAGGAGGTCACCTATCCTAGTAAAGTACACTAGAGGCGCAGCATAGTGGGGGCATGAGAGAGGCCCAAACTTTTCGCTCAGCAGTGGAGAGAATGTAGTTTTCGTATAGAAATTTTTGGGTATGTACGTTTTCGACGGAAATCTCAACCTTCGCTACTGTAGTAGTGTAGTACACACAAAGTAGTACTACTCCCGGTCCTCTCATATTCACTCAAACACGTTGGTGATATTTGAGGCGGGACATTTATTTTAATAAATGTGGAGTTCTCTTTTAAAGAGAGCAAAACAAGAACGATATGGGATTTGACTAAAGTGTTACTTACAGGCTGCCAATGTCGTCGCCAACTTTGCAGCCATTACCGCCTCTAAGTCGCCTGAAAAACCGCAGAAAACAACAGCCATTTGAGCAAAGATCAACATAATGGTTTGATATGATTAAGAAAGTAATATACGGGCGAGGTCGAATGGTCCAGAAAACAGAGTAAGTCCAGTCAGAACTGAGACAAACACTTCTTAGAGCTTCATGAAGAGCCAACATTCCAGCTGCTTCTTTGTTTCTATCTGTTGTTGTTGTTCCTGAGCCCACCATGCTTCTTTGTTTTCTGTTGCTTTTAGCAGCAAAGTTTACTAAAGGGAAGAAAGAACACTTGATATCTAGTAGGATGATAAATAAAAATAGCTAAAAAGAGGGAGAAAATGGAGGAAATGTGAGTGTTTTTTGCTTTCTTTTTTTAAAGCTTGTTATGACATGATTCTGTGGTTGGATTTACCGAGGGGAAGAAGAAAGGCGGTGAGAGTTTTACATTTATTTGGATGTAAAAATGGATTGGGTTGGGTTCACCTTTTACCTTTAACAAGTAAGAACTCCTCTATGATCCATTTATTTATTTTGTGGGTTAAATTCATTGCAAATTCTTGAACTATCATTATATATGACACCTTTAACTTTAACCTGTTAATACATAAAATTATAAATTTTTAATGGTATCTAGATATTTCCAGCGGTGTTTACTATCCGGTTTGACCTATTTCGACTAAATTTTTGGTCGAATCGGTAACTAAAATTTTGAAAAAAGACAAATCGAACCGTACAATTTTGTGGTGTGACGTTTTAAAAAAAAGTTGGTTTTGTTCAAAAGCATAATTTTGTATTTGATCTTTAAAAGATAATAAGTATTGTTCATGAATTATATACACACACTAAGTGTTGGGAGGTACTACGAAAAAGTCCAAAGTGGGCGGTAGTTAATCCAATGACGTCTAGTAGTAGACGTCGGGCTAAAAGGTCAAAAACATCATCCTCCGTTGACCCGTCAACTCCGACATCGGATGCCCGCAATGTTGATTTAAATGAGGCGGTGGACGTTGACGAGGGAATTCAAGAAGAGTTGGGTCGACCCCCCGGTAGAAGAAAGGGAACCGGGAAAAAAACGGTCGAGTCGTCTTCCGATCTCGAGTTAAAGGATGATTTCGAGGAGATGAACCGTCGTCTCCAAGACATTCGCGACCTCGGCTACAAACGTTGGGAGATTATGCAAGAACGAGTGGCCGAAACCAAAAAGTTTAACGAGATGCAAGAGGCGAGGCAAATGGAAAAGGACATTGAGTTTTTGTCCAAATCGATCGACCACCTCCAAGGCGACGCGTTGATCCTTGCGCAAATGCGTCAACAAAAAATTCGACAAAAATATGGACTCTAGATCATGTTATTTTTTTTTAACTTTATTTTTTCTGTTTTTTTTTTATTTTCTGTTTTTTTTTATTTTTCTGTTTTTTTTTTCTGTTTTTTTTTTTATTTTCTGTTTTTTTTTTCCAGTTTTTATTTTTATTTTTATTTCAAGTAATGTAATTTTATTTTTAAATTAATGAAGTTTTTTTATGTTTTAAATTAAAAATAATAATTGTGAAATGATTGTGAAATGATTGAATGGGGCATTATGGGGCATTATACCACTACACCACTTTTGCTATAATGCCCCCCTGCTGACTAGGACGCCACGTGTCGTATAATGCCCCATGGTGGGGGCTTTATAACCTTCTACCACTACACATGGTCTAATAACTTTACATTTCTAAAATAGAAAAAAAAAAATAACGTTAAACGACAAGTTTGGTTTACACGACTGGTTCCAAGTTTCGGACTATAAATCATCCGCCTGATAAAACTGAATTGTAAATATATATTTCAAACGAGCCAAGCAGGCCGACATTCTTCGGTTTGAGCAGAGCAACGGTTTATAGACACCCCTAGCGGTATCAAAATAACTCAACTAAAAAATACAACAATTCTTTCAAGAAAACGAATAATATATGGTTTCATTCATTTAAAAATGTTATTTTCCCTATATTAGTCTCACTTCTTATATCCAGCTCATTACGCACATGACACATCGCAATTTGTTTTTTCTTATACTATTCTCTTTTGACCAGGTACCCAATCTATTTTCCCTTTTATGCAATACGAAAGTTCCAACTTTTGCAACAATAAAAAGGGTGGTAAGTGAGATCTCAAAATGGTAGTGATTTTGAGGTTGTTTGTATAGGGCAGAAATGACCCTAGCAAGGTCACAATCCATGACCAAATTCACACCTTAATGGTATGGTTGAAGGGTTGTTAAAGGCATTGTAAGTTTGGCAATAATAGTTTTAAAAACTAGATTTGGATGGTTATTTTATTAGGGCATAGTTCTAAGAATAGTTTATGAATTTATTAATGTGTTTCTATTATAATAATAGTCATATAAGCACGGAAAAATATACCTTAACATCCAAACATTTGTTTGATGCTATGTATTAACTATGACTATTGATATGTATTTTTCATTTTTTATACATATATTTAACTTATCTTAAACTCACATATTTCCTTTTTCACACTTATTCTATAACATAAATTTTAGTGTACAAGTTTTTCAAATGTATATATAACATGTTCACTATAAAAACGATACACGTACAACACGCGTTAAATCTGACGCATATCCTTTAATAGTATGTTTCACGATATATCTACCTCTTATGTTCATGTGTCTTTAGGGAATCTCGTAAGATAAGTTACCTAAAAGACATGTCAAGTCAAGTCTCAATATATATGTTTTGAGTTTCTATGCCTCATCACTATAAACTTAAAAATGTTTAAAACTATAACATTCTAATATCAAATTTGAAAGGTTTACAGCTCGGTTCATTTTTTGCATCCAATAAGAGCCCTCATATTCACCAATTGAGGATGTTCTTATACATTAATACATAAGGGAAAAATCACACAGCATTTTTGTATCAGAATATATATGATGTTCATGTTAATCCATATATACCTCTAGAACCATGTTATACACACCTAACCCATCTTCTATTTCATGAAGAAAAAAAAACCCAAACCCTAAACTGAAGTATAATCCAAATTGTTTTTGTTTTCAAATTACAACAAATACACACACCTAGCCCATCTTCCATTTCATGACAAAATGACCCAAATCCTAAACTGATGTATAATCCGATTTGTTTTTGTTTTCAAATTACAACACGAACTTGGTATGTTTTTGTTTTCAACAACCAGCAAAAAGCCGATCATTTGGTAAACCCAATGGCAAAAAACCACCCACTTCTGTGAACGCAAACGACGCTGGTGACCTAACCCTCCACCATTCCAAAGGAAACTCACAGCTCGAAGGCACACTGCGATACAACCGATCTCAACCCAAAACAATTTTGCTCTGGACGAGACTCGAGCCTAGCATGAGACCGCCAATGAACCAGAATTTATCGACAACCTAGTATGATTTAGGGGCTGTTTGGCTAAGCTTATTGGAATGACTTATTTACTTATTTGAAAAGCAAATAAGTCATAATGGAATGACTTATTTACTTATTCCTCTCACATAATAAGCTAACCCAAACACCTTTTAACTTTTCAAAAAGTAAATAAGTAAATAAGTCACTAAAATAAGCTTAGCCAAACAGAATTGAAAACAATTATAGTATGTTTTAAATTATATTAATACAAAAACAATGTTTAACTTTTGAGCATGAAACAGAGATTAAAGTGGTCACGTGCACACGTGCCACGGCCGTCGGTGCCTGAAAAAAAGTCTGTTGCAGTCGCACAAATTGCGGGGACACATTGCATCACCGATCATCGAAAAACGGGCAGTGTAACTCACGCGCCACTGTTGAACCGCTGAATGGTTATAAAAACGCTGCCGCGAGCGTGGGTCAAAATCTCATCGGCTCCCGTTTGACCGCCTATTGCCCCGGCTGTGGACCCCACAACGTATCTTTGTGGGTCCGCTCGCAAATAATATTTTTCGTCGCTGCTGGTTTTCCGATTATAACGGTCCGTGTTTTAACGTTAATTCATTTGATTAAAATCTAAGAAAAATGATGTGTTTTTTAATTTCTGTCTTGTCTTCTGATTATAATTCATTTGAATAAAATCTAAGAAAATTGATGTGTTTTTTAATTTCTGTCTTGTCTTCTGATTATAACGTTTCAACTCTTTTGTGTCTTCTTTTCTTAAATTTGATTCAAATACATAATATAAATATATAAATAATATAGTATATAGAGGAAGGTTAACGTACAATATTCCGTAACGTATGATGCGCACGATATTAAATCACATATGTGATAAAAATCAAATCCTGATCACGCATAAACAAAAACACATAATCATGCATGAACAAAATCAGAAATCATGCATGGGGTAAAACCCTAATCACGTATGTTATAAAAATAATTACGCATGTTATAATTTCCTATCGTATGCATCGTACGTTAAGGAATAGTAATTTATACTTTCACTATATATTTATTCGTGCTTACTTTTATTTACCAGTAACTATTAAAAACAAGAGTGTTAAATTACTTGAAGATAACAGAGAATGCTATGGAGAGAAAACTAGACTAGTTCTCATTCTGGAGGGAGAGGTCGATCATAGATTTATGGGTTTAGAGGCGAGAAATTGACCATAAAAACGTAGCAACTATGACAATTTAGGAAAAAAAAAAAAACAAGTTAAACTTGCTTAAATTTGTCAAAACAATCTTTTCAAGCACGAAAAATAGAGAAAGTAGAGCTAGGCCAAGAAGAAACACGATCAAGAAGATTGATCACAGAGAATTAAGATAACTCTTTTAGATGACAGCAAGAAAATGAAGAATGTTGATCATGTATAACAAAGAAGAAAATGAAGAATGTCGATCAAGATGCAAATTGAAGAACAAAGAAAAGAAGGAAAGTTGTAGGGGTCATTTACAACATTAAAATACATGAACTTTTAAATTTTAATCATATATTTATCATACAATGCAACTATAATAAAGCGTTGTTCTCAAGTATACAATAGTTCTTTGTGTATGTAGATATGCATTCCCATATGAACGCTGTATTGATAAGTACAATTCGAATTTAACTATTGTCACGTTAAATGGTTAAAGTTGTGAAATTTGCATGGGTAAAGGGATCGGGCCTAAACCCAAGAGTAAAAAAATTATAAAAGAAGCGAAATGAAAAGATTAGCCCGTTTAAAGATTTTAACTTTTAACAGGCCCAGGCCAACCTTGAAGCCTAGTATCTTAATTACAATTATAGCAAGTATACATAGGTATTGTTCTGCTAGCCCAGCTACTTTTTAGATCCTTGAGTAAAATGTTAAAATCGTCCCTGAGGATTGATCACTTTTGTTACTTCAATCAAAAAATGAAATCTTTTGTAACTGGACCCCTAAGGTTTCATTTTCATTTTTGTTGTCATTTCCACCCAAATCACTAACTCAGTTAAAATGTATCATTAACTCATGGATGATTTTGGCAATTCCCAAACCTCAGGGATCAATTTGGCAATTTGCCGATTTATTCTTTTATTTTAATTTTTCTTTTTTATCTTAAAAAAATAATTATAAATTTAATATGTATACATACACACATGTTTGTATATATACACTTATTTTTCTTAATTTTCTGTTCTACCTTTAAAACAAAAAATTCTTGATGATCACTTAGCTCATTTAGATGATCTTCGTCGGGGTCGATAACATAAGAATTCTGGACGATCACTTTAATCGAAGAGAATAGGCACAAAGATAATATTGGGTTAATATAGAACTTGCCAACCACGCAGTCATAATTTATCAAAAATAATGATATTGAATAAAACGAATGATTTTCTAGGCATATTAGTGATATTAGTAGTGTTTCAAATAAAGCACTTACAAGATTGAGGATCTACTAAAACAAAATCATTATATTGTCATTGCTCTTCATAAGCAAGATGATATTGTAAAACAGTGAACCGAATTCAAGTAAATGCTACAATTGATTGTTATAGACCTTTTTTGAAATCTACATTACTATCAGTGGCGGACCCATATATTTGCTGGGGGTGCGGATGAGGTGTTAAATCATATTTTCAAGGGGTGCGGTCGGATTTTTTTGCCTAAAATATACACTATTTTTTTTTCAAGGGGTGCGGCCGCCCACCCTGGCTAAAGGGTAGGTCCGCCCATGATTACTATCATGTGGTCATTGTGAGAGCCAAGGTGTAATTTCTTGATAAAATTTACGCCCCAATAAGGAGTTGCATCAGTTATCAAAAGTTTCACATGATTATCAACATATCGTTAATTGGTTTAAGAAGAGTTCTAAATTCCACTTTTACAGAAATTGATAACGATGTGCTTGCATTGTTAATATGGGTTTGAAATATAGGCATGTTAATATGGGTTTGAAAACGAATGATTTTCTAGCCAAGTAAGTTATGTTCTTTCACCATACATACATACACACATACATACTTAATTATTGTATGATTTTTATTTTTTTTAGTGACCATTGGACACTAATTGTCATTTGTCCTTCAACTGAGAGAGGCTATATTATTGACTCTATAAGACTATCTCCAATACTAAAGGGGCCCTTAGGCATCCTTACCTGCCTAGTCAGCTGCCACATCATATCCTTACAAATACTTAAAAACTCTCAATTTCACCTCCAACCATACAAACATCCTTACATATCCTTACATTTTCCACATAATCACTCACTTTTTCTTTATATTCAATTACGTAAATTATTAAGATGTATTTAAATAATTAATAGAAGCAATATCTAAAATAAATAAAAAAATAAACTGAATATAAGTAAAAAGGTAATATTAAAAAATAAATGCATTTATAGAAAAGGGGCAGCCCATCCAAACTTATGTAGTATTTGGTCGTTGATGGCCCAATTGTGTTTAATTAGTAAAGTCTATTAAGCCCATAAAACTTCTACCCTAAAAATATATTGAAGTCATCTGAAAACAACCGCAGCTGCTACCATTTCTACCATATCTTCATTCTTCATGACTTCATCTTCTACCAGATCTGTAGCCATCGATCAATATCATCACTTTCAAATGGAACCAGCGTTGTTAAAGGTCAACAACCATTCAATTCCGTTGTTCAACACCAATAGATAATTTTTTTTTTATTTTCTACCGGAGCTGGGCCCACCCCAACGTTTGGACCGAGGGAACTCCACGCCCTTCTGCAAGGGCTTCTCATCTTCGGACAACATCAGACGTGAACCTCCAATGCAAAGGACGGCTCCAGCGTGGCAAGGGCGCGAGCATACGGGCGGCGTTGGAGATAGTCTAAGTAGAGAAAAGGACCAACATAGTTACCTTCTTACGTCTGTCATTGACGAAGCTTTTGGGTTTCCGTTTCTTTGGGATATGATGAATGTATGTTTTCTATTTTATTATCAATTTATTTTCATGCATTAAATAATTAATTCTTAATTCAATGCAGTGTAAGCAGCAAAAGAATGGCTGCGAATGTGGTTTTATGGTTATCAAAAACATGTATTAGTTTGTCAATACTATTCACACGAATTTCCCATTAAGACAAATGTTTTCTATATATTTATATACTTTGTGTATTTGCACTAAATTACATATTTTTCAAATTATATTTATTTGTTTTAGCTTTGGAACGAGAAAGGCTGTCTTCCGCAAAAAGAAATTGACAAACTGATCCTAGACTTAACGCCACAGTTTATCAGTAGGGTGTTTCCAATGGGTCAGGTCAGAGGCATGCATGACAACATGTAAAATGTATTTTCACATGTCAAATATAGTAAACAAACCTAATATCATTAGAAAATGAATAATATTCTCATATATAGTCATTTATTGATAATTGTTGATGCAACAAATAATAGACCAAGGATAGTAGCTGGGCTGGTTAGGCAAAATGGTTGAAGGGTTTGGTTTTGCCTAACGTAGGTCGTGGGGTCCCCCTACGTTTGCAAGACGTGGAGAGAGGTTCACTAGTTTGATTTTGTTGTTTGCTCGGGATCCTCCACTGAAATGTGTTCAGTCTCGGATGTGGGAGCAATAAGAATGTGTGTGTTGAATGTGATGGAGAGTGACTTGTATAAACCAAGTACTCAAGAACAATGACCAGAGATTCGCCTGGAATCAGAGATGATCGAGGATGTCCTGGCACTAAATGAAGTGTCACATTTATAGGGAGAGTCATGGCTCAAAGAGGAAGCTGTTGACTAGTGAACATGCTTGCAGTGGAGGACTTACCCTTTTTTGGGGTGGAAGCCTTTTGACCTGCGGGTAAAAGACTGTACTCTGTGCATCCGCCTTACTTTTGCGGCTGGGGAAGTTGGTGAAGCAATCAGAGATGTGACTACTTACTGTTTACGGGTTGCTTTATCTTGGCTCCCGTATTTTCAACCTTTGAACCTTTTAACCTTTTGAGCATTCATGTATTTAAGTCAATTTATTTGGTCTTAGGCTACCCCCGTCATCAGCCCCCCAAGTCAGAGGTTTTTGGGAGATGAGCTCAAAGACTTCTGACTTTTACACATGTATCTGTATTGCTTCAAGGCTTGGAGGGTTGAAAACGGTTGAGCTTTTTGAATTTGACAAGACAGTTGATATGACTTGTGGCAGTTTTCTTTTGTGTCAGGCGGCGGTTTTAATTCCTCTGTTTAATTATATTGTTTTCTTTTCATTAATTTACATTTACTTTCACAGAAGAACATCATTTGCTCTCTTTCTCTCAAGTTTTCCCCCTTTTTCGAATCAGGTTAGTTCCGATTGCTTACTTTCTTCTTATTTTCTATTATCATGGGTGCCCGTAAGGATTTAGCGAAATCGTTTTCTCGAATGACTCAAGAGGAGGTTGATTTGTTTTGTATGCAATGGGGGATAGGGACGAAGTTTAAACCGGTTGCACCGGCTTGTGACGTTTCAATCGATAAATGCCCCCTGGTTCCATTGCTCTATACTGTCGCCATTTCGAGTTTTCTAACCTTCTTCACCCCTTTTCGAACTTTGTTTTGAATATCCTGGAGTACTATCGCATATCTTTCAGTCAGATTCACCCTCTTGGCATGGCTAGGGTTTTACACTTTAAAGTTTTGTGCCGGGCTTCTGGGTATGACCCAACTCTTTTATCGTTCCGTCGTTTTTTTCCGACTGGCTAAGAATGGTGACTGGTTTACCTTCGAGACAACTCAAATTGACACTTGCTTGATTTCGTCTATGGTTTCTACCCTTGGTGTCTGGGAGGACCGGTTTTTCTGGGTGTTCGAGGAAATTGTCCCTTTTAAACTTGTTTGGAGGCACCCGGATGCCGTCTTGAATGAACCTGAACCTTTTGCCTTTGATATAAATGCTTGCTTCTTAGAAACTCTTAGCGAGTGCCCTTCAAGGCTTCGTCCCTTTCCTGAGCATTTGTTGGTGTTGTTGGGTCTCAGTAAGTTGTGGGAAAAACGTAATCGAGACCCGGTGCTTTTGAGAGATGGACAGGGTATGCATTTATTCTTCTTGTGTTGTAATGTTCCTGTTTCTTGCTTGCTTATATGTTTTATGTTTGTTTTACAGTCCTGTCTGCACTTGATTTTATCAAGAGTGATGATACTTCTGACGTTGCCTTTGATGATGCTGCTGCTACTCCGGGTGAGGATGCGGTTGTTAGGGGATCCGATCATAGGTTCGAGGGTTCCAGATATGTGAGTGTCCCTAATGTGAAGGGTTTTACCAAGGCTGCGGGTTCCAAGGCTTCTGTTCGTCGTTCAAAACGTTATTTGAAAGGTGCTGATCAACCATCTGGTTCGGAGCCCATTGATGTTAGTGATGATATTGAAGTATCAGCAGAGCAAGCTATTGAGGTCGACATGTCAAAGGGTAAGGAGAAAGAGCTGGTTATTTCTGGAAAAAAGAAGAAGTTGGTTAAGAAAGGTAGTACTCCTACCATCCAAGGTTCGTCTGCCAAAAGTGTTGAGAGCTTCGAAGGTTCGGAGGGTGGAGATGTTTCTGTGCCCAACTGGGGGGTTAAGGTTGGAGATAGCTTCAAAGATCCGGCTGTTTGTGCTGAAGCCTTGGCCCACTTCGCTCCTCCCGGTGTTCGAAGTGCTATTTATGAGTTGGAGGCTGATTATCTTATTTCAAGAATGATGCTGAGTTCCTGCAACCTTTCAGCCCTGTTGACTGAAGGTGTTACCCGTTTTGCTAAGGGTATACGGGAGTATGAGGAAGCCTCCAAGAAGAAAGAGAAGATGAAAGCCTCCATGGCTGCCATGAAGAAATAAATTGATGGTTTTTCTGAGAAGGAGCTGGCTTGGGTCAAGAAGGTGGGTGAATTGACGAGAAGGCACGAGATTGAAGTAAGTGATCTCAAGAAAAGCTTCAAAGCTGACCAGTTGAAGCTAAAAGCTGATAGGGAGGCCTTGGCTGTTCAACAGAAGGCCTTTGATGAAGAAAAATATGGCTTGAAGGCTTTGGTTGCTCAAGCCACTGGTGATAACCAGTGGCTTATTGAGCAAGGTTTCCACCAAGTTGTTACCTACCTTCTTCACTCTAAAGAGTTCAATTCTGCTCTTGGTGAAGTTTACACTAAACTGCTCAACTTGGGGAAATATCAAGGTCTCATTGCAGGTTACAAGCTTCATGAATCTGGTCATCCTTTGGAAAATCTCCTTTGTACCGTCCTGAAGCTTCTGAGGTCTTCAAGGGTTCCGTCGAGCAGGTGGAGAGGCTAACCTACTCGTATGTGAGCCAGGTTGCAGCTTGTTTTGGTATGCCCCTCTCCGTCTTGCAGGAACTAAAACCAGATGGTCTTAATGAGAAGGTATGTGCCGAAGTACTGGGTTCTCTTTCAAGGAAACACTCCTATTTAGGAGATAGGGAGGATACCTTCTCAGGAGAGCTTGATGCTGCCAAGGATGCAAACTTGGAGGGTTCAGCTGTCGATGGTGATGGTGGCTCGAAGGCTAAGAAGTCCAAGAATACCAAAAAGGCTAAAGGTAGCAGTTCTGGAGCTTCTAAGCCTTCCGTTGATGCTTGATATTCGTAGCTTTCTTAGCACCCTTTAAAACAATTTATGGTTTGTAATGTTAACTTAACCAATTTTAGGTTTTGCAGGAACCCTTAAGGTTCCTGTTATGTGGTTGTGGTTAGGTCTGGATGGCCATTTGAACAATTGCCTAGTTTTGCAAGCTATTAAGGCTTGCTTTAACTTTGTTTGGATATTTGGGAGTCTGTTAAGACTTTCTTTGTTATGCTATTAAGTTTTTACTACTTGCCTTGTGTTATGTTTTTTGTGTTAGTGCCCATTTGGTAAGGCAGCTTGGTTGGCTTCAAGCCTTCAAGGCTTCTGGTTTTCATGTATGTAGCTTGAAGCCTTCGAGGCTTCTGGTTACTACTTTTCTTTCATGACTTGGTTTGTATCTTTGAGTTTTGGGTTATGTGTAACCTTTTTGTTCATGTTGTTGTATCGTTCCTTAGATTATTTCTTTTCCTTGTGGTTTTGTCTTTCTTGGGTTTGTGTTGTCTTTATGTTTTTCATACCTTAAAGGGTTCAGTGTTGCAGTCACTTAGCCTTGGTATTTTTAACAAGAAGACATAGCACCTATCCTATTCATTACTTTCCTTATTTTGATTTGATTTCGTAAGCTTGTTTTTTGATAATTTTTCTAAGGCTTAAGGAACATTTGGTGTAGGCTGTTCGGACCTGTCTATGAGACAACTTTGTTTTTCAATTACAAGTCTCATGGAGTTGTATTGATTTAGGAACTCACCCCTTATATAGGTCCATTCAACCCTTGAACCTATTGAGCGATGTGGCCTGGGAGCTCATCCCCTTACATGGCCCTTGCCATGGAGTTTTTTGCTAGGTTCTCAACCTGATTTTAGGATAGAAAGACAAATTTGATAAAACAACTTCATTCATTCAAGAGATATTGTGTCTACAAAAGGTGGTCATATACAACTCTTGAGATACAACTTGTGAAATACAAACCAATCTTTCTTGATTTAGACATGGAACCTCTTGAGGGTCTTTCCATTCCAATGTCTTGGAAGCTTTTTACCTTCTAAGTCGGCTAGCTTATAGGATCCACCCTTATGTGCTTCAAGGATGGTATATGGGCCTTCCCATTTTGGGTCGAGCTTTCCTTGGTTCTCTTTTTTACTAGCCTCATTGTTTCTAAGCACCAGGTCTCCTGGCTTGAAACGTTCATATTTGACTCTTTTGTTGTAATAGGCTTCCATCGTTTGCTTGTAGTTGGCTTCTTGGATTGCAGCTTGGTCTCGTGCTTCGGGATCCATGTTGTAAGTTCAACATGGTCTCTTTTTGGTTTGCTTCGGGATCCATGTTGACCGTTCTTTGTGTTACAACTCCTACTTCAGCTGGAATCACAGCCTCAGATCCAAACACCAAGCTGTAAGGTGTTCTTTTGTGGCTTGTTTTTTCTGTTGTACTTATGGCCCATAGAACACTTTGCAATTCTTCAAGCCAATTGCTTTCATATCTTCCCAATCTGGCTTTGATCCCTTCAACTATGGTTCGGTTCGTCCTTTCAACCTGACCGTTTGATTGTGGATATGCCACTGAGCTGAAAACTTGAGCTATTCTGAATTCTTTGCACCAAACGCTGAAAGGCTTCTCAGCGAATTGCTTTCCGTTGTCGATAACAAGCACTCCTGGCAACCTATAGCGACAAATGATGTTCTCCCAAACAAATTCAATGACTTACTTGCCCGTGATTTTGCAAGTGGTTTAACCTCAGGCCACTTGGTGAAGTAGTCTATGGCTACTAACAAGAACTTCACTCCACCTTTGGCTGGTGGGAATGGGCCAACGATGTCCATCCCCCATTTATAAAATGGACATGCTGAGGTTATCGGGACAAGATCATGCTTGGGACTTTTCGGGATTGGTGCATGAATTTGGCAGGAATCACACTTCCTTAGTTGCTCAGTGGTGTCTCGGTGCATGGAGGGCCAAAAATACGCAAGGTTCATTAGTTTGACAACCACCGTTCTTGCTCCAAAATGGGCTCCGCATATCCCTTCATTAACCTATTTGACCAAATACTGGCTTTGTTCGGGACCAACACATCTTAACAAGGGTGCAAGGTAACCCTTCTTGTAGAGGATTTCGCCTTGCAACACGTACTGTCTAGACTTGATTTTAACCCTTTCAGCCTCTGTTTGATCAACAGGTAATTCACTATTTTTAAGGAATTTCTTGATTGGAGTCATCCAATTGGGACCTTCTTCGGTGATTACGTCTTGAACCTCCAATTCTTCAATTGATAGAGTTTTCAGTACTTCTACCAACACCTTTTTAGTGAGGTGGGCAAAAGTGAGGGAAGCGAGTTTACTCAAAGCATCAACTTTCTTGTTTTGAGACCTGGGAATTTGCTTGATGGTACACGTTTGGAATGTGTTCATCAGTTCTTTGGCTTTTTCCTTGTACCTCTTCATGTTAGGTTCCTTTGCAACATAACTGTCATTCACTTAACTTGACACCAACAACAAGTCCATGAAGACTTCAAGCTTTTGGACCCTCATTTCCTTAGCCAACCTTAAGCCAGCTATCAGTGCTTCGTATTCAGCTTCGTTATTGGTGGTCTGGAAATCAAATCGAAGAGCATACGTGAATTCTAACCCTTCCGGGTTGATTAGAATAAGGCCTGCCCCTGATCCTTCAATGCTTGAAGCCCCGTCGGTGATAAGCTTCCAGGCTTTAAGGTCTGAAGGTTCAGTGGCAGTTGTGTTTACTTCAGCAGTTGTTTGTTTTGGGACTTCTACAATGAAATCAGCCAAGACTTGGGCTTTGATGGCTTTTCTGGGAACAAAGGTGATGTTATGTTCACCGAGTTCAACAGCCCACTGGGCTAATCGTCCTGAATTCTCCGGTTTTTCAAGCACACTTTTTATTGGTTGGTCGGTGACCACTTGTATGGGGTGTGCTTGGAAATAACTTCGAAGCCTCCTAGCCGTTTGGACCAGGGCTAAAGCAAGTTTTTCCAAATGAGGATATTTGATTTCTGCAAATTTTAGAGTTTTGCTGAAGAAATAAATGGGTACCTGAACTTTGTCTTGTTCAATGGTGAGGACCACACTTATTGCTTCTTCAGCAATTGAAAGGTACACCGAGATCAATTCTCCCGTTTCCGGGGCTGCAATGTCAGGTAGAGAAGCTAGGTGTTTCTTCATCTGATTGAAGGCTTCTTCAGCCTCATCAGTCCATTTGAAGTCTTTCTTGTCGGAGCATCCCTTGAGCGTTTTGAAGAAAGGTAAAAACCTTTCAGCCAATTTTGAGGTGAAACGCTTCAGGGCTGCAAGCTTCCCATTTAGACTTTCTACCTCCTTTTTGCTTCTTGGTGGCTTGGTCTAAAGAACAACTTTCACCTTGTTTGGATTGGCTTTTATACTTTGTTTTCCCACAATGTGTCCCAAAAACTTTCCTTCCTCGAACCCAAATGAACATTTTTCGGGGTTGAGCTTCATGTTGACCTTTCTTAGGTTCTTGAAGGTTTCTTGGATGTCATCAAGCATTTGGTATTCCGTTTTGCTTTTGATGACCAAATCATCAACATATGCTTCCATGTTCCTGCCAATTTGACTAGCAAAAGCCTTGTCAACTAGGCGTTGGTAGGTTGCACCCACGTTTTTTAGACCAAAAGGCATCTTTTGGTAGCAAAAGATTCCTTTATCCATGTGAAAGGCGGTTTTCTCTTCATCTTCTTCCTTCATGAGAATTTGGTGGTAACCCTTTTAAGCATCTAGGAAACACTTGAAAGGGTAACCAGTGAGGGAGTCAACCTTGAGATCAATTTCTGGCAACGGGTAACAATCTTTAGGACAAGCCTTGTTCAAGTCTTTGAAGTCTATGCACATTCTCCAAGAGTTGTCGGGCTTTCGAACCATGACTGGATTTGCAACCCAGGATTGATACTTGACTTCTCGGAGAATGCTGGCTGACACAAGCTTTTCAACCTCTTGGCATGCAGCCAAGCTTCTTTCGGGTGCTAGACTTCGCTTCTTTTGGACAACAGGCTTGACATTATTCTTAACTCATGCTCAGCAATGCTTCGAGGGATACCCATCATATCTTTCGGGCACCAGGCAAAGACATCACTATAGTGTACCAAGAGCTTTTCTAGATATGAGAGGGTTTCTTGTGAAAGGCTTGGATTTACCCTTATCCTTTGCTCAGGATACTTGGGATTTATGATCAACCTTTGCTTATCTTCTTCATTCTTGGAGCTTTCACCTTCAACCATGTAGGCCTCTTGAGTAGGTTGAAGGGTTGCGATCCCCCTCTCGGTAGGAAATTTGATAGTGCCATGACCGATAGAAACATCCATGTAGAAAGCACACTGCCCTGGTCTTCCTATGATTACATCATAGTTTGAAGGTATATTGATGACCACAAAAGTGAGAAGTTGAACTCTTTCCATCTTTCCTTCGCTGAAATAGACATCAAGGGTTAGTTGCCCTAAAGGCTTGAGGGGTATGTCTGCGATACCTTTTATGGAGGTTCCGGAGGGTTGATGCTTCGAACGTTTCTCATTGCTCAAACGGTTGAAGAACTTTTCAAACATGATTTCAGTGGCTGCTCCAGTGTCTATGTATGCTTTGTTTGCTAGTAGTGTGCCCACGGTTGCTTCAACCACAAGAGGGTTTGCAAGTGGGTTCTTTTCTGTTGGAGGGAAACAAACACATTGAAGCTCCCAGGCTTCCAACCTCTGTCGTTTGTGAGGAACCTTTCCATCAAAATCCATCATGTTAACTTCCTTGCCCTTTCCTTCGGCCATCTTGTCCCTCACCCCCTTGACCAAGTGAGCGAGTTCCCCGGATTTGACGGCCTCTTCAATCCTCTTCTTCAGTTGAAAGCAATCGTTAGTATGGTGACCCTTTTCCTCATGAAATTCACAAAATTGGGTGGAATTCTCATTCCTCTTGCTTTTGGGGAGAGGTCTTAGAGGTCGAAAGCTTTGCTTTACTTCTCCTGTGGCAAGAATCTCTTAAGGGGTCTTGATAAGGGGTGTGAAGCTTATGCCTTTTTCTATGCTGGAAGGGCTCCGGCCATCAGGCCTTTGCTGATCTGAACCCTTTTGGTGTCTGTTGTAGGAATGGAAGCTTCCCCTTTTCCTAGCCGGGTTGTTGCCTCGCCAGCTTGATCCCCTTTTTCTTTGCTCTTTAATGTCTACGGCCTCCTCTCCTCTGATGTGGGCTTCAGCCCTTTCGAGAGCTTCTTCCAAGGTCTTGGGCAGGGATTTGTTGAAATCTCTTGTGAGATACTTGGATGTAATGGCGTTCATAAAACCGGCCACTCTCATTTTTTCGTCTGCCCCTACATATGTGAGACCTTCCTTCTTGTACCTTTCAATGAACTCTCGAAGGCTTTCGTCATCCCTTTGTTTTATCTGAAAGATTACTGTAGCATCTTTGACGTATCGCCTTTGCTATGAGAAATTGGCCAAAAACCCTTTACTTAGGTCATCGAAGCTTCGAACGCTTCTGGCAGGCAAATCGTTGAACCATATCCGGGCTGAACCAACGAGAGTTTGCATAAACATAAGGCAGCATTCAGCATTTGACCATTTCTCGATCCTGACGGCACCAGTGAAGATCTGAAGGTGATCTTTCGGATCCTCAGTCCCATCATACGTTTTGATATGGGATGGCATCTTGATCTTCGTTTCAAAATCATAATCGGCTATTTGCTGTGAGAAGCATGAGAGATTACTTGGCTTGTAAGGCTTGGCCAAATCTTCCTCAACCCTTGCACCTATGCTGCTGCTGTTATTATTATTGTTCCCTTGAGTGGCCAACACTTGATTAATAAAGTGCTGCCACGGGAAGCTGGCCATCATCTGGGGCATAAGGTTGAAGACTTGAAGGCTTCCAGGTGCAACTGGGAAACTAACTCACAAAGGAGTGCTCATAACGGCACTTTGTGCCAAGGGGAGTACAGACAAAGCTTGTTCCCATGTAGTTGTTGTTGAGGGTGGAAGGCTTGGTACTGGAGATTGTAGGAGCTGGTCCAAAGCCAGCGCGTGCCCTAGTGGGGCACCGGTTGTAGCTGGTTGGGAAGAGAAAAGAGGAAATGTTGTTGGATTTGGCCTCGTGTACAGGTATGGGTTAGGATTTGGAGGAGGATTACTGGGGCCAGCCTCATCCCTAGATGCAGAGGTTGTGAGTTTGCAAAAGGAGGGATGGGGGGTCCAGGAGATAGAGTTGGTTCTGGTTCGTCATAGTCCAAACGAATCCTCACTCCCTTGTCTCTCTCCCTACTCACATATTGGTTGAGGAGAGACCTCAACTCTAGGAAATTGTTGGCGACCCCTTCAGGGGTAAGTTCGACATGTGAGGGGGTGTTTGAGACACCGACATTAGGGGAAGGGACCCCTGATCTAGATGGAGTTGGAGTGTGGAAAGTGAGAAACTCGGGAGTGCTCCCCGGTGTCGAGAAAGACGATGGTATAGCCACATGAGCTTGGCCAGTACTTGGGGTAGAGGTATTTGGAACTTGATTTACCTCTCCCGGGGACTCACTTTCTGACATGGTGATTTCAAGAAGATGGAGCTACACTACTAGGTCCTTTTGAAGAAAATTAGTGGCGTAGCCCCACGGTGGGCGCCAACTTGTTGATGCAACAAATAATAGACCAAAGATAGTAGCTGGGCTGGTTAGGCAAAAGGGTTGAAGGGTTTGGTTTTGCCTAACGCAGGTCGTGGGGTCCCCCCACGTTTGCAAGACGTGGAGAGAGGTTCACTAGTTTGATTTTGTTGTTTGCTCGGGATCCTCTACTAAAATGTGTTCAGCCTCGGATGTGGGAGCAATAAGAATGTGTGTGTTGAAAATGATGGAGAGTGACTTGTATAAACCAAGTACTCAAGAACAATGACCAGAGATTCGCCTGGAATCAGAGATGATCGAGGATGTCCTGGCACTAAATGAAGTGTCACATTTATAGGGAGAGTTATGGCTCAAAGAGGAAGCTGTTGACTAGTGAACATGCTTGCAGTGGGGGACTTACCCTTTTTGGGGTGGAAGCCTTTTGACCTGCGGGTAAAAGACTGTACTCTGTGCATCCGCCTTACTTTTGCGGCTGGGGAAGTTGGTGAAGCAATCAGAGATGTGACTACTTACTGTTTACGGGTTGCTTTATCTTGGCTCCCGTATTTTCAACCTTTGAACCTTTTAACCTTTTGAGCATTCATGTATTTAAGTCATTTTATTTGGTCTTGGGCTACCCCCGTCATCAATAATATAACCCATATATAGTCTTATTGTTAGTATACCGAATACAATTAGAAAAGTAATGCTATTATATAAAGTGTTGGGACATCTACTGAGCAAATATCTCATGTGTTGACTTAACTTGGGAAACATACTGAAAATGCTTAGTTATTATCTATTAGTTTTGTTGTGTCTTGAATATATTGTTTGTTAACTTTTTTAATCTTGATTGATTTTGATTTATTTTTGTCAGGTGTGGTAATGGAAGCTAAAAAGAGAGCAATGCACAACAAAAAATCAAAGTTGGAGTTCCACAATTGGAGTTGAAGTTTCTCGTTTTATGTTTGAACTTTTGGTGGCAAATTTATTTTTTTATGAGTTAAAGTTTCTTTCATTTTGTGGTTGAACTTTTGGTGGGAGATCCGTTTCTGTAGGAGTTCAAGTTTTTTTTATTTTGTGTTGAAATGAGAGTTCGACTATTGTCATTTGGTAGCAAAGTATTGTGTTGTTATATGGTTGTTTCGAATCTATCAAAGTATTGTGTTGTTATATGTTTGTTTTGAATCTATCGACTCTTTAACTTTTCTTTTGTTATGGTAATATAAAAAGTTACCTGTATTATTATTATTATTATTATTATTATTATTATTATTATTATTATTATTATGTAAAAGCACTTTTTTGTTATCTCTATTTAATGACGCGGTTGTTTTTATTTAATGACGTGGTTTCTTAACCGTGTTAAAAGATAGCCTCATTTTTGACTCCGTATATGAAGTGGCTTTGGACACGGTTGTGTCTACCTACTGACGCTATTGTTTCTATTTAAAGACGCGATTTCTTAACCGTGCTAAAAGATAGCCTCATTTTTTGACTCCGTATTTGAAGTGGCTTTGGACGCGGTTGTGTCTACCTACTGACGCTATTGTTTCTATTTAAAGACGCGATTTCTTAACCGCGCTAAAAGATAGCCTCATATTTTGACTCCCTATTTGTTGGGGCGGTCAATAAAGTGTGTCAAAAAACGATTTTAACCGCCCCAATAAACTATTTATGTACTAGTGGCGCACTTCTATTATTGTTCAAATCATTGACAATTTCTTTTTTTTTTTTTACTTTTGAAGCTTAACATTTACAAAACTCATTGAAGGCTTCCAATCTAGATCAACCATTCCAAATACTGACTAACGGTGCAAAAATCTTCAAACATGTCACACCGCTCCAAAATGAGGGAGATATAACTGTTTCGTAAGCGACTCTCTTTAATTGTCTTATTACAATTTCACCATTCTTAACTAGAAGACATGTGGCTAAGTTAAGATTTTTTTCCAAAACTTTGTAAAGAAACGCGGAATCAAATCTTGTAACTACTCGTCTCACAATATTCATTTTCTTTGTATATCTATCCATCACAGCCAATGTTATATGGCGAGAATAAATAAAAACCATTAGTTTTTTTTTTTTTTTTTTTTTTTTTTTTTTGCTTTTACGAGAGTTTTCTTATACCTTGGTAATCTGCCTATAGCTTAAAAATATATAAAGTTATAAATAAGTAGACAACTAACAAAGTAACAATATATAATCACTGGCGGCTTTGATGGTGAGGACCTCCGCACAAGGCCCGAGATTTTAAGGGGCACGCGATTTAAAAAAATTTGATACATATATATGTTATTATTTTAAATAGTAAACACATACAAATTCTAATATAGGACTATTTACAAATCATTTTTTATGGTTTAGAATTTAGCCCACTTGACATTAGGTTTATTGAGCCCAATACTAATTTGATCTATTTTTAAATAGAGTAAAATGCCCGAATGCTCCCTGTGGTTTGGTAAAATAACACCTATAGTCCTCAACATTTGAAAATTACATGTATGCTCCCTGTGGTTTGTTTATTTGTTACTCAGATTGTCCCCAAAGTGAATTAAGGTTAGTTTGTGTGTGTAAAATGACTAAGATGCCCTTAATGAAAAAAACTAATTAAGTATGTAATAAATATATTATATATTATGGGGCCCACTTATCATAGATAAATATATTATATAACACACCCCACCTTTCTTTCTTGTGGCAGATCTTCTCCAGCCGACAACCACCATCCACCGCCCACAGGGCCGTCTCCGAAAATCACAAAAAGAATTTTGGCCCTGTGCGAGATAAGAAATTTGGGCCCTATTTATTAATCCATTATGTTTGTTTATTGATTTGAGGCAAGTCATTAATTCATTACACGCTAAAACAGCTGGGCTTCTGAATTTGATTGGCAAAAACACTTGGCCTTCGAAACAATTGGACTTTAACATTTTTGGTTCGAAACAATGCGGAGTCAAGGGCCCTGTACGAATAGGAAAAATGAGCCCATGTATTTTCAAGTAATTACATGTTACCCTCAACAGCAAATATTAAACATAAACAAACAATTAAATATAAACATAAAGATTCTTTTTCTTATTGGGCCCCAAAACCTTTTGGGCCTTGTTCGGTGGCACATCCTGCGCACCCTACGGGCCGGGCCTGACCGCCCATCTCCATCCCTTTCTTCTCCAGTTCCCCCACCGGCGACCACCTTCCTCGCTGGCCATCGAAGGGGTTAATAGGCCATTAAACCCATCAAGAAGCATTAAAACATTGGCTCTTTATGCCGTGTTCAATGACTTCAAATCTGGAAATCTGTTTATCACCAACACGGGCGCAGATTTCAGATCTGAATATAGCCTGGTATAAACGTCCTGTATACATAGATCTGAAAGTGTTCATCATCACAATTATACTGCTATGGATGTTTTACCACCCTATCTTCAATTTTATTTCTTTTCACTTTTGAATGTTAATTGATCGAAGCTGGTGTCATCCATATATTTTTTACAATTGTATGCTGAAACGAACATTGTATTTCAGTACCAACTAAGTAAATCTGAATATAAATCCCCTAGTTAATGGGCATCTATTATTATGCAAAGAGTGGCAAAATATATGTATATTTTGGTTCCTAAATTATGATAGATTGTCAAAGGTGCTTAACATCAGTTGAAGTACTAAAACAGAGTCATGTATCTGTAAGGGGAATGAGTTTCACAAGAATAATGCGGGAAAAACGAGGGGACAAGTGATGCCAGTTAACAATCGGTGATGAGATTGGGGTGGAGGGGATGAAAAAAATCAACATGGAGATGGTGGTTAGAAGCGGTGGCTCGCGGTGGTGAGTAGAGTTCTTAGTATGACGGGTGATTAGAATGAAAGTGGTGGGTGGAGGTTAAAAAGCTGGGATCTTTAGTCCACAAATGGTGGAGAGTGATTGTGGCACTGATGGTGAAGGAGGGTGACAGTGGTGGGTGGAGGGTGGAGGGTGATGGTGATGGGTGAATGTTGAAGATGAATTGTGGTGGTGAGGTTTCACAAATAAAATAATATAAAAAGAGTGGGCTCTTATCAGTTTTTGTTTTATTTTTTTGTTTTTTATTATCAAGGGTAAATTTGTCATTTCATATCTATTTAACTGAGGAAACTAACCATCATCCACTCCAGGGACTATCCGAGTAACAAACTGTCAAACCACAGGGAGCATCGGTGTAATTCCAAAAGTTAGGGACTATAGGTGTTATTTTGCAAAACCACAGGGACTATCCATGTATTTTACTCTTTTAAATAATAATAATAATAATAATAATAATAATAATAATAATAATAATAATAATAACAATAATAATAATAATAATAATAATAAAAATTACGAAATGACACATTTTTTCCAGCTCGAACAGAGTACGTAAATTCTTAGAGACGCCTCTGTATATAATAAAAAGTACTTGAAAAAACAAACATGATTAAACTTATTACCTTCAAGTGCGAGATTGATGAAATGTGTTGCACATGATGTCCAAAAGATTATTGTTATTTTTTCCTTCTAACCATTTTAATGCACCGATATTATTAGATAGATTATCAGCCACAACGTTTTCATTCTCAACTTCTTCAATGCATTTATATACATGCTCAAATATGTTTTCACCTCATCGAATGTTCTTTAGAAGACAAAAATGTAATACCGAACTTTGAAATGACGGTGGGTATTAACCGCCAGGCAGCTATGGGGCTAAGCTAGCTTGTGGAGTGGGATCACTCCAGCGGCCGGGAGGTCCGTGCTCCAACCCCCCCCCCCCCCCCCCCAAATTCATAGGATGTTTCTTCTTGTCTTATCAAACCATGAATCAATGATAATAAATAACCTTATAAATCTTCATTCTTCGTATTTTTTTCAAAGAGGTTTTTGTCCATTCGACCTCATTGATAGATTTGCAACTTCCGGCATCAATGAAAATAGCACACAAAGTAATCATAAAAGTGTTCACAAATAACAAATAATTCATGTAAAAGAATACATTTTATTGGACCTAATGTCACACCTCATACCAAATATGAGATGGGAGATTCTTTTAAAAAAACAGAGGTCGAAAGAACTAAAACCTCTTTGAAATAATATCAAGAATGAAGATTTATAAGATACCACTAATGCATGGGCCAATAGAATAAAAAGCATCATGAAGATGTGTGTCAATTCAAAAATAGGTACTATTTTTTGTTTTCTAAAGAATGTTCGGATGCAATACATCGAGGAAGTTGGTTCTGAAAATGTTGTTTAGCCAGTAGGAATACCCGCGCTACGCTGTGGGGTTTCGGTCGATATCTATTTTGGTTAAGTATACCAACCGAAAGAAATATGCGCAAAAGAATATCGACACATGTTTTATATCGACCGAAAACCATAAAAATAAATTTAAATTGGACAGCGGGACGTATTGATTTTAAATTAGTTGTAAATGGAAACGTAAATGTTATCTTAAATATAGCTTTAATGAAAACAAACCTAATACTAAAACACTAAACATAAAGAAAACTAAAAAATAAAAATAAGAAAACACTAAACATAAATGAAAACTAAAAATAAAAATAATAAAGTCCAGATAAAAACACTATCCACATCCCATTGTTATACTGCGGAGTTTTTGCTTTCCGTCATCAATAACTTTACCTTTTCCCTTAACCTGTTGTTATATATAACAACGTTAATATAAAAAAAATGTAACAAACTTAATGGTGGTAAACTTACCTCTTCAGTTCTCTTCAAATGTGAGACATTGCGTTTCCTCAATGTGGTTTGAACATCAACCTTTTTCGGTGTAGATGACTTCACAGTTTCTGATTTTAGGCGGCTTGATTTCTTATCGAGGGTATAACTGGTGGTAAACTTACATCTTCAATTCTCTTCAAATTTGAGGCATTGCGTTTCCTCGGTGTGGTTTGAACATCAACCTTTCTCGGTGTAGATGACTTCACAGTTTCTGATTTTAGGCGACTTGAATTCTTATCGTCGAGGGTATAACAATAATGGAAAATATCACATTAATACACAAAATTATAAGAGATACTAAAAACAGTAAATTTAAATGTATTTATAATGCAATATTGTTTGTAATAATTAACTAACTGCCTCAATGACGGATGTTTCTTTTTCAGACAAAGAAATATTATCATCCCCATATATGTCCTGGCAAACATTAGTGGGAAAATTAATAAAATGCGGAAATGAATTAATACATTAGGTAATATTGGATACATACGTACCTTGAACACATTCTCAAAGTAACGAGCCTTGGATATCTCAAATACATATGCGTCGGATTCAGCTTTCTTGGTCAAAACAATCTCTGTTTCATTTCGATAAACTGTTAAGTCAAACACAACATCATCAATCCTTCTGAAGATCAGTAAATCATCATCCTGTATCCCAATATTATTGCAAATTTCAGGCCATCCTTTAGTGAACACATAACTTGTATGAAAGTTAGATGTCTCCACACTCCAAAAAGAGCCCTTATAACATATTTGATATGTGCCATCTAGGGGGCTGTTTCCATAACACTGTTTAACAAAAGCATCTTCAATTATCTACGTAAAATGAAATATAATACATTAACTTTGTAAGTTATGTGACTGACTATGAAAACTTTGAACTTGAAATCTGTAGGTCCACTAGCAGAGGATCTAGTCGCCTAATCCTTGTGATACGAACAAACCCGGTTGTGCGGAATCCAATCGGGAAAGCAAACCGAGATCGAGAACACGAGAATGACAAGCAAGATATAACGATTAAAGTTCCAAATGTTATAACCAGAAGTGTTTGTTTACAAGGATTACACAAAGTTATAACTCTCCCAAACTCACTCACTTTTCTCTCGTATCTGTGTTCTCTGTTTTCCCTAGCTTCTGTCTTCTGATTGCTGCTATATAAAGGCTGCAGGTCGACGAAAGACCTGCAGCGACGAAAGACTTCGACGAATAACATGTAGCCGACGAAAAATAGATGACGAAAAACAACAGGTTTTTCGTCACTATCAATGCACGAAGAAAAATGTCTTTCATCAAGAGGTTATTCGTCAACAGCATACATCAGGTTTTTCGTCATGCACAAGACCTGCTGGTTCTTCGTCGTAGACTTACATAGACAGCAGCTGAGCAGCAGACAGACATATCTGCAATGTGCAGATCAGCAGAACTTGCAGACATTTTCGATCCGAAACTTGATGGAGGATATCGAGTTTCAGTATTCATCTCGTAACGTTGTCGAACCGAGCGAGACGCATCCACAAAGTGTATCAACAAACTCCCCCTTGGATGCTGCTCGTGAGGGTTCATCTTCTATGTCTATCATGTCAGAGGATATTCAAAGTCTTCACGCGTCGTAAGTAGAAAGTGTATCAACAAACTCCCCCTTTCATTTAGGAAGTGTGTTAACAAACTCCCCCTTACAATAAACTCTCCCTTGAGTTATGCTCGTGAATCTGTTGATCTTCAATTCTTTAGATCCTTGTGGTGTTGATGAGTGGTCAGCGGCAACTCGATCATCTTTATCTTTTGAGTGCCTCCTCGTCGTGTCTTCATTCCAAAGCTTGTTATCGAACACGTTCTCTTTGCCTTTAGCTGGTTTGATTGTAGCATCTGCACATACAAGAAAGCTAAACACGTAATGAGAACAAACGCTTGGAATATAGTTAACATAAACAAACGACACACATGTGACCAATTTTCAATCAACTATCGTCCGACAGTTTGAAAGTTTAATAAATTGTTCAATTCTAGACTTTAACTTTCAAAACTTGCAAATTTCGACCGTTTATGAAGATTTAGTTGTTTTTGGTTTTCGTTCAGGTTTCAGGTAACGAAGACTCGAGTTCCAACATCGGGTAATCAAAAGAAATTAGAAATAAAATCTTTTTGGCTTTTATAAAGTTTATATTAAAACACACCTAAAATCTTTTTGGTATTTTTGCATTTTTGAAATGTAAAGACAGAAAGCAGTAAATAAATATATACAAAGATGCAGAAACTGAAAGTATTAAATAAATATTTACATACATTCTTTTTGCGAGTTTCGAGGGTAAGAGAATCATATCAGTGTACGGTCACGCCAAAACGGTCTTGTTGTTCAATTAGTTAACATTTAGATAAGCATCCTATAACGATTATCGGTATTGTTGTCCACATAAGCTCAATTTATCAGATGTAATCATGGCGAGGGGATACGATTAGTGTATGATTTATACTTACCGACCGGTGTTCATCCACACACGACACATTCCCGTATCAAGGTATGCATGAGAGTTCATCTTACTGGTGAGCATACCATTTATCATCTGTTTTGACGTATATGAAAAATGTGAGATACTCACTTATTTTTGATTGAAAACAAGCCCTATGTGATAGAATCACTTATTGATGAGGAACTTGATTTTCAGATGCATGAGGGCACAAGAGCAAGTCCGTGAACAGGTTAGTACCATCGTACAGACAAAGAGACGAACTTGACTCCCGGATAAATGTGATATATGTGACAACTGTCAAATTTGCATACATCCGTACAGTTATTAAATAATGATTAGTGCTTAATGACTGTGCTAAATTTACAATTAATTACTTGAACTGCTTTCTAGTTATTACCATATACATACATGTGCATCATATATTGCTTAAAGTCATGTCATTATTGCATGAGAACTTTATTGACTCAAAAGATGCACGAAATACAGTAAGCACAGTTATCCGACAAATCAGAAAAATGCTGACAGAGTTCAGTAAATAGACAGACATTGTATTGAGACACAGAATGAGCCAGAAACCAAGTATTACACTAGTATAGTGTGTAGGAAAGTAAGGATCACAAAACTGCCTTCCTAGAGATTGTTTAAGTGCCGGAAAGTGCCTAAAACTTACATAAACTGCAGAATTCAGCTATAACCAGCTATTTAACACAATAATATCATGCAAAATTTATGTTTTGTTGTCCAAAACAACTTACAAAGTGTCGGGAATTAAAACTGTCACAAAAGGTGCTTCATACTTAGTGAAACTGCGCAATTCAACACTTTAACGAACCGTAACGAACCGAACAACCGGACAATAACCGGGACATCAAAATTTTACTAGAAGTAATGTTTTTATGATATTAAGCTAGTATTGGTGGTAGAACGCCTTAAAAATCATAAAAACACCTAAACACACTTAAACATACTTAAACCTTCTAGTTTGCACTTTAAACCCCCAACTTCCAAAATTTTACACTTTACCCCCCCTCATCAAAATCCGGCCCAAGTGGCCCCCACATGGGATTTTATGTGTATAATTTATAAGATTATGTTGGGGAATATACCAACAAATATGCTATATGCTATCTTAATTTGGAAGGAACATGAATATAAGATTTATAAATTTCACAACACTTCAACATCACAAAACCTCTCCTTCTTCTCCTTGCTAACTCACTGCCACCACCTCATCTCCATACATCTTCATTTTTCAATCCAATCTCAAGTAATCCAAGGTGATTCTAAGGTGTCTCGGGCCTATCTAAGAAGGGTGCAAGCAACGGAACTTGAAGGACCTCTCTCTAGTGCTTTTATCCACTCTATTTCTTCCATTGATCATCCCTAGCCTTGAGCTAGTGGTAAGAACCATGATCTTTCCATTTTACTTCAATTTTTGGTGGTTAAAAGATGTTACATAAAGTTAATCTTGAAGAACACTAAAGATCATGAGAAGTAAATATGAACATAAGCTTAAAATGTGAAGTAATCTTGATGAATATGAGTTGTTATGCTTGTTGATCTTTGATTGTTTGTAAAAATGATGATCATCATCATAATATCTTGCTAGATCATGATTAAAAACATAGTTTAGCAAGATGTGAAAGTAGAAATTGTTGTAGGATGATGGATCATCCACATAAAGATCATGAACTTGAAAGAATACTTTGTTTTCTTGAAAATTTATGGACAAAGTAAGTTGTTAAACATATAGATCTAAAGATTTATAAATGGTATTTCAAAGGAACCAAGTTAAAAACATAAGTTTCATATAATCTTGGTTCTTACATAAACAAGACTTGTTTTTAGTGATTAACCAAGTGTAGAAACACTTGTGTAACAATAAAATTTCATAAAGAAGCATTTTTATAAAACATGATTATAAGTTGTAAACATCTAAATCATTCAAGAATGAAGTTTTCAAATAAACAACCACACTTTAAAGGGTAACTAAACTTACTAAACACACTACCAAGTTACTACAAATTTTTACAAATATTCAAGTTCATGAAGTAGTGAAATATGCATGATTTTGGCAAGATTAGTAAGTAAAGGTTGTTTGTTGATAATTGTAAATTGATTGTGATGATTTTTACAAAAGAAAATGATATGCTTGAAAGCATGGAAACCTCCATTTTTAGGGGAAACTATGGCAAAATTTTCTAAAAATATTAACACTTAGAAAAATATTTTAAACAAATATTTACAAGTGTATTTTAACCATGAGTTTTCCATATAAACTTTGCTATAAATTTTGTTACAAAAATATAAGTGTTGGAGGTTGGTTTTTATAAATAAAAGTGGCTAAATATATATTTAGAATATATATACATTGAAGACACACATGTGTGATTATTTGTATACTTTGTGTAATAGTTATATTATTTTAGGACTTAAAATAATGTAACACATTAAAATACCAAGGATTACAATCCAAAATATTACCAAAAATCTCAAGGAATAAATATACAAGTTACACACAAAGTATTGATGAAAACCGAACAAGAAATGTAACTTACAAAATATTCCGGGAAATATGTTCACAAAGTATATTTTGGACACAAGGAAATGAAAATATGATTTTTACAATTATTACAAAGTTATATCATATTTTTGACAAGGAGAAGATATATTATTTTTGGGAAGTAAAAATATATTTTCTTGGAATTGTTAGAAGATATATAATTTTTGGGAAAGATATATATTTTCTTGAGTACACTTGAAATACATTATTTTTGGATAAAAATAAGTTTATATATATATTTTCTAAGTGAGACTTGAAAATATATTATTTTTGGAACTTATATGACAATACGAATATTTTTGCCAAAGGAAAAATTATAAATAATTTTTCTAAGTAATATTCCTTAGAATATATATTTTGGAAATATATATTGGTGGACATTTATTGGAAATAATATTCCGGAAAGTTTAATATAAATTTAAGTATATGAATACTTAATGAATACAATAAAATACGTATTCTCACACGTATAATACACACCGGAATACGACCCTAATGCATGGCAAGACTATACAAGTGAAAGATACCCCCATCTTGGGAAGAATATACAAGTATAAATACTTAGGAAGTATTAAGTTGATATATATATATTGTTTTAACAATTATTCCAAAATTTAATAAATATAATTTAAGTTAAAATATTTATTATTTTGACAAATAATTATATAACTTGGGATAATGATGAAGACACTTGGAAACGTAACTCAAGGGCACTAATTAATACTAAGTCAAGGCACGACCCGCTCGTCTAATGGACCGTAGTACGCATGTAGGTAGTCGTGCGTTCTAGAGGAAGCTTTGAGTTACATCGGATACAAGGAACGCAAAACTGTGAGTTCATGTCCCCCTTTTCTCTTAACTGTTTTCAGTTTTATAACTTCGGGGGTGAAATACACGTTACAACTGTTTACAAACATTATTATTTGGTATGGTTAGCTAAGGAAGGGTACACTTAGATCATGTGAGTGGTGGGCATAACACTTAAGGCCATTAATCCTCGTTGTAGGACCGAGGGACATGAGTAATAGATCTATTCGGGTGTAGCGAGCCCCACCCATGCGCCCGCCGAATGAGCCATGTGGTGACTATGTCTTATAGCCGGAAGCCCGGTGCGAAGTTTGCTAGGTTTGAGTTCCCTGCATCACGTCACAAATATTAATGTATTAGCTACACATTAATTGATCTGTTTCCTTGTTGCTTTCATACCGGGGTTTTTCAAGTACATACAATCATACTTACAAATGTTTCAAAAGTATATTCACAAACACACACATGAACTCGCTCAACTTTTGTTGATGTTTTCAAACTACATGTATTTCAGGAAACTAAGTATGGATCTGGCGGGCGTTAAAGTTTCAAGTGTTGTCTGGATTAAAAGATGTCATCCGGTGTCGAATGGCTTAGAGTGTGTATCTTATCCTGGATAGGTTACATGTTTCAAAGCTTGGTTATTATTAGTGTCTTTTGAAAAGTCCTTATGGAACTTAAAACCTATTGGCATTGTTTCTGAATATGAAGTCTGTGTTTTTGAGGTTAAACCAATGTTGTAATGTTTCAAAACTTAATCAATGGATGAACATCTTGGATTTATCATATATTTGTTTGTTATGGTTGAATGCAATGATATTAAGCAAGTCACACCAAATCACGCTTCCGCAAAAGTCAGGGTGTGACAGTTTGGTATCAGAGCTTTGATTGTAGCGAACTAGGATTCCTTCTCAAGTCTAGACTACAATCATTAGGGCTCTCACGAAAATATTTTTACAACATGTTTTCATTGCATACACGAAACACCCAGATCCAGGGAAACAAACAATTTTTATAAAGAAAAGACACAAAACACATTTCAAGGTTTATGTTCGTGGTTCAGTCTGAGAGGCTGGGTGTTTCAGTCTGAGAGACTGGGCAGTTCAGTCTGAGAGGCTGAGTGTTTCAGTCTGAGAGACTGGGCAGTTCAGTCTGAGAGGCTGAGTGTTTCAGTCTGAGAAACTGGGTGGTTCAGTCTGAGAGGCTGAGTGTTTCAGTCTGAGAGGCTGGGTGTTTCAGTCTGAGAGGCTGGGTGTTTCAGTCTGAGAGACTGGGTGGTTCTGTCTGAGAGGCTGAGTGTTTCAGTCTGAGAGGCTGGGTGTTTCAGTCTGAGAGGCTGGGTGTTTTAGTCTGAGAGACTGGTTGGTTTAGTCTGGGAGACTAGGTGGTTTAGTCTGGAAGATTGGTTGGTTTAGTCTGAGAGACTGGGTGGTTTAGTCTGGGAGACTAGGAAGGATAGAAAGTTTAATGAAGAATAATGTGAATGCATGATTACATGATAAATTACCTTTTTTTGCATACATTGGGTGTTAGTGGTTACTATACGTACATATGTTAGGATTACGATGTTGCAGGCACACACGTTATCCTCAGAGGATGGGTTGTTGGATGCTCGCAACCCGAAGGCAGTCGCATCAGACGACGAGGTCATACCCACGCCAGAAATATTTACGTCAGACACTGAGAGTGACCCAGACATGCTGACCAAGGACGAGGACGACTTCCAACCATTCGCGCTACCAGACCTTGGTGATGGTTTACCCTTACTAATGACTTCCCTGACGAGGGTCCTTTTGTCACTCTTGTTTCGGTCCATGACCACCCCATCACTGGTCATTCCGTTGGTGAGCCTATCATGGCTCCGATCCCCGACGCCGTACCTCTCGTGGTCATTCCTCCCGAGGATCTGCCTTTTGATGATTTGTTTGATGATGACGTTGATTTGTTTGTTGATGATCCTCCTGTTGACGCCCAGGGTGATGGAGAGATAGCTGAGGATGTCGTTGCTATTCTACCTCCTGAGATTCCTGCCATTGAAGTAGCCTCTGCTTCCATTTTACACTCGATTTCAGACTCCTTTGAGTCTGTGAGTTTATGTGTGTTTCCGGTGAATAATATGAGTTTTCCGATGAATGATGAAGAAACTGATGAACACTTGAAGATTCCGATGAGTTTATGTGTTTTCCGGTGAATAATATGAGTTTTCCGGCCAACTGAAAAATTTCCGAACACAAATTTTGCGAGAAACTTCGCTAAAAACCTTAACACAACATGTATAAATGAGTTTTAAACAAGGTTTTGTATGAACTAACAGCAAAATACCAAGATTTTCAAGGATCTCAAACTATATTTCCAGAAAATATGACTTTCAAAACACTAAAACTCAAGAACAATTTCTGAAAATACACGAAAATCTTCCGAAACACAAGAAAACTACTCGGTTTTAACAAGGAAGAGAGCCTTGGCTCAGATACCACTTGTAGGTCCACTAGCGGAGGATCTAGTCGCCTAATCCTTGTGATACGAACAAACCTGGTTGTGCGGAATCCAACCGGGAAAGCAAACCGAGATCGAGAACATGAGAACGACAAGCAAGATATAACGATTAAAGTTCCAAATGTTATAACCAGAAGTGTTTGTTTACAAGGATTACACAAAGTTATAACTCTCACAAACTCACTCACTTTTCTCTCGTATCTGTGTTCTCTGTTTTCCCTAGCTTCTGTCTTCTGATTGCTGCTATATAAAGGCTGCAGGTCGACGAAAGACCTGCAGCGATGAAAGACTTCGACGAATAACATGTAGCCGACGAAAAATAGATGACGAAAAACAACAGGTTTTTTGTCACTATCAATGCACGACGAAAAATGTCTTTCATCAAGAGGTTATTCGTCAACAGCATACAGCAGGTTTTTCGTCATGCACAAGACCTGCTGGTTCTTCGTCGCAGACTTACATAGACAGCAGCTGAGCAGCAAACAGACATATCTGCAATGTGCAGATCAGCAGAACTTGCAGACATGTTTGATCCGAAACTTGATGGAGGATATCGAGTTTCAGTATTCATCTCGTAACGTTGTCGAACCGAGCGAGACGCATCCACAAAGTGTATCAACAAAATCTTCCTATATAATAAAGGAAAACTTTGGTAGGACACGTGTCAGCAAATGAAGCCCCCCCTTTCTCCTTCCCACGTGTCAAGTTCCTGTGATTTCTTTATACTTTTTTAAAACCCTAAAGTCAAATATGTGCGCAGATGGATGAAGAAGGTAGGTGACAAAACGTTGTTGTCTCTTTCCTGCAGGTCAAAAGTCCACAAGCGCTCCCAAACTTCTTTCCATTTCCTCCTCTTCTTCTTCCTTCCATTTTGTAACCCTTTATATTACTTCCACTTCGAGCTACGGTTAAAAAAAACCCAAAACAACAGTTCTGTATCTCACTTTATCTCTGAGATACGTTTCACACAGTCCCATCTTTGCATAAAACGCCAATTCCTATTCAAGAAACACAAATCTCACACAAGAAACACAGATCCTATGGTTGTCCCTGATTTTTAAACCTAATCTGACGATGTAGATCATCATTCACACGGATTCACCTTCGAATTTCGGTTCATCTTCTGCATATTAATCTTATGATGGAGTCTATAAAGCCATACCATATCATACTCTCTCTTCCTTCTGGATCTGGTTGTGTTTTCTGGTAAGTTGTATTTTTTTGTATTTTTAGAGAATTTTAATTTTCTGTAATTTGTGAAGTTAATTAGTGAAGTGTATGTACAAGGTGTTATTTATTGAATGAAGGTTTTCTGTTGTTTCAAGAATCAGGTTCGTGAATTTTACCTTTCACTTAAATTTTGGTTGAATTTGAATGTTTGTTTCAGTTATTAGGGCAAATTTAGCATAATATGATTTTATTGGTTTATGAAGCAGTAAATATTGACACAACATGATATTTTATTGTGCAATTTGTGGATTTTGATAAAATATTGACACATCCTTGAAAAAATGATTAGTATTTTGTGCAGTTTGTTAATGAATCTGTCTCATATAGGTAATTTTATAAATTAGTAACAAGTTATGTAGGTACTAATATATGTGTTTTAGTGAATGATATATAATCTTATGAACATCCTCTAAGAATAACACTTGAGAGATTTGTAACAGAATCAAATTAGACAGATCTGTATGAATGCTATTAACCTTGATGCAAATGGCTGTTGTATGAATGTTATGTTTTAGTAAAGCACTAATAAGAAATGGGTGTAGTTGTAAGTTTATAGACTATTTTTTTAAGAATCATATGAACCTCATTGAAGAATAACACTAGAGAGATTTGTATGAGAATAAACTAGAGAGATTAGTAACAAGTATTGTAGGTACTATTACATGTGTTTATTAGTGAATCTTTTAGAATCCTATGAACTTGTATGAGAATCAAAGTAGACAGATCTGTATTAAAAGTTACACCAAAAAGTAGACAGATTTGTATGAACGTCATGGATGCAAATGGTTTTTGTACGAGAATAAAAAGTAGACAGATTTGTATGAATGATATGAACATCATTGGAAAGAATGATTACTTTTTTCACTTATGGTTGTTATATGAATTCTATGAACATCCTTGTAATAATGCTTATTATTTCGGTCTATAAAGCCATACCATATCATACTCTCTCTTCCTTCTGGATCTGGTTGTGTTTTCTGGTAAGTTGTATTTTTTGTATTTTTTAGAGAATTTTAATTTTCTGTAATTTGTGAAGTTAATTAGTGAAGTGTATGTACAGGGTGTTATTTATTGAAGGAAGGTTTTCTGTTGTTTCAAGAAATCAGGTTCGTGAATTTCACCTTTCACTTAAATTTTGGTTGAATTTGAATGTTTGTTTAAGTTATTAGGGCAAATTTAGCATAATATGATTTTATTGGTTTATGAAGCAGTAAATATTGACACAACATGATATTTTGTTGTGCAATTTGTGGATTTTGATAAAATTTTATACTATTACATGAAGATATGAAGATTTATAATCATATGAACGTCATTGAAGATATGTTATCACTTAATGTTATTATTTGAATGCTATCAACATCCTTGAAAAAATGATTAGTATTTTGTGCAATTTGTTAATCAATCTGTCTCATATAGGTAATTTTTTAAGTTAGTAACAAGTTATGTAGGTACTAATAAATGTGTTTTAGTGAATGATATATAATCTTATGAACATCCTCTAAGAATAACACTTGAGAGATTTGTAATAGAATCAAATTAGACAGATCTGTATGAATGCTATTAACCATGATGCAAATGGCTGTTGTATGGTTGTTGTAAGAATGCTATGTTTTAGTAAAGCACTAATAAGAAATGAGTGGTGTAGTTGTAAGTTTGTAGACTAATTTTTTAAGAATCATATGAACCTCATTGAAGAATAACACTAGAGAGATTTGTATGAGAATAA
The DNA here is from genome assembly GCA_030545235.1 of Helianthus tuberosus. Taxonomy (NCBI): domain Eukaryota; kingdom Viridiplantae; phylum Streptophyta; class Magnoliopsida; order Asterales; family Asteraceae; genus Helianthus; species Helianthus tuberosus. Next base: position 209,327,397 of record CM060441.1, on the reverse strand, counting down.
ACTAGAGAGATTAGTAACAAGTATTGTAGGTACTATTACATGTGTTTATTAGTGAATCTTTTAGAATCCTATGAACTTGTATGAGAATCAAAGTAGATAGATATGTATTAAAAAGTTACACCAAAAAGTAGATAGATTTGTATGAACGTCATGGATGCAAATGGTTTTTGTACGAGAATAAAAAGTAGACAAATTTGTATGAATGATATGAACATCGTTGGAAAGAATGATTACTTTTTTCACTTATGGTTATTATATGAATGCTATGAACATCCTTGTAAAAAATGCTTATTATTTCGGTGTTCTATTTTATATTGAAGTTCTGCATATGCTAGGGTATTTACATTTGGAATCTGCCTCATCTTGGTATATTTATAATTTGGTAACTTTGTAAAAGGCAGCTTCTAATTTAATTTATTAAAATATTTAACTATAAAGGTCAACAATGGTGGATCCTACCATTACCTCTCTTAATCAATTGGATGTAACCAAGACAGACGTGACTATTAAAGTTCGCATAGTCAAGCTTTGGAAGCTACTATCATTTAAAGTGCAGAATGTTATTCATGCTATAGAATTGATCCTCATGGATGAGGAGGTACTTTATAAATTTATAACACATTCATTTATATTAATTTTATATTATAGGTTACACCATAAAACTTTATATTTGTTTGATAGGGTTCCAAAATTCAAGCAAGTGTGGCTGGTAATTATCTCGTAAAGTATGGAAAACTACTTCAAGAAAAACGTTGTGTCTTGGTTACTAAGTTTGAAATTGGCGACAACCTGTCTCCGTACCGCCCGACTAACCATCCACATAAACTGTTTTTCAATTTCACTACTGACATCATGAATTATGATGACTTTGTTGGATCAATTCATGGATTCTCTTTTACTTCTTTTGATGTTCTTCGCAATCGTGCTATTCCACTAGACTCTCCTGTTGGTAAGTGCATATTCATTTGATGTTTAGTAACAAATCTATTTTACTTATATTACTCCCGTTCTATTTTACTAATTATTTTTTTGTTTCTTTATAGATATAATTGGTTACGTTGATGGTTGATTTCCTATGATTGATCATACAAGCAGAAATGGCAAACTGAACAAAAAAAATGAGCTTACAACTTCGTGATCTAGAGTTACATGTATTTTTTTTTGAATTCTTTTATACATTGATCAATTACGTCACGTTTTATAATTTTTTTTGAATAGGTACCTTAATGTTTATGTCACTTTGTGGGGAGATTATGCGGTGCAAATGTCAAAGTTTATGGAAAACAATCCGAGTGATGTTTTTTTTGAAACTGCAGTTTGGAAGATATAGCTTTCATGAAGGTTTTATACTTAATTAATAACCTTATCTTGCTCATTAAGATTCTATATAATTTTTCATAACTTTTTTATATAATTTTCTTCTTAACTATCTAGGTAAGGCATATGTGTCCAGTTCTTTTCAAAACAGCACATTGTATCTGAACGAAAGCATTGATGAGTTAATTGATTTCCAAAAGAGGTAATGTATACAATTTTTTTTGGAAATTTAATTGTTTGATTTTACTATTTTATGTCACAACTTTTAAAGTTTTCATAATTTATTGACTAATTATATTTTTAATTATATCAAGGTTACTTGAAAAAAAAACGAATCTGGGTTCTTCAGGCCGTCCTTTGGGTTCATCTCAAGCTGGCAAAAGTATTCATGATGAATTTTTGCTTGAAACTGAGTTCAAGAACATAGATGAGGTTAATAAAATCGAACAGGAAAAGAATGTGATTGTGCTTGGTAGTCATAAGTTTCCCTCCTGGTGTTGAGTGGTATTACAATTTGTAAGTCTCGAAAACCGGATCAAACAACGATATCAAACGATCAACAAGGAATGGCGGAATCCAAGCTTGATGATCTTCAAGAAATAATCAAGAACAAGTAGAAAGATTGTTGAATTGGATGCTTAATCTTGCATACAAGTGTTTGTCAAATACAAGACTAAAAAACAAACCAACCAACCCTAAGCCCCTAACCATCATTTACTATTTATAGTAAGGGGTTTCCCCCAAAACCCTAGGCCCATTATCCCTAAGCCCACTCTAATACCCATTACCTTCTAGAAGCTTGGTCTATTTAGCAACAATCCTACTAATCCATAAACCTATACGTCCTAACAATCTCCCCCTAGGTTTACTGGATTAGTTGCTGAAACAGTTTGGAGGACCACCAGGCAACGGAGTCGGATCAACAAACAAGCGATTCTTGATTACGTTCTCGAACTTCTTTTCCAGCTTAGCTTTCAACAGATGTCAGCATACCCACATCACTTTGTAGTTGTTCGATCGCCTAATCTTTGCTTGATATTTGAGCTTGCAAAGATGAGATCTGAACTTCTTTTAGGGCAGCACCTTGTTCCAACACAATCACTTTTCTTTGCAACTTCGCTACATCAACAGTCGTACCGTCATCACTACCTCTTTCTTCAATAAATTTCATTTTGTTGGCTGCAAAGCACATGGATGCTTCATCATGCTTAGAGAAACCGGCACCACTGGAACTTTCTTCATCGAACCTGACACCGCTTGAGCTTTCTGGTTGCGAGTGAGTTGTTTCAGGCAGATCGAAATCGAAATCAAAATCGAGATCTTGTGTGCTTGTTTCTTGAGTAGCAGTAGTGACTTGTGGATCAATGGGCATAGTAGGCTTTGGTTCTGAGCTTGGGCCAGTAGAATGAAAATCAGGAGCTATTTCGGTTCTTCGTTTCTTGTTGGATGCTTGTTCAGGATCATCTGTCGCATCATCTTCACAATGAACTTCTGTTTCAGGAATAGGTACGGAAGGAGGGTTTCCGACACTATCCTTCAAGAATTCAATTAGGGCTTGTAGGAGTTTTGCAGTCATTAGCATTGATTCTCGAACAGGTTCCTCAGCTTTCTCAGAGACAATCACTTCCACATCACTGTCGTCGTCAGATTCTTCTTCGTCTGAGTCTGAGTCAAGAATTTCCGTTTCTATATCAGCTTTAGCAGCAGCATTCGTGAGTTGCTCGCCATGTTCTTCTGCAACTGTGGCGTTCAAAGGTTTTGATTTGAAAAGTACAGGAACCTGCAAACCTTGTAATTCGAATAAGTGGTCTGGGAAGACAATGAGAGAATCTGAAATGCGTAGGAAATGAGATTAGTCCGAAATGTGTCTCGAATGAGGAATGGTTGACAATTTATAGTGTTTCGGATTGGGCCTGAGATCAAACGGCCAAGCCCCAACTCTGAACAATGGTCCGAATTACATTCGAGAGCAATGGGCCGGATCTGACTCATTTTATCCGAAACAGTGGGCCCCAATCCGAAACACTGGGCCAGACTATAATTTTAATTCTTTGCTTTTTCAAGACGGAAAACATCTTTCTCAAAATCAACGATCCAACCAACCGAGCCACCTTTTTTCTTTTTCTTTTTTTTTGAACATAGAAATAAGAAAGATAATAATAACACAGTAAAATAATATTATTATAATAATAAAGGGGTAATATAAGGAGGAGCTGCCATGGGATCAAATCGTTTTCAAACTGATTAAGGAACACTTTTCAGCACATGCTTACTTAGACTGGTCCACGCGATTGTTAATATACTTGTCCTCTTAAATCTAACGCTTAACCTTCAACTTTCAACCTTGTGATACGCTTAGGGTAGAATTATACTATGACATCCGCGTGTCCCATTCCAAGGCATACCCCCACGATCAAGGTAAGCACAACGGTTCATCGTAGCAGGTGAGTATACTGAGTCCATCCTTTTGTTTTTACAAAGCCAGACTTTCTGGTGAACAGGTCATTACTTTCGTATAGCAGAGAGACCAGAGAAGTTTGACGAGGGCTGGGCAGATACCTTTAACGGTACGAATTTGGCTTTTATAAGCTCACGGAAT